>JAQMRL010000009.1:45216839-45831839 GCA_035578175.1 Catonia carolina
CATGAGCGAATTACGCTAAATAGAAATCAACTTCGGTAGGACTTCAAAATATGAAAAACTCTCTAATTGACACTAAACTAGGCTCTGTGGAAAATTTGCTTAAATAAAAGTTGTAAGTTTTTTAATTTCAAATAACTTTGTTTACATACTAAGGATGCAATCTTAAAACTCTTCATTCTTTACCGATTTAATCAGCAAAAAACAGAAAATCACTAATTTGACGCTAAACTAAGCGTTATAGAAAAATAATGCTCTAAATAAAAGTTGTAGATCTTTGAATTTCCTATAAATTTGATTACATACACTTTTGTCATAAAATGCATACTACGGCCGAAATCTTAAAAAAAAATTTTTTTTACAGATTTTCATGAAAAAAAAAACAGAAAATCACTAATTACCGCTAAACTAAGCGTTATACAAAAAATTTTTGAAATAAAAGTTATAGATTTTTAAATTGTCTACAACTTTAATTACATACAAGTGTTATAAATATTAAAATTATATTAATATGCAGCATAACAAGCTAACGTGTTAAAAAAAAAATCTGGTGTGAAACACTCACACAACTTTCTCTTGCCAATGCAAATAATTAACAATAAACCTAACATTAGTAATAAAATATTAGAAACAAACAAAAAACTAACCTCAAAAAACATTAGTGAAATATGCAAAATTAAAATCGACCTCAGTTTGGCTTAAAAATACGGAAAATCGCTCCTACACGCTAAACTAGGCACTGTACAAAAAAAAAGTTTTAAATAAAAGTTGTAGATCTTTTAATTTCCTACAAATTTTATAATACACTTTTTTGTAGTAAAATGCATTCTAAGGCCGAAATCTTAAAAAAATCGATTTTTCACACGTTTTCGTGAGAAAAAAACAGAAAATCGCTAATTACCGCTAAACTAAGCGTTATACAAAAAAATGTTTGAAATAAAAGTTGTAGAATTTTACATTTTCTACAACTTTTATTATATAACGTTTTGCGGTAAAATGCATATTAAAGCCGCAATCTTAAAAAGAAAATGTTTTTACGTGAAAACAGCCTCACCCAGAATTTCAGCAAACATGGCGCCTACCCTATCTTGTAGAGAATAAAAAATTGAGTAAATGAGGCGATTTAAAAAAAAATCGTAGGACCAGTTTTTGAGAAAATCGCAAAAAAGTGAAAAATTATACGAATAAACTACTACTTCCGGTTGACCGATTTTGATGAAAATGTTCGTGTCGGGTCCGGTAGTGGTATGTAACTTAAGTTTTAAGTTTCAAGTTCGTACGATGTTCCGTTCTTGAGATATTCTGTTCACACACACACACACACACACAAACACACACACACAAAGACCAATCGCTAAAAAACATGTTTTTTGGGTTCAGGGGGTCTGAAAACGTATAGATCCGGTGAAAACTCGATTTCTTAAAATCGACATGAAAACAATACTTTCCTTCCTATGTATTCATATAGGCAAGGGAAAGTAAAAACAGTCTACCACTTTCTGTCTTTTATTGAATTAAAACAAAATAAATTTATATAAAATACATTAAACTTCCACTAATCCAAACTTTTATATTTAATTGTAATATTAAATCGTTTCGATACATAAACAAATGAAACATTTTGCTACGATAATTAAGTTTTTTATGATATTGTTGGAAGTAAAGAAAAAAAAATCTGGTGTGAAACACTCACACGACTTTATCTTGCCAATGCAAATAATCTAACATTAGTAATAAAACATTAGAAATAAACAAAAAAACTAACCTCAAAAAACATAACCTAATTTTAATCATGAGTGAAAGACGCAAAATGAAAATCAACCTCAGTTTGGTTTAAAATACGGAAAATCACTCTTTCACGCTAAACTAGGCTCTGTAGAGAAAAATGTTATAAATAAAAGTTGTAGATCTTTTAATTTTCTATAAATTTAATTATATACACTTTTGTCGTAAAATGCATACTAAGACCGAAATGTTAAAAAAATCGATTTTTCTCACGTTTTCGTGAGAAAAAAAACAGGAAATCGCAAATTACCGCTAAACTAAGCGTTATACAAAAAAATGTTTGAAATAAAAGTTGTAGGTTTTTAAATTCTCTACAACTTTTATTATATAAGTTTTTGCGCTAAAATTTATATTAAAGCCGTAATCTTCAAAAAACAACGTTTTTACGTGAAAACAGCCTCACCGAGAATTTCAGCAAACATGGCGCCTACCCTATCTTGTAGAGAATAAAAAATTGAGTAAAATAGGCGATTTTAAAAAAAATCGTAGGACCAGTTTTTGAGAAAATCGCAAAAAACTGAAAAATTATACGAATAAACTACTACTTCCGGTTGACCGATTTTGATGAAAATGTTTGTGTCGCGTCCGGTAGTGGTATGTAACTTAAGTTTCAAGTTTCAAGTTCGTACGATGTTCCGTTCTTGAGATATTCTGTTCACACACAGACACACACACACACACACACACACACACACACACACACACACACACAGACCAATCGCTAAAAACATGTTTTTTGGGTTCAGGGGGTCTGAAAACGTATAGATCCGGTGAAAACTCGATTTCGAAAAATCGACATGAAAACAATACTTTCCTTCCTATATAGGCCTATTCATATAGGCAAGAGAAAGTAAAAAATCTGGTGTGAAACACTCACACAACTTTCTCTTGCCAATATAAATAATTAACAATAAACCTAACATTAGTAATAAAACATTAGAAATAAACAAACAACTAATCTCAAAAATATAACCATATTTCAATCATGAGTGAAACACGCAAAATGAAATTCGAACTCAGTTTGGTTTAAAAATACGGAAAATCACTCTTTCTCTCTAAACTAGGCTCTTTAGAGAAAAATGCTCTTAATAAAAGTTGTAGATCTTTTAATTTTTTATAAATTTGGTTATATACACTTTTGTCGTAAAATGCATACTAAGGCCAAAATCTTTAAAAAATCGATTTTTCACACGTTTTCGTGAGAAAAAATCAGAAAATCGCTAATTACTGCTAAACTAAGCGTCATACAAAAAAATGTTTGAAACAGAAGTTGTAGGTTTTTAAATTCTCTACAACTTTTATTATATAAGTTTTTGCGCTAAAATTTATATTAAAGCCGTAATCTTAAAAAAACAACGTTTTTACGTGAAAACAGCCTCACCGAGAATTTCAGCAAACATGGCGCCTACCCTATCTTGTAGAGAATAAAAAATTGAGTAAAATAGGCGATTTTAAAAAAAATCGTAGGACCAGTTTTTGAGAAAATCGCAAAAAACTGAAAAATTATACGAATAAACTAAGTTACTACTACTTCCGGTTGACCGATTTTGATGAAAATGTTCGTGTCGCGTCCGGTAGTGGTATGTAACTTAAGTTTCAAGTTTCAAGTTCGTACGATGTTCCGTTCTTGAGATATTCTGTTCACACACAGACACACACACAGACACACACACACACAGACACACACACACACACACACACACAGACCAATCGCTAAAAACATGTTTTTTGGGTTCAGGGGGTCTGAAAACGTATAGATCCGGTGAAAACTCGATTTCGAAAAATCGACATGAAAACAATACTTTCCTTCCTATATATTCATATAGGCAAGAGAAAGTAAAAATAACAGAAAATCACTAATTACCGCTAAACTAAGCGTTATACAAAAAAAATGTTCAAAATAAAAGTTGTAGATTTTTAAATTGAATTAAAATGAGGGGTCATACAGGGCAAAGATCGTCTTCAGTTGTTTCATGTCCTTCCTTAAACCTTTTAAACCATTTAAAAATTTGTGAGCGTGATAAACATTCACTACCAGACACTTCATGGTATGAACTTCTGTAGCGGTTTTTACTAGTTTTACAAAAAAATTTGAGGTTAATTCGTTGTTCTATCAGAACAATCTGCATTTTTTTCGAAAAGACGCTATTGCAAGAATGGACAAATGCTACACCAAGACTGAGCGACAAATAACTGTATAAACCGTATAACCATCAAGTTCAGGGTCAGGGAAATTTTTTTATTTAACGTCCAACTGTTCTGCAATTACTGCGAATGCAGACAGTGAAGGATAAAATGAGTTTTTGTAACGTATAAAAATATGCCGTGCCTGAATGGGATTCAAACCCAAGAATTTAAGAGAAAGATCCTCCGCAAAGGGTCTGAAGAGAGTAGATGAAGAATGTAGGTTAAGAGAACAAGAAAAATAAAACATTAAGATCAATTAGAAACCCACCGGGTTGGTCTAGAGGTTGGTGTAGAGGTAAAGTCGGATTGGTGTAGAGGTAAAGAAAATCAGCTGTTTAACAGCTGATTTTCGGAGACGAAGGTTCCTGGTTCAAATCCTAGTAAAGGTTGTTACTTTTATACGGATTTGAATACTAGACAGTGGTTATCGGTGTACTATGATGGTTGGGGTTTAATTAACCATACTCTCTCAGGAATGGTCGGCCTGGGTCTGTACAAGACTACACCTCATTTACACGTCATACACATCATCCTCACCTCATTGGGTCATGGGGTTGCTTATTGTTCTAAATTGAACAGATTGCAACGTACACAAATTAGGAATAATAATAAAAAGATCAATTAGAAAAAGAAGACTAAATTTTTTTATATTGTTTTACATATTTGTATAGAATGGATGCAACCGGTTAACAAAACAATTTTTAAGACACTAAACAATAAACCTAAGGTGTCGGATAAAAGGTTTAAAGAAGCCAAAAAAAGATATTGAGAAAACTGGAATAAACCGAAAAAAACTTAATGAACTTGACTAAATTTAGACACCTTATTACGAACTTTAAGGGTTTCCATGAAGAGCAAAAACACAACACCGGGTGGATATAAAAAAGGAGAAAACCCTACAGTGAACAAATGCTGAGAATGTCGGCTGCAAAAATAACAACTAGAAACATCTAAGACTACCTCATGTGGTCTAAAATTGGCCATATTTGAGGAAAAACTGTATAAGAGTGTGTTTATTTTCACCATAAAATGACTCAAATCGCTGAGCCGTGCCTGAATGGGATTCGAACCCAAAACCGCATCAGGGTCAAGACCCAACCCAAGGGTCAGGGAAGCATCAACAGGCACATACATGTTCTAACCTTCCACTAATTGCCGATACCAGCACAGTCCAGTTATTTAATTACCATACCTCCGAATAATTTATAATCTTGTTAATACATAATTTGTTTATTGTTGTTTAGGTCAACAGCCAAAAAGCTGGTTTGAACTAGAGGTTTTACTAAATAAAAACGAGGAGTGAGGTGGTTTACTATTACCTTCTTCACCAAGTTGAAAGAGTATGCGTAGTTTTATGCTAAATCACAAATAATTCTGAGTCCTTTAGGTTTTCTTTGAGTCTATTTATAATACACTCGCTTTTACAGAAATATCACTGAACTAAAAACACATCAAACAAACTTAGCACATAACGACCATATCAATGACCTGCAGTTATGATTGCAAAACACAATTATTATTGTTATTAATTAGTTATTTGTTTGTAAAACGACAACGTTTCTGATTAGTTAAGTGAGTCTTAGTTAAGTTTTAAAACATTTTGTTGTAAATTTTGTATATGTTATTATGTTAAAAAGTTTATAATGTAAATAGTCAATTTGAAATAAAAAAATAAATTGTATTAAAAGTTTAAATTTAAGCTAAGCTGCATTTGAACAAAACTTCAATAATAAATGTAATTATGTTATTCATATATGACTGATTATTCATGACAGATTGTATTCATGTACGACTGAAATTTTGTACATAGCTTTTTGACTGAACCCATTATGATCCCATGTTTAAACTTACAGTATTTGTTTATAAACATATAAAGGTTGTTTTCAATTTTTTTGAAGCGGCACATTTTGAAAAATTTAAAATTAAAATTTTGTTGTTGTTGTTTACGTCATCAGCCAAAAGGCTAGTTTGAACCTGTAGAGGTTTTACTAAGTAAATCGAGGAGTGAGGTGGTTTACCATTGCCTTCCTCACTGAGTGGAAAAGTACACTTATCAGCATGCCAGGCCCTCTGAAAAGTATATATTTTCCACTCTATAAATGACACCTTCACTTCATTCACCACAGGGTCTGGCTGTATAATGAAATCCATTACTTTCAGACGAGATAACTCTGATTAGCGTCTTTTACACCTCTACCTCTTCTGTTCTTAAATGATTCAGTTATTTAATTGGCTGACCATGTGGTAAGAAACATAACTATTTATTTTAGCCCTTGAAACAGATTTAAAAAATAAATTTTTCCTTTTAACATATGTTGTGTTGTAAATCAAATGAAAGACCATGAGAAATGATTTTAAATGACACCATACTCAGACCTGTATCTTAATTAGGAGAGGCACAATTTAAATTTAAAAACTTTCCGCACGCACGTTTTTAGTACTTTTTTGGTAATTTTATATAGCTGTAATTTAAGAACCGGTTGATAAAATTTAATGAAAATTGGTATTATTCTTAGTCTATATAGGCAACCTCCTTGTGAAATTTTTTCGAAATCTGAGATGGTAAGGTAAAAAATGTGTAGAAATTGTGTTGATTTGACACAGAATGACCAGCTTATCAGCATGCCAGGCCCTCCGAAAAGCACCCACCTTCCGCCCAGCAGATGACACCTTCACTTCATTCACCACAGGGTCTAGCTGTATAGTGAAATTCATTACTCTCAAAGGAGGTAACTCTAAGTACTATCTTTTACACCTTTACCATTTCTGTTCTTAAATAGTTCAGTCATATAATTGGCTGACTATGTGATAAGAAACAGAACTTTTTTTGTAGCCCTGGAACCAACAGTTCAAGTGCAATTAATTTAACACTCCACCTGCCCGTAATGGGCAAATAATTTGTTTGTCATTTGTTAATAACCAGATCATTAAAACAACCAAAAATTAAATGTTACAATATTTTATGACGTGTTGCATTTATTTCAATTCATTCATATACTTTTAAGTTGCAGTATTTATAAATTTTTCTTTAAAAACATTACGAGGGGGTACCCAAAAGTAATCGGAATAGCATTTCCGTGGGCGGTGCTTGTGTAGTACGCATTTCTGTTGCACAGACATGTGTAGCGCAACTCATTCCAAGTTCATTGCAGTGATTGCAACTCGTTGCGAGTTCAACATTCATCTGCAGTGATTGTTTTTGCTAGCGCTGTTTTGTTCTTGTTTTGATTTTTTATTATGGCAAGTTTAAGTGAACAACGTGTAGCTGTGAAATTTTGTTTTCTACTCGGTAAAAGTGCTGCTGAAACTGATTTAATGTTGAAAACAGCTTACAAAGATGACGCTATGGGAAAATCTCAAATATACGAGTGGTTTTCTCGGTTTAAAAATGGCGACTTGTTGATTGATGACAAACATCGTTCTGGATGTCCATCAACTGCCCAAATCGACGAAAATGTTTAAAAAATTCTCAGACCGTCGACTGACAATTTGAAAGTTTTAAGAAGATTGCGCAACAGTGTTCATCAAAAAAGAACCGATTTGTGGCAAACAGGAGACTGGTTCTTTCACCACGACAATGCACCAGCACACATAGCCATCTCGGTGAAAGATTTTTTGACTAAAAATGGCATGGTTCCGCTGCCCACCTTACTTGCCTGACCCGGCTCTGTGCGACTTTCTCTTATTTCCACACATGAAAAGGGATATTAAAGAACACAGATTTGACAACATTGAAGCGGTCAAGAAAAAAACGAGGGAGGAGCTGTCAGCCATTTCTAAAGATGACTATAAAAAATGTTTCGAACAGTGGAAGCACTGGCAGGATAAATGTATTATTGAAGGGGATAAGGTTGTTTTGTAAAAAAATTGGAAATAATTTTTTTTTTGTAATTCCTAGTATGTGTACGTTGCAATCTGTTCAATTCAGAACAATAAGCAACCCCATGACCCAATGAGATGAGGATGATATGTATGACGTGTAAATGAGGTGTAGTCTTGTACAGACTCAGGTTGACCATTCTTGAGAGAGTATGGTCAATTGAACCCCAACCATCAAAGTACACCGGTAACCACTGTCTAGCATTCAAATCCATATAAAGTAACTACCTTTACTAGGATTTGAACCAGGAACCTTCGGATCCAAAAATCAGCTGTTAAACAGTGATTTTGGCGACAACTTTACCTCTAGACCAACCCGGTGGGGTGAAAATAAATAGCTTTTGAAAAATAATTCCGGTTTTTTTTGAGTACCCGCCTCGTATTTCTCGATCATTTCAGGTACCAAATTTTGGATAACTGGTAGTTTACTGTAATATATTTATTAAAAAAAACCAAAAACAGATGAACACAAAAAACAAACAGGTATAACAACACAAACAAAAGCAAAAAAAAAATAATAATAAAAAATTAAATGACATTTAGGCCTACCAGTAATACAGAAGATCTAACTAAATGATGTTGTTGTTGGAACGCATTGGAAGAAGCATTCACAAGTCTAGGTACGACTGAGAAAGCAGTGACAGTGCGGAAAATAGACATTCTTGATCGACAGATATAACGAACGAGCGAGGACGAGATATATGTACACAAAAAACAAAATTCTCTCTACACCGGTCAGTATTTAGGTAGAAGGATGATTGTTATTTTACCAAAAGTATCGTACGTACGTCTGATTGATAAGATATATCAATTTTTTCTGTGACAGACACATCCAAATTCACGTCGATTTATGTACAGCCAGTCTAGAGCACCTGGAAAAATAATCAAAAATTAAAATTCCATTAAAATTACAACAAAATAAACTGTATTAAATATACGAATTATATTGTATACAGTAAAACCTCACTAATTCGGAATTCGCGATAATTCGGACTACTCCAAGAAGAGCAGCTTTTTTAATTTTTTTAGAAGTTTTTTAGTTAAAAATTAATAAAGTGCTACTTCAAAAAATAATAGCTTTTAACTGTAATAAAAATTGTTTCATCCTGTAATACATTATTGGTTACTCAGTGAAGAAAACGTTCCACAATTTAAGCTAGTGAAGTGAGAAACCACATAGACGAACTTATTGAATTTGCAGACTTCAATCCGGAATTCAATGACTATTATCTTGTCCTAAGAGAGATGCGCCAACAAGTTATAAGAAAACAGTGTAGCAAAGAATCACAGAAAAAAATAACAAGTTTTTTTTCTAAGCACCTCAAATGATCCCTGAGGATATTTGTCAACCCTCTACTTCAACAAGTGCCAAATAATCGGTACGTAAGTACAGTTTTTTAATTAAATATCATTTTACACTGGACATTTATTATTTAACAATATTTTTACTGCCGTAAATATTTTTATTTCTATACTTTTAACTTTGTTGTTTTTCAATATACTGTACTGCAAATTCATTAAAAATCGATATTTCAGACAAGTAACGTTTATTTTTTAATTTTAATTGCCTAAATTATTCAATTTTTAGATGTAAACAAATATTCACGATAATTCGGACTTCACTTCCCCCAATTAGTCCGAATTAGTGAGGTTTTACTGAATATTATAATAAAGCTCTATATTATATAAAGCTCCAGGGACACTCATTCACTGACAAAACTCACAGCCGAAACTGAGCCTCGGAGAGCAAAAACCGTAAGGACCTTTCTTCTTCGCCTGTCGCTGAAACCTAAGGGAAAATTATGATTTTTGGGTTTTCGCTTTCAGGAGGCGCCTCCCCTCAATTTTGAGCTTTTTAACGGGAGGTCGTAGCTACACGTAATTGGTTCCGTTTTCTTCGTCTCGATGAGTCAGGAAGATTGCACATCAAAAACGCTCCTAAAATTAACCCCTGAAGCTTCCAGGGGTCGTAGAAGGGGCGTTTTTGAACCCCGGAAAAACAAAAAATATCACAGCCATCTGGGCGCATCGCTCAAAAAAACCGGTGCCGTGGTCCCTTCCTCTATAGCTAGAACCCCCAGGAAAAATACGAAACCTTAGGTTTGCCTTTTTGGGGGGCGCAGGGGGCTCTCGTATTTTTTATACAGAGTGATTCAAAATTTGGGTGATTTCTCGATTTGATTCCGAGGTAAAAATATTTTAAAATATCACATTAACATTCTGCTAGTTCCAATATAAACCCTACAACTTTTATTTTAAACATTTTTTTGTACAGCACATAGTTTAGTGTCAATTACTGATTTTTTTTTTCAAAATCGAGTAAAAATTGAAATTTAATATTGCAGCCTTAGTATCCATTTTACAAAAAAAAATTATAATTAACGTTATAGTAAATAAATAAATGTACAACTTTTATTTCAAGCATTTTTTTCTACAAAGCTTAGTTTAGCGTCAATTAGTAATTACCTGTATTTTTAAGTTAATTACATTAGCAAGAGAAAATAGTATTAGTGTTTCACACCATTTTTTACTTTCTCTGGCCTATATGAATATAGGAAGGAACGTTTTGTTTTCATGTAGATTTTTTGAAATAGAGTTTTCACAGGATCTACACATTTTCAAAGCCCCTGAACCCAAAAAAAACATGTTTTTAGCAATTGATCTGTGTGTGTGTATGTGTGTGTGTGTGTGTGTGCGTGTGAACAAAATATCTCAAGAACGAAACATCGTACGAAGCTGAAATTTGAAACTTAAGTTAGATACTACTAGAGGACCGAACACGAAGATTTTACATCAAAATCGGTCAACCCAAAGTAGTAGTTTATTCGTGTCTTTTTCAATTTATTGCGATTTTCTCAAAAAAGGCTCCTACAATTTTTTTTTAAATCGCCTCATTTTCTACATTTTTTATGTTCTACAAGATAGAGTAGGCGCCAGGTCTGCTGAAATTCTTGGGAGGCTGTTTTTTCATAAAAAAAATGTTTTTTTAAGATTGCAGCTTTAATATGCATTTAAGCACAAAAATGTATATTATACATTGTAGAGAATTTAAAATCATCTTCTTCTTCTTGTAGTTGCATTCTTCTAACGAAGATTAGCAATCATCATGGCTATCTGCACCTTGGAGACGGCTGCTCTAAATAGTTCACTTGTACTACTCCCATACCACTCTCTGAGGTTCTTGATCCAAGACGTCTTCCTACGGCCGGGTTGTCTCCTTCCCTCGATTTTTCCTTGCATCACCAGTTGGAGGATTCTATACTTCTCATTCCTCATCACATGAGCAAAGTATTGTAATTTGCGAACCTTAATCTTGTGTAAGATCTCCGTCTGTTTACCAATTCTTTCCAACACTTCCGTATTTCTTACTCTTTCTCACCATGAGATCCTCAATATCCGTCTATATACCCATAATTCGAAGGCCTCCAGCTTGTTACTCAGGAACTTTGTCAACGTCCATCCCTCCAAACCATAAAGGAGAACAGAGAACACATAACACTGCGCCATTCGAATTCTAATTTTAAGGTTGATGTTACGGTTGCTCAGCACTGGTCTCATTCTGCAGAATGCGCTACGAGCGGTCTCTATCCTCACCCTTATCTCCTGAGACAAATCCCATTTATCATTCATCCAACACCCCAGATATTTATATTGCAATACCCTTTCTATAGTCGCATTCTTAAGCTTAATTTGTATGTTGTTTATCAGCGGCGCTTTCGAAATTACCATATATTTGGTCTTTGAAACGTTCATATTCAGACCCATATCCTTACTGGCGGTGTATACTTTGGACAAAAGGATTTGCAAACCTTCCATCGAGTCGGCCAGCAAGGCGGTGTCATCTGCATAGCGTATATTATTTATTACCTCCCCATTAATTACAATGCCTTCCTGACTTTCATGCAGAGTTTCCGCTAAAATTTCCTCCGAGCAGATGTTAAAAAGTGTTGGTGATAGCACACAACCCTGTCGCACACCTCTTTTTATCTCCATGTCTTCTGTGATTTCACCAACTACTCTGACGTTGGCCGTTTGATGCCAATACAGGTTTGCAATAATCCTTATGTCCTTGTCATCCAGTCCTACTTTCCTCAGGACATGTACCACTTTAAGAACCTCCTCCTTCAATATTTCAGGTCCTGAGTCAGCCGCTGTTTGTTCCTCGTGTGATGGCCTTTCTTCATCTTCAAAAAGCTGTTTGACATATTCTTCCCACAGATTTACTTTATCTTTTGTCTCAAAAATTATCTTATTTCCATCCGATAATACATTAGGATGAGATTTATATGCTGTTCCAGTCAGTTCCCTTATCTTCTTGTGCATATTGAACAAATCATATCCTCTATCCAGTTCCTCAATCTCCTCACATTTCCCTCTCAGCCATTTCTCTTTAGCAGTCTTTATCTTCTTTTGTATTTCCTTATGTATCCTTTTATATTCTGCCATGTCTCTGCCCTTCCATTCTCATCTCTCATCCATCAGGCCCAGTATCTCATCATTCATCCATTCCACTCTTCTCTCTCTTCCTGTCACCCTCAGATGACCGTTTGAAGATTCCACTACTTGGTTTTTCAATTCTCTCCATAAGGTCTCTGCATCAGTGTTTTTATTGACATTATGTAGCCTTTCATTGATATCCTTCGTCATAACCCCCTTAGTTCCCGAACTCTTCAGTCTTCTGACGTCAAGTCTAGGCTGAATCTTCGCTTTTTTCACTTTCTTGAGTCTGATTTTCATTGACCCCATGAGGAGATTATGATCGGTGCAGGCATCAGCGCTTGGGTATGTCTTAACTTCCGTGAAACTATTTCTGAACCTCTTATTGACCATGATATAATCTATCTGATTCCTGATGATGATGTTTCTTTCCTTGTTATCCTGAGGCGCTTTCCAAGTATACAGCCTCCAACAGAGCCTAGTTTAGCATCAAAAACTGATTTTTCATATTATTACACCGAAATGAGGTTGATTATCATTTTGCATCATTCACTCATGATTAAAATGAGGTTATACGTTTTAAAATTAATTTTTTAGTTAATTCTAATATTAGATTAAGTTGCTTATTATTTACATTGGCAAAAGAAAATCATACGAGAGTTTCACACCATTTTTATCTAAAATTATCACATATTTTCAATTTCATCCTTCCTTAAATACGATAAAAATTCAAGAATTACAACTAAAAAAAAAAATTCTAGATAAAAAAAATTAACAAAAAAAACAAATAGGGAGAGAGAAAATCCATTAAATGTATGAAAAGAGATTTTGTCATCTAATATACACCATGACAAATGTGACACAAAAGGAAACGAAAAAGTAAAATAATAACAATAGAAATAATAAGATAAATGAAATAAAAAGGTCACTGTATGACTCTTATTAAATAGACTTTAATTGTTAAAGACAGACACAAGACGGAGTGGAGACAGGATAGGCTAACAGCAGTAGCTTCAATAACCAAAGGCTGGTTAAAACACAATCAGTATACACACTGGTATGTATGTGTGTGTGTATTTATGCGTAGAGTTAAAGACATTCATACTTACTTCCTACGATGAATGCATGGTATCAATAGAGACAGGCACATTATGGATAAAGCTTCCTATTAATAATACTCCTTTGTATGTGGTCAGAATAAAAATACAACCTCATATGCTATTGTATAGTTCTACCTAGAATCTATATACAGGGTGTTTCAGGAGGATCTACTATACTCCGTACAGAAGGTGCAAAAGTTGATCTTACGAATAATCAATCAAAAAAAATCTGGTGTGAAACACTCACACAACTTTCTCTTGCCAGTGCAAATAATTAACATTACTAATAAAACATTAGAAATAAACAAAAAACTATCCTCAATAAACATAACCTAATTTTCATCGTATATGAAAGAAGCAAAATGAAAATCGATCTCAGTTTGCCTTAAAAATATGGAAAATCACTCTTTCACACTAAACTAGACTCTGTACAAAAAAATGCTCAAAATAAAAGTTGTAGGTCTTTTAATTTTCTATAAATTCGATTACATACACTTTTGTCATAAAATCCATACGAACGCCGAAATCTTAAAAAAAATTGATTTTTCACACGTTTTCATGAGAAAAAACAGAAAATCGCTAATTACCGCTAAACTAAGCGTTACACAAAAAAATGTTTGAAATAAAAGTTGTAGAATTTTAAATTCTCTACATTTTTTATTATATAAATTTTTGTGCTATAATACATAAATTAAAGTCGTAATCTTAAAAAAACACTTTCTTACGTAAAAACAGCCTCACCAAGAATTTCAGCAAACATGGCGCCTACCCTATCTTGTAGAGAATAAAAAATTTAGTAAACCAGGCGATTTTTTAAAAAATTGTAGGACCAGTTTTTGAGAAAATTGCAAAAAAGTGAAAAATTACACGAATAAACTACTACTTCCAGTTGACCGATTTTGATGAAAATGTTCGTGTCACACACACAGACCAATCGCTAAAAACATGTTTTTTGGGTTCAGGGGGTCTGAAAACGAGTAATCCGGTGAAAACTCGATTTCGAAAAATCGACATGAAAACAATACTTTCCTTCCTACATATTCATATAGGTAAAAAGTAGAGAAAGTAAAAAGTAACTAACTGGCTGATTAATTTAGGGAGAGGGCAGTCTGAGGATTTAATTAGTTCTACGTATTCAAACTAATTGCTCTTCCTCTTCTGTCAGCTTAAAATTTTTTTTCTTTTTTTTTTGTTAACATTGTCATTGAAAGTCTGCTTCATTCTTTGCCATTACATGACATTTTATTTTTTAATTTATTTTTTATCCTATTATCCTGTTTTTTGTATATTTGCATTAGGAAATTTTGTTGTATGTTTTTTTTGTTTTGTAAATTTTTGTTTCTTTTCTTTATGTAAATTTAGTGTAGATATAAAAAGCTATTATTATAATAGAATAAATAAAATAAACCAACTCATACCCGCGCACAGGCTAGACCTATGCGGGCATTAGGAAATAAGATAGAATAAGATTCATTGTACTTGTTTTTAGCAATAATAAATAAATTAATTAAATAAAAGGCAACCAAGGTATCCCATCGGAACAGCTTTTTCAAGAATTCAATGTACTTCTTCTTCTTCATGTAGCATCTCCATTACGAAGGTGTGCTATCATCATGGCAATCCTGACCTTGGAAACTGCAGCTCTAAATAGGTCGATGGATGACAAATTAAACCACTCTCGCAGGTTCCGTAGCCAGGAGGTTCTTCTTCTTCCAACCGATCGTTTGCCCACAATCTTTCCCTGGATGACAAGATGAAAGATTTCATATTTCGGATCCCTCAAGACATGGCCGAGGTACACCAGCTTTCTCTTCTTGATTTCGATCATCACTTCCATTCCCTTCTGCATCCTCCTTAGGACTTCCATGTTTGTGACCCAATGTACTTGACATCCTCCAAATATTTGCTACAGAAGCTCTTATTTCATGTATAAAAATATAAACGATTTTACTACAAGAGCACACCATTATAGTACCAGGAACACAGATCTCTTACTTTTACACAAGGCCTCAAAAATTTCATACCAAAGTCATTTCTGTTATTTAGCGCCCAAACTGCTCAATCTGCTCCC
Organism: Catonia carolina; assembly: GCA_035578175.1. Taxonomy (NCBI): domain Eukaryota; kingdom Metazoa; phylum Arthropoda; class Insecta; order Hemiptera; family Achilidae; genus Catonia; species Catonia carolina. The sequence goes on from JAQMRL010000009.1 coordinate 45,232,296, forward strand.
CCTACAAATTAAAAATATGCAGGACATCATAAGGTATAAAAAAGCAATAAGCATTTGGCTATTAAAAGTAGGGAGAGACACTATAGAAAAAATCTGGAGTGAAACACTCACATGACTTTCTCTTACCAATCCAAATAATTAACAATGAACCTAACATTAGTAATAAAACATTAGAAATAAACCAAAAAAACTAACCTCAAAAAACATAATTTTAATTTAATCATGAGTGAAAAACAAAGTGAAAATCAACCTCAGTTTAGCTTAAAAATACGGAAAATCACTCTTTCACGCTGAACTAGGCTCTGTGGAGAAAAATTTTCAAAATAAAAGTTGTAGATCTTTTAATTTCCTATAAATTTTTTTGTCGTACAATGCATACTAAGGCCGAAATCTTAAAAAAATCGATTTTTCACACGTTTTCGTGAGAACACAGAAAATTGCTAATTACCGCTAAGCACTATACAAAAAAAATGTTTGAAATTAAAGTTCTAGGATTTTAAATTCTCTACAACGTTTATTATATACATTTTTGCGCTTAAATGCATATTAAAGCCGCAATCTTAAAAAAATAATTTTTTTACAAAAAAACAGCCTCCCCAAGAATTTCAGCAGACCTGGCGCCTACTTTATCTTGTAGAACATAAAAAATGTAGAAAATAAGGGGATTTAAAAAAAAAATTGTAGGAACCTTTTTTGAGAAAATCGCAATAAAGTGAAAAATTACACGAATAAACTACTACTTCCAGTTGACCGATTTTGATGAAAATATTCGTGTCGGTTTCGGTAGTGGTATCTAACTTAAGTTTCAAGTTTGTACAATGTTCTGTTCTTGAGATATTCTGTTAACACACACACACAGACAGACCAATCGCTAAAAACACGTTTTCTGAGTTCAGGGGGTCTGAAAACGTGTAGATCCGGTGAAAACTCGATTTCGAAAAATCGACATGAAAACAATACTTTCCTTCCTATATATTCATATAGGCAAGAGGAAGTAAAAACGGTTACTCCAGGAAACATATAGTTTTGTGAGCTTGGCTACCGATTTCAATTTTAGTTTTCTTTTTTTAAATAAATTCTTTTGTCCTGCATATCATATTGTTTGTTTTGTTTTTCATTTGTACATGTAATTATATACCAGCAAATTATTTTTTTAAATAAAAATGTCTTAGTAGTTTAATTAGTATTTAAGTAACTAACGTGTGGTTGTAATTACTAACACACTAGTAGATTACCATAGTACAGTAGTTGTAGTAGTATAATGGACAAAGAAGCACTGAATTGATCTACCCTTGAACATGGGAAACCATAGTTGGGTGGATTAATTTCCCCACCGCGAATTAAAATAAATAGTTTTTTTATTATCGAATTATAATTAAGGATATTAACATTTATTTTGTATTGATTTTTTTTTGTAAGCAATGGGAAATAAAATAAATAAATATATTGCACAAGTTTATTCCTCTCACCAAAATAATGAAAAAAGTTCATATCAACATGGGTTCAGAAATGCTTCATTGGCGAGTTATACAGGATCAGAGATTTCACCTGAAATTCAGCTCCCTCAGTGAAATTAACACACACTGAAATTTTTAATAAAATTGAATTTAAAAGAAAACTATTCCGTTTTTATTGACTATTTACAATTTTTTTTTTGAGAATAAAAATCTCTACAAATTGTATTGAACATTTTTCTTTGTTTATAGGCAATTTAACGGAGTTATTGTGGTTCAAACGCAAAAAAATGTGTTTTCGACCCTAACCATTTTTGCTTTACCCCGATTTTCTCCTAAACTATTAGAGATAGAGTTCTGGAACAGGTTTTATACGATTTATCAGGTCATTTTACATAAAACTTATCTAATTAACAAACTCAATTAACACCCTAAAAATTTCAGTGTGACAATTTCACTGAGGGAGCTGAATTTCAGATGAAACTTTGACCCTGTATAACTCACCAACGAAGCATTTTGGACCCATGTTTATATGAACTTTTTTCATTATTTTGATGATAGGAATAAGCTTGTGCAGTATGGCAGATTCCTCCTGAAACACCCTGTATCTATTTAATATGCTTATTTTTCCTTTGTTTCAATTTCTTATCTAATTAATAAAAAAAGCTAATTGTTTTTGTTATCTTGCTAGAAGGTAACATCATTTCCCTCCTTGAATAAGACCACTGGATCGAATTGTCAACCCTAGTACCATATTTCCATCCCTCTTCTCTCATGACCTCGCACTCTTCTCTCCAATGCCATACCAAACTCCATATTTTAATCCTCTTCTTTCTTCTCACTTGTCGATTAGTTCTGTTTAATTTCGTTCTATTCTGGAGATGTTACAGAGTTGAATTGATGCTTACAATTTTTGTAGTCCATCGTCTTGAACTAGATCTTCTTGGCATTGGATGGCAGGTTGATGGTTGATGGCCGGATGAAAATCTATTGCTGGACTAGGTTTAACCAATCCAATCCCTATACATAAAGATAACCCTTCAACCTACTTCTATATGTACAGTGTTGAACCCTAAAACCAGGCTAGAGAATGATATCATCCTTGTAACAAGATTATGTTTAAGAATTAATTGTCAAGACAAATTTTGTTAATAAATTGTGAAATATTATTTCAAAATTTCATAAAATTATAAAATATTGCGATAACATTTTACGTTCTCCACCTATCAAGAGATAAACTTTAAATGAAACATTTTTAGTTACCTTAGAAACTACATTAATTATTTTTAAGCCCTATTGTTATTTAGATTTAATTAGAATTTACACTTTTAAAAGAATGTGAGGGTTTTTTTTCTCTAGTACAGGTCTAAATTTTAGATTATATTTCTGGAAGCTTCTTTTACAACCCATATTCTCAGCATTTGCTCACTGTAGGGTTTTCTCCAAGAACTGCGAGTGTTTTTTTTCTCTAGTACAGGTCTAAATTTTAGACTACATTTCTGGAAGCTTCTTTTACAACCCATATTCTCAGCATTCGCTCACTGTAGGGTTTTCTCCTTTCTTCTGCCCACCTGGTGTACTGTTTTTGTTGTTCATGGAAGCCCTTAAGGTCCGTAGTTAGTTACCTTGGCAAATTAAGGTGCGAGCTATGAAATGATAAAACTCAGCATAAAACTATTACAATGAAAATGGAAAACTGTACACAACCTTAAAATGAAACTAGATATGCTCATTAGCACTACTAGCGGCCAACCTACGTACTAAATAACCTTCACTACTTCATTATCAATGCGTGATTTTCATAATTTGTAGTTTTGCGTGTTCCTTAATAAAATTTAATTTAAAAGAAAACTATTACGTACATTTTTATTGACTTAATTTACGTTATTTTTTTGAGAATAAAATTCTCTACCAATTGTATTGAACATTTTTCTTTGTTTATAGGCAATTTAACAGAGTTATTATAGTCCAAACGCAAAAAAAAGTGTGTTTTCGACCCTAACCTTTTTTCCTTTACGCCGATTTTCTCCAAAACTATTGGACATAGAATTCTGGGACAGGTTTTACATGATTTGTCAGCTCATTTTACATAAAACTTATATAATTAACAAATTCAGTGTGAGTTAATTTCACTGAGGGAGCTGAATTTCAGGTGAAATCTTTGACCCTGTATAACTCACCGACAAAACATTTCCGGACCTATGTTTATATGAACTTTTTTCATTATTTTGATGATAGGAATAAGCTTGTGCAGTATGGCAGATTCCTCCTGAAACACCCTGTATAAGAGTACATCAACACAAAAGTCCTCTCTCACGCTTATTATTTTTTTTATTGAGTGATGATGCCTACATAAGCCTTGGGCTTGTGCGTAGGTAATGATATGTGGTGATTTACAGATGAAAAAAATTCCAGACCTGACCGGGAATCGAACCCGGGACCCCGGCATAGTAGTGCCACCACGGGCCGGCCCATTAATATCTTTAACGTCCCACAGTTAAAGATCACTGAAATTCAGCACATTTGTTCAATCACTACATTAAAATAATAAAAAAATGCTTTCATAAGATAACGCGTCTCATGGGTGTTGGCAATTTTTGAAAAGGCTTACTTTTGACATACGGTAAAAACCATTAGTGATTTCTGTATCTACTCTATAAAAGGAATCGAATGCCACTATTTTTGTTTCCAAATTCCAACTTTGATTTCCTGACTTCCGGTTTGTGGTCACTTCTGGTCGAAACCAAAACTTCAAGCCCAATCTAGGCCCACTAATGTTTTGTGTAAATTACGAATACGAAAATCTAATGTGTTTCGAATAGGTTCTGTCATTTTCCGCTTACATTTCTCTATGTACTAAAAAAAATTAAAACATTTACTATTTTCCTGGTTTTTCTTGTAGTGGTTAAGGTTACATGAAAAATATTAACCTGTTTCAGTACCAACTCCGGAAAACAGGAAGTCGATAGTTTTTTCGTAGTGATAATATCTGGTTTACCAGACACCAGTAAGTTATGTATAAAGTGCCGATGTTTGGATAACCAAACATTTCCAAAAATCTTTAAAAAAAAATTAATGGAATTATCTATTTTGAAACTGCCTCCGTGGCGTAGTGACTAACACGCTAGCCTCTAAAGCGAAAGATCTCGGGTTCGATTCTTGGCTAGGATCTGAAAATTTTAACACGTTAAAACCACCATTAAGGTACCAAACCCACAGTAGTTGCTAATGACCAAGCTGTCTATACGACTTTAAATAAACTAAAAAAAATTATTTTGAATATTTTTAGTGTTAGAATGATTTGCCCGTTTTGCCCAAAACGAGCAGGTGGAGTGTTATTTTAATTGCACTCTATCTGTTTGGTCCAGGGCTAAAAAAATAGTTCTGTTTCTTATCACATAGTCAGCCACTTATATGACTGAACTATTTAAGAACAGAAGAGGTAGAGGTGTAAAAGACACTAGTCAGAGTTATCTTCTCTGAGAGTAATGAATTTCACTATGCAGCCAGACCCTGTGGTGAATGAAGTGAAGTTGTCATTTGCAGGGTGGAAAGTGAGTGCTTTTCGAAGGGGCTGGCATGCTGATAAGCATACTCTTTTAACTCAGTGAGGAAGGCAATGGTAAACCACCTTACTCCTCGTTTTTACTTAGTAAAACCTCTAGAGGTTCAAACCAGCCTTTCGGCTGTTGACCTAAACAACAACAGAATGATTTATTTTTTTTATGAACACAATAAAAATTAATTTTTCACAGGAAATTTTACTTTTCTGTAATATTGAAATTTTGGTCGTCTATGGTAAGCTTACACCTGCAAGTTTTCGAAATAAGGGCACTTTTTGTACACCCTTATTCAAATTAAATGGCACTTTACATCAAACTTTTAAATATTATTTCGGCACTGAAAAGGTTAATAGGGCTTTAGTTTACAACTGACTGCTCGCAATAAAGCATCCAAATAATAAATTGTTCCGAGGATTCCATAATTTTTTCCAAAATTTCCGGTTCATCCCCATTCGCCAAAATCAATCTAATATGTTCCGAAAGGGTTCTGTCATTTGCACTTACATTTTTCTATGCAATGAATGAATAAAACAATTTCACTACTACCCTGGTATTATTTGGGGTTTACATGAAAATTATTAACAGGGCTTTAGGTTACAGCCAAATCCCGAGAAAAAAGAATTCAATAATATTTCGCTCCTAAGCTTACTAAATATTCCCAAAATTCTCGGGTCATCCCACTTCGTCAGAATCAGTCTAATATGTTTCGAAAGGATTCTGTTGTTTTCCGCTTACATTTCTCTATTTATTGAAAAAAAATTCACTATTTTCCCAGTTTTTCTGTATTGGCTAAAGTTACATGAAAAATATTAATAGGGCTTTAGGTTATGGTCGATTGCCAAATAAAAACCACCCAAATAATCTATCGCTCCAAGAATTCCTTTATTTTTTCAAAATTTCCGGGCCATCCCCTATTCATTCATTTTACTTAATAAAGGATCTTTAGGTTCGTTCAAACCAGCCTTACAACAATAATAAGTTATAGGAAATAAAAAAATCCACAACTTTTTATTGAAGCATTTTTCCCTACAGAGCCTAGTTTAGCATCAATAAGTGATTCCCTGTATTTTTCAGTCAAAGAGAGGTTGATTTCATTCCGAGTTATTCACTCCTGATTAAAATTAGGTTATGTTTTTCATATTACATTGTTTACAAACAATTAAAAATAGGTTACAATGTTTTATTATTAACACGGGCAAGAGAACGTCATGTGAGTGTTTCACACCAGATTTGTTTTTGTATTATGGAATCATGAAAAAAAAATTTCAAAAACCAGACACGAACATTTTTTAACACCATACAACTTCTATTCAATACAACGGATGCAATTGCGAAAAAATTAAGGAAAAAATTTAAAAAAAATTAGTTTATAGATAAACTAAGAATAAACAAAAGCACAGAAATGTATGTTTTAATAAATAACAAAGCATTACCAAAACAAACACAGTAGTAGTAATAAATTAAAATAATATTAAATAAAACAGATAAAGTAAACACGCTATTGTTTAGCAATATTGAAAGACTATCGATAACATATTTACAAAATAAAAATACAATACCATTATCAGTGATACAATACTATCAATGAACAATACATATGACAAAAATTAAATAATTTTTTGGACCAAACATTAACAAATTTTTGACACTAATTTATTTACCTTTATTTTAATAGTTCCCTTATACAAGTTGTGGCTTTTAAATAACGAGACTGACGTTGTAAAAAATGTAATTTTAATTTTATACATAATCACTTATTGTCACCTTCAATATACACTCCTTCTCTATCCCTACAACGCTCCATGCGAATTTTACATTGTTGGAAACAGTGCTGGAAGTCATCTTCTGTCAGCTCCTTCAGGACACGTGCCGCTTTCTCTTTTACAGCTTCCACAGACTCAAATCTTGTCCCTTTAAATACAGATTTCACCTTAGAGAACAGGTAGAGGTCATATTTTTTTTCTACTTGCATCTAGGAGACTCCAAAGGGAGTATAGGACATGTCAAGATAAAACTGACAAACTGACAGTTTATCACCAATGATAAATTCATCACTTACCACCAGAAAATTGTTTTTGCTACTGCTTACTGCAGTAGGCTTGTCATGAACCCCAATGAATTAAATATAACACAAAATTAAAAAAATCAAGACATGGTGCAAGATCTAATGAATAAGGTTTACTAACACTGAGATGCTGTACGTGGCTAGGAACCTCTTGGCAGATAACGCGGAATGAGCTGGCGCATTATCTTGGTGGAGAACCTATGATTTGTCCTTCCACATTTTGGAGCGTTTTTTCCTTACTCTTTGACATAGTTTAGAAAGTACCTCAAGGTAGTAATATTGATTAATTGTTTGAACTTCAGGAACCCAGCGAAGGTATACAATCCCATGGATATAAAAAAATCATTGCTTTAATTTTTGTCAAGCTCATTCGAGCTTTTTTGGCTCTCGGTGAAGTTCGGCTCTTCCAGTGCATGAATTGGCGCTTCGTTTCCGGATCATAAGTAAAAAACCTTGTTTCATAACATGTTATTATCTTCTATCTGTTCCCTAAGGTGAAATCTGAATTAAAAGGGACAAGATTTGAGTCTGTGGAAGCTGTAAAAGAGAAAGTGGCATGTGTCCTGAAGGAGCTAACAGAAGATGACTTCCAGCACTGTTTCCAACGATGGAAAATTTGCATAGAGCGTTGTAGGGATAGAGAAGGAGTGTATATTGAAGGTGACAATAAGTAATTTATGTATAAAATTAAAATAAAATTTTTTACATCAGTCTCGTTATTTAACCCTTTCAATCCCAAATTTTTAAACTGTGTACAAAAAAGTATGTGTACATTGTTTCAAACATTTTACTGATATTTAAGTGTAATAAAATCACTTTTAGACCGTTAACCCTTTGGATGGCCTGACAAAAAAGTGTGACATGTACGTCTCATTAGGACTTGATGGTATGAAAGTTCCCACCAATAAGAATAAGTCAAATCATTTTCAGGCTTCCTAAACAAAACAATATTCGTTTACTTAGATTTATAGCAAAAAACACTAAGTATGATTTTAATATTATTTAAGACTTCAAAAATTTTACAATTAAAAAATATTGGTAAAATGGATAAAATCACTATTTAGTAACATTTAAAAAAATATACTTGTACATACATACAATATATTCAAAGAAATCTTACTTTATTTTAGTAAATGAAACAAACTTCTGAAACCAAAATTAAAAAGAAATTTACAAAGAAATTAATGATTGCCTCTGTGGCGCAATGGTCAGCATACTACACTGCAAAGCGGAGGTCTCAGGTTCGAATCCTGGCTAGTGTACAGAAGATTATTACACTTCACACCCAGCATTCTTTAATCCAAAGTTGTCTCAAACATCTAAAATGTTCAGGTCTGTTATTTCACTCCAATATGTATTTTATGTCACACTGGGTTAGAAAGGGTTAATAGCCACACCTCATATACAGCGTTTCCAATAAGAACCCATTGTTGTTGTTTAGGTCATCAGCAGAAATACTGGTTTAAACTTCTAGAGGCTTTACTAAGTAAAATGAAGACTGATGTGGTTTACCGTATTTTCCTCACTGAGCGAAAAAATATGCTTATCAGCATGCCAGGCTCTGTAAAAAGCATCAACTTTCCACCCTGAATAAAAGATACTAATCAATCAGTATTATCTCTTCTAAGAGTAATAAGTTTCATTACACAGCAAGACTCTGTGGTGAATGAAGTGAAGATATCATAGACAGGGTGGAAAGTAAATGCTTTTCAGAGGACCTGACATGCTAATAAGCATACTTTTCCACTCAGTAAGAAAGGCAATGGTAAACCATTTTTATCAATGCCGGCCGCATTGGCGTAGTTGGTAACATGCTCGCCTCTCATCATGCGGTCTTGGGTTCGAATCCTATTCAGGCACGGCATATTTTCATACGTTACAAAAAAATCATTTCATCATTCACCGTCTGCATTAACAGTAATTACAGAACAGTCAGACGTTAAACAAAAAAAAAACATTTTTATCCTCATTTTACCGATTAAAGTCTCTAGAGGTTCAAACCAGCCTTTCAGCTGATGACCTAAACAGCAACACGCTATTGTTCTGAAAATCTACTTTAGAATTCTTACAGTAATATCAAGAAAAATCAATAATAAATTTCCTTAATTTATCACTTTAATGACACAAATTTTGCCAATAAATAAAAAATTAAACCTTTTAACCTACTTTTAATTATTATGATAAAAATATATCAATTATAATAATAAAAATCAACTTAAAGTAATCTACCAATTGCTACTTCAGATTTTTAGAACAATTGATAAAAATACTGAATATTTAAAATAGTTTGCCTAAAAAAATATATATGAATACATAATAAATTGTAAAGAGTTTTTTTATGTATCAGAATAAAATTTAACAGGTCCTATCAAATATTTAGATTCCTTTTATTAAACATAAAACTAACATAAAAAATCAATGAAATCTAACCTTGAACATGGGAAACCATAGTTGGGTAATTAATTTTCCCACCACGAGTTGAAAGTAGATATTTCAGATTTTTTAAGAACTTGTAATTTAGGAAAGTAACTTTGAATGTATTGTAATGAGTTTTCTTAAATAATGGAAGATAAAATGAAACAAATAAAAAAAATTAGTGTGACACACTCACACAACTTTTTCTTGCCAATGTAATGATGACCAATATAACCTTCATTAGTAAAGAATGACAATTAAAAATCTGGTGTGAAACACTCACACAACTTTCTCTTGCCAATGCAAATTATGAACAATATAGCCTAACATTAGTAATAAAACTTTAGATTTAAACAAAAAAAAACCTCAATAAACATAATCTAATTTTAATCATGAGTGAAAAAAGCTAAATGAAAATCAACCTTAGTTTGGCTTAAAAATACGGAAAATCACTCTTTCACACTAAACTAAGCTCTGTAGAGAAAAATGCTCTAAATAAAAGTTGTAGATCTTTTAATTTCCTACAAATTTGATTATACTATTCACTTTTTTCATAAAATACACGCTAAGATCAAAATCTTAACAAAATAGTTTTTTTTACACATTTCATGAGAAAAAAAACAGAAAATCGCTAATTTTCGCTAACCTAAGTGTTAAACAAAAAAAATGTTTGAAATGAAAAATGAAGGATTTTACAATCTTTACAACTTTTATTAAATACATTTTTGTACTTAAATGCATATTAAGCTGCAATCTTAAAAAAAGCAATTTTTTTACGAGAAAACAGCCTCCCCAAGAATTTCAGCAGACATGGCGCCTACCTTATCTTGTAGAGCATAAAAAATTTAGTAAATGAGGTGATTTTTAAAAAAAATTACAAGAGCTGTTTTAGAGAAAATTGCAAAAAAGTGAAAAAAATGATACGAATAAACTACTACTTCCGCTTGACAGATTTCGATGAAAATGTTCGTCTCAGGTCCGGTAGTAGTATCTAACTTAAGTTTCAAGTTTGTACGATGTTCCGTTCTTGAGATATTCTATTCACACACACACACACCTAATCACTAAAACATGTTATTTGGGTTCAGGGGGTCTGAAAACGTGTACAATCCGGTGAAAATTTGATTTTGAAAAATCAACATGAAAACAATACATTCCTTCCTATAGGGTGATTCAAAAAGAGCGCCGGTTTTGATATATCAAATTAAGAGATTTATTTTATTGAAAAACTGAAAATAAATACATCAACAAGTTCATCTTACCTTCCGATTTCATGTATGAAAAATGATGTCATGCATGTGTCCTCCTCTACTGCGCTGGCACGCATCAACTCTGTCCATGAAATTGGATATTACTGCACGACAAGTTTCAACTTCCATTTGACCGATAACCCGTCGAATTTCCTCCTTCAAGTCATTGATGTTTCGGGGTTTATTGGCATACACCAATGACTTCAGATGACCCCAAAGATGAAAGTCACAAGGCGTCAAGTCATACGATCTTGGTGGCCATTGATGGTCGGAATTACGAGAAATGATGCGATCCTGGAACCGTTCACGGAGCAACAACATTGTTTCTCGTGCAGCAACTGAATTTTATACGGGTGATATTGGAGATCGTACCGAAGAATTCTCCGTACAGAAGAACATCGTAAACCCCATTGTTGAGAACGGCGACGTATTGATTTTGCTGGGCTAACAGCCACACTGTCACGAACCAACGCAAAGTTCTGCTCAGTTCGGCCAGAACTTTTAAGGTCGACTGTTGAACCCGTCTCAAAAGTTCGCAGGCTTTTTCATGAGCCTGCGAACTGTTGATTCATTCGGTGCTTCATTACGTCCTAGAGTACCGCGAAGTCGCCTGACAGTAGCCGCATAACTCTCTCCACTCTGGTAAATCGTTTTGACGATTAACACTCGTTGTGCAATAGTAAACGTCTCCATGGTTAGACACAGACTGCGAGAGTACTACACTGCGAACAAGAGAAACTACAACTGAATCGTCAATCGGAATGTTCTCCGAAATAGAAATGAGGTCTAACAATGTTGCCAACCGATAAACAAAAATTTACCAGCCGTTTAAAAACCGGCGCTCTTTTTGAATCACCCGTTATTTATAAAGGCAAGAGAAAGTAAAATTGACTGCCTACGGATGTAGTGGTTAGCAAACTTGCCTACTAAGCGGGGAGGTCTTATCCTATTGATCAACGAGCAAGAACTTGATAAACTTTTCCAAGTTTTAAAATAACTATTCTTGTTAGTTTTTACTTTCTTCTTTGCGATAAATTATACCTGTTTCTTTGTGCTTATTTATTGAATTAATTTCCCATAAAGTAAAAATATTTACATTGTTGTTAAGGTAATCAGCCAAAAGGCTGGTTTGAACCTGTAGAGGTTTTACTGAGTAAAACTAGGAGTGAGTTAGTTTAACCTTGCCTTTCTCACCGAGTGGAAAAGTATGCTTATCAGCATGCCGGGCCCTCTGAAAAGCACATATATTCCACTCTGTAAATGACAAATTCACTTCATTCACCACAGGGTCAGGCTGTATAATGAAATTCATTACTTTCAGAGGAGATAACTCTGATTAGTGACTTTTACACCTTTACCTCTTCTGTTCTTAAATGAATTCAGTCATTTAATTTAATCTGCATTGTGTTAGTTAAAATATATTGTAAAGTAGTTATAGTTATAAAATAAAAGTTTTTTTAAATATTTTTCTCTATATTACAAACACTTAAAGATTTTTTAATTCCTATTTTTATTAAAATAAAAATATATTATTGATATTTATGTAAATGTAACTGAATATCATTTATTTTCTGTTTTTTTTTTGTTTTTTTTTTAATTCTGTTTAATGTAATCCTTGTAACCTATTTAACTGTAGTAGTTTAAACTTAGTAATTTTTATAGTAGTTTATAGGTAAGTATTTAAGTGATATTTTTTTTTTCTGTAATACTTCTATGCGTGGACAGAACTCTTTGTGAAGAAGAGTTTTTGTGCATAAGTATATTTAGTTTAAAATATTGTATACTTGTGAACTGAAACTGAAAGAAGATTATTAGATGATGTCGTGGGGGATGCCACCTGATCGTTCGAAGAAATATGACAGGGCTGGGTTTCTTCTAAGAAATCATTACTGAGGGGTCGTTATGAAGAGAAAAATTTAATTTCAGGATCAGAAGTACGTTTAGTTTGGGAGTAGAGTCAAATATATATACCAATAATAAAATTAATATATATATTACGAAGGATTTGCCCATAACAGACAGGTGGAGTGTCAAATTATTTACACTCATTCTGTTAGTTGCAGGGCTAAAATAAATAGTTCTGTTTCTTATCACATGGTCAGCCAATTAAATGACTGAATCATTTAGGAACAGAAGAGGTAGAGGTGTAAAGGACACTAATCAGAGTTATCTCGTCTGAAAGTAATGGATTTCATTATACAGCCAGACCCTGTGGTGAATGAAGTGAAAGTGTCATTTGCAGAGTGGAAAATATATGCTTTTCAGAGGGCCCGGCATGCTGATAAGTGTACTTTTCCACTCAGTGAGGAAGGCAATGGTAAACCACCTCACTCCTCGATTTACTTAGTAAAACCTCTACAGGTTCAAACCAGCCTTTTGGCTGATGACCTAAACAACAACAACATTACGAAGGAGTTGCCGTGTTTTTCATAATATTAAAGGATTAATATCACAAAAAATTGGCTGGGTGTGTATACTTGTACAGCTTTCTTTAGTTCAGTATTATATAATATATAATATGTATATTACGAATATGTGTATTACGAATATGTATATTATATGTATATTATATGTATATTATTAATATGTATAAATATGTATATTTAACTAAAAACAAATTTGGTGTGAAACACTCACACGACTTTCTCTTGCCAATGCAAATAATTAACAATAAACTTAACAATAGTAATAAAACATTAGAAATAAACAAAAAACTAGCCTCAATAAACATAACCTTTTTTTAATCATGAGTAAAAGACGCAAAATGAAAATCGACCTGTTTGGCTTAAAAATACGGAAAATCACTCTTTCACGCTAAACTAGGCTCTGTAGAGAAAAATGCGCTAAATAAAAGTTGTAGATCTTTTAATTGTCTATAAAGTTGATTATATACACTTTTGTCAAAAAAAGCATACTAAGGCTGAAATCTTAAAAAAATACATTTTTCACATATTTTTATGAGAAAAAAATAGAAAATCACTAATTACTGCTAAACTAAGTGTTTTACAAAAAAATGATTGAAATAAAAGTTGTAGGATTTTACAATTTCTACATTTTTTATTATATAAATTTTTGTGATAAAATGCATATTAAAGCCATAATCTTAGAAAAACAATTTTTTTAATGAAAACAGCCTCACCAAGAATTTCAGCAAACATGGCACCTACCCTATCTCGTAGAGCATAACAAATTTAACAAACCAGGCGATTTTAAAAAAAATCATAGGACCAGTTTTTGAGAAAATCACAAAAAAGTGAAAAATTACACAAATAAACTACTACTTCCGGTAGACCGAATTTGATGAAAATGTTTGTGTCAGGTCCGGTAGTGGTATGTAACAAGTTTCAAGTTCGTACGATGTTCCGTTCTTGAGATATTCTGTTCACACACGCACATGCACGCGCGCATACACACCCACACACACAAACACATGCGCTTACACGCACGCACACACACACACACACACAGACCAATTGCTAAGCTAAAAACATGTTTTTTGGGTTCAGGGGGTCTGAAAACGTGTAGATCCGGTGAAAACTCTTTTTCGAAAAATCGACATGAAAACAATACCTTCCTTCCTATATATTCATATAGGCAAGAGAAAGTAAAAAAACAAAATAATGAAATAATACTAATCAAAACTTACAATATAAAACTAAATATTTTTATTGCTGCAACAAATTTTCTTTCTTCTGGAAATAGTACAATTTTACGAGGGCTATTCAGAAAGTAGGGAACGTTTTGTAAATAAACAAAAACTATGTACAAAAGAAAATTTTTTTATTATATACATCTGAAAGAGTGACTAAAATACTACTTTTCTACATAGTCACCAAGCAAATTGAGGCACTTGTCATAGCGGTGGACAAGCTTCAAAATTCCTTCGTCATAGAAATCCGCCGCCTGCGACCGCAGCCACTCAGTGACGCGCGCCCGGAGTTGCTCGTCGTCGTCGAAGCGCTGTGTTGCTAGCCAGTTCTTCATTCTTGGAAACAAGTGAAAATCACTCGGTGCAAGATCAGGACTATAGGGTGGATGAGGGAAAACCTCCCATTTGAATGAATCAAGGAGTTCTTTTGTGCAGTTTGCCATGTGAGATCGAGCATTGTCATGAAGAAACAAAATTTTTGACAACTTTCCTCGACGCTTGTTTTGAACTGCTCTCCTAAGGTTGCGCAATGTTTGGCAGTACCGATCAGAGTTTATTGTTGCACCACGCTCGAGAAAGTCAATGAGCAGCACGAGGAACTCCGGGCGCGCGTCACTGAGTGGCTGCGGTCGCAGGCGGCGGATTTCTATGATGAAGGAATTTTGAAGCTTGTCCACCGCTATGACAAGTGCCTCAATTTGCTTGGTGACTAAGTAGAAAAGTAGTATTTTAGTCACTCTTTCAGATGTATATAATAAAAATTTTTTCTTTTACATAGTTTTTGTTTATTTACAAAACGTTCCCTACTTTCTGAATAGCCCTCATAGTTTTAATAGATGTAGTGACATAATACTGTGTATATGGGGTGGAAGTATGTTAATGAACTGCCCTTCAAGATTAAGAGAAATGATTCTGAAAAAATGTACAATTTGGTTTTCTAGTCTTAACTTATGATTCTGGTTAGGCTTACTTAGTATAAAATTCAAGGAGAAACAATAAAAATGTTGAGATTCGCCGATGATATAGTAGTATTAGCCGAGGCAAAGAATGAACTAGAGGATGCCTTAAATGGAATGGATGAGATCTTGAGGAAGGATTACTTCATGAAAATTAATAAGAACAAAACGAAAGTGTTGTGCAGCAGCAAGAGTGGTTTAGAAGTAATGGGAAATTTAAAAGTAGGCAACGAGAACATACAGGAAGTTGGGGAATTCTGCTATCTAGGGAGTAAAATAACAAAGGATGGTAGAAGCACGAGTGATATCAAGAGTAGAATTGCTCAAGCTAGAAAAGCCTTTGAAATGAAAAACAGCTTACTGACTACAAACATTGATTTACAGATTAGGAAAAATTTTTTAAAACATTATGTTTGGAGTGTAGCATTATACGGAAGTGAAACGTGGGTGATAGGGGCTGTAGAACGGAAGAGGATAGAAGCTTTTGAAATGTGGTGTTATAGGAAAATGTTAAAGATTAGGTGGGTGGACAAAATAAGTAATTTAGAGGTTCTTAGGCGAGTGGATGAAAAAAGAAGTATATGGAAGCATCTTACCAAAAGAAGGGATAGGCTAGTGGGGCATATCCTAAGACATCCAGGTATTGGGCTATCAATAATGGAGGGTAACATTGAGGGAGTAAATTGTAGAGGGAGGCAAAGATTAGAATATATAAAGCAAATTACAAAATATGTAGGGTGTTACAGGTATGTAGATATGAAACGACTTGCGCAAGATAGAACAGGTTGGAGAACTGCATCAAACCAGTCGAGAGACTGATGACAAAAAAAAAAAAAAAAAAAAGTTAACTTTTCTAGCATTCCTAGTACCATAATTGGTTTTACTGAGATCAATTATTACTTCACAGTTACCACAAGTCCAAAAGAACTGTAACAGTACCTTGTAAACAAATAAATCCCTTAAGGGGGTAGTCAACCCAAAAAATTAAAATCAAAACTTCTGGCTATAATTTATCATTATTTATTTTAAATGAAAGAGTAATTTACTAGTAATGATCTACCATTTGAAACAAGCCGAAAAATTAATTACAGCTCCTAATATAAGGGTGAGGATGGAAAAGTGGGCTTTTACGGGGAATCAAATATCTCAGGAACCAAGAAAGATATCAACATGATTCTTATGTTACAAAATACAAATAATTGCTGTCTATTATCTGTTCAAAAATAAATCTTTATAATGCATCCTGCAGTTTTAAATATTTCTATTTCATATAATGAATTAATACAATAATTTCACTAACCTTCTTTTTGACGCAGTTTAAAAAGAAGGTTAGTGAAATTATTGTATTAATTCACTATTAACTGTTGTATGTGCTTGTATATATTTTTTCTTACAAGAAATTTATTGAAGAAAAACCATATTTTCTATGTGTATTCAAAAATTATTTTTTAACTAAATCCCTATTAAGGTTTTTGTAAATAATCATTCCACAGATAAAAGAGCAAGAAATTATGAACATTTGAAAAAAACATCATTCAAATATCTCCAATACAAACCAAAATATTTAATTCCCAAGAATGTACAATCTTGCAAAAACCACTTTTCCGGAAAACTTAAAGCTGAAGGAATAATTTCACTTGCCTTTCTAGTGAGCTTTATTTTAAACAGATGTTTTTATAACTTTTTGTCAACGTACAAACAAAGTAAACAAATGTTGTGATTCAGAAAATTTTAAACTTCAAATAAATATTTTTTTTTTTAAATTCCTAATTTGTGTACGTTGCAATCTGTTCAATTTAGAACAATAAGCAACCCCTTGACCTAATGAGATGAGGATGATGTGTATGACGTGTAAATGAGGTGTAGTCTTGTACAGACCCAGGCCGACCATTCCTGAGAGAGTATGGTTAATTAAACGCCAACCATCAAAGTACACCGGTAACCACTGTCTAGTATTCAAATCCGTACAAAAGTAACTACTTTTACTAGGATTTAAATGCCTTTAATTCAAATAAATGCAAAAAACAACGAAATTTTAAAAAAATCATTTTAGTTAACTACCCC
Source organism: Catonia carolina (assembly GCA_035578175.1). Taxonomy (NCBI): domain Eukaryota; kingdom Metazoa; phylum Arthropoda; class Insecta; order Hemiptera; family Achilidae; genus Catonia; species Catonia carolina. The sequence continues at coordinate 45,249,712 of JAQMRL010000009.1, forward strand.
CATAACGGAAGGACTCGAAATTCCTGGAATAGGCTCTTACAATCTTTTACTGTACTATTAGTAAGAATACAAAAACAAAATAATATAGTAAGTGGAATAATTTTGAAAATTAATCAATTTTTTTCATATAAACAAACAAGAAAAATTTATATTTTTCTGTAACGCCATTTCATTATATACATACATACAAATTTAAATGGAAAATAAACTGGATTTAAATAATACGTGTGGATGATGATTTAATTTGGTGATTTTTTTATTCACCTAAGGAGTTTTAATGGTGATTTCTTTACCAGAAGTAGCTGAACAACTTTCCATAATAAATATTTGGTATTAGCAAATACCTAACCTTTTTTTGCAAAAGAAGAAATATTTTTTAACTTCAAATAAATATTATAATAATTTAAATTCTTTATACAGTAACTATATCCTAAAAATTACTGTAGTATTTTTTTCAAATATTTAATTTAAATAAATAATTAATATAATTTAATATTAGCATATAATAAAAAAAACTGGGCTAAATAGTGAAATCGTTTGGAGAAAAACTATCTAAATGTATTAACGAAAAAACTGGAAGTACTGGAAGTAAATGAAATTACACCTGCCGAATACACTACTTTCCAATTACATAAACGTTATAACAAAACTACTACACGGTGTAATCATTTCAGAAATACATTCACCGCTAAGTTTTTTAACCGGTTTAAACCGAAAATAAAACCGAATTTAAAATATGAACTTAATATTACGTAAAACAAAATACTATAATATTTTTAAATTACAATAATACTGTTAATAGTTTCCGAAAATAAACAATTATTTTTCAATGAAAATTTACACTAACAAAACAGGTTTTTGTCCATTTTTATGTATAAAATTTTGTTAATTAAGAACAATAAAAAACCTAATTTAAATTTTGAGTTCAAATGAGTTCATTTTATGAATGAACTTTTGAAGCCGACAAAGTAATTTGCGTACGGTAATCGTAGAAGACGATTCAATAATATTACATACTACCGGAAATAATAAACTTAAAAGAAATTTATAATTAAAATTGTCAAATTAAAATATTAAATTTAAATATTAATACATAATATTCTGTATACTTACTTTTTAAGTTCTTTCATAACAAGTTTATACGATAGGAAATATCAATCGATTCACTGTTTCTCTTTAAACAACGACGCACGTTATTATAAATGTATATTCGTTATATGATAGAAAGAATGCGAAATATCGTATCGAACATTACCGAGCGATCGGCGAATTAAAATAAATTCATTTCACGGGGGTCAGCTGTGTATCGTACGATTGATTCTAATCACCTGATAATCAAGAGTACCAATAGAATAAGAGGAAAATTCCCTACGTAATAAAATTAATAAGTGTTAACCAATTGAAAAACCGGTATTAATTGCTTTTCAAATGTTATAATAATAATTTCTTGCAATAATGCTAATAACAAACTGAAATGTAATATGATTTTTTTCCTTCTAATGCGGTGATGATTTTATTACGCAGTATGTATGTATCAACCACTCTTGGATTTTGCAGGATCATTTGGGCTTAAACCTGTTTCACATGTGTCCAATAGCAGTTTTTCAGATACTTATTTAACATTAAGTTATTTTATACTTATTTTTAAAATCAATCCGTAAAACAACGTAATGATACTACTTGATCCTATAATCTAAATATAGTATATTGATATACCTACTAGTTTATTAAATTGAACACCAGAAGATGTAATTACCGGCAATATGCATGTCTTTATTGCTATCTTCACCGTCTGCAGTAGCAGTAATTGCAGAAAAGTCGGACGTTAAACCCAAAAAAATGTATTGCTATCAAGGTATTCCACTCAAATGATATGATAACAATACATTAAAAAAATGTATTGCTATCAAGGTATTCCACTCAAAGCAATATAATTAAAATGTTATTATCTTTGCTGAACGTTGCCAATTTTTTAATATATTTAATAGTATTCACTGAAAAATTTGCTTTTTTTAAATCTAAATTTTTGATATTTCATTCCAAAAATTACAGAAAATAAAGAATTATATCATTCCATACATTTAAAAATGAAAATTCGTTACGAATCTCGCTATTTTACCTTACCACTTTGCCGGCCGCGTTGGCGATGTTGGTAACGTGCTCGCCTCTCATCACGCGGTCTTGGGTTCGAATCCCACTCGGGCATGGCATTTTTTCATACGTTACAAAAAATTCATTTCATCCTTCACCGTCTGCATTAGCAGCAATTTGCAAAACAGTCGGACGTTAAACCAAAAAAAAAACCTTACCACTGGCAGGATTTTTTGTGAATCGTTTCCAAGTGAACTCAAAGAACTTAAATTGTTACCTATACTTTCCCGCTAAAATTAAACATGAAATTTAATAAGCGTACGTCTTTCATGCTGCCGGTATTATCTAAAAAAATTAATCATTTCCAATAACAAAAAAATAACGGAATACCACATATCATTTACAAACACTCTGTTGATACTGTAAATTTCACACACGGTGCACAAATGAAGTTTATTACTACACACAATTTTGTAAATATTATAACAGTTAGACACCGGACGGCGATTTGGTTATGACCAATCAATTTGTTACATAATCTGTGGCTATTACTTACAAAAAACTTATTAATTTTGTGGCCCTGGAACAAGCTGACCACTTTGTGTGATGTTGGGAGTAGCAGAGGTGTTCCCGTAAAAGCAATACACAATTCCGCCGCAGTTTAAATGTTTAATAACTTTCTTTTTAAATTAAAACTAACCTATACCTTAAAATTCTGTATGCCAGTTTGACTAAATAACCTTGTACAAAAACGTGTATTAGTTTTTTAAGTGATTAATGAACAGAGACATAAATAAATGATTAATGAAAATTTGACTGTCATGTTTGATTGAACAATGTATTTTTAGTTTGCTGTGCCAAACAAGTATGGAATGTATTCTGCAGATGTGTTTATACAATGTGCAAATTTATACTCTTCCTTGAATCTCTTATTTAGGCTTTTTAAACAAATGCCAAACCAATTAAGGTTATATTTAAGTCATAAATTATATGTCAATTACTTACCAGTTCTTAATTTTCTTTAGCATCAATTAGTTTTAATTCTTATTTTAACAATTGGTTACTTACAGCCAATAATACTACTTTTCCGTCCACATTTTCCAATTTTTCTATTCTGGAAATCAGCAACTGCCAATTTGTTACCTGATTTTGTCTCTAACTTTGCCTTGGACTTCTGTATTTTGCTGATGTAGTAATTAAAAAATTAATTAATTACTACAAACACAAAAATGAAAATACACATTGTGTTTGTTGTCACTAGTGGCTGTGAAACGTTAACTGTCAGAAACAGATGGTAACATGATAAAAAGATTTGAAAGAAACCACAGAGGATTTTTTTGAGCGGTAAGGGAAGGAGATAAATGGGGAGTTCAACAATAGGAACTGAGATGTTTGGGGCAGGTTGATAGAATGGAAGGAAGGAGAATGGTTAAGGAGATATAAAAAGAATGATTGTACAAGAGAAGAAAAGGCTGTCTTATAATAAAGTGGATGGCAGAGAAGATTGTGGAGGACGACAAGTTTCACCAAGGGTTGTAGAACTGAAACACTTTATGACCAAACCATCATAGCTTTATCTGTCCAACTTTCCTTAACAGGATCTCTATCCCCAATTGTTTCCTAGGCTGTATGCGAGATTAACTAACAGGTTCCTCACGACTTCTGATTTTGTGCCAAAATGACACAGGGGGTAGAGTCCTTTGACAATCAAACTTATGTTTGTGAATTGCGTCGCTACGCAGCTCTGCATTGGGAATTCAAGACACCCGTTGAATTACAGGACATGCTTGGTGACGAACCCCTGATTTAGAACATGACTTAAGATTCCTTCAATCCATCAATGTATGAGGTGTGGCTATTAAATAACGAGACTGACGCAAAAAATTTAATTTTAATTTTATACACCATCACTTATTGTCACCTTCAATATACACTCCTTCTCTACACCTACAAAGCTCCATGTGAATTTTCCATGGTTGGAAACAGTGCTGTAAGTCATCTTCTGTTAGCTCCTTCAGGACACGTGCCGCTTTCTCTTTTACAGCTTCCACAGACTCAAATCTTGTCCCTTTTAATACAGATTTCACCTTAGGGAACAGGTAGAAGTCACATGGAGCAAGATCTAATGAATAAGGTGGATATTCTAACACTGAGATGCTGTACTTGGCTAGGAACCTCTTGACAGATAACTTTCTAAACTACATCAAAGAGTAAGGAAAAACACCCCGAAATGTAGGACAAATCATGGGTTCTCCACCAAAACAATGCGCCAGCTCATTCCACGTTATCTATCAAGAGGTTCTTAGCCAAGTATAGCATTTCAGTGTTAGAACATTCACCTTATTCATCAGATCTTGCACCATGTGACTACTACCTGTTCCCTAAGGTGAAATCTGCATTAAAAGGGACAAGATTTGAGTCTGTGGAAGCTGTAAAAGAGAAAGTGGCATGTGTCCTCAAGGAGCTGACAGAAGATGACTTCCAGCACTGTTTCCAACAAAGGAAAATTCGCATGGAGCGTTGTAGTGATAGAGAAGGAGTGTATATTGAAGGTGATAATAATAAGTGATTATGTATAAAAATTTTTACAATGTCAATCTCGTTATTTAATAGCCACACCTCAAATGTAGAATGTTCAACAAAATTTAATGTTAAAACAAAATTGAAAATATTTAGTTTTTATTTAACCTGCAAAGAGAGTTTGCTTACAACCGTATTTTTTTATATCTAAATTATAATATTTAATAAACTAACTCATAATTTATCACACATTTAATTAAAATTAAATTAAAATAATTCACAAACTTATGTTAATTAATTTATAGTACGGTAATAATATTTATACAATTCAATTTAATTTTTAATTAATTGATTGATTAATAAGCTATTACTAAGATTGTATTTTTCCGTTAAAAATTAACTTGAACCTCTCATATCCGATATAATTAAAACATGTTCTGGATTCTGGATAAAAATGTTTTTATTAAAATTAAATTCAAATTTTGGTAATATTGAATTAAATTTTTCTAGTCTAAGTTACTAAATTTTAATTAAAGTCTCCTTATTGTAGTCTTTGATACTACATATGAATTAACGCAGTTGTTAACAGGGCATGGTTACTTTGGGACATATTTGACGAGATTTCAACTCAAAGTGTCGAAATGTTGACTGTGCAAAAGATGTCCCTATTTTGGCCTTGAAAGAATGGAGGGATCTGAGAAGATAGGAGTTGCACTGTGGAGCCCAGAGAGAGTAGGGGCAGCGATGCTGCGAGATGAGGAGAGCTGGAAGTTGGTAGCTCAGTTTGCAGAGAGGGTGATCAGGAGACTGCGGAGGGAGGAGACATCTGGAGATCAGCAGGATCGCCCTCTTCCACCATAAATCAATCCTGTCCCAATCTCATAAAATAAGCACACTTATTTCATGAGCTGGTGATGAAAGAGATGAAGCAAGGGGTTGAATTAAGCTATGATCCCCTTCCACCCGCTGCTGACAGTGTGTAAATTTTTACCCGACATTTCCCTTGTAGTAATACATTAACAGTTCCGAGAAAGGTGGAGGATTTTTGCAAATGTCGGATCAAGTGGTGAGGCAGTGAGTTTTTGGTTGGTAGGCATTTGTGACCTCCTTGGGACTGGACGAGGATGCCTCAATTGAATCCAAACCGACTTCCCCATTTTGTGGGGGAAGGGGATGAACATGAGTTTTTCTTGCTGCCTTAGATACAAAATACAGTCTTTGAACGATACAGTAATTTTTTGTAGATTCAGTACTTGATCGATAGAATATTAGAAAGGTCTTTTAATCTGAAAATAAACCTGAATAATCTCAACTGTCTTACTAGCTGTATGCGATCGAGCATTGCCATGCTGTATTAATACTCCAGAAGTCAGAACTCATTGTCGTTTGCTACTGATTGCAGAACAAATGTGATTTTTCGGCACGTCTGAATACAAAGTACTGGTTACCGGCACTCCCCTATTCATGAACCGCTCTAAATAAGTTTACTTACATTGCATCCCAGAAGAGTATGAGTTTTCCAGCAGACTGTAGAGTGTGGAATTTTTTTGGTTTCAGCGATAACCTGTGGCGCCATTCCTTGCTCGACCTTTTCATTTCTGGTTTGTGATAGAGAACCCAAGTCTAATCGCCATCATGGGTTGTTATTCTACAATGAATTTTGATTGGTTTGACACTTTCACTACAAAAGAACGCATCATAAATTGCTGCTCAATTGTGGTGCATCTTGACATTCGGATGGCCATCTTGTTGTGAATGCTCCTGTCTTCTCCTGCATTGTAACATCACTCTGCCACCTAACAGTCACTTTGTGAACTTCAAGGAACACTACTGCCACCTACCAACTCCACATTCCATGCGGATGTGCATTCCTACTTTTAGTACATTCCATGCGGATGTGGTATACTTACCACGAAAGGATTTATGTGAATGACAAATGTGGTAGGGATGCCACAGCAGTCATTTTATAAACTCTCTTTCGCTTAATACCCTAATTCGATGTATTAAGCCATGTTACGAGTCCAATTTTATAACAAAATGAACAAAATAACACAGTACATCAGTAGTATACATTAACACTCAATAACATACACAAAATAACACACAAATTCATGAACTGCATACTCAAGAGTATGCAGTTCATGAATTTGTGATGATGTTTATTCCTGTATTTGGATCGTTTAAAAATATTTATTTTATACCTCTACTCCATATGTAGCAATAATTTCAATAACTTTCGCTCCTAGGTTGTATTCTGGATCCAAAATACAGGATGCAATGATTTTACAGCAGCTCTTCCTTTTTACTAAACAAATTGTGATTTCTCCTCCACTTCCATCATTTGCAGATACCTGCATACCTAGGTAAGTATACTTATGGCATGGTTGAACGATGTTTTCAACATCAATTACTATATGCCAAGCCAGAATTATTAATTACGATATCCAAAATATCAACAGACACATGTACACTCAATATCTATACATAAATAGAAGAATAAATCTTTATAATGCATCCTGCAGTTTGAAATATTTCTATTTCATATAATGAATTAATATAATAATTTCACTAACCTTCTTTTTAAACTGCGTCACCTTTATTTTAGTCCTACTTACACGTGTTTTGGTGGATCCACCATCATCAGAGTAAATAAAAAATTGAAACTAAAAATTTTATTCATTTATTTAAAATTTACAGAAGATGATACATCTTCAGTATTATATAATTATCAGTTATATTATATAATTCAGAATAAAATTTTTAGTTTCAATTTTTTATTTACTCTGATGATGGTGGATCCACCGAAACACGTGTAAGTAGGACTAAAATAAAGGTGACGCAGTTTAAAAAGAAGGTTAGTGAAATTATTATATTAATTCATTATATGAAATAGAAATAGAAGAATGACTTCTATGTTTCTTTTCCAACCAGGGCTGAAGAATCTCCTTGTTCCATTGATCATCAGTGCCTCATTGTCTATCCAGCCCATCATTATTTCAGTGATGTCATGTGCTTTTTTATTCTTCTTCATCTCATGGTTTAGGCATTTCTATTTGTTCCAGCACCAATTTTTTCTTCAGCCTTTCAGTATCTCTGCTCGTTAAATAGAATGTCAGAAAGATGCTTACCTGATTTGGTAAGATGTTAAAAACTAATAGGAAGCAAACATATTGGAAGAAAAGATGAGTGCCGGAACAGGTACAAATGCCTAACCTATTAAATGAAGAAGAAAACAACCTATGACATCACTGAAATGGTGATGGATACACCATGAAGCAGACCGATGATGAAACAAGGAGCTACTTCAGCCCTGGCTGGGAAAGAGAAGTAAAAATCAACCACAAACAGAGGAGAGATGACAAATTTAACTGGGCATAGAATGTCATAGAATAGGCAATTTTGGGAGTAAACAGAAGAGGCCTGAATCCAACATTTAATGATGAAGAAGCAAATGAAGTTACAATGTAATAAGTTCTGAGCTGAGCATACTCTTTTTAATTTGAATAATTGTAAAATACTGTTAGCTATCATGACTACATTTTTATTTTCTTATTTTTCTACTACAATATTTTACGAGAAAACTTAATGAACCAAACCAAATTCAGAAAAATAATTACGGACTTTAAGGGGTTCCAAGAAGACCAAAAACAGAACATTGGGTGTTTAGACAAAAGGAGAAAAGCCTACAGTAAGCGAATGCTGAGAATGTGGGCTGCGAAAAGAGCTTCCAGAAACGTCTAAACTCACCTTATGTGGTATAAAATCGGCCGGTATAAATACGAGAACAAAATAACAAACAATTTTTTTAAACTGAATCCAGATAATAGAAGTTCTTAAATATGGGAGGTTCCAGTGTACTTACTAATATCATCTAATTTTTTTTTAATTCTACAATTTTTTTTTTATAAAACTATAATATTATATAATAATAAATAATATTAATATATTTTCTATAACTGAAAAATTTTCAAAGATTTAATATCTTTGATAATTAATTTAAATTACAAAAAAAAATGTATAACTTTATTTAGTTTACATAATAAAGGTACTGTTTATGTATAATTTCAGTTCTTTTGGTGTCATAAAAACAAATTTATTTGATTTTTTCAACTTTCCCACAAAAAAATTGATTAATGCAGACATAATATAGGGACCAGCAAAAAAAGTGGATGGTTTTTGATCTGACTGTACATCGCAACAATGCAAGTGGGGAGAACCGGGTCAATGACTTTCATTCCCCAACTCAATACCATTACAGTTGCAATGGAGTCGTGTAACGCACAACATCGTGCTTTCGTCATAGAGACTTTTTTTAGTAACGGTTACTCGGTAGTTAAAACCCAGCGTTTGTTCCGTACAAAGTTTGGAGTAAGTAGACATGGTAGTGTTCCCAGTCGCAATGCAATAATGCGTTGGGTTAAAAATTTTAGAGAAACGGCTTCATCTTTAAAACGGAAACCTACAGGCCGTCCATGTAGCATTTGTACTCCTGAAAACACAGATGCTTTGCGATTGTCAGTAGCCAGAAGTCCACATCACCTTGCTGCACATCACGCAGCTGTGCTAGGAATATCAGATTGGAGTGTTTGAAGAATTTAGCGTTTGGATCTTCATTTTCATCCATATTAAATCGTAACTGTTTAAGAACTAAGCCAACATGATTTCCAAAATTGAAGAGAATGTGCACAATCAATTATGAACATTTTAACTAACGATTCAATAATCATAATGTCAGATGAGGCCCATTTTCCCCTATCTGGTTGAGTAAATAAACAAAATTTCCGGTACTGGGCGGCAGAAAATCCTCGTAGCCTACACAAAAAACCACTTCATTGTGAACAAGTGACAGTTTGGTGCGCAGTGGCTAAATTCGGAGTGATAGGTCTATATTTTTACGAAGAGAACGGTCGAGCAGTTTTGATCACTTCAAGTCGTAATGTCGAAATGCTAAATAATTTCCTTGCACCAGAGTTACAACGTCGTGAAGGTGATGCTGCAAATGTTTTGTTCCAACAAGATGGGGCTACTGCTCACACTGCCAGAATGTTAAAGAATGTGTTATGACAAATGTTTCCAGAACACGTGATTTCTAGAAATGGTGACCTTTCATGCCCTGCTCACTCCCCAGATCTTTCGGTATGTGACTTTTTCTTCTGGGGTATTTGAAATCGAAAGTGTATGTCGTAAAGCCTCGAACAATTAAAGATCTGAAGCTAGCAATTCGAAACGAAATAGCGGCGATACCAAACGACATGATTGTGAAAACAATGGATAATTTCCAAGTACGATTACATGAATACATGCAGAATAAGGGTCATCACTTGACTGACATAATTTTTAAAACAAAATAAGTGAATTTTAGAATTTAAGTGCTTTAATAAAAAATGGCAAGAAATGATGTTTCAAATCTATTAATAATTTTTTTTACATCTTATTTCTGATATATTTTATTCATTTCAAAACCATCCACTTTTTCTGCCGGTCACTGTATAATGGTATACATAAAGGAAGCCAAAAATTTAGTCCATTTCACAAAAAACAATTCTTTGAAAATGACAATAAAAAAAAACCAAAATTATACAAATTTAAATTAAGGATTAGTTTACTTAACCATTTTTTTGGTTTTACGTTCGACTTTATACAAATCAAACCTGAAACTTCTGGTATAGAAGCTCGTTGGTTGACCACTACAAAACTGGAACAATCAACATTTTTTTAATATCATTCAATTACGAAAGAATGAAGTTCTACACTGATATTATATTACAAAAAAAACATACTACTTGTAATTTTAATTTAGTTCTTAAAAAATAATATATAAAATCAATAAGTCGAAAAATTCGTCAAACAAAAATTCTTTAATTACATAATTTTCTTATAAGTAATAGCATAACAACCAAATTTTTTTTAAAATAAAATAAAAATTATTATAAGTTGATCAGAGAATAAAAATTTAATTACACAATTAAATAAAAACAAATAAATTACTAAAAAAAAAACACAAATATGTGCGTTAAAAACAATAATTTTCTTCATCATTATACTATATTATACCATACTATGATAAAATTAAAATCTAAACAAAAGTTACAGCTCGCCTCTCATCATGCGGTCCTGGGTTTGAATCCCACTCAGGCATGGCATATTTTCATACGTTACAAAAAATCATTTCATCCTCCATTGTACAAAAAGTTACACCCCAACGTCGTCGCTAATGACCGTTGCAGTTGATGCGACGTTAAATGAATTAAAAAAAAAAAAAAAAAAGTTACAGATCTGTATAATACAACAAATAATAATAATAATAAATCTATAAATTAAAATTTTTAAAATAAATTTATTTACAAAAAGACAATTAAAAATAATAATAAAATAATTAACAATACAAAAAAAATTATGTTTGAAAAATTATCTTTCATAATAATAAAAATAAATAATAATAATAATAAATAATTAAAATAATATAACATATTTTTTCTAAAAAAAAACATTAACAAATTGATAACGGTTAAAAAAATTATTTGATTTTTCTTAATATTATTGTATATATAAATAAATATTTTTAAAAATATAGTAGAATATATTAAAGTTCAGGATTAAGGATTAAAACTGGTATTTTTTTTTAAAAAACAAACCAAATTTTACATAAAAAGTAGATTGGGGGTTACAAAAAGCATAGGAATAAATTATAAAGGTACTCTAATGCAAGTTTTGTCCATAACACACAGGTGGAGTGTCAAATTGTTTACACTCAATTTGTTCGTTGCAGGGCTAAAATAAATAGTTGTGTTTCTTATCACATGGTCAGCCAATTAAATGACTGAATCATTTAAGAACAGAAGAGGTAGTGGTGTAAAAGACACTAATCAGAGTTATCTCCTCTGAAAGTAATGAATTTCATTATACAACCAGACCCTGTGGTGAATGAAGTGAAGGTGTCATTTGCAGAGTGGAAAATATGTGCTTTTCAGAGGGCCTGGCATGCTGATAAGTGTACTTTTCCATTCAGTGAGGAAGGCACGGTAAATCACCTCAGTCCTCGTTTTACTTAGTAAAGCCTCTACAGGTTCAAACCAGCCTTTCGGCTGATGACCTAAACAGCAATGCAAGTTACTGATTGGTGGAAATTTTTGAAATTGTCATTTATAATTTTCTTTCGTCCCTAACTACGAGAGATAGCAACAACCAGTTTTTGGATTCATAATCTACACACAAAGTTAATGAACCTGGATTGAGTTTGAAGTTCCGATTTCGACCGGAAGTGGCCCAAAACCAGAAATTGAAGTCGGTATTTAGAAACAAAAATAGTGTCATTCAATCCCTCGTAAAGAGTTGATACGGAAATAATTTTGTCTGAAGTTCCGGTTTCGATATGAGAAATGATTTAAATAAAAATTGTAGATCATTTAATTTCCTATAAATTTGATTATACTTTTTTGTTGTAAAATGCATAAGGCTGAAACCTTTAAAAAATTGCCAATTACCACTAAACTAAGTGTTATACAAAAAAAATTTTGAAATAAAAGTTGTAGAATTTTAAATTCACTACAACTTTTACTAGATACATTTTTACTAGATACTTTTACTAGATACCACGGGCCGGCCGTGGTGTTTTGTTTTACGAGAAAACAGCCTCACCAAGAATTTTAGCAGACATGGCGCCTACCCTACCTTGTAGAGCATAAAAAATGATACGAATAAACTACTTCCGGTAGACGATTTTGATGAAAATGTACGTGTCGGGTCCTCTAGTGGTATCTAACTTAAGTTTCAAGTTCACACAATGTTTCGTTTTTGAGATATTTTGTTCACACACACACACACACACACACAGACCAATCTTCAAAAACATGTTTTTATTGGGTTCAGGGGGTCTGAAAACATAAGTCAAAATAAATGATAACATATTTTGATTTATGCTATCCTGTTTAGAAAAGGATGATACACAAAACAACATGCGGAAAAGAGATAGAACTTTCATAGAAGAGGAGTAATTAAAAATTGAAAAGACACCACCACATTATTTTGAGGCGATTTTTCCCCATTTTTTTCATCCAGCACATTACTTTGTTGAACAAAAAGTGTGATATCTTTTGAATGCGTCAATCAATTTGCAATATCTAATTTTGTTGTTATTTTTACAATTTAATTGCTTTATTTATGTATATAGCTAAACATGTTTTTGTATTTTTTAGTGATTTAGTAACACTTTTTCGTACGTAAATTGAAATTACTAAAAGGAAATATTTTTCCTTAATTTTCAATTTTTATTTTGGTCGTAAATTAAAACGGAAAAATTTGGTTCAAACGTTGTACTAATAACAAATTCTTTATAAAAAAAAAATTTTTATAAAAATTTTTTTTATAAAAACATTTTTAGGAATGAAACTAAATGAAATAAAAGAGTTTTTATTAGATGTAAAATGACAGTCTGTGTGATCGTTAAAATCTCCGTTCTCGTCAGGTTAAAATTGTCTAACAATTTAATAATATAGTCTGGCAATGAAGGCCACAGATAATAAAATTTTTTTTTTATAAAATCGTAAAACAATTTTTAAATTGTAAAGCAACACTAGAATACCTTCATAAATATATTTTTATAACAAACACATTAGTATGTTAATTATGATTATAAATAATCTACCAAATATATTTTCTAAACTAATATAATAATAACATTGTGTAATAACAACAAAATATAATCTGTAATACAGGTGCATTTAACGAGTTAATATTAACTTCTATTTTAAATAAAAAATCTGGTGTGAAACACTCACACAACTTTCTCTTGCCAATGCAAATAATTAACAATAAACCTAACATTAGTATTAAAACATTAGAAATGAACAAAAACTAACCTCAAAAACATAACCTTATTTTAATCATGAGTGGAAGGCGCAAAATGAAAATCGAACTCAATTTGGCTTAAAAAAAACGGAAAATCACACTTTCACGCTGAACTAGGCTCTGTAGAGAAAAATTCTCTAAACAAAAGTTGTAGATCTTTTAATTTTCTATAACTTTTATTATATACACTTTTGTCGTAAAATGCATACTAAGACCGAAATGTTAAAAAAATCGATTTTTCTCACGTTTTCGTGAGAAAAAAAACAGAAAATCGCAAATTACCGCTAAACTAAGCGTCATACAAAAAAATGTTTGAAACATAAGTTGTAGGTTTTTAAATTCTCTACAACTTTTATTATATAAGTTTTTGCGCTAAAATTTATATTAAAGCCGTAATCTTAAAAAACAACGTTTTTACGTGAAAAGAGCCTCACAGAGAATTTCAGCAGACATGGCGCCTACCCTATCTTGTAGAGAATAAAAAATTGAGTAAAATAGGCGATTTTTAAAAAAATCGTAGGACCAGTTTTTGAGAAAATCGCAAAAAACTGAAAAATTATACGAATAAACTACTACTTCCGGTTGACCGATTTTGATGAAAATGTTCGTGTCGCGTCCGGTAGTGGTATGTAACTTAAGTTTCAAGTTTCAAGTTCGTACGATGTTCCGTTCTTGAGATATTCTGTTCACACACACACACACAGACACACAGACACACACACAGACCAATCGCTAAAAACATGTTTTTTGGATTCAGGGGGTCTGAAAACGTATAGATCCGGTGAAAACTCGATTTCGAAAAATCGACATGAAAACAATACTTTCCTTCCTATATATTCATATAGGCAAGAGAAAGTAAAAATGAAAAACAATTAATTATGTTTAATAAAATATAATTAAGATAATTAGTAATTTGGTACAAATATTTACAAACGTTTTTTAAAAATAAAGCACTAATCAATCTAACTACTTATGTAAATTATAATAATAATTATAACTGATTTTGTTTTATTCTTAATATAATTATATATAAGTTAATAACAATCTAAAGAAATTTTTTTTACTATTTATAATTTTTTGATTTTAAAAAGTAGCGTGCTTGTTTTTTTTCTAATATCACTGATAAATGTTGCGATAAAAATATTTAAAATTGAATTAAAATACAATAAAACCCCACTAATTCGTATTATTTTATAAAAATTCTGAAATAACATTATGTTTTTTAATTTGTAAAATTGCACGTATATGAAATTTCTTGATAATAAAATGGATGAAGATAGATTTTTTTTTTAAATAATCTCTGACAAAACAATTTTTTACGTTTCTAATGATATATGAATCGTCTTGCCCATAACAGACAGGTGGAGTGTCAAATTATTTACACTCAATCTGTTAGTTGCAGGGCTAAAATAAATAGTTCTGTTTCTTATCACATGGTCAGCCAATTAAATGACTGAATTTTTTAAGAACAGAAAGAGGTAGAGGTGTAAAAGACACTAATCAGAGTTATCTCGTCTGAAAGTAATGGATTTCATTATACAGCCAGACCCTGTAGTGAATGAAGTGAAAGTGTCATTTGCAGAGTGGAAAATATATGCTTTCCAGAGGGCCTGGCATGCTGATAAGTGTACTTTTCCACTCAGTGAGGAAGGCAATGGTAAACCACCTCACTCCTTGTTTTACTTAGTAAAACCTCTGGAGGTTCAAACCAGCCTTTTGGCTGATGACCTAAACAACAACAATGAATCGTCATAATTAAAGGACTAAGTATAAAACCACAATTTTTTTTTTCAAAAAGAAGAATGTGATATCGGTATATGAAGTGATTGGACCATTCTTCTTCACTGAGTCTATGAAGACTAGCGCTAGATATCTTGAACATCAAGAACCCAAGTTTAATTCGATTAAGATGGCATTTTTCTGAACGATGTATTGATTCCATGATCACTTTGACCCCATGATATAAAGCCGTTTGATTTCTTCCTTTATGGTTTCATCAAAAAAAAGAAATACGAAGTGTGGCAATTAAGTTATAACTCGGAAGTAGGTAACACTGCGTCGTTTGTAAACATATGACCGAAAATAGGAGACCTTCCTTTTGTTGCAGTAAAAGTTTGAAGTCGATAGCACGTTTCGTTCGTATTTTATGCATGTTTATCGAAAGTAATTTTTTTAGTGGAGTCGTGAAAATGAGTGACTCATATCACAAGCAAGATTAGCGAGGATTTGTTGTCTCGCATTCAGAGCGACGGCAGAGATTGTACAAGTCAGGTAATCAATGGAGAAGAGTCCTGCATATTTGAGTATGACCCAGAGACCCGTAAACAAAATTAGCAGTGGGTGGAAAAGGGTAGGGAACCGCCAATGAAAGGGAGGATGTCAAAGTCACGACTGAAGGCAATATCGATCAATTTTTTTCGATATCCACGGCATGATTTATTGTGAAAATGTTCCTCCATGCCAGACAGTAACTGGACAGTTCCATGTTGGCATCCTGGTGCGGCTGCGATCCGCATTTTACTTGTGCAGTCCGAACTCACCAAGGACAACCAGATCTTGCACCATGACAACACACCAGCCTATTTGTTGTTCATTCTACAAAAGTTTTTGGCAAAAAAAGGTATTCCAATGTTGCCACACCTACCCCATAGCCCCGATATTGCCCCCTACAACTTCTTATAATTTCATCTACGCCGGCCGCATTGGCGTAGTTTGTAACGTGCTCGCCTTTCATCATGCAATCTTAGGTTCGAATCCCATTCAGGCACGGCATATTTTCATACGTTACAAAAATCATTTCATCCTCCACCATCTGCATTAGCAGTAATTGCAGAACAGTCGGAAGTTAAACAAAAAAAACACCTCAAAGGAACTCCTCATAGCAGCATACAAGAGGTCAAGGAAGCTGTAACCGCAGTGATGAATACAATAACTTCAGAGGATTACCAAGGGCACTTCCAATCATGGGAGCAACATTGGAATCATTGTGAAGAGTTACAGGAAGATTATTGTAAAGATCAATAATAAAATTATGCTCATAACTTAATTTACTTGTGTTTTATTGACAAATTCCTGGAACTTTATTGTCACACCTTGTATGAAACGGAAATGGGTGATATTAATTAACAAAAATCAAAAGTGTATTTAATGAAATAACTCCAGATAAAACCTACATAATGTATGACGTGAAATTGAATATTGTCTAGACATTTTATGTATTCATCTGGAATTTCCAGAAAAAATTGATGACCCTAGATTTCCAGAGAAAAATGAACTATAAATTTAAAAAATGATCAGATGAAAGATATCTAAGCAATTTAAATGTAACAAATATCTAAAATAGCAAAAAAATTCTATATTAGTGAGGTTTTATTGTAAATATAAATAAATAACTGGATAAAAATTGTATACAATCATAAAATAATGTACATTAAATTTTTTATAATCATCAGCTCAATATGGTAGTAAATGGACAGCATAAAAATACAACTACAGGATTTAATTCCTGGCTATGATCTGAAAAATTTAATATACAGGGTGAGCATAAAGTCTTGCCCTGATTATAAAACTTTATAACAAAATAACCGTTTGACATAATAATTTAAATCTGGCGCTGTTACATAGGTTATTGTTAGCAGAAGTTATTGTAATAGTACAGAATTCGCAACTGATATTCTCAACAGGATTGATAGCGCTAACGATTACTTAAATCACATATGCTTTACCGATGAATCCACCTTTCATGTCAGTGTAATGGTAAATAGGCATAATGTCCGTATATGGGGATCAGAGAATCCAGATGCTACTGTACAGTTTTCTTCACAGAAAACACCATTAACGCTAAAATTTACTTAGATGTTTTGCAACAGTTCATTGCACGAAAGTTAGAAGAATATCAACCATGGATAATTTTCCAGCAAGACGGAGCACCCCCCCCCCTGGCCTTTGATAGTACGTAATTTCCTGGATGAAACATTTCTGGATCGGTGGATTGGAAGGATGGTCCAACACCCTGGCCACCCCGCTCTCCAGACATTACTCCCCTTGACTTTTTTTTCTGGGGCTATATCAAGGACGCAGTCCAGTTGCTGATGTCAACGAACTGAAGGCTAGGATACAAGCTGCTGTGGGTACTGTGACAGAACACGTTACAAAACACCTGGCGGGAACTGGAATACCGCTTCGACATTCTCTGAGCTACCAAGGGGGCACACGCTGAAGTTTACTAATGTAAATAATCTTTTAAAAAACTAGTAACACTAAACTAAGTAACAGCATCAAATTTTAATTATTATGTCAAACGGTTATTCTGCAATAAATTTTTATAATCAGGGCAAGACTTTATGCTCACCCTGTATATTACCGTTCGATAATCTATAGTACTCTGTAATAACCAAACTGTTGAAGTAACTTTAAAATAATTTTTTTTTAAATAATGACTGAAATATTATGTAGTTTAATTCTGAAATAAGATTTTTTATAGAAACTAAGAATAAATTTCATAAGAAATATTATACCTGAAAATAAATTTTAACCCTTTCGTCAGTACGAATACATATATGCGATTCAGTGTAGTGTTCAATCCAGAAAATACATATATACGCGGCGATTATGCTTTTACTAAGTGCTGCAACCTATTGGTGAATTTTTGAAACATTTTAAAAAGATTTTTGTTTGATTAAATCGATAATGTTATTTGTTAGGTTAGGTATTGACTAATGCAACTTTTTAACATGTTCTTTGCAAAAGTGAGGTTATTGCATTCTGATTCATTTTGAGGTTACGTTTTTAAAGAGATTAAAATGGTTTTTTTTATTAGTTATCCAATGATGAAATCCGAGAACTCGCTACAAGTGTTGAATGTGAAAATGAGGACTCGAAGAGTGATAAAAACTTGGAAAATATCCTGGTGATTAAACATGAAAGTGATAGTAAATTTAACCCCTTAAAGGTTTGTAATAAAATATTACGTCAGAGGCTCTGAACTTGAAAAGTGCCAGTAACAGAATATTACGTTTCTGTCAAAACATGAACTAACTTTTGCAGTTCTGTTTTTATCTGTTAGACTCTAGTAGCGTGTTTGTTAAATGGCAATCTTTCCACATTCGGTGACAGCTCCTAGGCAACTAGTTGTTGTTATTACTGTCATACAACCTAATTAATGTTGTCTGTTGTTTGCCACATGCTTGTTATAGCTTATTACGAGGGCAATCCAGAAAGTAACAGATGTTTTGGCTAGGCACGGCAGTGGGCGGAACTAGTGCCGCCATCTTGGCGCCAGAGTGTTTCTACATTCAGTACACAACCAGGCGTAGTAGCTAGGGCATCGTGCGTATTGTACTTTTTATACAGTGGTTTTAAAATGAGCGCTGCGATTGAAAATCCTGCCAGTTGTGAAGTGGAAACCATGTTATCGATCGTATTGTAACTGGTGATGAGACTTGGGTAAAGCACGTCAACTGTGAAACAAAACGGCAGTCAATGGAGTAGGGTCACACGCATTTGCCCAAGAAACCGAGGAAGTGTCTGCACACGCTATCAGCAAGAAAAATCATGGCTACTGTGTTCTGGGACGCTCATGGAGTGATTTTCTTGAACGAGGTCAAACAATCTATTCAGAGAGGTATTGCGAAACACTCAGAAAATTAAGATGCGCAATACAAAACAAGCGTGGGGGGGAAACTTAGTGGGAAAGTTTTGTTTTTCCACGACAACGCCCGTCCACACACGGCCAAACATACTCAAGAGCTCTTGGAAGGTTTTAGATGGGAAGTTTTTAATCACCGCCGTACAGCCTAGATTTGGCGCTGAGCGATTACCATCTGTTCCCAGCGATGAAGACATGGCTCGCTACGCAACACTTCGACACTGAACTCCATGCCAGTGTAAACCAGTGGTTGAACTCGCAGGTGGCAGATTACTACAAAGAGGGCATTGAACCACATTACAATAAATGCCTTAATTTACTTGGCGATTACGTAGAAAAATACCCTAAGAGTTAACCATCAAAACGTACGTAACAAAAATTGGTTTTTTTACTTAGTTTATTTTTTATTTAAAAACGTCTCTTACTTTCTGGACAGCCCTCGTATGATCCATCATGCTTATTACATTGCCATTAATTTTATTATATAGTACTTGTTTCATTTTTTGATTTATTAGCGTTAAAATAATTACAGTAATAGTTTTTTAACAGTTAATTTTCTTAAATACAGGGCATTTCATATGTTCTTCAGGGTTACGAAAACTTAGTACAAAAAAAACAATTTCATTTACCTAAATGAAAGTTGTATGGGCCGATGCAGGGACTCACATAGTTATTTTTAAACATCTATAAATGTTCAATATGTGCTCCTTTGGTAACACGGCACACATCAACACAAAAGTCTAGCTCTTTCCAAACACGTTCTAACATGTCCCTTCCAATAGAGTTGACTGCATTGATTATGCGATCCTTCAGCTCAATGATGTTGTTTGGCATTGGTGGGATAAACCCCAGAGAAGTCATATGGCGTGAGATCTGGAGATCTTGGTGGCCTCAACATAATGTGTTGGTCTTCTTCAGACACGCATCCTATCCAGTGCTGGGGCAATGTTGTGTTAAGGTACCGTCAAACCTCGTTATGAAAATGGGCAGGACAACTATCTTGTTGGAAAATGAAGTCCTTGAGTAGCTGAGATATAAGCCATAATTGTAACAGATCCAGGTAAATCATGCCGGTTACTTTCGTTTCTGTAAAATAGAACAGTCCATACACTGCTTTACGAGAGATTGTTCAAAAAACATTTACTTTCGCAGAAATGGTTGCACAAGCAACCAGTTTCTGAATTGTTTATACCTAGCACGAATTGAATTGTCACTTGGTGGATCCTTATTAAATTTCAAACGAACGCACCTTGTACAATAATTACTGACTTAGACACGTAAAATTCTAACACACAAAACGACTTCTCGCTTCCTGTGGCAGCTATTTTCTCTACTGTCTATGCCTAGCAGGTAAAAGGTGAACTAACTGCCCAGAATATGTGGGAAAAACTATTTGAAGTGCTCTTTCGTACAGTACTTGTTTCATTCTTATAAGTAAAATACTTTTTTTGTACTGAATTTTCGTAACCCTGAAGTACATTATGAAACGTCCTGTATACTTATAAAAATGTCATTTTATAAAAAATAATAATTTAGAGGGAAAAAATTAAGCAAAATATTATAATTTTGTGTTAAAAAACCCAACCGTTACCAGGTTAATAATATAGGAAACCAAGTTGTGTGTAAATAGTAGTGTTAAATTAGTTTTCTAAAAAATATTTTCAATATTGGGTAGCACTTTTATTAAGTTTAGGTAAGTACTGAAACTGGTATACCCTGAACTTAATTTATGTTTCATGTAATTTTAATAATTTTTTTTTCAATTTAAAATTCCTTTACATGTAGTATTAAACCTAAAAAATTGATTACTACAGAAGAAAAAACTTGAAAAATAACTCAATACAGGAGGCACTATTTATTACTTTACAGAAAAAATACTGATTAAAGGGTTAAAAAAATTCATTCAAACAACATTGGTATGTCATTCATCACACGACCATACTGAGATCTGGTCAAAAAGTTCTTGGAATTGACGAATACAGCCCAAACAGGATGGGGAAATTTCTTTTCATTAGGTTGGTAACACTAACAGAGTTCATAAGAAACATTCTGAAACACCCATTGGTTGTTCACCATACAAAATTATCTTAACAACAAAATAAATCAATTAATTTTAAATTATTGTATACAATTCTAAAAAAATATAAAACAAATTTATTAAAATAAAAAGAAAACAAAAAAATTATAACAAATATACTGTTTATTAGTATAAAAAATATAACCTATAATTTTATAAAATTACTGTATTATTATGTAAAATAAGAATTAGTAAAAACAAAACTTTTTATTATGAATATTACAGCACCAATTATCTGGACGATAAATCGATACAATGGTTAAGTAAAAGAGATCTATCGTTCG
This sequence comes from Catonia carolina, assembly GCA_035578175.1. Lineage (NCBI taxonomy): Eukaryota > Metazoa > Arthropoda > Insecta > Hemiptera > Achilidae > Catonia > Catonia carolina. The sequence goes on from JAQMRL010000009.1 coordinate 45,271,178, forward strand.
ATTGTAACAAAAAACCGTCGCTTACAAAATTTCATTCAATATGTCAAATGACCCACCGGGTTGGTCTAGAGGTAAAGTTGTCACCAAAATCAGCTATTTAACAGCTGATTTTCGGAGACGAAGATTCCTGGTTCAAATCCTAGTAAAGGTAGTTAATTTTATACGGATTTGAATGCTAGGCAGTGGTTACCGGTGTACTTTGATGGTTGGGGTTCAATTAACCATACTCTCTCAGAAATGGTCGGCCTGAGTCTGTACAAGACTGCACCTCATTTACACGTCACACATATCCTCCTCATCTCATTGGGTCATGGGATTGCTTATTGTTCTGAATTGAGCAGATTGCAACGTACACATATTAGGAATTAAAAAAAAAAGGACAATATTTAATCACTTTACACGTATTCCAAGATAGCTTTACATAAAATGGAAGATATCCTGTGGCATATTACAATTTTTAAATTATATAATTAAAACGATTATTTTTTTTTGTCATAAGTCTCTCGACTGGTTTGATGCAGTTCTCCAAGCTGCTCTATCTTGCGTAAGTCGTTTCATATCTACATACCTGTAACACCCTACATCTTTTGTAATTTGCTTTACATATTCTAATCTTTGCCTCCCCCTACAATTTACTCCCTTAATATTATCCTCCATTATTGATAGATCAATATCTGGATGTCTAAAGATATGCCCCACCAGCCTATCACTTCTTCTGGTAAGATGCTTCCTATACTTATTTTTTCATCCACTCGTCTAAAAACCTCTAAATTACTTATTTTGTCCACCCACCTAATCTTTAACATTTTCCTATAACACCTCTTTTCAAAAGCTTCTATCCTCTTCTTTTCTACAGCCCCTATCACCCACGTTTCACTCCCGTATAATGCTACATTCCTAACATAATGTTTTAAGAAATTTTTCCTAATCTGTAAATCAATGTTTGTAGTCAGTAAGCTGATTTTTAATTCAAAGGCTTTTCTAGCTTGAGAAATTCTACTTTTGATATCACTTGTGCTTCTACCATCCTTTGTTATTTTACTCCCTAGATAACAGAATTCTCCAACTTCCTGTAAGTTTTCGTTGCCTACTTTTACATTTCCCATCTCTTCTAAACCACTCTTGCTGTACATAATATCTGTATTAATAACAGTTTAATTTATAATAATCTTAAAATATAATACAATAAAATTTTACAAAATAATAAAATATTATACAACACTCACCATATTTCTAAAAAATAAATACTATACCAATTTTTTATAACTTCTCAATATTCGACAAAAGACTTACTTCATGTGATTTTAAATTAAAATTATGTTCACCCAGAAATATTAAAATCAATTTTTACATTTTCATAAAAAACAAGTGTAGTTTTATGAATAATTATAACAAATTTATATATTTAAATTTAAAATAACAAAATAACTTAATTTAATTGAAATAATATTACTGTGACATCCTTTAGCCAGCTTTTTAAAAAAAAAAAAAATATTTTACAATTTGAAATTTTTTAAATATTATTTTATAAAGTATCATGTAGGATCAGATGACTTTTACACAGTGAGAAATAACTGATATGTTGAGACATAACTACTGGAATTAAAGAAACAATTAATTTTCCAAAAAAATTTCCTTTAAATTACTTTTAGTACTAATATTGGAAATGAAGACTCTGTCTGAGATAATAGAACAACTGAGTAACAGGGTGAATATCATATGTCCTACAAACATTCTTTCACATGTAAAAATGTTTGAGTTAATAGCTGAAATGATGAGGCGTAGACAGGCGAAAACATTCGTTTTGTTCTTATATGATTTTAAAACGATTATATGGTTGTAAAATGACGTTTACAGTCCCCGTTTTAATATTAAATCAAAATATTAAATATTTATAATATTAAAATTATATGGTTGTAAAATGACGTTTACAGTCCCCGTTTTAATATTAAATCAAAATATTAAATATTTATAATATTAAAATTCTGTTTGTCATTTGTTTTTTTGTGTTAAATAAGTAAGAAATAAAATAATAAATGTTACAACCTGATTAAAAAAGGCAATAGGTCGTTTTAAATATCATGTATTCATCTTAATTTCCAAAAATAAAATGTTATACAAGCAAATTTTCATCGAAGTGTTATGACATCTGGTGAGATGCACATACATTGATCTTTTATTATTATGAATGAAGATGGATACATAATATGCGAAGTACCTCTTTTAATTACGTCAGAATCATTTATTGTGCATTCGGTGGGTTTTTGTATATAATATGGTAAGCAACCTTTGTTTTTTGAAAATGGTGGATTGTACTTACATTTTGTGAACTCCATCCATTAATTTTTCCATGAATAGTTTTGTTTTATTTCTATTTTGTTATACTTCTAGACTTATTTATTTTCCGTTTATAAACATTGTTTTCTGCCCATAACAGACAAGTGGAGTGTCAAATTATTTACATTCAATCTGTTAGTTGCAGGGTTAAAATAAATAGTTCTGTTTTTTATCACATGATCAGCCAATTAAATGACTGAATCATTTAAGAACAGAAGAGGTAGAGGTGTAAAAGACACTAATCAAAGTTATTTCCTCTGAAAGTAATGAATTTCATTATACAGCCAGACCCTGTGGTGAATGGGGTGAAGGTGTCATTTGCAGAGTGGAAAATATGTGCTTTTCAGAGGGCCCGGCATGCTGATAAGCGTACTTTTCCACTCGGTGAGGAAGGCGACGGTAAACCACCTCACTCCTTGTTTTATTTAGTAAAACCTCTAGAGGTTCAAACCAGCTTTTCGGCTGATGACCTAAACAACGAAACATTGTTTTAATTTAATTTTAGTAAATTTAAAGAATTGTATTAACAAAATGACAAGTGTTTAAAAATTAAATTAAATTATGAATACGTGAGTACGAGATGTGCCTGGAATTTAAGTACCGATTTGTTCTAATACAGCCACAGCGCTATTTTTGGCACTCCGCACATGAACTCTACTTTCCCAAGTTCATTACCTCTGCACTGACACCATTACAATCCGTCCTTGATTAGCCTTGTGTTTTATATTTACTGTGGTTGTTTACAATGTTTATCCTTGCTAACCTTGAAGCCAGAAATCACGCACATGTCATCACCTTTCTTTAAACTCAATTTTCTCCATAACTATTCATTATTTTTCAATGGGTTTAGTTTTATTGGATAGAGAATTTTCTCCTCTTTCATTTGATGTATTTTGCATATTTGTACAATGAAAATTGACGTGGTATTACACGAAAGAAAGATTTTTTTGACAAGCCAGTACTAAAATTTGAACGTTTTCGTCTAACTTTTCAACAAACAAAGGTATTTGTTTGGGAATAACTTCATAAGTTAGCATTAAATGTTATGATCGAAATCAATACAGTAGACGCCTGGCGGGAATAACTGATCAAGTGACAACTGATCAGTTATCAACTCCCGAAAGTAGAAAATTATTAAATTACTAATATTGCTATAAAAAAATAGGGGTTGGTGGTAGAAGGGTGAAAATTTAGGAGTGTATGTATTTTTTAATGCCACATTATGAAAAAATAAAAATTTTGTCCAAAAAATAATAAAATTTTTTTGGGGTGGACGACCCTTATCACTTAGGGGTATAAAAAATAGATAAAAACTTATTCTCAGACCTACCAAGTGTACATATAAAATTTCATCAAAATCTGTTCGGCCGTTTCAGAGGAGTATGACAACTAACACTGACACGAGAATTTTAAATATTAAATTTACTGAGATCTTAGTATAATTAATTATTAAAAATCCAGTTATTTGGTGCTATAAAATGAATATAAATAATATTATGAATTAAAAATAATTTTATATAAGTAATTATCATTGAAACGACAAAAAAAGACCTAGAGAATATTAAAGACTGTACATGTTTATTTATAATAATCATTAATATATTACTAATAATAAAAATAACATAATATTAACAATATAATTCTATATTTAAAACCAAATCATAATACGAGCTGAAGTGCACTAAGAAAAAGTTAAAGATGTTGCCACTGCGTAGATATAAGATTCGTACTAGATTCAATTGCTCTCGCGATTTCTTCATGTATACCGTGCCCGAGCCATAACAATTGTAATTTACGATAACGTTCATGACATAACCGTAGCGGATTACCGCGTCTTAATCCTTGATCGGTTTCACCGTAATCATCCAGGTATGGCGGCGTCATAAAGCAACCGCGGTTCGGACTCGCTAATAATAATATCTCACACTCTCTCACTCTCAGGAAAACACAAGCGCCAGCTCCGCATTTGTATGCGTGGTACGTACAAGCTCCAACCTAGAAAAAAGAAAACAAAAACTTTCTTAATTCAATGTCAATAATAACAATAATAATAAAATTACATTCCATATTTCTCACAATAGTTGTTGTTGTTTAGGTCAACAGCCGAAAGGCTGGTTTGAACCTCTAGAGGTTTTACTAAGTAAAACTAGGAGTGAGGTGGTTTACCATGCCTTCCTCACTGAATAGAAAAGTATGCTTATCAGCATGCCGGGCCCTCTGAAAAGCACATATTTTCCACTCTGTAAATGCCACCTTCACTTCATTCACCACAGGGTCTGGCTGTTCAATGAAATTCATTACTTTCAGAGGAGATAACTCTGATTAGTGTCTTTTACACCTCTACCTCTTCTGTTCTTAAATGATTCAGTCATTTAATTGGCTGACCATGTGATAAGAAACAGAACTATTTATTTTAGTCCTGCAACTAACAGATTGAGTGTAAATAATTTGACACTCCACTTGTCTGTTATGGGCAGTCTCACAATAGTAACCCAAACATATTCTTTCCAAAAGCTACGAGGTGTGGCAATTCAGTTCCAGGTATTTGTCTAGAAAACACAAGTTATGAGCAAAATTTTATTATTGACCTTCACAATAGTCTCTCTCTTACTCTACACGATTCCAACATTGCTCCAACGATTGGAAGCACCTTTGGTAATCCTCTGAAGTTACTCCACTGAGCACCACGGTTACAGCTTCCCTGACCTCCTGTATGCCACCATGATTAGTTCCCTTAAGGTGCGACTTCATCTTGGGGAATAAGAAGTTGCAGGGGGTGATATTAGGGTTACAGGGTGGGTACGGCAACATTGGAATCCCTTTTTCCGTCAAAAGCTCTAGCGCAACGAACGAAGAATGGCCCAGCGCATTGTCAGGGTGCAAGATCTGGCCATCCTTGGTGAGTTCGAGCCGCACAAGTAAAATGTGTGCAACGGTAAACGGTGTTTGCCACTTCAGCGACCGCTCATCTTCGCTAAATAGCGGTGTAGACGTACTCGCCTCACCAACGGCTGCTCCTTTGCACCGATGCAGCAGTGAAAGATGACGCCGTGTCAGCGACCACTACTGCTTCCAGGCAGTGGTGTAGACGATACCCACCCAGCCAGTGGCTGTTCCTCTTTGAGGTAGCAGTGAAGGATCCACACCCCATCCCTTTTCAAACTCTACTACACAGCTGGATGCCCTGCCACTCCAGCCGGTCCTATCTCGACCGACTTTTGAGCTACGCCCAGTAGTAACAGGTTTAAGGGGTGTACACCATTTTCAACCCCTTACGAGTACAGTTTTGCAACTGCTAAAGGATCATTTTTTTTAACAACACAATTAGGTAACATCTCCACCAAATTTCAGCCATCTAGCTAGCCTGTAACTGAGTAAACTGAAAATATTGATGTAAAGGTTTAAGGTTTAACACCCTTTTCAACCCCTTATGAATAAATTTTTAAAACCATTGAGGTGTAATTGTTTTTATGTCACTAAACACCTCAACCACGTTTCAACCATTTAACTCGTACGAAACTTCGTAAACAAAAAAATTGGTTTGACGATTTGGCACCCTTTTCAACCTTTTAGGAATACATTTTGGAAATTGTTACGGGGGTTTTTTTTAAACATTGCACTATAAATACTGCCCATAACAGAAAGGTGGAGTGTTAAATTATTTACACTCAATCTGTTCGTTGCAGGGCTAAAATAAATAGTTCTGTTTCTTATCACATGGTCAGCCAATTAAATGACTGTATCATTTAAGAACATAAGAGGTAGAGGTGTAAAAGACACTAATCAGAGTTATCTCCTCTGAAAGTAATGAATTTCATTATACAGCCAGACCCTTAGGTGAATTAAGTGAAGGTGTCATTTGCAGTGTGGAAAATATGTGCTTTTCAGGGGGCTCGGCATGCTGATAAGCATACTTTTCCATTCAGTGAGTTGTGGCAATGGTAAACCACGTCACTCCTCGTTTTACTTAGTAAAAACTCTACAGGTTCAAACCAACCTTTCAGCTGATGATCTAAACAACGCCCTATAAATAACATCACTGAAATTGAGCCATCTAACTTGTCAGGAACTTAATAAATAATAAATATTTACGTAAGGGGTAGTTTTGTAGTTGAACTATAAATAACACCTCCACAGAGTTTCACCCATCTAGCTTGTCCAGAACTTAGTAAACGGAAAATATAAAGAATTGAACACCATTTTCAACCCCTTAACAGTAGAATGTCAAAATAATTTATATTCAACTTTTCTATTTAACCTAAAGTGAATATTCTCTACAAATTCAAGCTTTCTAGCTAGTGTACAAGTAGGAGAATTAGTGACGATGAGTGAGTCCGTGAGGGCTTTCCCATTTATATAAAAATATAATAGAAAAAATTAAACAAAATGATTTCTATTATTTAAGGCACAAAAAATATTTTTGAGATCACAAAATATGTTTTTAGGATCACTAGGGGTAGGCAGGTGGAGTGTTATTTTAATTGCACTCTATCTGTTTGGTCCAGGGCTAAAAAAAATAGTTCTGTTTCTTATCACATAGTCAGCCACTTATATGACTGAACTATTTAAGAACAGAAGAGGTAGAGGTGTAAAAGACACTAATCAGAGTTATCTCGTCTGAAAGTATTGGATTTCATTATACAGCCAGACCCTATGGTGAATGAAGTGAAGGTGTCATTTGCAGGGTGGAAAATATATGCTTTTCAGAGGGCCTGGCATGCTGATAAGCATACTCTTTCAACTCAGTGAGGAAGGCTATGGTAAACCACCTTACTCCTCGTTTTTACTTAGTAAAACCTCTAGAGGTTCAAACCAGCCTTTCGGCCGTTGACCTAAACACAGGGGTTTTAACATTACCCAAAATTAATTGTATAAGGGCAGGCCACACAAATGTAAATAGATAATAATCTTATCACAACATGCTTATCAAACAAAATAATATTTGATTAAAAATACTGCAGCAACGTCTGATGATAATGAAATATAATTTATCATTCAAAAAGAAATGATAACACTATTAAGATAAATTTAAAAGGTATAAAACAAAACATTTAATAATAAACCCATTATTGTACGACAATATTTTCTTGGGCAATTTAAACCAAAATTATATTTAATGCTGTTTTGGCAGATTTGTATGCTATAAAGGGAGCACGGATCCCTATCTTACTTAATGTTAACATTTGCCCCCTATTTTTAGTAACCATCACAAAAGAGAATTGATTTTTGTTTTATATAAAAATTCGCACTCTTATACCATTTTTACGTGTAGGATTTTTTTCTTATGACAACAGATTTCATTTCTAGAATTTTTTTTAAAAATTACCATTTTTGGCATAAAAATGTTTGTTTCTTTTTTCATACATCTGTTTATGGTTAACAATCCACAGAAGTTTCAGCACAAGCCAAAAAAGTGCTTTTTTGGCTTGGGACGTAAAGGTAGGGAAACGATTTTTGGACTGAACCATGTAATTTAACAACGTATTATATCAAGCAAAGCATTTATTTTTACTTTCTCTTGCCTATATGAATATATAGGAAGGAAAGTATTGTTTTCATGTCGATTTTTCGAAATCGAGTTTTCACCGGATCTATACGTTTTCAGACCCCCTGAACCCAAAAAACATGTTTTTAGCGATTGGTCTGTGTGTGTGTGTGTGTGTGTGTGAACAGAATATCTCAAGAACGGAACATCGTACGAACTTGAAAATTGAAACTTAAGTTACATATCACTACCGGACCCGACACGAACATTTTCATCAAAATCGGTCAACCGGAAGTAGTAGTTTATTCGTGTAATTTTTCACTTTTTTGCGATTTTCTCAAAAACTAGTCCTACGATTTTTTTAAAATCAACTGGTTTACTACATTTTTTATGCTCTACAATATAGGGTAGGCGCCATGTTTGCTGAAATTCTGCTTGAGGCTGTTTTTACGTAAAAACATTTTCTTTTTAAGATTGCGGCTTTAATATGCATTTTAGCGCAAAACGTTATATAATAAAAGTTGTAGAGAATGTAAAATTCTACAACTTTTATTTCAAACAATTTTTTGTATAACGCTTAGTTTAGCGGTAATTAGCGATTTTCTGTTTTTTTTCTCACGAAAACGTGAGAAAAATCGATTTTTTTAACATTTCGGTCTTAGTATCCATTTTATGACAAAAGTGTATATAATTAAATTTATAGAAAATTAAAAGATCTACAACTTTTGTTTAGAGCATTTTTCTCTACAGAGCCTAGTTTAGCGTGAAAGCGTGATTTTTCCGTATTTTTAAGCCAAACTGAGTTCGATTGTCATTTTGCGTCATTCACTCATGATTAAAATAAGGTTATGTTTTTGAGGTTACTTTTTGTTTATTTCTAATATTTTATTAATAATGTTAGGTTTATTATTAATTATTTGCATTGGCAAGAGAAAGTTGTGTGAGTGTTTCACACCAGATTTTTTTCAATAAAACCATCATTAAATAATTCAAAATGAGCTACAGAATGATTTGCAGCAGGAAAAACACAAAAATTTGTATTTCTAAACGGACTATACTCGAAGCGGATACCACTATAGAGCTCAGTTTCCTCTCAAGAAGTTTAGAGGCTTATAGAATTTTCTATTAACACCACATATCTATTTCTAATTATAAATGCAAAATACGATACATGGCACAGTACTGCTGTAAAAATGCATGGTTCAGTCCAAAAATCACTTCCCTACTAGCCAAAATACACTTTAAATAAAAAAAAAAAAATGGCCGGCATTTTAAAATTAAACATCAGACTTCTAATTTAAAATGTTCAAACAGAGGAAACTCTGAATTTCAATATACTTAAACACAGTTTTTTTATGAAAAGTCTGGACGGAATTACGGATGTTTAAAAACCACATTAACGGAAAACCGGCTAAATCTGAGTACTCTTTACGCGTAAATTGCTGTATCTCCAACTAGTTTCAAAATAAAATAATCTAAGTCCAACGAATCAACGCAGGAAAGAAAACGCAATTTAGTCTAGTGTTCAAAAATATTTGTTTTTTTTTAGATAAAGCTCTTTAAACAAGTGCGGACAGGTGAAACGCATGCCTCTAAGTACATGAGTGTGATCATAGCTAATGACAGGGATGGCTTATCTAAGAGAAGCAGAAAAATTTGAGAGAAAAATCCTCCGCTAGATAATAGCCCAAAGATAGTAGATGGACAATATAGGTTACAAGGTCAAGAAAAGCTGTTCAATGAAAATGAACGATTAATGGAAATGATTAGAAAAGGAAGACAAAAATTTTATGGACACCTGTATAGAATGGATGACAACTGGTTGACAAAACAAATTCTTAAGGCACTAAACAATAGACCTAAACGGTAAATGGTTTAAAGAAATCAAAAAAAATAACCGAAATAAACCGAGAAAACTTAATGAACCGAATCAAATTCAGACGACTAATTGCAGACTTTAAGGGCTTCCATGATGAGCAAAACCAGAACACCTAACGGATAGAAGAAAGGAGAAAAGCCAACAGTGAGTGAATTCTAAGAAAGTGGGCTTTAAAAAGAGCTTCAAGAAATGTCTAATCACCTCAGGGTCTAAAATTGGACGTATTCAAGAAAAAATAAAAATGATTTATAAGCTATGATGATTTGTTTGTCCATAACAGGCAGGTGGTGTTAAATAATTTGCACTTGATCTGCTAGTTCCACGGCTACACAAAATAAATATTTCTTATCGCATGGTCAGCCAATCATATGACTGAAGCAGTAGAGGTATAAAAGACACTAGTCAAGAGTTATCTCCTCTGAAAGTAATGAATTTCATAGTACAGCAAGATTCTGAGGTGAATGAACTGGAGGTGCCATTGGCAGGGTGGAAAGTACATGCTTTTAAGAGGCTTGGAATGCTGATAATCATACTTTTCCACTCAGTGAGGAAGGTAGAGGTAAACCACCTCATTCCTTGTTTTACTTAGTAAAGCTTCTAGAGATTCAAACCAGCCTTTTGGCTGATGACCTTAACAACAATAATTTGGTCACATCTGTCAAATGGAAGAAATAAGACTGCCTAAAAGGTGCAGTATTTAGAGATGTAGGTAAAAAAACTAATATGCTTTTCACGGTTGATGAGCTCTGCTGTTCCACACGATTAGACCAATCAGAACGTTTGACAGCGTTGTCAGATTGTACCTGACAAACACTGCGTGCGTATAAGGGCCGCAATAGTTCACTCTTGTCTTGCATCTCGTACTGAACATATCGATTATAGAGCGTGTTAACATGGAATACTTCATAATATAATCAGCTGATAGAGGGTTTGTAGGTTATAATCATTATTGAAAGACCAAAAAAATGGCCGATGAAATATTTAACAGAGCTACAAGAACAAGTATTGGCAAAGTTGCTGGAAAGTCATTAGCTAGCTATAAAGTGGGTAGGGGTCAATGCAAACGTTCAGAGCTCATCAGCCTTGAAAAATAGTATAAAAAGCGGACCAAGAGGTATTTTTTATCAACATTTCTGGACCCAGAGTAGAATGAATAGATTTAGTTATTGATGTACTGGGAAAACAGAAGCTATGCCCAGAGAGCACTGGAGGAGAGATTGATCAGCGGTAAAGAAGATGGAGAAGAGTGGTGATAGACCCGATCCAGCGATACTTGGAAGAGGGATAAAGAGGATTCCGATAATGAGATTAAAACAATTTACTTACCAAGTTCTTTTTTAACTCCGTTTGGCAACAATAGCTCTGCGAACACAGCATTTCACCACAGACAAGACACATAGTTGGATTTCTTGAATCTTCTCGATTATTATTTGGACAAATAAACAATGAAACAGTATTGATTAATTCACTATAATCTTCAGGTAGATTAACTAACCAATTGATCGCAGTCGTATTGCGGAAATTGTGAGGTTTACCTTCAACAATGATACTTTTAATCTTCTCATTATTTGCCCATTTTTTCGCTAAATATAGAACACTATCGGGAGTAAATAATTCTTTACATGTTACCGGTAAACCGACGTACATACATAAATTGGCGAAAGTATCGCCGCCATATTCGTTTAATGGCATCGGAGCCGGTACGTTCGTTAGGAAATGATAAAATAACGCACAGCATCGCAAAAATGGTATCGATTTTTTCATTAAAACACTCCATAGTACGTTGGTATTTATATTTGAATGACCTCGTAATATTTGGTAAAATTCTTTTAAACATTCCGTTTCGCTATCGTCAAGATCTGTTTCATCGTCCATCGGTTCATCTTCATTGATATCGCAAGTCAATACGATTTGGGCGAACGTCGAAATCAACATTAGATTTAATGTATAAAGTTCTAAAGTCGTACCTAACGGTACCGGAATCGGTTGCTCATTATAAAATAAACTTGGCATTGACATCGTTAACAGAACTAACATACCGAAACTATCCCAATCCAATATCGATGGCGAATTTTCAGCCGAACTATCTAAAACTATCGACAATAAACGCAGCGCATGACTATTGATAACTTGTTCTTGTTTCCAATGCGATCCTAAAACAGCAGAAACCCGTATTAACGCTTCTAAACAATCACGTTTACGACACGATAAATCTCCCAATAATGGTTTTTTCGTATCTCGTAAAAGCCATTCCAATGAATGTATCGTATACGCACACGATTTCCATGCCATCAATGGAACACGACAATCATATTGATGTGGATGTACACCTAAACCTTTCGTATACGTCGCTTGTGCGAATAATAATATCATTTCTAATAGATTTTCAGATAATAACGGTCCAGACGACGGTTGTTGCGTTGCACTTGATGATGCTCCGTCTGGATTTGTTGAAGAATTACCGGACGTATCGGTCGGATTGTTTGGATTTGTCGACGGACTTGATAGGAAAAATAGTTGCATAACGAAATCGCTTTCGCCCATTGGATAATGCCTCGGTGTTGACAACGGTTCATCATCGTAATCCATTTCTTCATCCGATATGAAGAAATCGGCAGATGTATCGTTATCGCCTTCTGATGAATGAGTTGCAGGGACTGCAAGAGCTGCTGCCGTCGCTGAACTAGTACCAGATTGTGATTGCGATGTTTCTGCGACAGGTGAATTACTTTCAGTACTTTTCGACGAAGGCGATTCCGTTTTAACTGGAGCAGAAGCAGCCGCTGAAGTAGTCGTGCTATCTGGTTTCGAACTGGCTTGTGAAACCGACGTGTTTTTACCTTTTTGGATTCTCTTTTTATGCCTCAAAGCGATCTGTATGCTTTGTAACCAATTATCAAAATTTAATTCATCGACTGGTTGAGATGCCGGTTGAAACATTCCTAAAGGTGGTATTAACGGCAAAACTGTATTGTTTAAACATTCACAAAGTGGGCAAAGGAATTCATTTTTCTCCACATCAAAACTGGCTGGATGCCTAAGTCTATAAGGTCGTCGATTTTCCCGGGCTAAAACGTTATCGAAATATCTTTGCCAACAATGACTGTGCATAACATGTCCACAAGTACTGGTATGAGGTGCAGGACCAAGATTTGCTGGCAAATATAACGGATCTTGAATATTTTCCTCATCGCCTTCACTTTCGATCGCATTACGATCATGACATAATACTGTAGATTTCTGAACAAATGCGGCTAAAACTAACGCAGGTCCATTAATAGAGACGGTTTGATCTTCTTGACAGAGTATACAGGTATAAGTCCGTTCATTATTAATCCTGGGTGTTTGATTCGGACCTAAACAAACCGGTGATTTTTCGACGGTTTCTGATAGATCCATATTCGATTCGTTCATTTCGCCAGTCTTTTCTGAATGCATTAAAGTACTTTCAAAAAGTTTCGCGTTTTCTTGCATGAAACTTTTTTGCATAGCTGTCATTTGCGCCATAATTTTCGCGCGTTTTTCCGCGGCCATTCTCGCTCTCCATTCTTTTTCTTCTTTAGCGATATCAGCAGTTGTAGGTGCTTGAGTTCCTGACGTTTCTGGCTGATTTTCAACATTTGTATTTTGCGATCCCTGACGCCAAACTGCGGCCACTTTACGGTATTTAGTTAATGTCCACGACAGAAGATCCTTATGGGCTTCTACTCTTGGACTGCTGCACAATTCCTCGATTAAAACTTCTAATTGCCATTTTTCTGCACGTTCAGTAAATTTTAAAAACTGACAATCCTGACGTTCTTCTTCTTGTAATGCATAACCGATCAGGTGAAGCACTTTATGTAATTGTGCTTCTGAAAAACTACGAGCTCTTAAATTGACGCTGCGTGTGAGGATTATTTGCATTATATGTAACATTACATCGCACTGGAGCAAATTTGCCATTACACTGAAAGATTCAGTTAACGGAGGAAGTGAAGGTGGCGGACAACATTCCAATTCTCCAGCAGCTTTCCGTCGTTTGCGTTGTTCCTCTTCTGATTTTGACAATTCCTCTCTAGTGTAATGATAAAAGAAAACATTGTATTGATCATAAAAGACAGGTTTTAATTCATAAACACCTTTACCAGTTGCTTGTGTCGGTTTTTTAAACTCAGCAACTTGATGGATAACTCTTTCTAAACCAGTTTCATGATTAACATCATCCGGTAATGTTTTATTCAATTCTGAATGGGGTAACGGTTTGATACATAATTGCTGAATAATTTCTTTTTTGATACAATCATCAGCTGTTACTTTCCCGACACCCGGATTATAACGTTCACCGATAATTGTAATTAGTAGACGAAGAAATTCTTCGACAAGACTTATCGTTTGTCGAATACTATCTTCTTCTGGATTTTTTAATGCATTCAATTCAAACTGTGGATGAGCCCAATTGATTAGATTGAATTTATTTAAAACATGTATCAAGAATTCATTTGCTTCAATGAGAAACGCACCAATCTGTAACAACACGATATCTTTATCAAGCATTTCGGTACGACATTTTACATTATGGTAGAAATATAACTGATTTAATAACGAATAACCATTTCTACGCCACATTCCGGCGTGGACTTGAGATATCATGACTTGAGTTCGTAAAACCGGTTCAATGATTTGTTCCGGTGGTTGTTTAGTTGGGATATGAAATTCGGGCGAATCAAAGTTCAGGTCGTATTTTTGTAAATGTAAATGAAGACCGGCTAAAAACCTGGATAATGGCAGATGTATTGAAACCGGCTGCGTTGAAATATCATATTGTAAACATGAAACGCTATGATCGGCTAATTCTCTGACTTCACCTTGAGTCGTATCGAAACATGGATTCTCATGTAATTTCTTCAAAGTCTGGCGGTAAGCTTTTATCAAAACCACTCGATCGGTACTGCACCATTTCAACATCAATGTAATAACCGGTGAAAGTTTTATATGTAAATTAAAAGCAGACTCCCATTCCGGTTCGTATTCCATATGTTGCCCGACTTGTCTGGTGACCGCATCCATACCTTGCATGTACGTTAAAAGGTTAAGAAACAATCCAAAAGCATGGAGAAACCCTCTACGTAACTCATCGGTCCATGTCTGCGGAGGAACACCAAGCAGGTAACGTAAATCATACAAAACGTATTGAGCTCGTTTAAAATGAACATTCGGTACATTCCGTTCGAATTCTAGTTTATTATTCGCGTTTAATTTCCGGGAACATTCCGAGATGAACGTGTTCATCAATAAGAATAAAACATCTTCCTCTGCGATTAAATAATGAGCTAAAGTAGGAACAGTGAATATTTGTACAGCTAACGAAGCGACTGAGAACGAATGATCATGATCATCTCTAATAAAATCCTTCATCACATTGCAATAATTTTTCGTGAAACATCTGGCGAATTGTTTTTTACTTTCATATTCCATCAGCATACCAGATATGAACAATCGATGCCAATGCAATCGCGCTGATTTCCATAACATCGAATCTCTTAAAAGTATACCTTCAACTATTGACGTATCTGGTGCTTTAATCTGCAATGCAACTTCGCTAAAAATTATACGAAAACCTTCAGCGTATGCTAAAATCTTTTGTAACCACGTTAATAATCTCAAAGCGTACAATTGATGTGCAACCAGATGAGAATGCATAACAAGTACCTTTAATGGGCGATTACCATGCCGAGACGTGAATCGTTCAATTTCAGATTTCAATTCGGTACAATGTTGAAAATTTGAACATTTAACGACGGCACGTCCTTCTCGATCGATGTTCGTAACGAATTCGATAGCATCTCTTTGCGAGCATTTAATAACTCTTGCTAATGTATTGATAACTTGTTCGAACGTATGTGTTTCATCATTATAAAGTACGGTGCAATAAGTATCTTGATCGACTAAGAAGCTAACGGGATCTTCATCGATCTCTCGAAGACGTAAATCAGCCGGTAATGTCGGTGTGTAATCAATCGTAAGTAATTGATAAGCGTAACGAAGTACGCCACTAAATGCGAGACGAGCTCGTTCACCTAAATCTTCCGGAAGAACATTTCCCGAATCATTACGTTTCTGTAAACCGACCACATGGATATCGCAATACGGTTCTTTTTTCCAAGCTTCGGTATCACCACAATCGCAACATCCTCCGCCACTCGATGTACCCATTTTGTATTTATGATTACGATGTGTCGATTTTTTGAAACAATCGACACAAAGTACACACGTTGCGTCCATACCGCATTCCCGGCAATTATACGTCGGTTCACCCATTTTGAAGACTCTACCGCAAACAGACGGCGGATTATCGAGCTGACTTAAATTTTTCAACACGACCTGTGGATCACCATCACAAATAAATTCTTCTAAAGTATCGAATAATACTTTCTGCGCTTTTTCTTCATCGAACGTCCAATCAAGACAGCTGTTATTTGGTTCTGGACTAAATATCTGCGGCACCCAATACCTCCAATGTTCTTTGAAACAAGTCGACGTTAAAACGCCCGATTTGAATTTCTCCATCCACGTGCTCACCCATTTTGATTTGTTTAAAAAATCACGATTGGTTGTTTGCGATGTCAAATCGTTTATATCCAGATCTTTTTGAGGATCGTGTTCGACATCCATCATCGCGATTTGAAACTGTTCCGTTTCTTCGGTCATCTTTTTTTCAGTTCTGCAACAAACAACATTACAAATCCTTTAGTATAAAAAAATATTTAATGTGAAATTATAAATGTAGTCAAGAATAATGGTATTGAAGTTAAGTATATTTTTATAAGTATGAACACACTAATTACTAGTTGCAAGAGATAAAAATGAATATATTCAGCTGAATAACTTTTAAAAATGTTGTACTTTCTCTAGCTCTACATGAAATACAGGTAAAGAAAGTCATTTTCATGCCAAATTTTTTAAATCAAATTTTCACCAGAAATATTTATTTTCAGACCCCCATAGCCCAAAATACATTTTTTACAAACTGGTCTGTGTGTTAATGTGTGTGAACTACATAATTTAAAACATTAAGTCGTACAAAGTTGAAACTTGAAACGAAAGTTCAATAAGAAGACCCAACACAAACATTTTCATCGAAATTGGTCAACCAGAAGTATACGTTTTTTGTGTGAAATTTTCATTTTGGCAATTTTTTTAAAAATCGGCTCCTATTTTGATTAAAATAGCGTATTGCAAGACTACAGTTTTGTGCGCTACACCCCAACCTGAGGGAATTTATGGAATCTAATGGTAAGATTTAAGATTGCGGTATTAATATGCATTTTAAGACAAAAGCATATTTGATATAATCAAAGTAATAAAAAGATTAAGAACGCACAACTTTTATTTCAAGCATTTTTCAACAGAGCTTAATTTAGCATCAAAATTGGTATTAGCACATTTTGCACAATGAAATCGATAAAACAAAATGGGTTTTATAACACGAGTATTTTTCTAACATGGCTAAAAAATTTTTATAAAACTAGTTCAAGAAATATATCGTTATGAATTTGGTAAATATCCACAAACATAATAAAAATTTTAAAAACTCTACTACAGTTCAAACATTTTTTTTTGCCAGCCCCATGGGCGTAGTTGGTAACATGCTTGCCTCTCATCATGCGATCTTGGGTTCGAATCTCATTCAGGCACGGCATATTTTCATACGTTACAAAAAATCATTTCATCCTTCACCACCTGCATTAACAGTAATTGCAGAACAGTTGGACGTTAAACCAAAAAAAAAAAATTTTAAGTTTTCATCCGACTGTTCTGCAATTTCTGCTAATGTAGATTGTGGATAATGATGGTAATGGAAATAGGTGATGAAAAAATGTCAGACCTGACTGGGAATTGAACCCGGGACCCCAACGTAGAAGCCGTAACTTAAGATTGTGGTGGTATTTAATAATTTTATATACACTGCTCATCAAAATTGGTCCTATTTTACAATGGCAAGAGAAATTCATATGAGCGATTTAAACTAATTTTATTTTACTGGAATGCAAAAATATTGGCATAGTTTCAAGCTTGTGAGACATTTCTACTTAGAAATTTTTTTATAAATATGCCATTTTTAAAATTTTTGTCCGCCATCTTGATCTGACTTTCTTATTTTAAATGACATCATGTTCATACAATAAACAATCTTGATGTTGAACTCACAAAAGCTATAACATATAAGTTGTTTTTGTTTAGGTCATCAGCCGGAAGGGTGAATTGAACCTCTAGAGCAGTGTTTCCTAAACTTTTTTTTCTCACAGCACACTACAAAAAAAAACGGCCAATAGCCGCGGCACACCTATTACTTTATGCCATTGATTAAGCTTAAGTACTTGATATAAACGTACTTATATCATATTTATACATACTTACTTATAGTCATCGGCTAGGCATTATTTCGTTGGACTTAAATTTAATTTAATTTATTTTCCTTGAGTTCTGCAGCACACTTGGCCGGCCTCGTGGCACACCAGTGTGCCGCGGCACACAGTTTGGGAACCTCTGCTCTAGAGGCTTTACTAAGTAAAACAAAGAGTGAGGTGGTTTCCATTGGCCTTCCGCACTGAGTGGAAAAGTAGGTTTTGCTTATCAGCATGCCAGGCCCTACAACAAAAAGCATCTACTTTCCACCCTTCAAATGAAATTTTCATTTCATCCACCACAGGGTCTGGCTGTATAATGAAATTCATTACTCTCAGAGGAGATAACTTGTGACTAGTATCTTTTACACCTCTACCTCTTCTGTTCTTAAATGCTTCAGTCATATAATTTGCTGACCATGTGATAAGAAACAGAACTATTTTTTGTAGTCCTGGAACTATCAGATCGGGTGCAAATAATTTAACACTCCATCTGCTTGTTATGGGCAAAAATATAAGTAATAAATTAAATTTAAGTTACAGATAAGATTTAAGCCATAAATAAACGTAAATAAAAACAGACTTCTGCTTAAGCTATATAAAGAAGATTAGGTAAAATTTAAGTAGTAAAATATTGCTAAAAGATTGTGTAAGTGAAACAATAAAATAAAAGCTACAACCATTAGGTGACGGCATAATTATCTTCTTCTTCAGGTGCCTTCTCCATTACGAAGGTTGGCTATCATCATGGTCAGTCGTACCTTGTCGACTGCTGCTCTGAAAAGTTCATGCGACGAGCAGTTAAACGCTTCTCTCAGGTTTTTTAACCAGGATATTCGTCTCTGTCCCACCGAGCGTTTACCAACGAGTTTCCCTTGAATTATGAGATGCAGAATCTCGTATTTAGGCCCCCTCATGATGTGTCCAAGGTATGTCAGTTTTCTTATCTTTATGCTCTCCAGGATTTCCAGCTCTTTCCCCATTCTTCTGAAGACCTCCATATTTGTGACCCTGTTCGTCCACGGTATTCGAAGTATTCTCCAGTAGGTCCACATTTCAAACGCTTGTAGTCGGGTCTCACATTCTTTGGTGAGTGTCCACGCCTCTACCCCATACAAGGATGGGAATGATGAAGCACTTCAAGAGGGGGGTCTTAGTTTCGAGACTCAGGTCGTGGGCCGATAGAAGAGGTCTCCTTTTTAGGCAAATGAGACCAATCTAAAAGATTGTGTAAGTGAAACAATAAAATAAAAGATACCACCAGAAGGTGACGGCATAATTATGGAGGGAGGATAATACCGCTAAAGAAAAACAGTTTAATCGTTTTAATTAAATCGGTTGCAATAAATTTGAAATTTAATAATGAAAATAACACTTTTTTTATACTGGGACAATTGTTTATATAAATGGTGAAGTCTAGAAATAATTGATAAAGAACAATCTTTGTCATTCCGATTCACAAAGACAAATAATTAATTATTATCTAGTATTCTGATATCAATAAATAAATTATTTGAAAGATATTTTATTTTACAAAACTTTATTGTCATGAAAATAATATGTTACATTTTATGAGAAGTCAAAATTTATGGGTAATTAATAACAAATTAATTTTCACTTTTTAATATTTATAGCCCCTAGTAAATTTAAATGCCCATTAAACAATTTACACTTTTTTAAATTGCCCGTAACAAGCAGGTGGAGTGTTAAATTATTTGCACTTGATCTGTTAGTTCCAGGGCTACAAAAAATAGTTCTGTTTCTTATCACATCACCATTGACGTTTAAACATTTATAAAATATACTAGCAACCCCCGCTCACTTCGCTTCACAGCAGCTAATGTAGGCCTCATTAAATTATTTTAAAACCTCTCTATATACAATATTTTGTGGTTTTGTTGCCCAGTGGCAGCAATATTAATTGTTTTTCTGCACTTCCAGCTCTAGAAAGTCCGAGATAAAGTTGTCCATAAGTGAAGGAACCACTCTTGTCTCAAATCGATGCCGTTTTAAATGTTTGTCCTGCGATTTAACAGAATTAAATAGAATGCATAAAAGAATACCGATGGAAAAGAAAGAGACAGTTGATATATGGCTGAGAAAGAGACAGTAATACGTGGGTGCGGTAAGCAGAGTAATTGGAAATATATGACTCATTCGCTACCTGTCGAATGAAAACAAATATATGAAATACAGTACAAAAATAAACATTTTGAATATTTTCAAAATTTTAATGTTTTTGGAATCAAATGTTATTCTTCACCTTTTTCTATGAAATATAAAAGTTGAATCGTGCTTCTAGCCCAAAAAATACACCATCCAGAGGACTTACAAAAATAAAAGTCCTATGCACCCGATAAACTAAAACATGTGACATCGTCACAGTTTAAGTTGCTTAACTCATTTAATTAAAGTTACTTAAAGTTGTAAAATAGCCTATATTGATCAGGAAGCTCTAAGCTATGCAACAATGAACGATTTTTTAAAATCAGTTCAGTAGTTTCTGAGATTACCCCATACAAACAAACAAACAAACAGACGTTTCTTCTTTATTATATTAGTATATATAACTTTATTGTCACAAAAATAATATCTGTTATATTTACATGAAGTCAAAAATTATGGGTAATTAATAACAAATTAATTTTTACTTTTTAATGTTGATAGCCCCAAGTAAATTTAAATGCCAATTAAACAATTTACACTTTTAATTTGCCCGTAACAGGCAGGTGGAGTGTTAAATTATTTGCACTCGATCTGCTAGTTCCAGCACTACAAAAAATAGTTCTGTTTCTTATCACATCACCATTTGTTTTTAAACATTTTTAAAATAAATTACAGTATAAATGAAATTTATCACTTTACCTTTGTTTGTTTTTTAAGTTTAAAAAACTTACAAAATGTGCGTAAGTTTTTTTAAACTTAAAAAGCAACCATAGGTAAGGTGTAAAAAACATAAGTAAAAAAACCACATTTCATCACTTGTTATTATCTTCTTCTTCTTCTAGTGCCAATCCGTTACCAGATGCTGGCGATCATTCTGGCAATGCTGATTTTATTCACTGCTGCGTTAAAAAGTCCCGTAGTGATTATTATAGTTTAGTACTTGTTATTATAGTTTCCAAAAAATCTGCGTCATTTTCAAATCACGTACAAAGTGTTTTTTTTGCGAGCTTTATTTCAAACATTTTTGAGCGGCACGTGTCCTGAAGGAGGTGACAGAAGATGACTTTTAGCACTGTTTCCAACAATGGAAAATTCGCATGGAGCGTTGCAGGGATAGAAAAGGAGTGTATATTGAAGGTGACAAGTGCTTATGTAAAAAATTTAAATAAATTTTTTTACATCAGTCTCGTTATTTAATAGCCACACCTTGTACAGTCGATCTAGCAGCTACATATTTTTGTTATACGTATATTACTTTCTCTTGCCTATATGAATATATAGGAAGGAAAGTATTGTTTTCATGTCGATTTTTCGAAATCGAGTTTTCACCGGATCTATACGTTTTCAGACCCCCTGAACCCAAAAAACATGTTTTTAGCGATTGGTGTGTGTGTGTGTGTCTGTGTGTGTGTGTGTGTGTGTGTGTGTTTGTGTGTGTGTGTGTGTCTGTGTGTGAACAGAATATCTCAAGAACGGAACATCGTACGAACTTGAAACTTGAAACTTAAGTTACATACCACTACCGGACGCGACACGAACATTTTCATCAAAATCGGTCAACCGGAAGTAGTAGTTTATTCGTATAATTTTTCAGTTTTTTGCGATTTTCTCAAAAACTGGTCCTACGATTTTTTTTAAAATCGCCTATTTTACTCAATTTTTTATTCTCTACAAGATAGGGTAGGCGCCATGTTTGCTGAAATTCTCGGTGAGGCTGTTTTCACGTAAAAACGTTGTTTTTTTAAGATTACGGCTTTAATATAAATTTTAGCGCAAAAGCTTATATAATAAAAGTTGTAGAGAATTTAAAAACCTACAACTTCTGTTTCAAACATTTTTTTGTATGACGCTTAGTTTAGCAGTAATTAGCGATTTTCTGATTTTTTTCTCACGAAAACGTGAGAAAAATCGATTTTTTTAACATTTCGGTCTTAGTATGCATTTTACGACAAAAGTGTATATAATTAAATTTATAGAAAATTAAAAGATCTACAACTTTTGTTTAGAGCATTTTTCTCTACAGAGCCTAGTTTAGCGTGAAAGCGTGATTTTCCGTATTTTTAAGCCAAACTGAGTTCGATTGTCATTTTGCGTCATTCACTCATGATTAAAATAAGGTTATGTTTTTGAGGTTAGTTTTTGTTTATTTCTAATGTTTTATTAATAATGTTAGGTTTATTATTAATTATTTGCATTGGCAAGAGAAAGTTGTGTGAGTGTTTCACACCAGATTTTTTTTTTTTAAATTGACACAATTTTTCACGTGCGAAGCTGCGATGGGGCATGCTAGTGATATATAAATACAATCACAATTGAACATTTAACGGCAAGTTTTACAGTAAACATTTCTTAACGCAAAATATACACTACATAGAATATTTAAACTGCATTTAACGCACGTGCATACATAGAAAAAGGAGCAATTTTGATACGTGATCAGATAGATTAATCGGAGCCAATGAACTTGGCATCGCGTCTAAGTATGCAAGAAGAGATGCTTAACATATTGTTACACAAGTGCAGGGAGAAAAGCGCCAAGATACTTGACAATAAATTTAATGGTAATTATATAAAGTAATTTAAAAACAACCTAAAAATAAATCTTACCACAGAACGCATTTGTTTTTATTCTCCCACCAGAATTGTCTTATACTTAATTTTTTATTAATTTTTATGATAAAACAATAAAAACAATGTTCAGTGTAAGTTTGGCCATAACAGGCAGATGGAGTGTTAAATTATTTGCACTCGATCTGCTAATTCCAGGGCTACAAAAAATAGTTCTGTTTCTTATCAAATAATCAGCCAATTGATCTACACAGCCAATATGACTGAACTATTCAAGAACAGAAGTGGTAGAGGTGTAAAAGATATTAGTCAGAGTTACCTTCTTTGAGAGTAATGAATTTTATTATACAGCCAGGCCCTGTGATGAATGAAGTGAAGGTGTCATTTCCAGGATGGAAAGTACATGCTTTTCAGAGGCCCTGGCATGCTGATAAGCGTGAGGAAGACAATGGTAAAACCACCTCACTCCTAGTTTTACTTAGTGAAGCCTCTAGAGCAACGGTTTCCAACTCGGAGTACGCGACAAACCGGTTAAAGTATTTATTTATTTATTTATTTACAACAATACAAAGGCTAACAGAACTTATCCATATAAGCCTTATTGACATAAAAAATTTTTACATATTTACAAAACAAATTTGCTTATAACTATTTTATTTACATAATATACATGCTATAACACTTTTTGTCTCTTTTTCTCAAAAAAAATAAAATAATGTTTCAATAAAATTACTTACTATAATAACAAATTAATAAGAAAAAAAAAATAATAAAAATTCCCACGAAAATAGTTAAGCAAAACATGATCAAAAATAATATTCTTTATTAATAAATTAATAAAAGGAAAAGGAAAAAGAAACAATAGAAAGAAGAAAAAAGAAAGAAGGAAAGGAAGAAAGAAAGAAAGAAAGAAAGAAAGAAAAAGATGTGAGTCTGCTCTGTGAATTTATATCATTTATTGGTTGGAGAGCGCCTGATAACATTTTGATGAGAATTGTTTGTAATTATCAAAAAAAGGATCGAGTTCCAAATTAAATTTATTGAAAAAGGATAGCGTCCGTATTAAGAACGTATTACTGTATTGCACAGTGTTCACTTTAGGCAAATAAAACAAATTAAAAGTCCTGGATCTAACAAAAGGTACATAATAAAAAATATTTTTAACAATATCCTCTAGGTCAACCTTATTATTTAATATTTTATATAAAAATTGCATACACATCACATTTCGTCTAACTTCAAGGGATTGTATGTCAAAAATTCTTCTCATCGTCTCCGTAGAAAACCCTAAAGGGCATGACATACTATATTTTTTGTAATACAGGAGTCGCAATAATCTATTTTGAATTTTTTCAATCGAGTCTATGTAATTCCGATGATGGGGATTCCACACAATAGCAGCATATTCTAACCTGCTTCTAACTAGAGCTTCAAATAGCCTTATTGGGACCTCAATTCCATCAAACTGCTTTGTATTTCTAAATATAAATCCGAGTAACCTATAACCATTATTCACAATCATATGGATGTGTTGCTTGAATGTTAATTTACTGTCAATTAGCACCCCTAAATCACAGTATGCTGAAATTAAAGGGCAATGGCGGACGTTGTTTTTCTGAGTAACTTGGTGGGGTTATTGTACTGACAAGCTTAATGCAAGCCCAAATCTAAGGCTTTATTTGTCTACATTTGAACCTGATTTCAAACAATTAAGTGCAACAAAACAGCCTCAACGGTCACACTAAAAAAGAGTTCTGAAGACGTTTCCTGGACTAAAAATTTAGTTTCAATACATCACAATTTTCAAGTTAGATTTTGTATTTACAAATTTTAAAAGAATTTTGTATTCGATGTGAGTTTTATTTTCAAAGTTTAAAACTAATCTGTTGTCTTAGATTAGAAATACTATAATTATTATAACTCTGTCATTAGTATTTTGATGTAAAATTAAGACCATACAAGAAATGTTCAGTTTTCAATAAAATATCTATTTTAAATGCTTGTGTTAACTTTCATTTTCCTTGGTTTAAATTTATATCTTAATTTGAACACATAATAAAACATACAAGTGTAAGTTACATTTTGCAGTATTTAAAAACCAACCAACATATACTCACAGAAAAATACCATTATGATTATAAAAAAATAAATTTACATTATGCCAAATATTTGGAAAAAAATAAAAAACATACGAAAATATGCAAATTGATTAGAGATTAGCTAGTGATTAAATAGCCCCTACTTAGTGAAGTATTGTAGTTACAGTGATATTACATTTTTGGGTGTACAATTTTAGTTAAAGATTCACCAAGGGATACGGGAGAAAAAAAAGGTTGCGAACCGCTGCTCTAGAGGTTCAAACCAGTCTTTCGGTTGATAACCTAAACAACAAGTGTATAAGCAGTAAACTATTTAGACAAGGACTACAGATTTCCTTCGAGAAAAATAAATACATAACAAACATCAAAAAAGCTCTGTGTCACTTAAAGATAATACGAAAAAATTGGGAATGTTGATAGCTTCAAGTACCTCAAGAAAATAATAAAACCAAAGACGAGTGAAAAGGAAGCGAAGAACAACAGCCGAGGAAAAATGACCGGAGCACTTCGAAGAACTCATCATTTGTATAAAAAAAAATCTGGTGAGAAAAACTCACACAACTTTCTCTTGCCAATGCAAATATTAACAATATAAAACTCACCAATAAACTACTACTTCCGGTTGACCGATTTTGATGATAATGTTCGTGTCGGGTCCAGTAGTAGTACCTAACTTAAGTTTCAAGTTCGTACGATGTTCCATTCTTGAGATATTTTGTTCACATACCCACAGACCAATCACTAAAACCATGTTTTTTTGTGTGCAGGGGGTCTGAAAACATGCAGATCCGGTGAAAACTCAATTTTGAAAAATCGTCACGAAAACAATACTTTCCTTCCTATATATTCATATAGGAAAGAGAGAGTAAAAAACAGCACTCCAAGAGAAACCAAGATTAGACTTTATAATACTGCGATAAAATCTGTTATGCAAGTGAGTGCCTTAGAATGGCCGGGAAGGCCGGTACAAGAGAGGCTGAGAAATTTCTTTTTTTTTTTGTTCAACGTCCGACTGTTCTGCAATTACTGCTAATGCAGACGGTGAAGGATGAAATGATTTTTTGTAACGTATGAAAATATGCCGTGCCTGAATGGGATTGGAACCCAAGAATTTAAGAGAAAGATCCTCCGCAAAGGGTCTGAAGAGAGTAGACGGAGAATGTAGGTTAGGAGAACAAGAAAAATAAAACATTAAGATCAATTAGAAAAAGAAGACATATTATTTTAAATATTTCAATATTTACATATTGTTTTACATATCTGTATAGAATGGATGACAACCGATTCACAGAGGAAAAACACAACATTGGGTGGACAGAAAAAAGGAGAAAAGTCTACAGTGAATGAATGCTGAGAATGTGGGCTGCAAAAATAACAGCTAGAAACGTCTAAAACCACCTCATGTGGTCAAAAATTAGCCATATATGATAAAAAAAATGTATAAGACTGTGTTTATTTGCACCATTAAAGGACTCAAATCCCTGAGCTGAGTGTTTGCCTTCCTACAGGATAAGTTCAAACCAGTCTTTTGGCTGATGACCTAAACAAAAAGTGTATGTAAGCAGTAAATTATAATTGAGTAAACTAAATACATAACAAACATCAAACAGCTCCATGTCACTTAAAAACAATACGAAAAAATTGGGAAAGTTGATAGCTTCAAGTACCTCAGGGAAATAATACAACCCAAAGACAAGCGTAAAGGAAGCGAAGAACAACAGACGAGGAAAGATGACCGAAGCACTTTTTAATTTGAATTAAAGGTTTTAATTAAGGAATGCTGAAATTAAAATATAAGATATTTTTAAAATTAAAATAAAATAAGAGTGTGAGTAAGGCCATGGAGGAGATGCCAGAGTCAGTTTTTTATGATTTTATGAGTACCAGAACAGGAATTTTTGCCTACTTGTAACGGAAGAAGAAAAAGAAGACCACTACATACTTTATCAAGAAGATAGAACAAAGAGAAATCTAAAAATGAAATTAAAAGATGACAACCAAAAAAAAAAAAATCAAGAACAGAATGGATGAATCGGATATAAGATACAAATAATGTAGACAAGTCAGAGAAGCATATGCCAGTGACGGAGTGAATAAAATAAAAATTTAAATTCCAATGACCCCCATTTTCAAATGAAACACGTCTACGAAGTAGATTCACACAATAATCTTCAGATTAAGGACAACACTCTTTCTATCGGTCACGTATTTTAAAGAAGTTAAAAATCCAATTATCATGTACTCATTTTATATGTTTTCACACAAAAACACAAATAACACCATTTTGCATAGTTATTACGATGCAATAAAAATTTTAGTACTAAACAGTAAAACTAAAGGACTTGGGTTTGATTCTTGGATTGGGAGTAATTAACAATATTAATAATTACAGTTGAACCTGGTTTTAACGGCCTCGAACTTTACGTCAACTTGGACTTAACGTCATTTTTTTAGGCGTTGCGTCAAACTTCTATCTGAAAACCCCTGTTTTAACGTCATTTAACTCGGTTGTTGTGTCAAAATTTTTCCGATGAAATCATTTTTTACTTCACGTACAACAATTGTGAACTTGCCGTAATTTATCAGTAAATCGTTTGAAAAAGAAAAATACAGTATACAGTAATATAGTACAATAGTCTACTTGTGAATAGTGTTTGCTTGTGTGAAGGGATTAAAATGATTTTGTTAAGATGTTCATATGTGTGTCTATAACTACTGATTGATCTACGTCAAGTTCAGTTTTGGGACTGCACCCTCTACGTGACATGTGACACTTAGTAGGTAGCACTGTACCTAACTTTCACATCAGACTATCCACATTTAAGAAAATTCTCTAATACTGAAGAAGCGACTGAGCAAGAGGAAGATGAAGAGGAGAACACAGTCAAGCCAACATTGCAGGAGGCAATGCTAGCGGCTTAAATTTTTTTCAGATTTCACCGACACCGAGAGACATTACGGAGAGGATTTATTTCGCAGAACGAGGTGTTCAAAAAAAATCACTGATTTCTTCCAATAAAGTAGATAACGTACCATTATGTAGTTTATGTACATACAAATATGTATTTTGGTTTCCGTATTCTAATACATAATAAAGTCTACCTACTTACACATAGTGGTTATTAATCTATTTTATTAGGGTATTACGATTTAAAAATCACAAATACGTTTAGCACATTACGTAAATTAGTAGTAATGTATACGAAATATTCTTAGTTTAGTTAGATTTACGTTGACTCAAGAGCTAACTTTGTTATAACGTCACTTGGATATAACGGTAAAATTTAATCTGTCCCTTCAATGACGCTATAAGCGAGTTCGACTGTAGTTGCAGTACTTCAAATTAAAATTACACTAGAACCTCTGTTGTTGTTTTTTTTATTCCTAATGTGTGTACGTTGCAATCTGTTCAATTCAGAACAATAAGCAACCCCCATGACCCAATGAGATGAGGATGATGCGTATGACATATAAATGAGGTGCAGTCTTTTAAAGACTCAGGCCGACCATTCCCAAGAGTGTACAGTTAATTGAATTCCAATCATCAAAGTAAATCGGTAACCAATGTCTAGTATTCAAATCCGAATAAAATTAACTACCTTAACTAGGATTTGGACGAGGAACCTTTGACACTGAAAAACAGCTGATTTGCAGCGATGGATTCGCACTAGACGAACCCGGTAGAAACCACTGGTAACAAGAATCTAACATAAATACATTATTTTAGCAATGCAAAAGCTCCCCATATAGACATGCTTGTTGTTAGTACAAGAGGGATAATTTTTAATGTTTTACAAAGTAAAAATCATAATTTTTATTAACTTTATAAAAAATTGAAATTAACTTAGTTTCGAATTTTCTAGAAGATGTCGTGTATTAATCATTTATAAAAAAAATTTGGTGTGAAACACACAACTTTCTCTCGCCAATGTAATATAAAACATATAACTTATGTTTGCCCCTTGGTCCACACCTGCGCAGTTTCGATGGTGAAAATTCAAGAACTCAAGTTTGAACTATTACTGCATCCACTGTATTGGCTTCAAATGACCTTTCTTATTTTCAAACTTGACAAAAATGGCTTGGTGGAACACAGTTTACGTCAAACAAGAAGGTCATTATATATATGGCGGGGGGTCCGCCATATTGGATTCTAGTGTCAACACAGCTGTGAAGTTAGCTCCCGAATTTTTAGAAGATTTTGAAATAGATTCACTTCCTATAAGTATAATTTTTGTTTAATAAGTTATTTAAACAGTTAGTTTCAGATTGTACGTATAAGTTTTTCTTTTTCTTTCCAATAAGTTTAAGTATTGTATCAAATTAGTTTGTCGATAGTTTTGAGGTTAGGAAGTTCGCCGGTAGTTCTAAAATAGTCTGTGACTTAAAGTAAATACAAAGTTTAAATTGTTTAAGATAATTAGTTAAAGTTTATTAATTGTTAGGAATGGCCACTAAAAATTCAAGTTTAGGTAAACAAATTAAGTCTTCTCCTCCCGTTACGCGGTCCCATGTAAATTTTAAATCTCCGATTAGTTTAGAAAAAAAGGTAGCTAAATTGAATGAAGATCAAAAAAACATTAGGGATGCAATAATAAGTAGTAACAAAATAAACGAGGAACTTAGAAATAAATTAGAGCAGGAAATAGCTTCGCTAAAAGAAATAATAAGAATAAATGATATGGACCACAAAACTGAAATCGCTAAATTATTGGAAGCAAACCGTGCCTTAGAAAATGAAATAAAAGTAGTCAATTTAAAACTTCTAAATGAGTTAAATGCTGCAAAAACTAATGACAATAAAAATAGTAAAAAAATAAACGGCACTAAAAATGATACTAAAATTACAAATAAAAACGGTCCTAAGAAATTTTTGTATAGTGAAGCTGTAGGGACTAAACCGTCTACCAAAAGTAATAATAATAATAATAGGAAAAACAAAGTCCTAGTATTGGCGGATAGTCATGGCCGTGAATGTTGGGAATTGTTAGATAAAAAACTAAATTCTGAATTTGAGGTAAAAGTAGTGTTTAAGCCGAATGCTCCTCTAAAAGAAGTTGTTAAGTCATCTAAAGACGATGTAAAAACCTTAGGTATAAATGACCATTTAATAATTCTTGGAGGAACCAATGACATAGAATCAAAACAACTTAAAAACACTCCTCAAATCTTAAAAACATTCGAAGAATTGGTTCCACTAAGTAATAAAACTAATTTAATAATAAACGCTATTCCATTTCGGTATGACAAGCCAGAAGTAAACAAAGTTATAAGTAAAACAAACCACGAAATGCATAAAAGAATTAACAGCCTAAATAATAAAACAATTGAAAGGGTAAAAATCAACTTTATCAATGAAAGGTTAAATCGTGATAACTATACTAAACATGGGTTACATTTAAATTTAACTGGCAAAAACATACTGTGTGATAGATTAGCTTCACTCGTTACATGTAAACTCCCAGATAAATTAAAATCTAAGGATACTTTTTTAATGAAATGGCTAAAAAAGGGGGAAAAAAGTTAAGAAAAAGAAGGGTAGGTTATGTTAGGACAACCCAACCTCACATTAAGCAATCACAGGTGCTACAAATAGGTAATGACAGGTTAGGTTTAAATCCGGATGATAGGTTAGTGCATCCACTACCAACAGATGCAGAAATTATAGGAAATAAACAGGTAGGTGCACAAAATGATTTCATCAATCAAGTTCAGGTTAGGAATACATCTCACTTCTCTATTTTGCACCAAAATATTCAATATTTAAGTAATAAAATAGATAGGGTTGAAATATTTTTAAGGTCTGAGAACCCAGATTTGGTATTATTCACCGAACATGGGTTAAAAAGTAATGAGATTCCTATGATTAGCTTTCCGGGGTTTTCTATTAATGCTTCTTACTGCAGGAAATTTCATAAAAGTGGAGGAGTCTGTATACTGACTAATATTAGTAGGAACATACATACACGTAACTTACCTTTTGTAGATAGGTTTTCTCAGGAAATGAATATGGAAGTAGTAGGATTAGAAGTTAGGTTGGGGGTACAGGAAAGGATGGCTGTCGTTGGTGTTTATAGGTCTCCAAATGGTGATTGGGACCAGTTCTGTAAATTGTTCAGTGCATTGCTGGAGAGTTTGACTGAACGGTACTTAAGAGTTGTTGTTATGGGTGATTATAATGTAAATCTTGCTATTCAGAGTAAAATGTCCGAAGAGTTCAGGGATATCGTGAACATGAACAATCTGGATATAAAAGTTAGTGATTATACAAGGATTACTAGCCATTCTCAAACGATAATAGATAATATTCTAACAAATATTGTTAGTTGTCAGGTTAGGTTAGGGGGTTCAGAATTCTCTGATCACGGGTACCAAGTAATAGAAATTCAGCATTTAGGTGGTCAGGCCCTGAATCAAAAAGTTAATAAAGAAACTAGGCAAGAGGACAAGGGTAATATAAATTGTTTATTGCACAGTTTATCCAAAGAGGATTGGAAGACTGTTATCAATGCTTCCGAAATTAATCAAAAATATCATTATTTTATTGAAACTTTAAAATTTCACTATAATAGTAGCTGTCCAGTAAAAAGGGTAGTTTTAACAAAGAGAATTAGTGAAATAGACCAATGGATTACAGGGGATATTTTGAAACTGAAATCTGATGTCAGAGGTGTCTACTCTGAGTTCAAATCAGATAAAAATGAATTGAATGAGCAAAGATACAAACAAATTAAAAAATATTATGCTAAAAAAGTTCAGAGTGCTAAATGCAAAAAAACTGCTGAAGTCCTTCGTAAATCAACTAATTTAAACTCAGCAATATGGGAAACAATAAATAGGAATCGGAATGTAGTTAGTAATAGGGGATACACAGATATACCAAAAATTGTTAATAGTAATAATGAAGTTATAGAGAATGGATCAGAAATTAGTAATTATTTTAATAAGTATTATCAGGAAGTAGCTTCAAAGCTTAAACAGCAGATTACGGAAACTGAGGGATATTATGAAGTTAGGGGGGATAGAGTTGTAGATAATTTTGTATTTAGCTCAGTTTCATATGAGGAACTAGAATCAGTTATCGATAGCTTAAAAAGTAAGAAAACAGTAGGGTTAGATGGGATCTCAAGTATTGTTGTTAAAAAATGTAAAAAGTTTTATTAACACCTCTCCTTCATCTAATTAACTTCTCCCTGGAAAGAGGTGTATTTCCAAAGCAACTGAAGGAAGGTAAAATATTGCCTGTGTTTAAGAATGGCAATACCCAAGTAGTTGAAAATTATAGGCCCATAAGTATATTAAACACTATTAGCAAAATTTTTGAAAAGGTAGTGTTCATTAGGTTAATCAATTTTTTGACTGAAAACCTTATCATCTCAAAAGATCAGCATGGTTTCCAAAAGGGTAAGTCAACCAAAACTGCTATTGTCTCACTTTTTGAGCAGATAGTTGATATATTGGATGCAGGAGAGAAAGCCTTAGCTGTGTTTTTAGATCTCAGTAAAGCTTTCGACTGTGTTGATCATGAAGTTTTGTTGAAAATGTTAGAGTCATTAGGTATTAGGGACGTAGAACTTAAATGGTTTCAGTCTTATCTGGTAGGTAGAGTACAGTGTGTAGAAATAACTAGAGTAGTTAGGGGGAAACTTACAAAAATTTTGTCTGAAAAGCTTGATGTCAAAGCTGGTGTTCCACAGGGGTCAATTTTAGGTCCCATTTTGTTTTTGTTGTATATAAATAGATTACCAGATATCTTACCCAACAGTAAAGCTTTATTGTTTGCTGATGATACTTCAATCATAAACAAAAGTTTACTGGTAGATAGTCTCGAAGTGAACACACAGATTAGCGTAGAATCTGTAGTCCAATTTCTGAATGAATTAATGTTAACAGTTAATGGGAAAAAGTGTCAGTTCTTACAGTTCAAAAACAAACACAACGTAAGGGAAAACAGAGAAGTGGATGTCTTGATACAAAATAATATCCTAGATCATGTGCAAACAGTGAAGTTTCTAGGAGTGTCACTAGATAGGACCCTATCGTGGGATTATTACACCGATCAAATTTGTAGTAAAATATCATCTGGGGTATTTGCATTAAAGCAAGTTGCCAGATTAAATGATAAAAAATTGCTTATAGCAGCTTATCATGGTTTAATTTTATCTCATATCAGGTATGCCATATTAGTATGGGGTAATTCATCACAGGGTAACATGGAAAGAGTTTTTAAAATACAGAAAAAAGCTATTAGGTGTATGATGGGAGTCAACCACCTTACCTCATGCAGATCACTATTTAAAGAGCTGCAATTGCTCACGGTTCCTTCTTTGTACATTTTTGAAGTGATAATGTACGTAAAGAAAAATACCTTTTTACAGAATTTAGATGTTCACAACCACTACACAAGAAACAGAATCGATTATTATGTTGCTAATCACAACACTAAATTGTTTGAACAAAAACCAACTTATGCAGGTAGAAAATACATCAATAAATTGCCTCAAGGTTTAAAAAGTTGTGACAATTTAAGTCATTTTAAAAAAAAGCTAAAACAATATTTGATTGATGAAACATTTTACAGTGTGCACGAATTCCTTTCTAAATAGTTTTGGTATTTAACTTTAATTAAACAAATATTGTGTACAATTTGATACAAAGGGGTTCTTGACAAGCCTGCTGAGTTAAGCAGTAGTAGGGGGAAATTATTGGTAAGTGTTGAATTTATCATTGTGTTTGATTTATTTTATTATTTATTGTGTGTGATATTTAATTTAATACGGTTCATGACAAGCATACTGAAGCAAGCAGTAGCAAAAACAAATTTTGGTGGTAAGTAGTAAATTTATCACATTGGTGATAAACTTTCAGTTCATCAAATTTACCTTGACATGTCCTATACTCCCTTTGGAGTCTCCAGGATGCAAGTAGCAAAAAAAAAAAAAAAAAAAATTATCTAAACAGGTGACTATTTTGAGGACCTTCTGAAATTTTACCTTTTTAAACGGCTTATAAAAAATTGAAGAGATGCTGGGAAAAGTGTCATAAGCTAAAAGGAAATTATGTTGAAAAAATATTATTTTTAAAATTTAAAATGATTTATTTTTCTATCTTCTTCTAATCGCCCATAACATTTTTTTATGTTTAACATCTAACTGTTCAGCAATTACTGCTAATGCAGACGGTGAAGGATGAAATGATTTTTGTAACGTATGAAAATATGCCGTGCCTGAATGGGATTCGAACCCAAGACCGCATGATGAGAGGCGAGCACGTTAACAACTACACCAATGCAGCCGGCCATAACAGGCAGGTGGAGTGTTAAAAGTATTTGCACTCAATCTGCAAGTTCCAAAGCAACAAACAATAGTTCTGTTTCTTATCACATGGTCTGCCAATTATATGAGTGAAACTTTTAAGAACAAAAAAGTAGAGGTGTAAATACGGTAGAGTTATCTCCTCTGAGAGTAATGAATTTCATTATACAGCCAGACCCTGTAGTGAATGAAATGAAGGTGTCTTTTTCAGGGTGGAAAGTAGATGTTTTTCAGAGGGCCTGGCATACTGATAAGCATATGCTACTTTTTCAACTTGGAGAAGAAGACAATGTTAAACCACCTCACTCCTCATCTTACTTAGTAAAGCCTCTAGAGGTTTAAACCAGCCTTTCGGGGGATGACCTAAACAACTTATGGTGAGGACCTTCTGAAATCCTACCATTTTAAACGACTTAAAAAAATTGAAGACAGAGAAAAGTATATCAAGCTGAAATGAAATCATGTTGAAAAATATTTTAAAAATCTATCCAAATAATTTGTTTTCTATCTTTCTCTCAGGATTTATTGAACAATAAACTTGTATCAGAAAAATCAAACCAAAGACCTTCAAAATTTCAATTCACCCAGATTTAATACTATATAAAAAACTATACTACAAAGAAATCCATTACAACTACCCAAAATAATTTGTTTTTCTATCTTTTTCAAAGGATTTATTGACACAATTTTATCTCAAAAATCAAACCCAGGACCTTTAACATTTCAATTCACCCAGATTTAATACTATAAACAACTACACCACAAAGAAATCCATTACAATTACCTAAAATAATTAGTTTTTCTATCTTCAAAGGACTTATTGACACACTTGTATCTTAAAAATCAAACCAAGGACCTTCAACATTACAATTCACCCACATTTAATATTATAATCAACTGCACCACAAAGAAATCCATTACAATTACCCAAAATAATTTGTTTTTCTATCTTTTCCAAAGGATTTATTGACACACTTGTATCTTAAAAATCAAACACAGGATCTTCAACATATCAATTCACCCATATTTAATACTATAAACAACTACGCCAAAAAGAAATCCATTACAATTACCAAAAATAATTAGTTTTTCTACATTTTTCAAAGGACTTATTGACACACTTGTATCATAAAAATCAAACCCAGGACCTTCAACATTTTAATTCACCCACATTTAATACTATAAACAACTATACCACAAAGAAATCCATTACAATTTACAAACAAAGAAAGTAAAAGGGGAAATATAACATAAATATTAATTTAAATTATAAAAAATAAAAACAATTTAAACAGATACAACACGGTAGAAACGATAAACAAGTATAAAATTATTAGATATAGGAGGCAAGTTTCCATAAACAGACAGGGCTGTGACCTCTATTCTGTCTTAGCAGATATATTACTATACGCTAAATTTCCTGACAATATTAATAATAATACTACTACTAACACACAATCACAGTCTAAAAATACATCCTTGTTTCTATAAATATCGAAAAATATTACCGATATAAAAATTCACAACAATTTATTCATCAAAAACTACAAAAATATATAAAATTAGTTACTGAGAACAATCTTTACGGATAGCATTGGTGACGAAAATAAATTCTTCATTCCGGAAAAAAATATAAACAGTTTTAACCTTTTTTATCATCTAGCACATTTCAATATCTCTAAACCCACTACAATGATGTCCAAAAAATGATGACCCCCAAGAATATTATTTTTAATTTTAATTTATAAACAAACATTGTTAAATTGTTGGGTATTGTAAACTGTTGGTTTCTCATCCCTATATGAATACAGTCTATTCCGGATAATTGGTCCACTGGTTAATTGGGAAGCCGGTTTTCTGGGACAGTTTTTTAATGAACAAAAACAGAACGGGATTTTATAGGGTGTTTTTTTTAGAGGTATAGAACTTTAAAATGAAATAAAACACAGAATAATTAAACAATTGACGTGGAATTGGTTTTATTTTAAAGATAATTATTTGCCATTTTTATTTAAAAATAATTTCCGGCATGTAGCCGCCGCGGCTGGCTCGGACGTGGTCCAATCGAGACGTCCAATTTGTGAATCTTGTTGAAACCACAGCTCTCCAACATAAAAGTCATTGATCATGGCTCTTTAGCGGTCACCATTGACTGTAACATTCTGCCTGGCATCATTTTTGAAGAAGTAAGGACCAAAGACTCCACCAGCCCATAAAGCACACCAAACAGTCACTTTTTCTGGATGTAAAGGCTTCTCAGCAATATATGGAGGATTACCTTCACTCCAAATATGGCAGTTTTGTTTATTCACGTAGCCATTCAACCAAAAATGGGCTTCATCACTGAACAAAATGCTCTGATGGACGATTATGTCGATCATAAAACGGACGTAGTGCACGATAAGTTTCACGAA
Source organism: Catonia carolina (assembly GCA_035578175.1). Taxonomy (NCBI): domain Eukaryota; kingdom Metazoa; phylum Arthropoda; class Insecta; order Hemiptera; family Achilidae; genus Catonia; species Catonia carolina. The sequence continues at coordinate 45,307,827 of JAQMRL010000009.1, forward strand.
CCGAACCATGATTTTCAAAATAAATCTGCACTATTTGCAAGCGTTGCTCAGGCGTCAGTCTATTCATTATAAAATGGCAAACCAAACTGAACATATATTACAAAATAGTTTTCAAAATGGCCGCCATGGAAATCAGTACTGCCAACTTAAAGTTCTATACCTCTAAAAAAAAACACCCTTTACATTGATAAGTACTCCGTAGATTCGGTCCATAATGCCGCTTATTGGAACCAATCTGATGTAGCCTATGTACAATGTGTTGTTTAGGTCATCAGCAAAAAGGCTAGTTTGAACATGTAGAGGTTTCACTAAGTAAAACGAGAAGTGAGGTGGTTTACCATTGCCTTCCTCACTAAAAGAAAAATTATGCTTATCAGCATGCCGGGCCCTCCGAAAAGCACATATTTTCCACTCTGCAAATGACACCTTCACTTCATTCACCACAGCGTCTGGCTGTATAATGAAATTCATTACTTTCAGATGTTGTAACTCTGACTAATGTCTTTTACACCTCTACCTCTTCTGTTCTTAAACGATTCAATCATTTAATTGGCTGACTATGTGATAAGAAACAGAACTATTTATTTTAACTCTGCAATGAACAGATTGAGTGTAAATAATTTGACACTCCACCTGTCTGTTATGGGCAGGTATGTACAATATATGTTTTATTAAAACCATTACAGGCCAGTGACGAACAACACATGGTTTCAAGTGGCAAGATAAGATATGGGCATGATAGAAGTAGTAAACATTTTGACAGATAAACAACAGTAATCACACATCAGTCATAACAGAGATGTTATTTACAGTACAATGTGTAGGCTACATAATCGTCACTGCAAAAATTTCAGTGAGTCATATCCACTAGTTATGCCCAACCTAACAAGTTGTATAGTCTCCTTACAACTTATGGTTAGTTGTCACTTGTCATATGTACATAGAACGTTCGTAATTCCACGCTTCTCATAAGTTTTTGTGATTTCATATGTGTGTTCAGTGTACTGTAACACACTCATTTTTGAGTGGTTGTTTTGTTATCTGCAGGCATACTTATTTATTTTTTAAATTCCAATTTGTTTCACACATTTCTTGATATTTTTATGCATAGGCTTACAGTACAGTACCTACTATCAACGTTTTTGTGAGTTAAATGTTGTGTTAACCCACCGGATTGGTCTAGAGGTAAAGTCGTCGCCAAAATCAGCTGTTTAACAGCTGATTTTCGGAGATGAAGGTTTCTGGTTCAAATACTAGTAAAGGTAGTTACTTTTATAAGGATTTGAATGCTAGACAGTGGTTACCGGTGTACTTTGATGGTTGGGGTTCAATTAACCATACTCTCTCAGAAATGGTCGGCCTGAGTCTGTACAAGACTACACCTCATTTACATGTCACACACTTCATCCTCATCTCATTGGGTCATGGGGTTGCTTATAGTTCTGAATTGAACAAATTGCAACGTAGCTACACATATTAGGAATTTTTAAAAAAAATGATGCGTAACAATATGACTGTGTGAACGAACAAAGCTTCTCAACAAAATAAAAACGTATCCTAACTAAAGCCAACGTAAACTTTCGGAACTAACTGGTGTACTGAAAATTATGATAGCTTGTATCGTGCTCTAAGAAAAGAAAATACGCCAAGAGGGTATTAAAATATCATGGAACATATCAGAAAAGAAAACGTGAAGAAAGGATCCATTTGTTGAGAAACGTTGAATTAACGGTTCGCCATTGTAACTTCGAAAGGTGTTTGTGTCAATGGTTCAATGCTTAAAAACAAAACAAAAGGTTTTGCTAAAAAGTTAATCATTGTTCTGATACCCTTTTATTTTTTACATGTGTATATGGATAGAACTAGCATGTAAAATTTATGTATGATAATTTTAATAAAATACAGTGTCATATATGCCAAAGTTAACCCACCGGGTTGGTCTAGAGGTAAAGTCGTCGCCAAAATCAGCTGTTTAACAGCTGATTTTCGGAGACGAAGGTTCCTGGTTCAAATCCTAGTAAAGGTAGTTACTTTTCTACAGATTTGAATGCTAGACAGTGGTTACCGGTGTACTTTGATGGTTGGGGTTTAATTAACCATACTCTCTCAGGAATGGTCGACCTGAGTCTGTACAAGACTACACAGTCTCATTTACACGTCATACACATCATCCTCATCTCATTGGGTCATTGGGGTTGCTTATTGTTCTGAATTGAACAGATTGCAACGTACACAAATTAGGGATCACAAAAAAAAATATATGCCAAAGTTTACGAATTCGTTTATTAGGGCCAGCCGTTTAATTGGGCCAAAATGCTCTGGTCCCGATGTGCCCCAATTATCCGGAATTGACTGTGTGTGTATATATATATATATATATATATATATATATATATATATATATATATATATATATATATATATATATATAGGATATATAGGATAGTAAAGTAAATTGTTTTCATGACAATTTTTCAAAATAAGAGTTTTCACAGGAAATACACACTTTTTCAAGCCGCCCGAACCCAAAAAAAGCATGTTTTTATTGATTGCTCTATATGTGAACAAAATATCTCCAGAGCAAAATAGCGTACAAAGTTGAAACTTTGAACTTACGTTAGATTTCACTAGAGGACCTGCACAATTACTTTCAAAAATGAATAATTAATTGAAAATATTAAAAAAGAATACTAAAATTTTATGGACATCTGTATAGAACGGATGACCAGATGACAAAAAAAAATTTATAATACTCTATCCAATAGATCTAACGTGTCGGATGAATGGTTTAAAGAAGTCAGAAAAGATATTGAGGAAACCAGAATAAACCGAGAAAATTTAATGAACCAAACCAAATTAAGGCAACTAATAATGGACTTTAAGGGTTTCCATAAAGAGCAAAAACAGAACAGCTGGTGGACAGAAAAAAAAGAAGAAAAATCTGCAGTAAACAAAAACTGAGAATATGGACTGCAAAAAGAGCTTCCAGAAACGTCTGAAGTCACCTCATAGGGTCTAAAATTGGCCCTATATAAGAAAAAAAAATTAAGACATCAGTTTTTATCTTGACATATCCTGTAATACCTTTTCGAAGTCTCCTGAATGCTGTTTAAAAGGTAAATATATTTGAACATAATTATATTCTGTACAACTTTGTTATATTGTTAATGATGTTAATTTTTTGTACTTTTATTGCTTTAGACAGGTGAAAAATGCTTTTATTTATTGGCTACACTACTGCCAATCGAAGATTAAATAGGATTTGTGGTAAAATATATCCACACATTCTTGTGGTATGGCCTGCTAGTAGCCGTGTGACCATTCGTCAGCAAGATTACCGTCTCATGGTGAACGGAACTGGAAGGGCTGCCCATCCCGCCCTGGGATGGAGAATTCAGTCTGCCAAGCAGAGCTGAAAGCAACAGTAAACTTCTGCTTTTTCTATTTGACTAAAATTATCATGGGGAAACTACCTCATGTAAGATTCTGGTTAGGCTTACTTAGTATATGAGAATCTTCAAGAGCTTCAAAATGTCGGAAAAAAATTATGATGGCGTCCTCTCTGGTAAAACATTCCGCAGGTAAACTAGTCCTCCGCTCGGATCTGTGGGTGAGGACTATCAGAGGGGACCTTATCAAAAGATAAAAGATTTTGAAATAGAAAAGTTGTAAAATTTTTAATTTCCTACAACTTTTATTATATACATTTTTGCGGTAAAATGCATAATAAAGCCGCAATCTTAACAAAACAATGTTTTTACGTGAAAACAGCCTCACCAAGAATTTCAGCAAACATGGCGCCTGCCCTATCTTGTAGAGCATAAAAAAATTTAGTAAACCAGGCGATTTTAAAAAATCGTAGGACCAGTTTTTGAGAAAATCGCAAAAAAGTTAATAATTACACGAATAAACTACTACTTCCGGTTGACCGATTTTGATAAAAATGTTTGTGTCGGGTCCGGTAGTGGTATGTAACTTAAGTTTCAAGTTCGTACGATGTTCCGTTCTTGAGATATTTTGTACACACACACACGCGCAAGCACACACACACACACACACACACGAACGCACGCACGCACGCACGCACGCACGCACGCACGCACACACGCACGCACACACACACACACACACACACACACACACACACACACACACACACAGACCAATCGCTAAAAACATGTTTTTTTGGGTTCAGGAAGACTGAAAACGTGTAGATCCAGTGAAAACTCGATTTTGAAAAATCGACATGAAAACAATACTTTCCTTCCTATAAATTCATATAGGCAAGAGATAGTAAAAATATGGCAATTACTGTACAAATAATAATTTTTGAACATTTCACTGATCCAAGTAACCTTCAAAAGTTTACACGAAAGAAAGAAAACCGAAAAATAATAATCAATGAAAACAAAATCAATAAATTCTACCTAAAAATACAATACAGATTGAAACACATTTAAAAAAAAAATAACCATTAAGAAAACAATAGCATTGTTAACGAAATATTTCCTGTTACACCCACACATTTTAAATGGTCGAAAATAAATACATTTCCAAAGTAAAATGAAACGCACACATACATACAAAGTGACACAAAAGCAGGATGAACACTTTATATATTTATCTCTTTTCGACTAAGGTTCATTCAATTTTAAATTTTGGCAAGAGTTCAATGTTCTGTTGGAACAAATTTAAAACGTAACAAAACAAAACAAAGAGACTGAACAAGATCAAGTTGTATTAAAACAAAATTTTTCAGCTTAATAATAATAATAATAATAATAACAAAAGTTAAACAAAATTCAAAGCCAGTAATAATGTAAAGGTTCAAAAACAAGGTTAGAATGTTTAAAAATATATAATATTTAATACGTTTATACAAATAAAAACATATGATGTGAAACACTCACACAACTTTCTCTTGCCAATGAAATAATGACCAATATAACCTAACATTAGTAATAAAACATTACAAATAAATAAAAAACTAACCTCAACATAAATAACCTAATTTTAATCATGAGTGAAAGATGCAAAATGAAAATCGACCTCAGTTTGTCTTAAAAATACGGAAAATCACTCTTTCATGCTAAACTAGGCTCTGTAAAGAAAAATGCTTTCAATAAAAGTTGTAGATCTTTTCATTTTCTGGAAATTTGATTAAATATTTTTTATCGTAAAACGCATACTAAGGCCGAAATCATAAAAAAATGATTTTTCACACATTTTCCTGAGAAAAAACAGAAAATCGCCAATTACTGCTAAACTAAGCGTTATACAAAAAAATGTTTGAAATAAAAGTTGCAGGATTTTAAATTCTCTACAACTTTTATTGAACAAATTTTTGCGCTAAAATGCATATTTAAGCCGCAATCTTAAAATAACAATTTTTTTTACGTGAAAACAGCCGCACCAAGAATTTCAGCAAACATGGCGCCAACCCTATCTTGTAGAGCATAAAAAATTTGGTAAACCAGGCAATTTAAAAAAAAACATAGGACCAGTTTTTGAAAAAATCGCAAAAAGTGAAAAAAGACACGAATAAACTACTACTTCTGGTTGACCGATTTTGATGAAAAAGTTCGTGTCAGGTCCGGTAGTAGTATCTAACTTAAGTTTTAAGTTTGTTTGCTGTTCCGTTCTTGAGATATTCCGTTCACACAGACACAGACGCACACACACACACACAGAACAATCGCAAAAAAACATGTTTTTTGGGTTCAGTGGGTCTGAAAACGTGTAGATCCGGTGGAAACTCAATTTCGAATAATCGACATGAAAACAATACCTTCTTTCCTATATATTCTTTAGGCAAGAGAAAGTAAAAATGGAAGTTATTAATAACAGGCAAATTACTTCATAAATCCTAAGCCCACGGAATCAAGAAATAAAAACATGACAAAAATCCTTTCGATAAGACGACTTGTCTCATTGGCTGGTGTTAAAATTTAAAAAAAGCTTACATTCGACTTCTGACAAAATCCATTAGTGATTTCAGTATCTGTTCTTTAAGAGGAATCAAATGACACTATTTTTTTTCCTAAAATCCGACAATGATTTCTTGACTTCGGTCAAAATTGGAACTTCAAACCCAACGATTTCTGTCATATACTTTTAAAAGAAGAATCGAACGACACTATTATTTTCTCTTGCCTGCATGAATATATAGGAAGGAAAGTATTGTATTCATGTCGATTTTAAGAACTTGAGTTTTCACCGAATTTACACGTTTTCAGACTCCCTGAACCCAAAAAACATGTTTTTAGCGATTGGTCTGTGTGTGTGTGTGTGTGTGTGTGTGTGTGCGCGCGCGCGTGCGTGCGTGTGTGCGCGTGTGTGCGTGCGTGTGTGTGTGTGAACAGAATATCTCAAGAACGGAACATCATACGAACTTGAAACTTAACTTAGATACCACACTTTTTTAAGATTGCGACTATAATATACATTTTAGCGAAAAAATGTATATAATAGAAGCTGTAGAGAATTTTAAAATCTACAACTTTTATTTCAAACATTTTTTTTTTAACGCTTAGTTCAGCGGTAATTAACAATTTTGTTTTTTTTTCACGAAAACTCGTAAAAAATCGATTTTTAAAGATTTCAGCCTTATGCATTTTAGGACAAAAGTGTATATAATTAAATTTATAGGAAATTAAAAGATCTAAAACTTTAATTAAGAGAATTTTTCTGTACAGAGCCTAGTTTAGCGTGAAGAGTGATTTTCCGTATTTTAAAGCCAAACTGAGGTTGATTTTCATTTTGCGTCTTTCACACATGATGAAAATTAGGTTATGTTTATTAAGGTTAGTTTTTTTGTTTATTTCTAATATTTTATTATTAATGTTAAGTTATATTGTTCATTATTTGCATGGGCAAGAGAAAGTTGTGTGAGTGTTTCACACCAGATTTTGTTTTTGTTTCCTAATTCCAACTATGATTCCTTGACTTCCTAGCTAAACCAGAACTTCAGACCCAAAGATTTTTCTGTATCTATTCTTTAAGAGGAATCAAATGATACTATTTTTGTTTCCAAATTCCAACTAATTTCTTGACTTCCAGTCAAAACCGTAATTTCAAACCCAAATAAAGCCCACTAACTTTTTGTCATCAGTCTCTCGACTGGTTTGATGCAGATCTCCAAGCTATTCTATCTTGCGCAAGTCGTTTCATATCTACGTACCTGTAACACCCTAAATCTTTTGTAATTTGTTTTATATAATCTTACCTTTGCCTCCCCCCACAATTACGGGTTTTTAATAAAAAAAAAAAAATTTACTCCCTCAATATTACCCTCCATTATTGATAGTCCAATACCTGGATGTCTTAAGATATGCCCCACTAGCCTATTCCATCTTCTGGTAAGATGCTTCCATATACTTCTTTTTTCATCCACTCGCATAAGAACCTCTGAATTACTTATTTTGTCCACTCATCTAAATCTTTAACATTTTCCTATAACACCACATTTCAAAAGCTTTTATCCTCTTCTTTTCTACAGCCCCTATCACCCACGTTTCACTCCCGTATAATGATACACACCAAACATAATGTTTTAAGAAATTATTCCTAATCTGTAAATCAATGTTTGTAATTAGTAAGCTGTGTTGTGTAGATTACGAATCCAAAAACTGGTTGTTGTTCTCTCATATAGTTTCCGTCATCTGGGTGTAATGGATAGACAGACAAAGGAAAATGATGGATGACAATTTTTAAAATCGCTACTAATTATAAAAGTAATGAAACAAACACAAATACAAGTACACGTTTATAGCAGCTTTAAAAGATAACAAAATGACCTTAAGTCACCGGTCACCGCCTACATAAATATCAAATTAATTGTTTGTAAATACAGTAGAAAAAAATTTACCGAATTATTTACAAATCCATAAATAACGATATATACAACAATAATAGTCGTAAATAACAAGATAAGAAAATTAATACTTTTAAAGTGCGTTAAAAAAGTTTTCAATGTGTACTAAAGTAGCAATTACAAGAAACGATGCAAACAACTTGTTCTTTCTTTCATCGATTTCAAAAAAGCTTATGACAGTATCCATAGACCATCTTTACTAAAAATTTTAAGACATTTGGGTCTCCACCCAAAATTGGTCAGAATGATCGAATTAACTTTATCAAACACATAATCTAAAATTAAATTTAGAGGAGAACTTTCCGAAGCATTCGAAATAAAAACAGGGTTGAGACAGGGCGACAGACTTTCTCCGATACTCTTTAACTGTGCTCTAGAATTTATTATTAGGAAATGGAGAGAAACTAATCCTGAAAACATACAAGTTGTTCGTCCTAGAGATAACATCAAACTTAACTGCCTAGGTTTCGCAGATGACTTGGTTTTCCTTGCAAACAAAGTTGAAGAAACACGACAACAAATAACATCTTTAGAAGAAATTGCAGGAAGGATTGGATTGAAACCTTCTTACGAAAAAACGAAATTTATGATGATCGACCGGTTATGTATAAACAAAATAAATATTAATGGGAATCCTATCGACATTGTAGAGAGTTTTAAATATCTTGGAGAAACAATCACATACAATCTTAATGAGAGGGCAGCATGGAATGAGAGAATTTCTAAACTTTCCAAAGGACAGCAAATTACTAAAAACACTTACAACAAAAAATGTCTTTCCATTCACACAAAACTTAAACACTACAAAGCAGTTCTAAGATCACAAGCAATGTACGGCAGTGAAACCCTCTTCAGTATTGATGGAAACGGAATAAAAGAAACAATCAGAAAAATAGAAAGAAGGATTCTTAGAACCTGCATAAACAAGAAACACATAGTTGACAACCAGCACAGACTTTTACCAAGAGAACAAATTTATAAAGAAATAGAACCAATCACAGATGCAATGCGCAAAAAGAGACTTTCTTTCTTTTCGCATATCCTCAGAACTCCAGAAAACCGATTATTAAGAAAAATTCATGTGTGCAAATACAAAAGGAGCTACAATTCCTTGGCTTGAAGAAATAAAAAAAGACAGAACAGAATTAAATCTAACAATTGCTGATGTCAAAGATCGCACACCGATTTACAAAGAAACAATTAATGCCAGAAACAAAATTTTATCAGTACGAACAATTAAACGAAAAGAACAGGTTTGTTCAGACGAATTGAGAAAAGCAAGATCCGACAGAATGAAAAAGTATTGGCACGAAAGAAATGAAAAGGAAATAAACTGCCGAAGAAAAAGAACTAACCAAAGAGACTAAAGTGATCCTTTGTGGTCATATAAAAACAAAACAAAAAAGTAGCAATTGCACCCATGCTGTGTACAGACTTATTTTTAACCAGGACGCTAAAAATTAAATAAAGTGGTATATTGATTTTTACTTTCTCTTGCCTATATGAATATAATATAGGAAGGAAAGTATTGTTTCCACGTTGATTTTTCAAAATCGAGTTTTCACCGGATCTACACGTTTTCAGACCCCCTGAATCCAAAAAAAACATGTTTTTAGCGATTGGTCTGTGTGTGTGTGTGTGTACAGAATATCTTAAGAACGAAACATCATACGAACTTGAAACTTAGTTACATACCACTACCGGACCCGACACGAACATTTTCATCAAAATCGGTCAACCGGAAGTAGTAGTTTATTCGTGTAATTTTTCACTTTTTTACGATTTTCTCAAAAACTAGTCCTGCGAATCGCCTGGTTAACTAAATTTTTTATGCTCTACAAGATAGGGTAGGCGCCGTGTTTGCTGAAATTCTTGGTGAGGTTGTTTTCATGTAAAAAATTGTTTACTTAAGATTGCGGCTTAAATATGCATTTTAGCGCAAAGTATATAATAAAAGTTGTAGAGAATTTTAAAACCTACAACTTTTATTTTTTTTATTTTTTTGTATAATGCTTAGTTTAGCGGTATATAGCATTTTTCTGTTTTTATCTCACGAAAACATGTAAAAAATCGATTTTTTAAAGATTTCAGCCTTGTTATGCATTTTACGACAAAAAAGTATAATTAAATTTGTAGAAAATGAAAAGATTTACAACTTTTATTTCAAGCGTTTTTCTCTACAGAGCCTAGTTTAGCGTGAAAGAGTGATTTTCCGTATTTTTAAGCCAAACTGAGGTTGATTTTCATTTTGCGTCTTTCACTCATGATTAAAATAAGGTTATGGTTTTTGTTTATTTCTAATGTTTTATTACTAATGTTAGGTTTATTGTTAATTATTTGCATTGGCAAGAGAAAGTCGTGTGAGTGTTTCACACCAGATTTTTACTATTATTTTTAATTACGGACTTTAATTAAGACCTTCTATAAAGAGCAAAAACAGAACACCGGATGGACAGAAGAGAGAAGAAAAACCTACAGTGAGCGAATTTTGAGAACGTAGGCTGTAAAAAGAGCGTCCAAAAACGTCTAAAGGCATCTCACATGGTCTAAAATTCACTCTATATGAGGGGTAAAAAACATTATCATTTCAAAAATGTACAAAGAAAGAAATGTAAAAAAATTGCAAATAGTTATGCAATCACAGCATTGTTCGTAATAACAATAGGAAACAGTTATCTATTTAGAATATCAACGGGATATTTAAAATCAATCAGATTACTTGAAAATCTTTTGCATTCCATCCAATGTAAACTAAAAGATTTCAGTCGCAGAGTAATGAAGATAAGAACATTCATTTTACATGATTCAACAAAATTCAACAACACATGTTGTTTCTAGTTCTTGTACATTTTAATATCATAATTATGTAAATTATACAGTGATTTTTTAGTCCTGTTACCCAATTGTTAATTTCTGGTAATATTTTTCTAAAAAAAAATTTTGTTTTGTGACACTAAGTTGGTAGCCCTACTCAACCAGTATGGATATGGCAGTGTGAGTTGATTCTCCTTGAGCCGTGTAAAATTTTGTGCCATTTCCGGTCGTGCTATGAACAGAATGTCTTTTATCCTAAAACAATCTCTTGTTTAAATCTGGAGGCTGAAGCTCTAGAACTAATCGTATGTGATACGGATACAATTTCAATTTTTTAGCAGCTTTCTGAGCACTCGAACATGACAAATCAACATGCGAGGAAAGTTTTTGTAAACTTTTCCATGGAGAATTGAGCAATCTTGTTTTCACATTCTCTTCACGTCATCTGTCAAGAGAGTTGGTCGACCATTACGTTTTCTGCTGCAAACAATACCTGCCTCTAAAAATCAGTTAGTTAGCCTAGAAATTGACTAGAATAGAGTCGAGGAACACCAAAAAATTTAATTTGAAATGATTCTTTTCAACTCGCATACGATTTTGTAGCAAAATATTGTTCAAGAATGAAAACCCGTTGTTCTAGGGTAAAAGACATTCTGTTCGTAACACAACTGGAAACAGCACAAAATTTTACGCAACTCAAGGAGAATCAACTCAAACTGTCGTATCTATACCGGTTGAGTAGGGCTACCAACTTTGTGTCACAAAACAAAATATCCCTTTCTTAGAAAAAAATTACCAGACATTAACAATTGGGTAACAGGACTAAAAAATCACCCGGTATTATGTGACATTGCCAAGGTGGAACGTTAAATTATTTGCACTCTATCTAAGAGTTCTATAGCTACCAAAAATATTTTTATTTCTTATAACACGGTCTTAAATGGAATGGATGAGATCTTGAGGAAGGATTACTTCATGAAAATTAATAAGAACAAAACGAAAGTGTTGTGCAGCAGCAAGAGTGGTTTAGAAGAGATGGGAAATTTAAAAGTAGGCAACAAAAACATACAGGAAGTTGGGGAATTCTGCTATCTAGGGAGTAAAATAACAAAGGATGGTAGAAGCACGAGTGATATCAAGAGTAGAATTGCTCAAGCTAGAAAAGCCTTTGAAATGAAAAACAGCTTACTGACTACAAACATTGATTTACACATTAGGAAAAATTTCTTAAAACATTATGTTTGGAGTGTAGCATTATACGGAAGTGAAACGTGGGTGATAGGGGCTGTAGAACGGAAGAGGATAGAAGCTTTTGAAATGTGGTGTTATAGGAAAATGTTAAAGATTAGGTGGGTGGACAAAATAAGTAATTTAGAGGTTCTTAGGCGAGTGGATGAAAAAAGAAGTATATGGAAGCATCTTACCAAAAGAAGGGATAGGCTAGTGGGGCATATCCTAAGACATCCAGGTATTGGGCTATCAATAATGGAGGGTAACATTGAGGGAGTAAATTGTAGAGGGAGGCAAAGATTAGAATATATAAAGCAAATTACAAAAGATGTAGGGTGTTACAGGTATGTAGATATGAAACGACTTGCACAAGATAGAACAGGTTGGAGAACTGCATCAAACCAGTCGAGAGACTGATGACAAAAAAAAAAAAAAATCACACGGTCAGCCAGTTATATGAATGAATCATTTAAGACAGAAGAGGTAGAGGTGTAAAATAAACTATAGTCCATCTACTGTAAGAGTACTCTGTGCGAGGCAAGCGCCTATAGGTTGTAAACAAAAGTTTTTCACTAGTTGGCGCGTATCTACCTCTCCGTTGTACAATATTATCTTGCACTACGTTCCATCATAAAAATATCTGCATCCAGCTAAAATAAACATTATCCTTTAAACGTTTTCAATTATACCGTTCTGATTACTATTAATTATTGTAGTTTCATAAAAACTCCTTCATTAATTATTTTAACCATTACATTTAACAAAACAATTTTTTCTACTTTTTAATGCTTATCATTGCCCATAACAGGCAGGTGGAGTGTCAAATTTACACTCAATCTTTGTTGCAGGGCTAAAATAAATAGTTCTGTTTCTTATCACATGGTTAGCCAATTGAATGACTGAATCATTTAAGAACAGAAGAGGTAGAGGTGTAAAAGACGCTAATCAGAGTTATCTCCTCTGAAAGTAATGAATTTCATTGTACAGCCAGACCCTGTGGTGAATGAAGTGAAGGTGTCATTTGCAGAGTGGAAAATATGTGCTTTTCAGAGGGCCCGGCATGCTGATAAGCGTACTTTTCCGCTCAGTGAGGAAGGCAATGGTAAACCACCTCACTCCTCGATTTACTTAGTAAAACCTCTACAGGTTCAAACCAGCCTTTTGGCTGATGACCTAAACAGCAATGCTTATCGCTTGTATGTTTCAAAACCTCAACACATTTAATACCACGCATGTTAACAAAACACAGCTTACAAAACTTTTCAACTTCAGTCTACGAAGAAAATCGAAACGAACCGATACAATTCCAAAAGATAACTGATGACACTAAAAATGAGTTAACATGGGCAAGTGCAACAGTTGTATTAAACTAGTCACAGACGTTAATTATTTTAATGATATGAAATAAACAATCTGAAATGATAAACAACAAATCAATGGAATTGTTTACTGTCCTGTTATAATTCAAGCGCATTAGTCTTATATTACTTGTGACCACAAATAAAATAAAACTGAGTTTATAATGTTGTTTAGGTCATCAGCCAAAAGGCTGGTTTGAACCTGTAGAGGTTTTACTAACTAAAACGAGGAGTGAGGTGGTTTACCATTGCCTTCCTCACTGAGTGGAAAAGTACGATTATCAGCATGCCGGGCCCTCTGAAAAGCACATATTTTCCACTCTGCAAATGACACCTTCTTCACTTCATTCACCACAGGGTCTGGCTGTATAATGAAATTCATTACTATCAGAGGAGATAACTCTGATTAGTGTCTTTTGCACCTCTACCTCTTCTGTTGTTAAATGATTCAGTCATTTAATTGGCTGACCATGTGATAAGAAACAGAACTATTTATTTTAGCCCTGCAACGAACAGATTGAGTGTAAATAATTTGACACTCCACCTGTCCGTCATGGGCAGGAGTTTATAATAAAAACCTAATAATCATAAATGACAGACTCTATAGAGTCTGTCTACGCTAAGAGTACTCCGACGTAGGCAACCAGCAACACAAGTGAGCATGCGCATTAATTAAAAATACCCACAGCATGATCAAAAACAAAATTCCATACAACACTGATTCGCTCTAAGCTTAATATTATAATGAAAACACGTTCAATTCATCTGTTAGAAAATATTTTATAAATCCAACATTAGTTTACCATTAATAACTAAAACTTTTACTATTATTACTCTTACATTGTTATTTTACTTTACATTATTTACTACTATTACATTATTATTTATGATTAGTAGGTTTTTAATAAGGACTCAGTTTTATTTTTGGTCACAAGTAATAAAATAAGACTAATGCGCTTGAATTATAACAGGAGAGTAAACAATTCCAGTGATTCGTTGTTTATCATTTCAGATTGTTTACTTCATTTCATTAAAATTAATGTCTGTGACTAGTTTAATGCAACTGTTGCACTTGCCAGTGATGAACTCATTTTTTGTTTCATTAGTTATCTTTTGGTATTGTATCGGTTCGTTTCGATTTTTTTTGTAGACTGAAGTTGAAAAGTTTTATAAGCTGTGTTTTTTTAACATGCGTGGTAGTAAATGAGTTTTTGAAACATAAAAGTGGCAAACATTAAAAAGTAGAAAAAAATTGTTTTGTTAAATGTAACGGTTAAAATAATTAATTAAGGAGTCTCTTTATAAAACTACAATAATTACAAGTAATCTGAACGTTATAATTGAAAACGCTTAAATGATTATGTTTATTTTAGCTGGATGTAGATTGTAAATTTTTATGATTATGATGGAACGTAATGCAAGAAATTGTCATGCGAAAAAGTAGATACGCGCCAAATAGAGTAAAACTTTCGTTTCAACCTATAGGCGCTTGCCTCACACGGAGTACTCTTACAGTAGATAAGACTATAGTTCAGCTGTCCTTACTTTGCTCCAACTGTCAAACCAAAGCCAGCTACTACAGGGTGTACGCTAGGGTCCATGACTTAAACTTTGTACTTCTTTTTTTAAATAATTTATACAACAAGTAATTTGCACAAATAGAAAACTATAAATGAAGAAATAGAAATAAAGAATCAAATACTGTTGTTTAGGTAAACAGCCGAAAGGCTGGTTTGAACCTGTAGAGGTTTTACCAAGTAAAAACGAGGAGTGAGGTGGTTTACTATTGCCTTCCTCACTGAGTTGAAAGAGTATGCTTATCAGCATGCCAGGCCCTCTGAAAAGCACTCACTTTCCACCCTACAAATGACACCTCCACTTCATTCACCACAGGGTCTGGCTGCATAACGAAATTCATTACTCTCAGAGAAGATAACTCTGATTAGTGTCTTTTACACCTCTACCTCTTCTGTTCTTAAATAGTTCAGTCATAAGTGGCTGACTATGTGATAAGAAACATAACTATTTTTTTTAGCCCTGGACCAAACAGATAGAGTGCAATTAAAATCAAATACTATAATAATAAATTCCTAATTAAAAAGAAATTATGATGAACGATGCGAGACAATACAATTCTTGGGCAAAACCGTACATACAATTAAAGTTTTTGAACATTTAAAAATTACAACTTTTATTTCTAACATTTTTTTGAGCAATGCTTAGGTAAGTGTCAATTTGCGATCTGTATTTTTTCATCAAAATCTGTAAAAAAAGGGATTTTTGAAGATTTATGTTTTATTTTACGTAGTTTACTCATGATTAAATATAGGTTATACGAGGTGTGGCTATTAAATAATGAGACTGACGTAAAAAAAAGTTATTTTTATTTTATACATAATCACTTATTGTCACCTTCAATATACACTCCACTTTATCCCTACACCGCTCCATGCGAATTTTCCATTGTTAGAAACAGTGCTGGAAGTCATCTTCTGTCAGCTCCTTCAGGACACGTGGCGCTTTCTCTTTTACAGCTTCCACAGACTCAAACCTCGTCCCTTTTAACGCAGAATTCACCTTAGGAAACAGGTAGAAGATAATAACATGTGATGAAACATGGTTGTTTTTACTTATGATCTGGAAACAAAGCGCCAATCCATGCGCTGGAAGAGCCGAACTTCACCAAGAGCCAAAATAGCTCGAATGAGTAAGTCAAAATTTAAAGCAATGATGATTGTTTATTTTTTGATATCCATGGGATTGTGTACCTTCACTGGGTTCCTGAAGGTCAAACATTTAATCAATATTACTACCTTGAGGTACTTTCTAAACTATGTCAAAGAGTAAGGAAAAAATGCCCCAAAATGTGGAAGGACAAATCATGGGTTCTTCACCAAGACAATGCGCCAGCTCATTCCACGTTATCTGTCAAGAGGTTCCTAGCCAAGTAAAGCATCTCAGGGTTAGAACATCCACCTTATTCACCAGATCTTGCACCATATGACTTCTACCTGTTCCCTAAGGTGAAATCTGCATTAAAAGGGACAAGATTTGAGTCTGTGGAAGCTGTAAAAGAGAAAGCGGCACATGTCCTAAAGGAGCTGACAGAAGACGACTTCCAGCACTGTTTCCAACTATGGAAAATTTGCAAGGAGCTTTGTAAGGATAGAGAAGAAGGATATTGAAGGTGACAATAAGTGATTATGTATAAAATAAAAATAAATTTTTTTACATCAGTCTCGTTATTTAATAGCCATACCTCGTATAGTTCATTGTCTATATTGACAAGAGAAAGTCTCGTCTGAGTATTTCACACAATTTTTTTCATAGAACACATCATTTACTAAAAACAGTATTATTTTTACAGAAAGAGCTAAATATAGCACACCAAGCTTTTTTCATTTATCTTACAATACAGAACTTCATTTAATTTTAACTCAGTTTAATTTGAATTTTAGATTGAACTTTACACAACACTTCTGTATAACAAATTTACTTAATGTACGCCTTTTTTAACCTCACCATTTAATTTTAATCTTAAAAAAATACTTAAAAGAAAACTGATATTTTCAAGTATAAGTTACTAAAACTGATAAGAGTTAACAAAACAGAAAGTTACACAAAGAAAATCTCCTTATTCTTAAATATCGGAGAAAATTTAATTCACTGTGCACCAACATAACAGATGTTAATAACAGAAACATGAAAGTTAATGACAGAATTTTCTATAACATGATCTATTCAAATGCAAAAGATATTTCTATTTAAATGTTTATGAATTGAGGCAGACAAGAATTTTTACAAGAACAAATTATTTTGCTTACAAAAAAGGAAAGTATTTTTGAAGTTGATAAAATAAACTATACTTTAAAGTACTGATTAAATATTTAAAAAAAACCCTAGAGAGTAATGACGGGGGTAAAATATCCACGTGTAAAAACGATTAATTAACATGCTGTTAAGTTAAAAGTCAATTAACCTAACACTTACTGGAGTATCTAATAAGATTTAATTCCGATTTGTTTGGTTAAATAGAACTTAAACACGTCAATCTTGTAAAACAACACATAATATAAGATTAAAAATAATATTATAAAAATTACCAAATTCTATACACGGATGAAATCGAAATTTGTTAAAGCCAATTCATGTTAAAACATAAACGTTCAACACACAACCTGCATACGAAAAACAATACCTTATTTATATAATTTAATAAATTTGTTCAAAAACTCTGATAATTAGAATCAAAATGAAATATATAATACAAAAATAATCCACAACGAAACTATATTTTCACTTTCTTTTTGACCTAATAAAACGTTAGCTTTCTCACATGACCATCACTTCTATCAACTGCGGAGTTAAGAGATCTAAACGATGTTTGTGATTATCTGAATGTAAACACTAAAATTGTTTATATAAATCAAAACATACTTACAAAACTTGCCCTTGAAATATGTGCCAGACTGTTTCCTGAGCCTACCCTATTTAGGTGATTAATCCTAGGCAAAACACTTTCACTTCACAGATGCTTAACTGAGCAATTAATTGTGTGTTATAATACTAAACACGTTTTCACAAAAAATATATATAATTAAATACTATATAGTCCTTAAACACAAATGATTGTTTCTATTCACATATTGTAGATCCTGAATAGTCTAACACTTCCAACATTATAATAACTACGAACAGACGATCAGCTTTTCAGCTGATTGTCTTAGGATTAGAATTGGAAGATTTCGTGACGGATCAAGGAGCCTTCGAGATTTCCAATGCTAACTAAATGTCGCTGTTAATTCATTAGTTAATATTCCATACAAATTTAAGAACTTCAATTAAAATACCAAACAGAACTGATTTTTAAAAATCAATCTTCTAATTTCAAATGTTATTTGTGTAATAACATTACGTTATTTTGATATTCATGACTGACAAAGGGTATACTACTTATGTTTTAAGCATCCATATCATTTAAGAGTATTTATGCAAAACAAAATTCTATAAATTCTAAGTTTAATTTACTTGAAATTTACTTACGAGTACTGATAATCCAGTATTATGAACCATTAGTTTTCTCATGAATTCTCGAATATATCAGAATAATGTTAAACTAGTTTCAAAATAGAGATAATTATTTCATAAAATGTTAGTTATTTTAAATACGAAGTTACTTCTTTACAGAAAAAGTTTACAATGAAAACTAAAATAATATTTAAACAGCTGTTCTGATGGGGTTATATGTCTATAACATTCTCTTTGGGATACTGTAGTTATCGGGGTTTATTTGACTTTTATTAAAATGCGGTTATTACTGATAAAGATTTTGTTTGTTTGTTTTACTGAGAAAGAAACTAAAGAAAGTAGTATTGACATTTTAAATAATTATAAATTATTTTAACTTATAATAGGCGTATAAAACATAATAATTGTAATCTAATTGAAGATAAAATGAACATAACCTATACGTTTAGTTTATTTTAGTGTTTTAATAAATATGAATCGAGTATTAAAGTGTTGTTTAGGTTATTTTACAGTGAATAGTTTATTGTTAAATAGTCATGGCCGCGAATCTATATTCTCGTTTTTAAATAAATACAATGTTACATTGAAATCTCATTCAACATTTACTGATGAAAGTTATTGGAGATTTAGAAAAGCACAATATCCGAAACAACTATATGATGCATTTTTAGTGTTAGATTTTGAGAGTACTTGTATAGCTGGTTATAGTAGACTAAAACATCCTGAAATTATTGAATTCCCTTGTGTGTGGGTTAATGGAAGTGATATGAATATTGTTAAAACTTTTCATAGATATGTCAGACCTAGAATAAGTAAACATATAGACGAATTTTGTACACATTTAACTGGTATAACAGATGATATGGTTAGTAATGAACACGTATTTAAATATGTTTTTGCAGATTTTATTAAATGGCGTGATGAATTAAAAGAATTAACGAAGGCTGATAATATAATTTATGTTACAGTTGGTGACTGGGACTTAAAATATATGTTACCAAAACAATGTAGGTTATCTAAAATTCAGGTACCTGATGATATGAGAAAATGGATAAATATTAAACATCCTTTTCAAGAAGTGACTTATAAGTTTCCAAAAAGTCTTAGGGAAATGTTAATTTTACTTGACATCAAACGTGTCGGTCGTCCTCATTCCGGAATTGATGACACCATGAATACTGTTAATATTTTAAAAGAATTAGCTCGAAGAGGTATCGTATTTAGTCAGACAAATACTGAAGTTTATGAATAAATGAAGTTATTGAATTGTCTTGTGCACTTATTTTTTTAAGTAGCCCTACATTGAATACCAAATAAGTGAATTTACCTAAACATTTTTTGGTGCTACTATAGTATGTGGCTTACCGCGTTATGTTTAGTAAAATTTGTATTTATTGATGTGGTACCACTGTCCCCTAGGACTTATGGCACTTAAATATTTAAAGTGAGTTCACGGTAAGAACCAACTGTCGAATCAACAAACTGCATCTGTGGTAGTACGTGTAAATACACCACACAAATACATGCAACATCCTAGAATTAGTCACCGGGTGGACACCAACACTTTTATAACTGTTAAACAATAACAACTAACTGCCGCGTTCCCTAACGTTAATAAAATATTTCCCTTATCACTTAATTTTGTTTAGAATTCAGTTGCATACTCCGTATTGTTTATAGGCTTATTCAATGTTTATATTAAAAATTCTTCATGTATTATGAAGATTTTTAAAACATTTTTAATTTTATGATCCTAAATGAGTTTTCAATTTAGTTGGCTTTGTTATTTTAAACTGTTCGGTTCGGTTTAATTGTGCGTCTAGTTCGAATGGTGGTTTTAGTTTCATGTATGGTTTAATTTTATTGTAGTTATTACTTTATTCGACTGTATGAACAAAAGTAAGTTTATTTTTATTTTTTCCGAAACAGTTGATATTAATTTATAGTGATGGCTAATGCACCCGAGTCCTCTATTTACAAACACCAAAAAGGTAAACCTTTGAGAATAAAGTAAGCGAGTTTTAAAATTAGTAAAATTAGCATTTAAAATTATAAAAAACATTAAAGTATTTAATTTTATTAAGCTAAAGAATTAACTACTCATAAGAGTATTAAGCATGAGTCGTTTCACATACGCCTACTATGAAAATCACATAATACTTTTGGTGCGTACGGTTCTGGAGCTGTGACGTCATTCACTGTTTGTTTACTTCGCAGTTGGTTCTTAAAATGAATTTGGTATACATATTTTACAGGTTAGGATAAGTACATTAGGTTATGTGAACCTAATTCCCTGCATTTTTGGTTACCTGCATTCAACGGTTAAACATTCGCGAAATTATGTAAATCCACAATCAGGAGCCAATACACAAGCAATTGAGAGATCGTGGTTGGGCACAATAGTAAACATTCTTAAACAAAAAAAGAGGCATTCCGAAAGAATTATTTCATTTGCACCTCGACCATATAACGGGTGATTCAAAAAGAGCGCCGGTTTTTAAACGGCTGGTAAATTTTTGTTTATCGGTTGGCAACATTGTTAGACCTCATTTCTATTTCGGAGAACATTCCGATTGACGATTCAGTTGTAGTTTCTCTTGTTCGCAGTGTAGTACTCTCGCAGTCTGTATCTAACCATGGAGAAGTTTACTATTGCACAACGAGTGTTAATCGTCAAAACATTTTACCAGAGTGGAGAGAGTTATGCGGCTACTGTCAGGCGACTTCGCGGTAATCTAGGATGTAATGAAGCACCGAATGAATCAACAGTTCGCAGGCTCATGAAAAAGTTTTTTAAGACGGGTTCAACAGTCGACCTTAAAAGTTCTGGACGTCGTCATTCTGGCCGAACTGAGCAGAACGTTGCGTTGGTTCGTGACAGTGTGGCTGTTAGCCCAGCAAAATCAATACGTCGCCGTTCTCAACAATTGGGTTTACGATGTTCTTCTGTACGGAGAATTCTTCGGTACGATCTCCAATATCACCCGTATAAAATTCAGTTGCTGCACGAGAAACAATGTTGTTGCTCCGTGAACGGTTCCAGGATCGCATCATTTCTCGTAATTCCGACCATCAATGGCCACCAAGGTCGTGTGACTTGACGCCTTGTGACTTTCATCTTTGGGGTCATCTGAAGTCATTGGTGTATGCCAATAAACCCCGAAACATCAATGACTTGAAGGAGGAAATTCGACGGGTTATCGGGCAAATGGAAGTCGAAACTTGTCGTGCAGTAATATCCAATTTCATGGACAGAGATGATGCGTGCCAGCGCAGTAGAGGAGGACACATGCATGACATCATTTTTCATACATGAAATCGGAAGGTAAGATGAACTTGTTGATGTATTTATTTTCAGTTTTTCAATAAAATAAATCTCTTAATTTGATATATCAAAACCGGCGCTCTTTTTGAATCACCCTATATCATGGAAAATTATAAGAAATGTAGAACCTGATTTGTTTAGTGCTTTTCTCAATGACATTCACAGTGTGTACCGTGTGCAGACTGACTAAAAATAACTAGGTGAATCCTTATCGTATTATTATAGTATTATTTGCTATTGTAAATTTTTGTATATTATGTAATTTGTCCTTTTTTCTTAATATCACATAACCTGTAAAATATGTAAATATTTAAACGCCAAAAGTGCTAGTGGACAGTACTACCACATCAAGAAATACATATTTCACTAAACATAACGCGGTAAGCCACGTACTATAGTAGCAGCCATTTTTTTTTTAGTTTATTTTGGTCACATCAACATTATGAATATTAGTGACTACTTTGGATGGGAACTTGTAATAATTTTCCAGGCGCTAGTCGAGAAACAAACCTAGAAACTTTGCTTTGCAGTGTAGCAGGCTAAAACCTGAGCCACAGAGGCAGCCTGTAAACAAATTAAAATTTGGATGTATAGAGAAATCTATCTATGCTAATATTTTATACCTAATCACCATTTCCCAACAACATACTGCTTGCAACCATAAACATTAATGTGAAATCGAGGTAAAAAATTATTGATTTACACCTGTATGTGCCTCTTAAAATATGCTGGGGCACCATCTTTTTGCCACATGAGCGATTGGATATTGTAAACAGGACTGTTTTCAAGTTCCGAATATACTACTTCCTGCAGCATTTGTAAGTAATTTTCCGAGTTAACATTTCTCTCAAAAAAATAAGGACCTATCAGTGCAGTCTCACGTGCTCGCCTCTCATCACGCGGTCTTGGGTTCGAATCCCACTCGGGCATGGCATTTTTTCATATGTTACAAAAAAATCATTTCATCCTTCACCGCCTGCATTAGCAGCAATTTGCAAAACAGTCGGACGTTAAACCAAAAAAAAAAAAAAAAAAATCAGTGCAGTACTCGAAATACGTCTCCATACCATAACACCAGGCACATTAATCTCTTTTTGAATTACAATATGAAGATTTGTACACCTACCAGTACACGTAGTTATGCCGATAAATACGTCCATTGAGTTTGAAACATGCCTCATCAGACCATAAAATTTATCACAAAAAGTTTGGATCGGCTTCTGCATTGGTAGCGACAGTCTTACAGAATTCCAACTGGATTTCACTATCATCCGTATGAAGCGCTTGGAGTAATGATGGACGAAATGGCTTCAATTTTAATTCTCCATCATCCATTGCATGCTAGTTTGTGATAGCCTTAGTTCAGAAGATGCCTTACGAGTTAATTTACCAGGACTGGGTACAAATGCTTCAGCAACCTTTTGTAAGTTATCGTCATTGCAAATCGATTGTAAATGACCACACTTCGGGGCATTTAATATGCTTCCTGTGTTTTCAAATTTCTAATTTTAACTTTTGTAAATGTTGCCAAATCGGTTACGACACACCTGGATACTTATCACTAAATTCTTCCAGTACTTTAGCAGTATTTTTATGATGCTTTCACCACAACTGAAGCATTTAAACTTGTTATTCAGTTGTAAACATTTTAAAAGTACAGTTACGAACGAAAAATAGTAACTACACAAAGACGTACCTCACCCTAGCCTCTGTTACAGACAACTAATGAATGTTGTACGTGATGCTGCCAACATTACACTATTACCAACTTATCAAAATGAAATGTACAATCTCATGCCATAAGTGAAATATGATAAGTGTCACTTTTCCATCTTAACCATCAATTTTGTCGGAACCACCATTGATGGTAAAAAATACATATTTACTCACGCAGAGGCCTTTACTGCCCTAGAAACTGCAATGCTATGAACGACAGCCTGAAATTTAGCGCTGCTGAGCATTGTTACTAATAAGAATGAGAGATGTTGCCGCTACAAATAGAAGTTCAGTCTTGTTTCAAAAGAAAATTCAAAATTTTTTAAAATTACTGTACAGTATGTGCACAAGTGTGTTAAAAACATTTCATGAAGGATTTTATAGTAGTTTATTTTTTTTATTTATTCAGTTTTGAAATTCTGTATTTTTACTTTCTCTTGCCTATATGAATATATAGGAAGGAAAGTATTGTTTTCATGTCGATTTTTCGAAATCGAGTTTTCACCGGATCTATACGTTTTCAGACCCCCTGAACGGAGGCGAAGTAAGTCAGTGATCGGCTGGCTTGCATGTGCCGAAGCATCACGTCCAAGAGAGCACACCTGCTCCCTTACTTTCTGTAGCAGTTTTTCATGCCCGTGCCTCTGGAAACTCCTCGGCATTCTATGGTTACTTTTCAGCCATGCTCTGGTCCCGCCGAGGTGAGCTGAGATGCTGGGCTTCTGTCTGTCTACCCTGATCCTTGTCCCTGGCATCTAGCACTTTTTCTATCCGTGCTAGAGGCAACTTCTCCTACTGTAGCTTTTGCCCAACCCAGTGGTGTCAGGCGTTTACCGTGCCGAAGGGTGGATGGCACTGGGGCATTTAATCAGTGTCTTAACGGTGCCTGTAGGATACTTGGCTAAATCCTACAGTATTTTGCCTTACCCCTGTACGCGGGGCTATGCAGGGGCGGACTGATTATTTCCCTAGCTGACACGACAACTAAAAGTGGTTGTTGTTCCTTTTACTAGGAAAAGGAAGATGGATCTAGATGCTTTGACTCTGGAAGGAGTGGATTTGAGCTACTCCCCTGAGGTGAAGTATCTGGGGGCTGTCCTGGACAGGGGCCTGACTTGGAGGGGCCACATGTCAAGGACTGTTGAGAGGGCTGCAAAGGCCTTATGGATGTTTAAGAGTCCGTTTGGGAGGACTTGGGGGCTTAGGCCTCGTATGGTAGAATAGGCTTATGTGAGCATCATTCTGCCAATGGTCACGTACGAAGCTTTTGTATGGTGGCCAAGAACAGATCGGCTGAGGAAGCTGAAGAGACTGGCCCGCCTAAGGATATGTGGTGCAACGAGCACTGGTCCAACGGCTACTATGGAGGCGAGGTTTGATTTGCCTCCTATTCATGTTCAAGTGAAGAAGGAGGCGATAAGAACTGCCTTGAGGCTGGAGGGCGGGTTTGGGGTCCCATCAGGGGAGATGGGCCACACCGAGATCTTCAAAGGGATTGAGGGGATGGGTGTGGTAGGTGGTCCTCGGGACCGTATGTACAGAGCATACGACTTCTCCGACACACTGAGGGTGAAAATTTTTGATCGTCAGGAGTGGGCGGAGGGACAGCCAGTGATACCGGAAGGGGTCACCTTTTGGTACACTGACGGCTCAGTGATGAGCGGAAGAGCGGGAGTGGGGGGAAAGATTTCCCTGGCCCTTGGGTGTAACATAACCGTCTTCTAAGATGAAATATTGGCCATTAAGTTCTGTGCGGCTCAGGGGGTTGCACACTTATATTTATATGCAGTTGCAAAGTGGTTGGCTGCAAAAGAAGAGCGCTGATGGGTAAGGTTGTGTAAACACCTTCTCAGATAAGTGCACTAGATCCTGCGCTTTATCGAAAGTGTGGGTCTTGCAGAAATAGGAATAGGGGCAATCACAAAAGATCTTTTAGGTCGCGGTGAGGAGGGGCTGCAGAAGCCTGAACGCCCTTATTGTAAAGTAAAGTAAAAGACCCCCTGAACCCAAAAAACATGTTTTTAGCGATTGGTCTCTGTGTGTGTGTGTGTGAACAGAATATCTCAAGAACGGAACATCGTACGAACTTGAAACTTGAAACTTAAGTTACATATCACTACCGGACCCGACACGAACATTTTCATCAAAATCGGTCAACCGGAAGTAGTAGTTTATTCGTGTAATTTTTCACTTTTTTGCGATTTTCTCAAAAACTAGTCCTACGATTTTTTTTAAAATCAACTGGTTTACTACATTTTTTATGCTCTACAATATAGGGTAGGCGCCATGTTTGCTGAAATTCTGCTTGAGGCTGTTTTTACGTAAAAACATTTTCTTTTTAAGATTGCGGCTTTAATATGCATTTTAGCGCAAAACGTTATATAATAAAATTTGTAGAGAATGTGAAATTCTACAACTTTTATTTCAAACATTTTTTTGTATAACGCTTAGTTTAGCGGTAATTTGCGATTTTCTGTTTTTTTTCTCACGAAAACGTGAGAAAAATCGATTTTTTTAACATTTCGGTCTTAGTATGCATTTTACGACAAAAGTGTATATAATTAAATTTATAGAAAATTAAAAGATCTACAACTTTTGTTTAGACAATTTTTCTCTACAGAGCCTAGTTTAGCGTGAAAGCGTGATTTTCCGTATTTTTAAGCCAAACTGAGTTCGATTGTCATTTTGCGTCATTCACTCATGATTAAAATAAGGTTATGTTTTTGAGGTTAGTTTTTGTTTATTTCTAATATTTTATTAATAATGTTAGGTTTATTATTAATTATTTGCATTGGCAAGAGAAAGTTGTGTGAGTGTTTCACACCAGAGTTTTCCATTTGTTTTTGTAACCTTTAGTAGCCTACTCACATTTACAACAAAAATTTGTTTTTTTTTTTAACTTAAGTTTATGTTAGCCTTTATTAACCTATTAAACATTTAGGTTATACCAGGTCACAGAGAAAGGTTCCATCAATTTTAAAACATTACAGTTACGAAACTACTGGAGATAGTCATATTTATTTTTTTTGTTGTTAAAAACAGAAAATATTTTGGTTTTTTTTACAACTTAATAAGTTTCTATATGAGCAATGTTGGTCGCTCTGCATATATCTAAACGATGGTTGACCTCTGTCCAGGTGCGCTGTGTCATATCGAGTGTGACCGAAGCAACAGCAGAAGCAATTCGATATCGTAAATGATTCACATTTCTAATTTTCTCACTATAGACATGGTTTTTAACATAACCCCAGAAGAAAAAATTTGGTGTGAAACACTCGCACAACTTTCCCTTGCCAATGCAAATAATAAACTATATAAACTAACATTAGTAATAAAACATTAGAAATAAATAAAAAAACTAACCTCAATAAACATAACCTAATTTTAATCATGAGTGAAAGATGCAAAATGAAAATCAACCTCAGTTTGGCTTAAAAATACGGAAAATCACTCTTTCACGCTAAACTAGGCTCTGTAGAGAAAAATGCTTTAAATAAAAGTTGTAGATCTGTTAATTTCCTAAAAATTTATTTTATACATGTTTCTCGTAAAATGCATAATAAGGCTGAAATCTCAAAAACATCAATTTTTTACAAGTTTTTATGAGAAAAACACAAAATTGCTAATTACCGCTAAACTGAGCATTATACAAAAAAATGTTTGAAATAAAAGTTGTACGATTTTAAATTCTCTACAACTGTGGTTATATACATTGTTGCGCTAAAATGCATATTAAAGTCGCAATATTAAAAATACAACTTTTTTATGAGAAAACCTCCCTAAGAATTTCAGCAGACATGGCAACTACCCTATCTTGCAATACATAAAAAATTTAGTAATTGAAGCGATTTAAAAAAAAATTGTAGGCGCAATTTTTGAGAAAATCGCAAAAAAGTGAAAAATTACACGAATAAACTACTACTTCCGTTTGACCAATTTTGATGAAAATGTTCTTGTCGGGTCCAGTAGTGATATCTAACTTAAGTTTCAAGTTCGTATGAGGTTCTGTTTTTGAGATATTTTGTTCACACACACACAGACAAATCAATAAAAACATGTTTTTTGGGTTCAGGGGGTCTGAAAACGTGTAGATCTGGTGAAAACTCAATTTCAAAAAATCGACGATTTGAAAACAATACTTTCCTTCCTTTATATTTATATAGGCAAGAGAAAGTAAAAAAACCAGAGACTGATCTCTGGGAGTAGAGAATGAAAACGAGACGTAAACCCCACAACATTGAACAAATTCAGAAGGAAAGATCCAAAAGAATGAAGAGATTACGGGAGCAAAGGAAACACAAAACATAAAGTAATTAAAAATATTGATAAAAACTTGATATTATTAAGTAAGAAGTTCATACAAATACTTACTCCAGATCGTTTGTGAGTGATCGTGAGGACTTAAAAATCCTACGTAAAAAATTAAAAAATTTCGTTAAGAACGGCATGGTTTATGTTTCTTAATGTCACTAAATAATTTTAATGCATAAACTAATGAAAACGTATGTTATAAACTGAAGCACAAATTTTAAAATTTTATTCTTTGCTATCAAACAAAAATACATGTGTTTATGTTGTTGTTTATTTCAAGATTATAAATAAATAGATACAGTGCTGTCTAGATTTGTGTATTTTTGTTTATTGTAACTTTCTAATTATGTAAACAATAAATGGCCTGCAGCTAGTTACTTGATAAGGAATTTATACTTTCAGTATAAATAATTACTAGTTAGCCAGTGTAAATACTGGCTAACTTTACTACAGTGTAAATTTATCTAAATTCCAGTATGACCCACTTAACAAAATTTAGAGTTGCCACATTTTTATTCCGCCCTGTATTCCTCTTATATGCCCATGCCCCTTCTACTTGTATGACTCACTCCCCCCAGTTGGTAGTTGTCCCCATGTTCCTATGCATAATCACTCCACTACGGTGAAAAGAGCTGCCATTTTAAATTAGTAAACACTCAGAAAATAAAAAGGCCGGTGATTATGCCAAACTCTACCCTTTCTGTCTCCCCTGAAATCATAAACTAACCCCTACCTTAAATTATACCTTTAGTCCACGTTCAGTAAAATGCATGCCTTCCCCTCCCCAAGATAATAGGACTCCCACAAAACTGAAAAAGGCCACTGAAATATAAAATAAAAGAGCCACTCTTAAATCCACTTGTCCCTTAATTTAAATTTTCCACAAATAACTTCTAAAAATACATTACTTCCTTTCAAGTCCCAGTTCCAATGTCCCAAGAACCAGAATCCTATTTCCTATTTAAACTATAAAATTCCCCCTAAATTTCTTGAGGTTGCAATTATTCTGTTATATTGTTCCCCGAGCGACCAGGCGTTCCTTAACATGATGTCGCCATCATAGGGCTTCTTAGCCCTCTCAACCAGGATTCAGGATTCAGTGTAAATAAATTCACTCAATGATCTGAGTAACATCATTGTCCATATAAGAGGTGTGGCTATTAAATAATGAGACTGACATTGTAAAAAATTTTATTTTTATTGTATACATTGCCTGAGACTTGATCACTGCAGCCCCATGGTACGTAACAAATTAAATACTACACAATGATCTAATCCTGCCCTTCATAAAAGAAAAAATTAAACAACAGCGAAAAACATTTACAAAAACTAGAAGACAATCAGAATTCATTAGCAATTAACCTCCTTGACAACAGCGAAGATACTCACAGACTGAAACGTTTTAAACCAGCGGTTCCCAACCCGTGGTACGTGTACCCCTTGGGGGTACGCAACGAACCTGTTAGGGGTACGCCGAAAATAAAGGACAATGGCGGACGTTGTTTTTCTGAGTAACTTGGTGGGGTTATTGTACTGACAAGATTAATGCAAGCCCAGATCTAAGGCTTTATTTGTCTACATTTGAACCTGAATTTAAACAATTAAGTGCAACAAAACAGCCTCAAGGGTCACACTAAAAAAAAGTTCTGAAGACGTTTCCTGGACTAATAATTTAGTTTCAATAAATCACAATTTTCATACAAGATTTTGTATTTACAAATTTTAAAAGCATTTTGTATTCGATGTGAGTTTTTTTCAAAGTTTAAAACTAATCTGCCTTGTCTTAGATTAGAAATACTATAATTATTATAACTCCGTCATTAGTATTTTGATGTAAAATTAAGACCATACAAGAAATGTTCAGATTTCAATAAAATATCTATTTTAAATGCTTGTGTTAACTTTCATTTTCCTTGGTTTAAATTAATATCTTAATTTGAACACATAATAAAATGTACAAGTGTAAGTTATATTTTGCAGTATTTAAAAACTAACCAACGTATACTCAGAAAAATACCATTATGATTATAAAAAAATAAATTTACATTATGCAAAATATTTGGAAATAAATAAAAAAAGCCAATTATATGACTGAAGCATTAAAGAACAAAAAGAGGTAGAGGTGTAAAAGACACTAGTCACAGTTATCTCATCTGAAACTAATGAATTTCATCATTGTATAGCCAAACCCTCTGGTGAATGAAGTGAAGGTGTTATTTGCACGGTAAAAAGTACAGTCCATTCGATATGGCATGATTAAAAGTCTCTGAATGGAGGAAACTTTTCTGAATAAAAAGTCTCTTTTCGAAAGTAAAATTTCCCTTTTAATTATTCTTAGCGGGATTCGTATTATTCTATGTGGTAGCACAGATGCATTAGCACATTTCAAAATTCCCTCTGTACTTTATTCCTTCTTCTTCTTCTTACTATCAAGGATTAGGCATAAGCCTGTTCCGAACTCCCAAACCATTCTGTACGTCTACGCAAACACGGGACACTCCAGCCCATACATCTCTACTACTGCCATCTTCTTCGAGGTCTTCCCACCTCCCTTCTTCCACCTGGAACACATTCAATTTCAAATGTTGCCTTCATTGGTTCCGGTACTCCTCCACTTTTTCATTCAAGCTAAATACACCCAACTCGGATCTAATTTCCTCATTATGTATTAGATCCAGCCTCGAGCAGCCCTTCACCCTTCTTGAAAACCTCATTTCAGCTGCTTTGATCCTACTTTCTTGGCGTTTTGTGGTAACCCATGACTCACTTCCATAAAGAAGGACTGGGGCTGCCTTTACCTTGTAGAACTTCACTACTGTCTCTGTTCTAGCTCTGTTACCCAGTGTCCTGTTAATGGCACAACAAATAGCTTAAATTTATTTATTTTATTTTCGACATCCAAGTTCCTAACAAAGCTCACATCGCAGCCCAGATAGTTATAGTGAGACACTTGATCTAATACTACATTGTCTAAAACAATCTTTGAATGAGTGGGATACTTCCCTCTGAATGCCAGAACCTTTGATTTAGCAACCGCAACTCTTAAATTATACATTTTACATAAATAATTTAAAACATAAACTGCTCTTTGAAGCTCATCTTCACTCTTCTTATGATCCACAAGTCATCTGCAAATATCAATGCATTGAAGTAATCGTCAGTACTTATTCTAACCCCAGGACTAACCACACTTTTCCACTTTTTTAAAATATAGTCAATATATATATTAAATAAATAGTGATAGACTGCACCCTTGTACTTTATTTCATTTAAGTAATACTATCATACTATTTCGAATGGACATAGATGGATATAGATGCTTTCCAGAGGGCCTGGCATGCTGATAAACATTTTTTTTGTGCCCTGGAGACTCCAGGAGGAGTATAGGACATGTCAGCTATAACACCTGAAATATATATAAGAATCACACAATGTATCACTACTATCAAGAAAGAAATTCTTGTACGCTATAAAAAGTTTCACCGATCAAGTAATTTTTCAGATTCCTTTTAATGGAATTCAAATCCTCACAACATTTTAAAAATTGGGGTAATTTATTCATGAATTTTCTCCCTGCTTAAGTAGGTTTTTGTTCAAACAATTTTGTGGAGTGATTAGCCACATAATAATCATTTCTGTTTCTTGTGTTATGATTGTGAACATTGAAATTCTGCATAAAATTATTTTGCCTAACATACATAATCACCTCAAAAGTGTAAAGAGAGGGAACTGTAAGCAATTTAAGCTCTTTAAATAGTGGCCTGCATGAGGTTAGCTGGTTAGCTCCCACCATACACGTAATTTCTTTTGAATTTTAAAAACCCTATTCGTATTACCCATGCTAGAATTACCCCATACTAAGATACCATAACGGTTATGAGATAGAATGAGGCCATGATAAGCTGTCATTAGTAATTTTTTATTATTTAATCTGGCAATTTGTTTTAGTGCAAATACCCCAGATGATATTTTACTACAAACTTGATTGGTATAGAAGTCCCAAGACAAAGATCTATCTAGAGATATACCCAGGAACTTCACTGTTTCTACATGCTCTAAACTATATATATATATGTATATATATAGCGAGTTTTTTGCAACGTCAGTTGTGTCGCTTCTCGCATCCCAATCGCCATCTTTCCTTATCGATCCAGTCTCCTTCAAAATGTCCTTTACTTTCCATTTGAATGCGGACGTTGGAGATCCATTCCTTTCGCGGTCTTCCACGCTTATTTCTGTTTGCAGGAATCCAGTTCCAGACCTTCAACGGTATTCTCTCCTCATTCATTCTGCGCAGATGTCCATACCATTTTAATTGTTTCTCTCCGATGACATCCATTATCGTGTTTTTTGCGCCCATCCTCTCCCTTATGGTTTCATTTCTGATTCGGTCCAGCAACGTTAAACCTAAGCTTCTCCTCCAGTACATCATTTCAGTTGAGAGAAGTTTTTGAGATGTAATTTTATCCACACTCCACACTTCCGATCCATACGTCACGACAGGCTCAATCATTGCCTGGTATATATTTTTTTTGTTTTTTTAGTTATGTTTTTATTCCATAGGATTGGGTGTAGTGATCTAATCATATTTTTCCCCTTCCTTATCTTTTCCATGATATCAACTCTATCCTTTCCATCCTCACTAATTACAACGCCGAGGTATTTGTATTTTTTAACGTTTATGATCAAGCCATTTTCCGTTTCAATATCCTGTCCTGTGCCTCCTAACTGCATGTATTGGGTCTTATCTGTATTAACCTCCAAGCCCCATTTTCTGTATTCCTCTATCAGTTTTATTATCATGTAGGTCATGTCCTGATGATCTTCTGCTAGAACTACCTGGTCATCTGCAAAGAGGAATGTATGTATCTTAACATCCTCCAGCTATTCCCATTGGGCTACATTTTTTTGTCCATCTCTTTAGAGCATTGCACAGATATATTTAAATAGGGTTGGAGAGAGGCAGGAACCCTGTTTCACCCCTTTTGTTTGAGAAAAAGCCTCAGAGGTTTCATTTCCAATTTTTATGACTGCTCGATTTTCCTTGTACAATGCTTTCACGGCATTTATTAACACATTATTTATGCCTGCATCTTTCATTGCAAGCCATAATTTCTGTAATGGAATGGAGTCGAATGCTTTACACAGATCTATAAAAGTGGCGTGCAATTCCATACCTCTTGCTTGTCGCTTTTCTATTAGATGTTTCAGGGTGAATAAATTGTCCACACAGGAACGGCCTGGTCGAAATCCACTCTGCTCTTCTATTTCTGTTATTTCCTTTTCTATTCTGTTTTTTATAACTCTTTCATAAAGCTTTCCAATGGATGATGTAACACTAATACCTCGATAATTATTACATTCGCTTCGTTTTCCCTTTTTGTATATAGAATGTATATATGAGATCTTCCAGTCTTTAGGAATCACATCTCCTTTTAAACACTTATTAAAAATTTCACACAGCAGTTCTAGCACTGTCATGGTGGCGTGTTTAATTAACTCGATAGGCAAATCACCTGGTTCTGGGGCTTTATTATTTTTCATTCTACGCAGTGCTGTTTTTATTTCTTCTAATTTAATTGGCTCTGCTTCTCTTACTACTATTTCCTCCGCCTCAATGCCTGTCTCCAGATATTCTGTGCGTTGCTCTGTTAAAAGATTATTATAGTAGTCTTTCCATTGTGCTATTTTTATAGGATTAATTTTTCTTTTTTCATTCATATTTTTTTTTAGATTGTTTATAGTGGTCCAAGCTTCCCTAGATCTAGATCCTCCTACCATTGAGTTTATTTCTGCACATTTTTTATCCCAAGTCTGGTTTTTTGTTTTAATTATTTCTTTTTTCACTGTATATTTAAGTCGATTATAATTTTCCCTGTCTTCGTCATCATTAGATACTAACAATTTATGTTATACCTTTTTCTTTTCCTCCACCAGATCCTTTAGATCGTCAGTCCACCAATAATTATTATATTTTGTTTTTTCTTTCAAACCTAAAGCTTCGAGTGCTGCAGTGTGCATTTTGTTCTTCAAAATATCATACATTTCTTCTGCCGTGCCGGTAATCTCCTCTTTTAATTTTTGTGCCAAACGCAGTTTGTAAAGAAAACTTGTGGATTCATTTTTCAAGCCGTCTATATTGTATGATTTTGCGGCTTCAACTTTATTGTTCTGTTCATGCTGTCTCTGCCTCTTGTTGTATTTTATATTGACAGGGACTTTTACAAGGCGATGATCCGAACCACATTCAGCTCCTCTCCAAACTTTCACATCGTAAGGTGTTATGGCAGAGTCTTGCTTGATTACTACATAGTCAATTATTGATTTTAGATTCCTTGTTGCTTGTGTCCAAGTATACTTATTTATATCCTTATGTTGAAAAAATCCATTCAGTATTCTCAGTGAATATTGCTCACACAACTCAATCCATCTCATACCATTATCATTCACTACATCCTCCCCATGTCGTCCAATTATTTTACTGTCAGAGTCCCGGCCTACTCTTCCATTGAAGTCCCCCAATAATATTATTTCTTGTCTGCTTTTTGTTTTGTTTAATTCCTCAGAGAGTTTGTCAAAAAAGGTGTCCTTAGTGTTTATGTCTGAGTCATCTGTGGGTGCATATATACCAAATATTTTTACATCTCTTCCCTTTATTATCATGTCAACTGTAATAATTCTTTCATTTATTGGATTCCAGTCTGTTATATTTCTTTCCATGTTCCTTTTTACTGCCATAGCTACACCAGCTTTAGCCCTACTAGATTTATCTACCCCACTCCAAAAGTATATGTAATCATCTTCGTAGTTATTTCCTTGGCCTTTCTTCTTAGTTTCACTCAGTACTGCGATATCCATTTTGTACCTGTGGAGTTCTTCAAATACTTGTTCTTTCTTTGTATTCAGTCCTTGTATGTTCCAACATCCAATATTCGTTAATCGTTTTCGTATCCTATGTTTTTTTTTTCCGTTGAGTCCAGTCCGTATTCCGAGGCTTATTATTGGGATTTTTAGCAAGTAGAGATTTTTGTGAATGTTAGGGCGCTAGCCCAACGATTCAACCCCCAACCTGGAGGGCCAGGTAATTTGTGTAGAGTTTTCTTCTCCTAAGCAAACTACTTCCACAGTTTACAGAGCTTCGCCCACCCTGGATTTCCTTCGGGTTTACTCCTAGGTTCTTCCGCCCTCTCCACCGTTGGGAATCTTTTCCTCATCTGCCTTCGAGACCGTTGGCCGGTTTTCACCTAGTAACCCTAGGCAGGGGCCCTTACAAGGTGCTACCATCTGGAGCCAGATGGACCCTGGTTTTTTAACGAGGTGTTACTCCTCCCGCTCCTCCTTCCTCATCACTTGCGAGATAAGTCCCGGGCTTGCGACCGGCAATGGCGGAGTTAAACTATTATTATGAATAATAGTTACATATTATTGGGAGCTAACTTGTTTGCTAGTGTGGTATGAAAGGCAAGGGGGACTGGCGACAATGAGACGTGATGTTGTCACAGCAACGGTTGTTTTAAATTTACATGGTAACGTGTATAATGTACATTCTGAAAATATTTACTCTTCGTATTAATCGGTTGTTACTATGAGACTGTTCACTGTAATGGTGTTAATTACGCTCGCGGCTCGTGAAGTTATAAAATATGACATTCAGTAGTAAAATATTAAAAACTACATTGTTTTACTTTATTAGGCTATTATAAAAAACTTTTAGTATTTTAACCCTGTTCACACTGTTGATCTAATTTTAGGTGGTGCTGAATGGATTGTAAGTGGGGCGATAAAATTTGCTACTGAAAGATCAGTATAAATCAGAGACCAAAAAATAATTCACTTTACTTGTGGGGAATTCTTCGTAGAATTCTCTACAAGAAAAGTGCAATATTAGTGTTTTCAGAAATAGAATATCATAAATGCGGTCCTGGGTTCGAATCCCACTCAGGCACGGCATATTTTCATACGTTACAAAAAATCATTTCATCTTCATCACACACAGTTACACCCCAACGTCGTCGCTAATGACCTTGTAGTTGATGCGACGTTAAATAAATTAAAAAATAAAAAAAAAAATATCATAAAAGGTGTCACCGCCACCCCTTCTAAATAATCATTTAATGTGTTGCCGGCCTTCAATACTTCTTCCGACCTTTGTCGACGCAGTGGGCCCTTTAGCGGCGAAGCGACAAACCCTTTAGCGGCATCCCGACAAACCTTTCGGATGCCTTCCAATAGAGGGTTTCATTGCCTAGGCTGAGCGACTCACCACCCCCTACCACAGCACTCTCAGTAGCTATAAAAGCGCAGTGCACTGAGCCGCTTGTCATTACGCTCTACATCTCCGACGAAATGATTTTTTGTAACGTATGAAAATATGCCTTGCCTGATTGGGTTCGAATCCCATTCAGGCAAGGCATATTTTCATACGTTACAAAAAATCATTTCATCCTTCACCGTCTACATTAGCAATAATTGCAGAACAGTCGGACGTTTAAAAAAAAAAAAATAAAAAAAAAATACAACTCCGACGAAGATTGACCAACTACATCCACAAGATAAAGAAGGACGATGCTCTGGGACTTGCAGCAGCCGTCGCCGCAGCCACACGCAGCCTACGCTGGTCTCCTTCGAGACCAGCACAACGGTCCTTCTCATGACCAATTTATTAAGGTTTTAACCGGCCCTTCTCAGGGCTATCAACCTGAGCCACGGCTCTCATCGCAGCCACGTGCTGCCTACACCGGTCTCCTTCGAGACCGGCACAACGGTCCTTCTCAGGACCATTTCTATAAGATTTACACCGGCCCTTTTCAGGGCCATCAAACACCTCTGCCCGCCCCGGTGGACACACACCTAAACGGCCCTTTTTCAGGGCCACCAAACAGATAAGGTTAGCCACTTAATGTTGCCATCCGGTGACAAAGGAAATTTTTTTATTCTCTCTATAACGTGTAGGTAGCATTGATTGTGAATTGTTTGTTTTGAATGGAAGTCTATGCAGCTTGTGTGTAAGTCAAAATACATGGATGTTCTTTAGTTTGTGTTGAAGCTATGACGATTCTGTTACGAATTTTGCCCATGATAATGTTAGACGAGTTCATTTTACTGTTCAGAAGGGGGTGTACTATCACAGAGTCAAAAGATTCATCGCTTCACAAGGTTGCACGAGATTTGTAACGGCACGTACAGAATTGTTCAAAAAAATGTTGTAGTAAAGAAAAGAATTTCCTACATTTATTGGCTTACAGATGCAATCAAAATGTAATAAGGGGTCTGTGACATCACTGTAAAGAATGTAAAATACCAACTCTTCACCTTCCAAAATGGACTCATTTTGAACATTCTATAACTTTGTCAAATATTTACGGAAATTTAAATTAAAAATATTCAATACTCCTCTCCAAAACATGTTTTATAAATTTTTTTGCTAAACTGAAATTTAAGCCGGTTATAGTAAAAAATTTAAAGTAAACACAAAAATTTTACATCAGTAATGACGTTAGATAAAACAGTTGTTTTGAGAGCGCGTTTTGATTTTCGTAATTCTTTTGATTTACGAGAAACAGTCCATTTCCAAAGGGTTAATAAAATATTTTAGAATACTATTACAGTAGAATCTCGGTAGTCCGACACCTCCAGTAATCCGGCCTAAAATTATGAAACCTCACCCAAAACAGATTTTGGTAAAAGATTTAAATTGAATTAGGGAAATCAACTCGACCTAATTATGGCGGATTTAATATAAGTTTAGGATTTGATTAAAGAAATGAATAAGCAGACCTGAATTATTGTTAAATGGAATAATTTTTGGCTTTTTATCCAAAACCCAGAACTGGGTCATACTCTATACTTCATGCTGAATTGACAACGAAACGTAATTCTCAGATCACGAGCACCCCTACACCGCACTAAGCGATGTCAATAGCCGATAATTATGTTCAGTACAATGACTACAGAAGTACTCAGAAAATCTTTTTTAATTAGTTAATTTAATTTAAAATCATATACAAAATCAATGCATATTCATTTTTTGTTTAAATGTATAATTTATAGTTCCAAAATTCCAACACATCCAGTAATCCGGTATTTTCAGTTATCCGGCACAGTTTCGGTCCCGAACAGGCCGGACTATTGAGATCCTAGTGTAGTTTAAAATCTAATAAAATATTTTGGTACTACAGTAGTTATTCGAAATGGTTTGTGAGTAATATTTTTATAACAGCACGTACTAATGGTATTATTACTACTACCAGGTTATAGGAGGAGGGGAATCGTACAAACAATCATCTCCAACCGAATTCCTTACCCTAGCAATCAAGTGAGCTCCCATCTATACTTTTCCAGTCAGTGAAGAAGGCAATGGTAAACCACCTCACACCTCATTTTACTTAGTAAAGCTTCTAGAGGTTCAAACCAGCCTTTCGACTGATGATCTAAACAACATTTTACAACAGAATTAATTGTAGGATGCATTTAAAGATTTATTAGTCGCCTTTGTGGCAAAGTGGTATTGCGCTAGCATACCACGTGGAGGTCCCAGGTTTGGTTCCTGATCACAGCCTGGAAATTTTCACAAGTTAAAACCCACAGTAGTTGCGAATGACCGACCTGTTAATGCGACTTAAAATAAACAAAAACATTTGGTGTGAAACACTTACACAACTTTCTCTTGCTAATGCAAATAATTAACAATAATCCTAACATTAGTAATAAAACATTACAAATAAACAAAAAACTAACCTCAATAAACATAACCTAATTTTAATCATGAGTGAAAGACGCATAATGAAAATCAATCTCAGTTTGGCGTAAAAATACGGAAACTCACTCTTTCTTGCTAAACTAGGCTCTGGAGAGAAAAATGCTTTAAATAAAAAGTTGTAGATCTTTTAATTTACTATAATTGCTAAACTAAGCGTTATACAAAAAATCTTTAAAATAAAAGTTACTGGATTTTTAATTCTCTACAATTTTTATTACATACATTTTTGCGCTGAAATGCATTAAGGCCGCAACCTTAAAAAAAAAATTTTTTTATGTGAGAACAGCCTCATCAAGAATTTTAGCAAACGTGGCGCCTACCCTATCTTGTAGAGCACAAAAAAATTATAAACCAGGCGATTTAAAAAAAATTGTAAGACCAGTTTTTGAAAAAAATCGCAAAATAGTGAAAAATTAGACGAATAAACTATTACTTCCGGTTGACCGATTTTGATGAAAATGTTCGTGTTGGGTCGGTAGTGGTATGTAACTTAAGTTTCAAGTTCCCACAATGTTCCATTCTTGAGATATTCTGTTCACACACACACACACAGAGACGCACGCACAGACCAATCGCTAAAAACATGTTTTTTTGGGTTCAGGGGGTCTGAAAACGTGTAGTTCCGGTGAAAACTCTATTTCAAAAAATCGACATGAAAACAATATTTTCCTTCCTATATATTCATATAGGCAAGAGAAAGTAAAAAAGATTTATTAATAAAATTAATTTATAACAATTTTACACTTTGTTAATATTTTTTTTGTTTTATTGAAATTTATTGTTTTTTTGTTTTATTGTTTCTTTGAGATTTAGATCTTAAATAATACACTAACCACACACTATATTTCACAGCTAAAACAGCAATTAAAATACGAACAACTTTTACTTCAATTCTAGTAGATGGCATATTATTCTAACATAAATAATTTTTTATAATAATCATATTATAATGTTAACAAAACATATCAAACATAACATTTCATGCTACAGTTTTCAGTATGTTTAAAACATTAATTATCAGCATAAAATATCTATGTTTACATATTTTACAACACCTGAATTATCATGACACATAAAATAATAACACATATTCCATTAATAACTTTTTTTATATTAAACCAAAGTAGAGAAGTTATAGTAAAATTAAATCATATGGTTTTAATAATTTAACTGGACTTTCAGACCAGCCCTGTCAAGTCAGCTGGTAGGATGTTTTTACTTTCTCTTGCCTGTATGAATATATAAGAAGGAAAGTATTGTTTACATATTGATTTTTCACTGGATATACACCTTTCCAGTCCCCCTGAACCCAAAAAAAAATGTTTTAACGATTGGTCTGTGTGTGAACAAAATATTTTAAGAATAGAAAATCGTATAAAGTTAAAACTTGAAACTTAGATCAAGTTAGATACCAGTTGAGGACCCGACATGAACATTTTCATCAAAATCGGTCAACCAGAAGTGGTAGTATATTTGAGTAATTTTTCACTTTCTTGTGATTTTCTCAAAAATGGCTATTTTTTTAAAAAATTGTCTAAATTACTACACTTTTTGAACTCTACAAGATAGGGGAGGTGCCTTTTCTGCTGAAATTCTTCGAGAGGCTGTGATCTCGTAGAAATTTTTTTTTTCAAGATTGCGGCTTTATTTAGCATTTTAGCGCAAAAATAAATACAATAAAAGTTGTAGAAAATTTAAAAACCTACAATTTTTTTTTCAAACTTTTTTGTATAAGACTTTAATATAAGAATAGC
This sequence comes from Catonia carolina, assembly GCA_035578175.1. Taxonomy (NCBI): domain Eukaryota; kingdom Metazoa; phylum Arthropoda; class Insecta; order Hemiptera; family Achilidae; genus Catonia; species Catonia carolina. The sequence continues at coordinate 45,347,995 of JAQMRL010000009.1, forward strand.
GGTAATTAGTAATTTTCTGTTTTTTTCATGAAAATCTGTAAAAAAAATGGTTTAAATTTTAGCCTTAGTATGCATTTTACAACAAAAGTGTATATAATCAAATTTATAGAGAATTAAAATAACTATAACTTTTATTTATAGCATTTTTCTCTACAGAGCCTAGTTTAGCATGAAAGAGTGATTTTCCGTATTTTTAAGCCAAACTGAGGTTGATTTTCATTTGCATCATTCACTCATAATTAAAATAAGTTTGTTTTTTTTGTTTATAATGTTAAGTTATATATTTCATTTTTATATTGGTAAGAGAAAGTTGTGTGAGTATTTACACCAAATTTTTTTACTTTCTATTGCCGTATAAAATACGAGGCGTATTTTTAAAGTAAGTACCGTCTGAAAATAAAAAAAAAATAAAAGGAAATTTGCAAAAACTAATTTTATTTTCGGAATCTACATACTTTTATCTATTTTTCTACATAGTTTCCAAGTTTTTGTAAACACTTATCATATCGCACAACTAAATTTTTGAAACCTTCTTCATAAAAACTTGCCGCCTGCTGTGATAACCAAGAATTCACGGCCGTTTTCAAATCGTCGTCATCGTCATAACGGTTGCCGCCCAAGTGATGTTTCAGATGACGGAAGAGATGAAAGTTGCTCGGCGCAAGGTCAGGGTTGTAGGGTGGGTGGTCCAAAACTTCCCAGCCAAAAGAGTCCAATGCAGCTCGGGTCTGAGCGGCAGTGTGAGGGCTTGCATTATCGTGCAGAAACAAAATTCCTTTTGTGAGCATGCCACGTCTCTTGTTTTGAATTGCTCTGCGCAGCTTCCTCAGGATTTGGCAGTAGGCTTCTGCATTTATTGTCGTTCCTCGTTCCATAAAGTCGACCAGCAAAACACCATGCCTATCCCAAAACACGGACGCCATGATCTTGCGCTGTGACAAAGTCTGTTAGGCTTTGACCTTTACGGGAGAGTGCGTGTGTCTCCATTCCATGCTTTGTTGTTTCGATTCGGGAGTGAAATGCGAAATCCACGTTTCGTCTCCAGTTACGATCCGACTCAGGATATCGTCACCATTTTCGTCATAAAGTGTCAGAAAATTCAAGGAACTCTCGAGTCTTTTGTGTTTGTGCTCCTCCGTCAGGAGTTTAGGGACCCAACGCGAGCACAGTTTCTTAAAGTTTAATTTTTCATTAACAATTTTGTAAATCACAGACCTCGAAACGTCGGGAAATTCGTCATCTGAAACATCACTTGGGCGGCAACCGTTATGACGATGACGACGATTTGAAAACGGCCGTGAATTCTTGGTTATCACAGCAGGCGGCAAGTTTTTATGAAGAAGGTTTCCAAAATTTAGTTGTGCGATATGATAAGGGTTTACAAAAACTTGGAAACTATGTAGAAAAATAGATAAAAGTATGTAGATTCCGAAAATAAAATTAGTTTTTGCAAATTTCCTTTTATTTTTTTTTTATTTTCAGACGGTACTTACTTTAAAAATACGCCTCGTACTTTTGCTGATAAGAGACAGGTGGAGTGTATTTCCCTATGGTTCAAATTCCGTGGGACACGAGGTATACATGACTAAAGCATCTAATAACAAAAGAGGTAGAGGTGTAAAAGACACTAATCAAAGTTGGAAAGACCCCAATAAGATCCAAAATAGTAATTAATGGACACATACTAGAGCAATTATTGACCTCACTGCAACAAGTTTTATCGCTTACTGCAATACCCATTTCTGTAGCCACTGAAGTGGCTTCGCAAAGAACAAAGGTTAAAGTGTTGTAAGAAGGTGGCAGTTCCAGCCTTAACATACAGCGGTGATTTTTTTTTTTTTTTGTTTAACGTCTGACTTCTGCAATTACTGCTAATGCAGACGGTGAAGGATGAAATGATATTTTGTAACGTATGAAAATATGCCGTGCCTGAATGGGATTCGAACCCAAGATCGCATGATGAGAAGCGAGCACGTTACCAACTACGCCAATGCGGCCGGCATACAGCGGTGAAGCATGGGTAATGAGGAAAAGGGAGGAACTAAACATCCAACCTATGGAAATGAAATTCTTAAGGTCTTTCAAGGGTTGTACAAGACCAGACAGGATCAGATATAAAACGGCCCCTCGACGATCAATATTATGGCACAATATTTTGGTTTGTGCAATATATTGTGTGATTTTCAAAATCTTGAACATATATTGTGCCGTCTGTAGGCAATATTGCGCAATATCGTGTCAGTTGGTCTCTAGCGCTCGTTTTAACTAGTCGTTTCAATTTTCGTCTCGTTATAAGCAGCAATTGGTGACAAGAAAACCAAAAAAGAATTTATTGGTGAATTTATAGAGATGTACCGTGGTCTTCCGGCTCTGTGGGATGTGAAGAGCAAAGACTATAGTAATTGTGCGAAAAAGGGGGAGCAGTACCCCTTTCCCCTTTACCAATTTCAGGAGTAACCAAAGTAAGGAGTTCATCAAATAATTCTCCGTCCATTCCTACAAAGTTGCGGAAATCATTTGGTTCAATTACTCTCAGTTCATTGAGTAATTTGTCGTGGGTGAACTTCTCTCTATCAATAAACCACTGTTTGGCTCATTTTCTACCTTTCTGCGAGCCTTTTTCCTTTCCTTTTTTACAACTTGCGGCCACAGCAATTATCACGCAACACAATTCACTTTCACTAAACATGTTGACTTCATGAAATTCTGGCAGGGACTGTTTGCAGAATGTGGTTGTATGTCTGTGCTCACGATTGCGCAATATATTGCAAAACCTTCAATATCGCCTCCATACGGTATAATCTTTTGCACAAACCAAAATATTGTACAATAATATTGACCGTCTAGGGGCCGCCATCAACATATTGTGCAACCCACATTGCACAATAATATTGAACATCTATGGGTCGCTTAAAGCAAGAATTGGGAATTTTCACTTAACAAAAAAATCTGGTGAGAAACACTGATATATATTTTCTTGACAATGCAAATAATGAACAATATAACCTAACATTAGTTATAAATTAGAATTAAACAAAAAACTAACCTCAAAAAACATAACCTAATTTTAATCATGAGTGAGACACAAAATGAAAATCAATCTTAGTTTGGCTTAATAACACGGAAAATTACTCTTTCATGCTAAACTAGGCTCTTTAGAGAAAAATGCTTAATAAAAATTATTGTAGATCTTTTAATTTCCTATAAATTTGATTATATACACTTTTGTTGTAAAATGCATACTAAGGCTGAAATCTTAATAAAACAATTTTTTTACAAATTTTCATGAAAAAAAAACAGAAAATTACTAATTACCGCTAAACTAAGCATTATACAAAAAAAGTGTTTGAAATAAAAGTTATAGGTTTTTAAATTTTCTACAACTTTTATAAATACACTTTTGCGCTAAAATGCATATTAAGGCCGCAATCACGAAAAAACCATTTTTTTCAACGAGATCACAGCCTCTCCAAGAATTTCAGAAGAAATGGCGCCTACCCTATCTTGTAGAATATAAAAAATGTAGTAAATGAGGCGATTTAAAAAAAAATCATTGGAGCCATTTTTGAGAAAAAAAGAAAAAGGGAAAAAATGATACGAATAAACTACTACTTCTGGTTGACCAATTTTGATGAAAATGTTCATGCCATGTCCTCTAGTAGTACCTAACTTAAGTTTCAACTTTGTACGATGTTCCGTTCTTGAGATATTCAGTTTACACACACACACACACAGACCAATCGATAAAAACATCTTTTTTGGGTTCAGAGGGTCTGAAAACGTGTAGATCCAGTGAAAACTCAATTTGGAAAAATCGCCATGAAAACAATACTTTCCTTTGTATATATTAATAGAAGCAAGAGAAAGTAAAAAAAATTGATTCATGCCCAATGGGTTGACAATTTAAATAGAATCCTAGAAAGCCACTTACCTGATTTAGCAAGAAGACACAGACCGGTAGAAAGCAGAGATATTGGCAGGCCGAAGAAAAGATGAGTGCTGGAACACGTAGACTTAACCCGTGACGAGAAGATATTAAACAGAACACAAAGAATTAAAAGTCACAAATTTTATTATTAAAAAAGAACACATAAAAATTGTCTACATTTCAAAAAAATATTAAATACTATATAAAAAAGATACTCTCTTCACAAAAGAGATATTTAATGTACTTAATTAACAATATCTGTTTGAATTGTACAAATAACAAAAAAACAACATCATAACCAATATTGCTTAACAAAATTAAATTGAAATTAACCTATGATAATAATAATAATAACAAGGAAAATAAATAAGTTAAAATATAAAATTCATCCCTTGATACAATATACACAAGGATATTTAAGTATGGAAACACCTTTATACTGCAAATCTTAGAGGTCTTTTTAAAGTCGAAAGAAATTTGTGCTACATAGTTTTGAAAAATCTGCTTAAGTGTGGTTTTAAAATTTTTGTTCGCCATCTTGAATAAAACTTATTTTTTTTAAAATAGGAATTTAAGACATATGACATATGGATTTCAATGTAAAGTTTTACAAGAAAAACAGGGGTGAATCAGCAATGGTAATCAGAGATTCCCAACCAGTGTGCTGCAAAATTTCACGCAATCTTGTTTCCGTATAAAAGTTTATCTCAACGCTTATGTATGGCTGCTAAACAGTTAACCCTTTCAGTACTAACATCCGGAAAACAGGACATTGATATATTTACTTTCTCTTGCCTATATGAATATATAGGAAGGAAAGTATTGTTTTCATGTCGATTTTTCGAAATCGAGTTTTCACCGGATCTATACGTTTTCAGACCCCCTGAACCCAAAAAACATGTTTTTAGCGATTGGTCTGTGTGTGTGTCTGTGTGTGTGTGTGTGAACAGAATATCTCAAGAACGGAACATCGTACGAACTTGAAACTTAAGTTACATACCACTACCGGACGCGACACGAACATTTTCATCAAAATCGGTCAACCGGAAGTAGTAGTTTATTCGTATAATTTTTCAGTTTTTTGCGATTTTCTCAAAAACTGGTCCTACGATTTTTTTTAAAATCGCCTATTTTACTCAATTTTTTATTCTCTACAAGATAGGGTAGGCGTCATGTTTGCTGAAATTCTGGGTGAGGCTGTTTTCACGTAAAAACAAAGTTTTTTTAAGATTACGGCTTTAATATGCAATTTAGAGCAAAAATATATATAATAAAAGTTGTAGAGAATTTAAAATCCTACAACTTTTATTTCAAACATTTTTTTGTATAACGCTTAGTTTAGCGGTAATTTGCAATTTTCTGTTTTTTTCTCACGAAAACGTGAGAAAAATCGATTCTTTTAACATTTCGGTCTTAGTATGCATTTTACGACAAAAGTGTAAATAATAAAAGTTATAGAAAATTAAAAGATCTACAACTTTTGTTTAGAGCATTTTTCTCTACAGAGCCTAGTTTAGCGTGAAAGCGTGATTTTCCGTATTTTTAAGCCAAACTGAGTTCGATTGTCATTTTGCGTCATTCACTCGTGATTAAAATAAGGTTATGTTTTTGAGGTTAGTTTTTGTTTATTTCTAATATTTTATTAATAATGTTAGGTTTATTATTAATCATTTGCATTGGCAAGAGAAAGTTGTGTGAGTGTTTCACACCAGATTTTTTATGTAGTTATAACATCCGGTTTACCAAATGTCCGTAAGTTACGCATAAAGTGCCAATGTCCGGATAACCAAACATTTCCAAAAAAACTTTTAAACAAAAATTAACACGTTCAGCACGGTGGCTAGAATCATGGGTGCTTTGCTACGCCAACCCGCCATTACATTGAAAATATACCATGCCGCCATAAAGCGGTATCAGGTCACGGAAACAATCTTACTTATTTGCTCATCTACTCACCGACTCAATATAGTACGATATTGTATGCGTTAGTTGTTTCTACAAAATTTATATTTGAAATTAACTTTTTAATTATTAGAAAAATCTGGTGTGAAACACTCACACAACTTTCTCTTGCCAATGCAAATAATTAACAATAAACCTAACATTAGTAATAAAACATTAGAAATAAACAAAAAACTAACCTTAAAAAACTTAACTTAATTTTAATCATATATGAAAGACGTAAAATGAAAATCGATCTCAGTTTGCCTTAAAAATACGGAAAATCACTCTTTCACGCTAAACTAGGCTCTGTAGAGAATAATGCTTTGAATAAAAGTTTTAGATCTTTTTATTTTCTATAAATTTGATTATATACTACACTTTTGTCGTAAAATGTATACTAAAGCCGAAATCTTGAAAAAACCAATTTTTCACACGTTTCGTGAGAAAAAACAAAAAATCGCTAATTACCGCTAAACTAAGCGTTATACAAAAAAATGTTTGAAATAAAAGTTGTAGATTTCTAAATTTTTTATTATATACGCGCTATGATACATATTAAAGCTGTAATCTTAAAAAAACACTTTTTTTACGTGAAAACAGCCTCACCAAGAATTTCAGAAAACATGGCGCCTACTGTATCTTGTAGAGAATAAAAAATTTAGTAAACCAGGCGATTTTTAAAAAAATCGTAGGACCAGTTTTTGAGAAAATCTCAAAAAAGTGAAAAATTACACGAATAAACTACTACTTCCGGTTGACTGATTTTAATTAAAATGTTCGTGTTGGGTCCGGTAGTGGTATGTAACTTAAGTTTCAAGTTTCAAGTTCATACGATGTTCCGTTCTTGAGATATTTTGAATACACACACACACGCACACACACACACACACAGACCAAACGCTAAAAACATGTTTTTTGGATTCAGGGGGTCTGAAAACGTGTAGATCCAGTGAAAACTCGATTTTGAAAAATCAACATGAAAACAATACTTTCCTTCCTATATATTCATATAGGCAACAGAAAGTAAAAATGTATACTTAAGAAGTTATTAAATAATTGAAAATTAATTTTTATGTGTAAAATAAAAAACACAAAAATAATTATGTTTCATAATAAAAAATATTTAATTCACAAAATTTAATATGTAAAATTAAAATTTTTTAAATTTGATTATGTAAAACTGAATATATAAATTTTTTTTATATATCCCAGAATAAAAACAAATATATTTACATGTTTACAATAAATTAATTAATAATTTTTAGTGAGACCATGGCAGTATGGAAAAATTAGTAATAAAAGTACTTTTATTCGTACAAAATTATTTTATGACCGTAATTATAATAGTACAGTATATTATATAACGTACAATAGGTCTGCAAAGTAAACACAGTGCATAGAAATCGCGAGTTCAGAAAGTAACAGAAATTTCTTTTGAGTAGTAATTAAACTATTTTTACCTAAAAATGTATTATTCTTACCTTTCATTTGTAAAAAGAAGTTAATGGGAACAAAGAAAAATTTGTAGAATACATGATATAATTAAATAAAACAATAAAATTACACGACACTAGGACGTCCGAATAGACTACACTTTTAAAATTCGTTCAAAAATTCCTGGCAGTTGGTAACGAAAGACGATCTTTACAGTGGCGCTCGTAGAATAGATCTGAACCCCTGAACAACCTTTACTAACACTGCCAGTACACAGGCGATTTAACAAAAGCTATAGAAATGTGGTATTGTATATACCACCTTAAGGCGGCATTAGCCTCTGGAATGAACCTCGATTTTCCGCCTTAAGGCGGCATCCATCCTGAACGTGTTAATGGAATAATGTATTTTGAAACCACCTCCGTAGCGTAGTGACTAGCACACTAGACTACAAAGCGAAATGTCCCGGGTTCAATTCCCAGCTAGGGTCTTGAAATTTTAACACGTTAAAACCACCGTTAAGTTACCAAAACCAACAGTAGTTGCAAATGACCAAGCTGTTGATGCGACTTTAAATAAACTAAAAAAACTATTTTGAATATTTTTTGCGCTAAAACGATTTCTTTTTTTTGGACACAATAAAAATAAATTTTTAACAGGAAATTATATTTTTCTCTAATGTTGAAATTTTGGTCAGCTGTGGCAGGCTTACACCTTCAAGTTTTCAAAATAAGGGCTGGCACTTTTTGTACACCCTTATTCAAATTAAAAGGCACTTTAGATCAAACTTTTAAATATTGTTTCGGCACTGAAAGGGTTAAATTATATATTTGTTTGTATTAAAATGTAGTTTTTCATTGTTTTTTCTTTAGTAAACACACTTTTTCTAATTATTTACTAGGATTGTAGTTAATTACGAAAATAAGTTTATTGAATGTGGCTCGACTAAATATGGATTTTAGTTAGTGTGCTGCAAGGTAAAGATGGTTAGGAATCTCGTAGGAGTGTATGACTCCAATCATTCCTTGGAATACACTAGATTTGACGCCTACTGGAGTCATCTGTCTCCAATATGTTAATGGTAAAAACTCCAAATTCGGATATAATGACGCAAAATGGTAAATCTACAAAGAAAAAAGGGAAGAAAAGTCTTATCCTTTAGTTGCTAGAGATTGTAGACCAACTCTATTACGATGTGCAGTTTGTGAGGTTATACTGAAATCTGATTGTAATCAAATATTTTTAAGTCTTTAACAAACAGTAGGGGAGAGGAACCAAATATGGATTTTTTTTTTTTTTTTTTGGTTTAACGTCCGACTGTTCTGCAATTACTGCTAATGCAGACGGTGAAGGATGAAATGATTTTTTTTGTAACGTATGAAAAGATGCCGTGCCTGAATGGGATTCGAACCCAAGACCGCATGATGAATATGGAATAGGGTCTTATTATGGAATACTAGTGTTTTTCCAGACAGGACGTTGGAAATCCTGATTTTCTCGCACCATTGGTTGTACCAACAGAAACAACTACCGGATTCAAACAGACCAAATATAGCGTGTTTTTTTTTCAAGGTGATTACAATGAAGATAAAAAAGGCGAAAAGTGGATTCAATGCTTGAGGTGTAATAATTGAAGTCGTGAACAATGCACTAGTACTGAAAGGTTGTATTTTGTCTACGATTACTGTAAATAAACTGATTGGACTAATACTTCGGTGCTTTAAACACTTTGTGGGCAAATTATGTATCTATTCCAAGTATTCCAAATTATAACCCAATGTATTCCATATTAAGATCCTATATTGTGAATTGTAAAAATAATGTCACTAAAGAAAATTTTTTTTTTTAAATTATATTTTGTAAATTTAAGATTTTGTATTTTCTAGATGTGAAAAAAACTATTTCTACAATTGATATAAAATTTACAAAATTTCAAAAAAGTCATAGAAACCCAGGAAAATGAAAATGGTATTCCATATTTGGTTCCTCTCCCCTACTTTTAAAAATCATGTTAGCAATATTGTGAATATTATAACAATAATAATAAACCAATTAATTGTTACTTAAAATAATTAAGTTTGCAATAAACTAAAAAATTGTACCATAAGGCTAATTTTTTGTTTGTTTAATGTCCTCCGACTGTTCTGCAAGTACTGCTAATGCAGACGGTGAAGAACGAAATGATTTTTTTTTGTAACGTATGAAAATATGTTGTGCTTGAATGGGATTCAAAACAAACACCGTATGATGAGAGGCAAGCACGTTACCAACTACGCCAATGCGGTTGGCTAATACAACATTTTAATTATTAATTACCATTCAATAATTTATATATTTTTGTTGTAACATCCATACTAGATCGCAGTCTTTAAAAAAAATTATATTTTTTTACAGATTTTCATTAAAAAAAAAATCTGGTGTGATACACTCACACAACTTTCTCTTGCCAATTCAAATAATGACCAATATAACCTAACATTAATAATAAACAAAAAACTAAACTCAAAAAACATAACCTTATTTTAATCATGAGTGAAAGACACAAAATGAAAATCGACCTGTTTGGCTTAAAAGTACGGAAAATCACTCTTTTATGCTAAACTCAGCTCTGTAGAGAAAAATTCTTTAAATAAAAGTTGTAGATCATTCAATTTTCTATAAATTCGATTAAATAAACTTTTGTCGTAAAATGCATACTAAGGCCAAAATCTTAAAAAAACGATTTTTCACACGTTTTCGTGAGAAAAAACAGAAAATTGCTAATTACCGCTAAACTAACTGTTATACAAAAAAAAGTTTGAAATAAAAGTTATAGTATTTTAAAGTTTCTACAACTTTTATTATATACATTTTGGTGCTAAAATGCATATTAAAGCCGCAATCTTAAAAAAACAAATTTTTTACGTGAAAATAGCCTGACCTAGAATTTCAGCAAACATGGCGCCTACCCTATCTTGTAGAGTATAAAAAATTAAGTTAACAAGGCGATTTTTAAAAAAATCGTAGGACCAATTTTTGAGAAAATCGCAAAAAAGTGAAAAATTACACGAATAAACTACTACTTCCCGTTGACCGATTTTGATGAAAATGTTTGTGTCGGGTCCGGTAGTGGTATGTAACTTAAGTTTCAAGTTTCAAGTTCGTACGATGTTTTGTTCTTGAGATATTTTGTATACACACACACAGAACAATCGCTAAAAACATGTTTTTTTGGGTTCAGGGGGTCTGAAAACGTATAGATCCGGTGAAAACTCTATTTTGAAAAATCGGCATGAAAACAATACTTTCCTTCCTATATATTTATATAGGCAAGAGAAAGTAAAAATAATATCAGTAAATCACTAATTGTTGCTGAACTAAGCATTGTACAACAAAATGTTAAAAATAAAAGTTGTTGGTTTTTAAATATTCTACAACTTTGATTCTATATATAGGTCATTTGTTCTAGCTAGAAGCTTACCCTCCAACGCTGTGTGCCGCTGAGCTGTTCTGTTTAGTGGTGGGGGAAGCACCTCGTAGTTGTAACATAGTATACGGTTAGAAAGAGAGGGAATGATCATTAAGTGAGAAGGAGAGAACACTTGCCCCTTTGAAACTATCCCTACTCTACCTAATCGCCCTTTTTTTTTTTTGCGCCCTGGAGACTCCAGGAGGAGTATAGGACATGTCGTCAGATATAACACCTGAAATACATATAAGAATCACACAATGTATCACTACTATCAAGAAAGAAATTCTTGTACGCTATAAAAAGTTTCACTGATCAAGTAATTTTTCAGATTTTTTTTAAAAGAATTCAAATCCTCACAACACTTTAAAGATTGGGGTAATTTATTCATGAATTTTCTCCCTGCATAAGTAGGTTTTTGTTTAAACAATTTTGTGGAGTGATTAGCCACATAATAATTATTCCTGTTTCTCGTGTTATGATTGTGAACATTGAAATTCTGCATAAAATGATTTTGCCTAACATACATAATCACCTCAAAAATGTAGAGGGAGGGAACTGTAAGCAATTTAAGCTCCTTAAATAGTGGCCTGCATGAGGTCAGCTGGCTAGCTCCCACCATACACCTAACAGCTTTCTTTTGAATTTTAAAAACCCTATTTATATTACCCATGCTAGAATTACCCCATACTAAAATACCATAACGGATATGAGACAGAATGAGGCCATGATAAGCTGCCATTAGTAATTTTTCCCTCCCCTTACAAGCTTCTTCCTAAAACAAACGTACTATACTTTTGCCCTAGAATGTATATTAACCCTTCCTGAGTGGCAAACGGATATATCCGACAGGCATCTATTCCACTCAGCAACAATTGAAGAGCTTAGTGGATGAAGGTGTTATGTAACAAAAATATAGTTTAGTGGAAATAACTGTGAAAGAATTAAGGCATATACCTCTATGAAAATTTTGTCTTATGCAATTAAAAGTTCTTAAAAGTTTACTTTTCATTGTCACTTTTTTATTAGATTTATCGAGCATCGACTACCATTGCCATACAACACTTATTCTTACGCATACAACACTTTCATCAACTAAAAAGTCTTTATTGCACACTGTATCATCTATTAATGGATTAACGGTTATTTAATAATACAAAATACTCGTAAAGACTTTATAAGGGACATTTAAAGGACCACACAATGAATATTAATGATGCTGATAGGTGTTCATTTTTATATTTAACTGTTATTTCACTAAAAAGATGTCTATTAGATTGAAGTGAATTTGGTAAAAGAAGGTGTCAAATGATCTTAACATCTCAATCCTGTACAAACCTTAAAATTAAGCAGTGCATAGCCTGTTCATCCTATAGTACTTCCGTAAACTGTAGATGTACAGCGTTCTACGAGGGCGAATCAAATATAAACGGTAATTTTGCTGTTGACTGTACCAAACACGTTCGGACCAGAAGTGGCGGTGAGCAGTTGTTGTTTTGTTTAATAGGAATGGGGGGAACAGCTTACTTCGCAGCATTGTTGCGTTCTGCCGTCAGTACAGCCATGACCGAGCGAGAGGTACATCCATCTGTTGCGCAACGAATCGTCATAAAATTTTTAGCAAATAAACGTGTTAAGCCTTCGGAAATTTTTACTCGTTTACGGGCACAGTTTGGGGACACTACTCTGTCTAAGAATCGAGTGTATACGTGGGCCAGAGAATTTAGGGGTGGGCGAGAACGTGTTAAAAACGAAAGTCACCGTTGACGCCCAAGGTCAAGTCTCACAGATGACAACATTAGTGCCGTTCAAGAGCTTATTGAAGGTGATCGCCAGTTAACTGTTCAAGATATCTCGTCAGAAATTGGTATCAGCTACGGGAGTGTTCAGTCTGCAATCACAGACCACCTTGGCTTCAGAAAGATTAGTGCTCGATGGGTTCCAAGGTTGCTGTTCGGAAATCAAAAACAGGTCAGGTCAGAGATCGTCGGGAGACTTCTGCATCGATTTCAAGAAGAAGGTGAAGATTTTTTGAGGCACATCGTCACACGTGATGAGACGTGGGTCCACCATTACACTCCCGAATCGAAAATGGCAAGTAAGGAGTGGCGAAGGAAGGATGAAGGCTGCCCAGTGAAAGCCAAAACTCGTCTATCAGCCGGAAAAGTTCTTGCAACAATTTTTTTTGACTCAAGGGGAGTTCTACTCATTGATTTTCTTCACGATCAACAAACAGTGAATGCGGCTTACTACTGCCAGGTGCTACAGTCGGCAAAAACCAGTTACCGAAACAAAAGACGAGGTGTGCCCATTAGAGATGTCATCCTTCTCCATGACAACGCAAGGCCTCACACCACATTGTTGACAAGGGATAAATTGGAAGAAATGGGCTGGGAAACTCTCGAACACCCTCCTTACAATCCAGACTTGTCCCCTTGTGACTACTTTTTGTTTGCGCCTCTGAAAGAATCACTTGGAGGAAAACGATTTGAAAGCAATGAAGATGTCGAGAAGCACGTGCGCGATTGGTTGACAACTCTCCCTCAATCTTTTTATGAACAGGCAATATTCAAGCTTCCAAATCAGTGGCAGAAGTGTGTAGATAATGCAGGAGACTATATTGAAAAATGTTGAAGGCATAGTTTTTGTACCGTGCGTTCGGAAAGTCGCTGTGCACTGGAATTGTGACTATGGATTTATGAAAATATGTATAAAGAAATGACTAAGCATTTTGGAAAAAAATTTATTCAATTCCTTAATTACATTGTTAAACCGTGATTACATTGTTTATAGAAGGTGTTCGAAATGACCTCCATTGGCATCAATACAGCATTGCACTCGTTTCATTTTGTTTGCAAACACCTTTCGCAACTGAAGAACAGTGATTCCTTGAATGTATGCCGTTATTGCGGCTTTAAGTTCGTCAATCGTGTGTGGTCTGTTCCGATACACAGTTTGTTTCGCCGCACCCTATAAAAAGAAATCGGGGGGAGTCAGATCAGGAGATCTTGCAGGCCACAAATTCTTTGAAATTATTCGTTCACCAAACACGTTGCATAACGTTTTATACAGTTGTGAAAGGTGTTTGCAAACAAAATGAAACGAGTGCAATGCTGTATTGATGGAGGTCATTTCGAACACCTTCTATAAACAATGTAATCACGGTTTAACAATGTAATTAAGGTATTGAATAAATTTTTTTCCAAAATGCTTAGTCATTTCTTTATACATATTTTCATAAATCCATAGTCACAATTCCAGTGCACAGCGACTTTCCGAACGCACGGTATAATATTATTCAATAAATATAATTTAAAAAATTACCGTTTATATTTGATTCGCCCTCGTATGTCATCTACGTAACTGAGTATCCACTTAACACCTTCACCAATCACAAAAAATACATTTTTGGATAATTGTTACACAGCACCTTCATCCACTCAGCTCTTCAATTATAAACGAGATTTCCATAATATTACATTATATTAATAATTAGTTCATCAAAATGGAATTAAGAATTCATAATTCATTTATTACAACAGTTGGCATCCCTGCAGTACAATAAGATAATTTCGTGCCTTCAACAGCAGACAAGTCGTCTAACCTGAATTCTTGTGAATGTTTACGTTGTTAATTGTTAAGTAGCTTTAGTTATTGAAAAAAGAAGTTTTTTCTCTATTAATACAATTGTACATAATCTAAGGTAATTTTTAAAATTTTATTGTTATTAAAATTATTATTTTTATTTAATATAAATTTAATGGTATTTATCATTTATTTTTAATGCTTTTAACAAAGAATGTTTAATGTCTTGTACCCTTTTTAGATTTTATAATAGATTTTTTTATAGTAGTTATTAGTATATATAAATTTGTTAAAATAAGTTTTTTGTTTACTCCTATGCACGGACAGAACTCTTCGTGAAACAGAGTTTTTGCGTATAAGTATAATTATTTAGTTAAAAATATTGTAAATAGCTTAGTATAGCAATAGTTGTATTATGTTTAACTAAATAAAGCAAAATAAATAAAAAATAAAATAAATAACTTTTTATACGTTATAGTTTATGAAAGTAGTAAAATTTACAATGGCTTCAGGACTAGTTGCAGACGATGATATTTCACGCGTGTTGTACGATTAATTATCAAGTGATGATCCAGATTCAGGTGATAAGTTTTTGTTCGGGAATGCAAAAACTAGTGATAGTGAAGAAGATAACGTCAACGATAATGGTAGGCCTATATGGGTAAACGTAAGTAATTTTGATATGAAATCTTTTGATTTTGTTTTATGAAAAAAAAAAATGCGCACTGTGAGAAAGTCATAGTGATTTTAATTTGCTCGGGAAGGGTTAACGCCGCAATCTTAAAAAAATATTTTTTCTAAAAGAGCACAGCCCCCCAAGAATATCAGCAGATATGGTGCTTACCCTCTCTTGTTTGCTTGAATCCCAGAAGTTGGAAGGAATGTAGTGCGTTGTTATAGCAGTGGGAAAATGAATGAGTTAGTAGTATTTCATAGCTGATGCATTAATAACGGTAGCGTATACTAGACTAAAAAAATATTCCTATCATCCGGTGCATTAATTTAACAAATAACTACCGGGTTGTTAACTTGGTCGGATTTATAATATTTAACTTACCAATTTATATCAAAATATGTAAATTAATAAATGTAATAAATACAAACAAATATGTTAAATACGGAAAGTTTGAAATTGAATGTTTTGTATCAGAGTAATAAAACAATCATTTTCCCAGCATGCGTCACTCATTCAATATACCTCACCCGTACCTTTCACCTTTTACACGGAGCTTGGAACTGCACAATATATACAAAAATATAGTATATGAGGCGATTTTTTTAAAAATTGAAGTAGTTTTAAAAAAATTGCAAAAAAGTGAGAAATTGCATGAATAAACTACTACTTCCGGTTGACTGATTTTGATGAAAATGAACGTGTTGGGTCCCCGTAAAGGTACTAAACTTAAGTTCTAAGTTTCAACTTAGAACTATATTCCGTTCTTGAGATATTTTGTTTACAAACACACAGATTAATTGCTAAATACATGTTTTATAGGTTACGGAGGCCTGAAAACGAGGATATCTGGAGAAAACTTGTATTCTAAAACTGGACATGAAAACAATACTTTCCTACTCTATCTATATTAGTATAAATCTGAATGTAGTTGAATTGTAGTTTTGTCCGGAAATTTTAATCCATAAAAAGGGCCTTGGAGCTAAAAAAAATGAATATTTTTTTGTTCCTCGCCTTCTGAAATCCACAGAAAAAATCCAAAATCCAAGGTGCAACTCCAATGGGGCTCAAAAACTTAAAAAAATTGTAAAACTCCTTTACAGCTGGAAATATTGAGCTCAGACCTTTTTTAATTAATATCCCAACCAAGAAAACAGATTTTTATTACCCAAAAGACTAATTAACTCGAGTATTAGAGTATTTTCAGATTTTCGCACGGGCAGTAATTTGTTTCATGTTTGAGGGTTGGCGATAAAAATAATTACACATTTTAGCGCCCAGGACAAACAAAAATATTGTTTATTGATAAGCCTTATATTAAATGCTTCCATTAATCCTTAAACATTTATGAACTAGCAAATTCTTATATTTAATTAACAAAATCTCATAAAGATTTTCCAACACGTGCTGCGAAGCGCATGGATCTCGCCAGTATATTCATATCCGGCATGAAAATATAAAAAGATAAACAATATTGCTAACAATGAAAGTTATAATTAAAATATTTATACAAAATATCATGCACATAAACGATTGTAATACAATATTAATATTATTTAAAAAACAATAATTATAAAAGTATTTAACTTATATGGAATAATTACGATACAAAATAAATACCAGGTGTCCCACGAAGAGGTTGCTATTTCTGAATTAATATGCCGGATGTATAGCGCACTCTACAGAGTGGAAACTTTACATTTATAATAAATAGATATATAAAAAAAGTATCCTCAAGTTTCAATTGCTTATGATTAATCAAAACAAAATGGCGGAAAAAGAAAATACAGTAGAATCTCAACAGTCGGGCACCTCCAGTAATCCGGCCCTTAAAATATTAGGCCTAAAAGAATGAAACCTCACCCAAAACAGATTTTGGTAAAAGATTTAAATTGAATTAGGGAAATCAACTCGACCTAATTATGGCGGATTTTATATAAGTTTAGGATTTGATTAAAGAAATGAATAAGCAGACCTTAATTATTGTAAATGGAATAATTTTTGGCCTTTTATCCAAAACCCAGAACTGGGTTATACTCTATACTTCATGCTGAATTGACAAAGAAACGTAATTCTCAGAACACAAGCACCCCACACCGCACTAGGCGATGTCAATAGCCGATAATTATGTTTAGTACAATGACTACAGAAGTACTCAGAAAACCTTTTTTAATTAGTTAATTTAATTTAAAATCATATAGAATTCAATGTATATTAATTTTTTGTTTTAATTTATAATTTATAGTTCCAAAATTCCAACACATCCAGTAATCCGGCACCCTCTCGGTCACGAACAGGCTGGGCTACTGAGATTCTACTGTAATATCAAAAACGAACAATAATCTTGTGGATAAAACCGCTTATACTTACAAAAGGATTCAGACAAAAACGATGGTGTTTTATCCTATGACATCCCATCAATCAATAACTGGAGACAGATATGCATAAATTTTTAACTTATCACATACTGCTTGACAACGATCGAAATAGGATTCCCTCCTTCCCCACTTCTTCCACCATTTGCGTTTGCACTACGTGTCGGATCGAATACATTAGTACGCACAACACAAATAAACAATTAATATGAATATCACTTATACTACGTTCAGTAGAACGGGGGAGGAAAGGAGCTTCCTAAAATGGATCAGACAGAGAAGAGCCCAGCTGATAGGCTACATACTCCGACATGACAGTTTGTTGAAAAGAATAATCGAAGGAGTTGTGGAGCTGAGAAATTTGCGGGGAAGACCCAGATTGGAGTACATGAAGCAGTTACTAGAGGACATGGGATGTGCTTCATACTGCGAGTTGAAGCGGAAAGCATGAGACCGAGGAGCATGGAGAGCAGCTGCCAACCAGCCTTATGGCTGTTAACTAGAGAGAGAGAGAGATCACTTATACTAGATGCTTGTTATCCTTAACATTTTGTACAGATTATGTGACCACCAGCAGAAAGTCATTAGTGTTTTTATTTTTTTTGTTTAGTATTAGGTAATGTAGTCATAATATAACTCCGCAAGTTCTTAATTTATAATGTTGACTATTAATGTAATTAATTGATACGATTTAATTATTAAATGGAAAATGAATGTTTATTAATGTTCTATACAGGGAAAATGAGGAAATTTCCGAGATAATGAGGAAGAGAAGAGTTGGGTTCTTTGGACATCTTAGGAGACTGCCAGAATCCAGATTTACCAGACAGGTACTGGATTTCTTTTTGAAAACCAAAGTCAAGTACGCCTGGTTTGAGGAAGTTCAACAGGATCTGCAGGACCTGGATATCTCAGAGACACAGATTTTGAACAGAGAAGAAGGATATAAGATCAAAAATCCAAACACGAAATTTCCAGAAGTACCTAAAAGGCAGACAAACAGACATTGGACTGTGGAGGATAGGGCGAGAGTGTCGCAAAGGATGAAGAACTACTGGGCAAATAAGAGGAATAACTAGGGATCTTCTATAAATCGATTAATTTTGCTCCAATGAGGGCCTAAAAAAAAAAAAAAAAAAAAAAATGGAGTAAGCATTATTCTTTAGTTACTTGAGAGCAGCTAATTATACTACGCTTTTACTTCAGTTCTAGTGTTAGCGACAGTGCAATATTGGTTTTGTAGTCAGTGCAGTTTTATTATGTTTTAGGTTAGATCGGTTGTTCAATATTCAGATAAATTTGTTTCGATTAAACAAATACAGTGTAAATGTATATTTGTGATTTAAACAGGTACAGGTTAAATTGGGCAAATAATAATAAATAGTAAAGCAATAGTAAGTATGAATATAAATACTTTTGAAGTAATGAGCTGTACAAGTAGGCTGACTATCCGAGCTAATGTTTTTGGGACGGTGCGTAATGCGAGGTGGCGCGAATGAAGTGCGGAAGGAAGGGAATCCTATTTCGAAACTTGTTGGACAGTAGTTTCTCATCTTTCTCAGGCAGAGATGCGGGACATTTTTTTCCAGCACGATGTGGCCAAAGCAGTTTTAAACCAATATCTTCCTAACCGTTGGATAGGTCGTGGCAGCAGCCTCATGGACTGGCCTCCAAGATCGCCAGACTTGTCTGTTGGCGATGTTTTCCAATGGGGCTTTTTGAAGGAAAAAGTTTATTCTCACACCATTGCAACAGACAAATTAATGAGGCTGATTGAAGAGGTACTGCTGTTGATACCTCGGCAATTTTTCAAAAACGCTTAAGACTCATTTTTGTTTCGTTGTTACCGGTACTATTGATGGACATCAGTTCGAATAAAGGTTAATGAAAAAAATGTGTTCATTTATAATTTATCACTTTCATAGCTCTCATTTTATTACTTAAGTAACATTGTAACAAATCTCCAATTTGAAATTGTTATGCAAATACAATTACTTTCTGTTATTTTGTTTCGATTAATTATAAGCAAATGAAACTCGAGGATACTTTTTTTATATATCTATTTATTATAACTGTAAAGTTTCCAGTCTGTAGTGTGCCCGATACGTCTGGCATATTAATTCAAAAATTGCAACCTCTTCGTCGGACACCCGGTATAACAAATACATGATACGTATTTTACAAGTCTTAATTAAAATTTAAAAATATAAAATTATAAATAATAAATATACTAATAATAATTTAACAAAAATAGATTGTATAAAGTACAAATTCATAATATTTAAATTTATTTAAATAGTGCCACAATAAAAAATGTAAAGTATCCAAAATGTAAGTTCCATTTTTAAACATTTTTATGTTAAAAATCTTTAATGCAGATTTTTCACAAAGTTCATAGCTTACAGTAAAAAATAAAATTTGAATGCAGACTCAAGTACTGTATTCAGATAAACTAATGTCCCCTAGCCGTTGGAGTGAGAGAATGCATAACGCTCTCACTCGCACAAGCCATACGCGCCATTCCAATAATATTGTATAATTTCACTCATTGTTGTGAGCAAGCGTTTATGCACGCAGTAAACTAACAAGTAAGATAACGAATGTAGTATGTTTTCAGATATGGATTATAACGGTAAAGACCTTTAAGCGCATGCGTAGTTATGCCACATATCTCCCTCTCACTCCCTCGTCTATGGGACATTAGTTTGTCTGATACCTATATATACATTATGAAAAAAACAAATACCATCTTACTTCTTTCACATCTTGACAAAACAGATCTGAAGAAAAGATATGTATTAACTCTTACTAACCGGGAGGCCCAATATCACTCATTTGTCATCATCTTTCTTTGAACTCAATTATCTCCCCAACTATTCATTATTTTCTAACGGGTTTAGTTTTATTAGATAGAGACGTTTTTCTTCTTTCATATGATGTATCTTGCATATTTGTATGATAAAAATTGATGATGTGGTGTTACACGAAATAAAGAGATTTTTTTTTTTGAAGAGCCAGTACTAAAATTTGAACGTTTTTATCCATAACTTTTCAACAAAAAAAGGTATTTGTTTGGGAATGACATAATCAGTTAGCTTTAAATGTAACAATCGAAATCAATAAATTAGAAGTGCCGGCAACAAATTTTATGACTCTAAAATTGAACAAAGAAGGTTAACACTGCCTGTCTCGTATATCCCTCGGTTAAACCTTTCAATTAGCATCAAAATAAACGTTAACATATTTTGATTTATGCTATCCTGTTTAGAAAACAATAATACACAACGCAATATGCGTAAAAGATATAGAACTTACATAGAAGAAGAGTAAATAAAAATTGAAAAGACAGCACATTATTTTTAGGTGATTTTTTCGCCATTTTTTTCCTCCAGCACGTTACTTTGTTGAACAAAAAGTGTGATATCTTTTGAATGCGTCTATCAATTTGCAATATCTAAACGTTGGTTTTTTTGCAATGAATTGCATTATTTATGTATGTATAGCTAAACATATGTTTTTGTATGTTTTTAGTGATTTAGTGACACTTTTTCGTACGTAAATTAATATTACTAAAAGAAAATATTTTTCTTAATTTTCATATTTTATTGAAATCGCTGTAAATGAAAACAGAAAAATTGGTTCAAACATTGTTCTAATAAAAAATTCTTTAAAAATAAATGGTAATTTTTTGAAATTTTTAGGAACGAAACTAAATGAAATAAAAAAGTTTTTATTAGGTATTAAATGACAGTCCGCGTGATCGTTAAAATCTCCATTCTCGTCGGGTTAACTAAAGCATTCTATTTATTCATGCAATTTTTTATATGGGCTGTCATTTTTCATAAATTTTTATTATACAAAATCTATAATCTCACGGGCTGATTTTTTACAAATTGTTCAAGCAGTTACAGGGTTAGGACAGGACCAGAATAAGTCCTAAGGGACTAACTTTACAGATAAAAACACACAGATGTACATATACACCTGAAATGAACAAAAACATTGTAAATGGAACGCTACATTCTGGAAATTACAGTCAACTCCCGATTATCCGCGCACGTCAGATGAAATTGTTTTTCATTCTTTTTTCTTAACGTTAAGTAAATTTCTTGTAATGTGATAAAATTAAAGATAAAATTTGTACAGCACAGGAAGTATGCGATTTGTAAAGTAAAGCACACGCTTAAAATTGTAAATACGCGCTTTGTTAAGTAAAGCACATGCTTAAATTTGTAAAGCACACGCTTTGCTTTGTGACAAACTTATGTTGAGAAAACTTCTGTCCCAAATCAAGAAAAAGTGTTTTAACTCAAAAAAAAACAAAAGCAGATGACTGACTTTTTTAAAACATTGTGATTTCTATTACAACATAGCTTCTGCAAATCAGTTGTAAGTAAACAATATTTTTATGTTTTTTTTTCTAAAAAATACATTGTATGTACTAATATAAAAAAATTACAGTAAACAAACATTTTTAGGGACAAAAAATAATTAACAACATTTAAAATGCCGGCCGCATTGGCACAGTTGGTAACGTGCTCGCCTCTCATCATGCGGTCCTGGGTTCAAATCCCACTTAGGCATGGCATATTTTCATACGTTACAAAAAATGATTTCATCCTCCAATAGTTACACCCCAACGTCGTCGCTAATGACCTTAGTAGTTGATGCGACGTTAAATAAATGAATTAAAAAAAAAAAAAAAACATTTAAAATTGTAATGTTATATTTTGTAATTTAAGTTAGTGTTTTCATTATTGTACATATTTACGTACTTTAAATAACAAAAAATTAATAAAGATTTTATATGTATACTATTGTATATGCCTACGCTTTTTTCATCATTTTGCAGATTATCCGCGGCACTCATGCCACCCAATTCCGCGGATAATTGGGAGTTGACTGTACTTAAAATAATTCTCCCAACATTGTTGATAAAATAAACAAATACATAATAAAATAAATAAATAAGCTAATTACATTATAAATTGTAAAATTGTCAGTTAAAATTAGAACTTAAAATAAATATATCACTGTTCTGATACAAGTTCCTTGTCATTATTTTGCGTTAATTTGAACTGTGCAAATTTCTGTCCTAATAATTTCATAACATCTTTATGAGGTAATGCATTATTAGATTTTTTAACTTCACTATAATTTTGTTTAACGAACAAAGCAAAACCTTTCACCGGTCTTGGAGTTCTTGTGTTTGTATCTGAATATACTGAACTTAACGGAGTAGCTCCACCACGACCGTTACCCCTATCACCTGGTTTTTCTTTCAAGTTTACTAGTAATTCAAATTTTCCGTAACAATAACCGCATCGTTTGCGTTCGGTGTCCAATGATTTTGAATGGCGTCCAAAACTAAAAACAAATAAAATGAATTAATACGAATTGTTGTTTAGGTCAGTAAAACAAGAAAGGTGAAAAATTTGCAAAAAGGAACTGTCACCGCCACCCCTTCTAATTAATCATTTACTGTGTTGCCGGCCTACAATACTTCTTCCGGCCTTTGTCGGTGTGGTAGGCTGTTTGGCGGCATACCGACAAACCTTTCGGCTGCGCACCGACAGAGGCCTTTGTCATCAAGGCCAAACCAGTAGCCGCCCTCTACCACAGCGCTCTCGGCAACTATATAAAGAGCACTGCACTGAGCTGAGCTATTCAATTCCGATCCAGACAGCAGACAAGACGTCCACCACGGCACACGGCTACAGGACTCCAGCGAAGACTAATCGACGACCCCGCAAGAGAGAAGATGATGCTTCCGCTCGCCGACACATCACCGTAAGCCGTCAACCGGACCGTCATTGCACGCTGCCGCGAGCAATGCCCACAGTGGTCCCTCAACCGAGCCTTACGCCCACCGGAGCAGCCATCGACGAACTACTGCAAGGGAAGAAAATGACGTCCCCACTGAACGACGATACACCCTGTCGCCCAGCTCTTTGACTGCCATGACGACTACGACCGACGCTGCACATCAAGACGACCACCGCTTGAACGGCCCTTTTCAGGGCCACCAAAATTAAAGGTTTAAACTCGCCACTAAATGTTGCCATCCAGTGAAAGAATGAGAATTGTGATGAGACAACTCATGGTTCCTTCACCACCACCATTCTCCCATATACTCGGCTTTGTCAGTTCATCAATAAGGTTCCAAACATGACAGTCCTCCCTCAGCCTCCCTACTTGCCAAACCTGTCCTTGCAATTCTTTTTAAATCCCAGATTAAAAAAATGCTGAAAGAATGTCAATTTGAGACTATTGAAGACATTAACCCGGTTAACACTGTTGATCTAATTTTAGGTGATGCTGAATGGATTGTGGGTGGGGCGATAAAACGTGCTTCTGCAAGGTCAGTATAAATCGGAGACCGGTAAATATTACACTTTTATTGTATGGAATTCTTTAACGCATCTAATAGTGTTTTCAGATATAGAATATCATAAAATGGAAATTTTTTATTCTCTCTTTAGTGTTGGTGGCATTGATGGTTAGGGAATTAGTATGTTATGATGGAAGTCCATGCAGCTCGTGTGTAAATCAACGTACATTCAATATCTTTACTTGGTGTTGAAGCTGTGTATTTTCTATGACAAAATTTGCCCTTGATAAGGGTTGACGAGTTCATTTTACTGTTCGCGAGGGGGTTTACCTCACTCAGGTCAAAAATATTGCTCTTTGTAACGTTGCAAGGAAAATGTAAGAGCTTCCCTCTCATACAACCTACAGAACTGTTCGAACCAAGTAATTATAGATAAAAATTTTCTACAAACTTATAGCTTTACGCTGAGTATGATAGTGGCTCTGTGACATCACCGTAAAAGAATATAAATATTACCCCTCGCTTTCTGTCGCTTGTATGCTATCTAAATTTTTCGCTTCGTTTGACCCAGCTTTCTTTGAATCGTGTAGCAGTTAGGCATGCTTCTTCACTGTACTAACTTTTAGCTTGTATAAAAAATATTTTATGTCACTTGGTTCACCGATAGTTTACATGAGATAGGTAAATTAGACTAATTTTTTATAATTCCGTCAAATATTAATCCTAATTAATCCTCATTAAACCTAATGAAAAATACACATTTATTCAGTCAACTCTTGTCTACAAAACATGTTTTATAAATGTTTTGCTTAACTGAAATTTAAGCTCATTATAGTAAAAATTCTTAAGTAAACACAAAAATTATTGCGGTTGAAAATTTTGCTCGCCTAAACACAAAGAATTATGAAGCGATTTTCTTGTAATTATATTCAAAAGGGACATATGTATTATATGAATCAACTGTAATTTTTTTCCGAAATTTTCGTCAGTAATGATGTAAGATAAAACAGTTGTTTTGAGAGTGCGTTTTGATTTTTGCAATTCTTCTGTTTAACAAGAAACAGTCCATTTTGTAAGGGTTAAAGCAAATTCAACACAGACCTTAAAAGGCCATTTAAAATGAAGTTATCCAGTACTGCTTAGCTTCAATTGGAAACACAGCTCATATGATCTCATATGAAAAAACCAAAATCATGGCTATTGACCCTCTGGTAGTCAGCAAAGTACAAGTGAATGACAACTGGGTGGAAATTGTAGAAACCTTTAAGTATCTCGGAGAAACTATAACGGAAACTAAAGTTCTGCATGGAGGGAACATGACAACAAGTTCCTTAAAGCTCAGAAATGCACCCAAGATACCTACAACAAAAGGTCTTTGCCATCGGCACTAAAATACGGCATTATAGAACTGTTGTGCAACCAGAGGTCACTTATTGCACAGTGAAAACCTGACGGGGCTGACTAAGAGAAACAGGATTTGAAAAGTTCAGATGCTGGAAAGAAGGATGCTAAGAACCTGTATTGGAAAACAAGTGCTCAGAGATGGTATCTGGCTGGTTTTACCAACCAGAAAAGTTTACAGAGACATTGAATCTGTAACAGACACAATGTGCAAAAAACGGATCTTTTTCCTTGGACACATCATAAGAACTCCACAAACAAGAATCCTCAGGCAACTAATAGAATATATGTGGGACCTTAAGTTGGGGCCGGCTTGGTTTCGTGAAGTAAAGAAGGACTTAGTGGAGCTGAACCTAACATTGGAGGACCTTGAAAAAAAATTTGATAACCTGAAAGCGATCAAACACACAAATATCAGGTTCAAAGAAACGGTTAGAAAAATACAGAACCCTAGAGTTTTTTCAGATGCTGAACGGGCTGCTAGATCCCACAGAATGAAGAACTACTGGGAGAGGATTAGAAGGAAATCGAGGAACCGATATTATTTGACTAAAGTGGTCCAATGGGCCTTACAAAAAAAAAAGTTTAAAAAAACTCTAACAGTAATATTACCTGTATCCACATCCAGTACATTTATAGGTATACTTTGTTTTAATATCATAATCATGACACCGTTTAATTTTCGGTAATTCAGGAAATCTTAACATTGCCTTTGATGCCCTGAAAGAAAAGAATAAATTTTAATTAATTCTAAAATCCTAGTTTATAAATTAATCTGCAAGTTTTAGGATTTAATAAGTTTTGGTTGACTGCCAACAAATCGTTGTCAATAATTCACATTTGTCAAGAAATGACACAATAAGAGGGAGAGCTAGCGCACTCTGCTCCACTCACATGAGCAAATAGCACAGACAGTGCCGTTCAATTGATGATATTCCCAAAACTTTTTCATTTTCCTACCAGGCTACACTATCTAAAACTATAACAGTAATATTACCTGTATCCACATCCAGTACATTTATATGTATACTTTGTTTTAATATCATAATCATGACACCGTTTAATTTTCGGTAATTCAGGAAATGAATTTTTTGAAATCAAGTTTTCACCAGATCTACTAGTTTTCAGACCCCCTGAACCCAAAAAACATGTTTTTAGCGATTGGTCTATGTGTGTGTGTGAAAAGAATATCTCAAGAACGGTACATCGTATGAACTTGAAACTTGAGTTAGATACTTCTACCAGACCCGACATGAACATTTTCATCAAAATCGGTCAACCAGAAGTAGTAGTTTATTGGTGTCATTTTTCACTTTTTCGCGATTTTCTCAAAAACGGCTCCTACGATTTTTTTTAAAATTCCCTTATTTCCTAATTTTGTATGCTCTACAAGATAGGGTAGATGCCATGTATGCTGAAATTCTTGAAAAGGCTGTTTTTGCATAAAAAACCTGTTTTTTTTTAAGATTGCGGCTTTAATATGCATTTTACCACAAAAATATATAAAACTAAAACTTGTAGAGAATTTAAATCCAACAACTTTTATAGCAACTATTTTTTTGTATAACGCTTAGTTTAGCAGTAATTAGCAATTTTCTGTTTTTTCTCACGAAAACATGTAAAAAACCGATATTAAGATTTCGGCCTTAGTTTTACAACAAAAGTGTATATAATCAAATTTATAGGAAATTAAAAGATCTGCAACTTTTATTTGAAACGCGTTTCTCTACAGAGCCTAGTTTACCATGAAAGAGTGATTTTCCGTATTTTTAAGCCAATCTGAGGTTGATTTTCATTTAGCGTCTTTCACTCATGATTAAAATTAGGTTATGTTTATTGGGGTTAGTTTTTTTGTTTATTTCTAATGTTTTATAATTAATGTTATGTTATGTGAGCCTCGCCGGAGTGGAATGAGGTGGAAGCGGATGGGTGAAATAAAATACGCTCCTCAGTATTTTAATTAAAAATTTAATTATTTAAAAAGAAAAACAAATTGGTCCAGGATTCCCTTTTTCTTACTACTAAGCGGCGTCCCAATACTACACTTCACAGGATCTTTTAATTATTTAAAATAAAATAAAAATTGGTCCATGACCCCCTTTTTCTTACTACTAAGTGGCGTCCCAATACTACGCTTCAATTACAGGTTTAATTATTTAAAATAAAATAAAAATTGGTCCAGGACCCCCTTTTACTTACTACTAAGTGGCGTCCCAATACTACGCTTCAATTACAGGTTTAATTATTTAAAATAAAATAAAAATTGGTCCAGGACCCCCTTTTACTTACTACTAAGTGGCGTCCCAATACTACGCTTCAATTACAGGTTTAATTATTTAAAATAAAATAAAATCATAAAATTGGTCTAGGACCTCCCTTAATTGACTACCTAATGTAACCTTTACTCCCCATCTAAACTTAACCTATTACCACTTACAGACTATATGTCGATCGTGCATATTCCGGAAAGGGCTGCCGGCACAGATGCTTCAAACCTCAGAAGGAGGTCAGCCTAAATTAGTGCCTTAGGCGCTTTTACCGCCATTTCCGGAAGACCACTGCAAGATCGACCTCTTAAATACTAAATACATAATCGCTAAGTACGGGGCGAGTCAGAATTCCAGGAAATCCCACTATGCATCTATATAATATAACCACTCACCCATCTGGCAAGCCACGACGACCAACATCACCAACCCGAAATGAGCGATCACCCTCATTCCACCAAATGTGCACCGGACAAAAAAATATTCTCACAATCCACTCAATAAAATAGAACTAAACTCATGAATTACACTAATTCGGTCCCACACGGACGCGGCATACATGTATCACACATTACACATTACACATAAAAAATTATATTTTAATTTATATTTCAATTACTGCATTGCATTGACTTTTATCGAGTCCCGTTTCGTATCAGAGTACAATACTGACTGCCCGCGTCTCGTCGTCCAGCTGAGCCGGCCGGCGGTGAGGCGCGCCCCTCCTCCTCATCACCCCTCGCCGCACGGCTCAGCGGATGCAACCCGAGACGAAGTTGCATTTTCCTAGAATTCTGACCGCTGTGTATATTTTACAAAGACAATGTATTAATTCTAATATTAATAGAGAAAAATAAATATCTCTCGTTCTTTTTATAATTATTCCTTCTCAATCTCCACTATATTACAACACTCCCTCCCATGAAAAAGGGGGCGCATCGCCCCGTTGCACTAATTGATGGTGGCGGAACCTGATTCCACCGCACTTTCACCACCCACGATCACTTCTTCACCATCCGTGGTTACCTTCCGTAGGGTTCGGACTTCTCTGGGGGCTAGCCTGTATATGACTGATAATGGCTCCGCTGGTTCCGGGTGAGTGTCTCCTCGGTCACTGGATCTCGCTCGTTGTCTACACCTCCTCCGGCAATACCACAGCATTGGGAGCCCTGTCACCACCGCCACGAGGCCGATGATAGTTGGCACCACCGCCACGCTCCAAGCCGCCTCCTTTGGTCGGGTCTTGCGGATTTCTTCCAAGGACCGTTGTAGCTGTTCCACCGTGCTCTCACTGACTCCATATTCGCCTGGCCACTGCACCCCACTGCTTCGAATGTGTTGAATTGCCTCTTGCACCTCTTGCTTGTCCGTTGGCTCATCAAGGGAAACGATGAGCCCGGTAACGGGAACCTGGATCCGCACAAGGCGACGCTGCAGTTTCGCCTCACTACTGCCCCTGGTATTTGGCAGCATGCGATACGATGATGTCGTCAGGCTGCAACCCTTCGCAGCCGGGATCTCACCGACTCCGCCGATCAACTGTTCCGATACTTCAACTGCGTCTCCTTGATGACATTGGGATATCAGATTTTGCTCTCCGGCGATGCTGTAGATCCACTGGTTCATAGATCCATCCCAGCTCCATATGTCTTCGTGGTTGGTCATCAAAATGGCTCTCGGGCAGACTTTCTTGGCGACTGCCATATCTCCCAGATAGAGTGAGCTCAGACAAGAGGCGTGGTGACGGTTGATGATTGGGAACACTGCAGGACATACCTGGACAGACCCCTTGCGGCATTCCTCAAGGTCCTCGGCTTGCAGCTCCGCGTATTGTTCCTGGTCGACACTCACCAAGAAGTGTGTTGAATCAGGGTTGTACCGTGTGCTAAGTCCGGTCTGCTCATCAATCACTGGAAATGTTCGCACCTGAAACAACATAAACTGCCTCCCTGCTGAGGACAGCGGTAAGTCAATTAACACTTTAATCACACCACCAACTGCTAACGCACGAGTTTTTGCCACACGGTAATAATCGTAAATGTCTGCGGCACTAAACCCCGCGATCAAATCTAGTCCAGTGGGCAGGGAAGTTCTGACTCGCTTTACAATTTCAGTGAACTCACTAGGTGAGATTAAACCTACACTTAACTTACCAGAGGACAGCCCCTCCATCGCTAAAACTAAATTCCTTAAATCTATAAGCCCTTTTAAAGACACTAATTCTAATTCTTGCAACATCATGGATGTATTGGCGAACACATGGACGAACCGATCTAGGTCGGACGTTTTCTTTCCGATCTCCACCAGTCGCTGCTGCAGCTTGTCGGCTTCTTCGCGCACCTGTTTTGCGAATGCCACCAACTGCCGGGAATTCTGCTCCGCACGTCGACTGAGTTGTCGCGTCAAGGTTAGATGATCATCCGTCAGATGAATCAAGTTGGCCGTTTGACTTTCCAGCACCTGTATGCTCCTCTCCACCTGTCGCATATCCTGTTCTTCTGGCGTCCCGAATAAAACCTTCAACACCCTTCCGCCTAAGTTGAACCAACCCCGTCGCACTCTCCCTTGGAGCAAAAGGTTCATCAGCGTGTGACTCGCTTCGTACATTTCTTCCTCGATTTCTTGAACGCGGACCATGATTCTCTGTTGAGTTTCCAACCCCTTGACTTCGCTGCCGGCTTGCCATAGAATTTGGCTTACTCCACTGGTGAACTCCTTTAGTGATGCGAGTTCGCCACAGATTTCGGTCACATTGATCGATACTATCACTCTCCAATAGTCTCCGGTTAATAGAACTCCTCCCTTCTTTATGAACCACACGCCTTCTTTCTTCGCGGCATCTTGTATTGCCAGGCTCACTCCACCTGGAACGACACATACACCCTATTAGTTATGAGTCTGGTCCGCACTCCTGGTATCAAGAACTTCGGGCGAGTACCGGGCGACTTCCCCTACTCGATCCAGTTCCATCAACCGATACTCCCCTGGTTCCATCCCCCATCTGAGTACCAGAGTCTACTGTAGACTTACAATTAACCTAGTAAATTCCTACGAGCTAACTATATACATCATAGGTTTGGGGTTCCCTTCTGAAGTGTATCCTGGTCCTCTATTCTTGCGATCGATTCCTACTGCGCAGACTGTATGGAGACCTTTGGCTCGGCAGACGCGCCTGTGGAGATGGGCGGTACGTCGGATCCTCCCTTATTCTATCTACCGGTTCTGGTGGGCTGTCAGGTTCACCAAACACATCCTCCTCCTCAACCGCTAGAGGTCCTTCTCTTCCAGCGTCCAATCTTCCAGGGGGCAGCCTCTCCATCTCCATACCGTCTATCAGCTGATCATCTGAGTCACTATCGAACTCCGCATCACTTAGTGGTCGGTATTCTAGATCCTCCTCTTGTTCGCTTTCTTCCTCGCGTGGGGCTTCAGCCGTAGGTTGTTCCCGCCTCTCTTCGCGAGCGGGAGATGTAACACGCGTCGCCGTGGCCTCATTGTGTCCCGGTTTCATTCGATTTACGTGTACCACCATGGTTTTCCCATCAGCCATGACCACTTCATAGTCGACCAGGGATACCCTTCTCTTGACCCTACACGGCCCTTTCCAAGGGCGCCTGAATTTTCTTGCTAGCCCGGGGCGAATTGACGGGACAAGGACGTACACCATATCTCCGACCTCAAATTCTCGCAAATTTTTACCTTTTTCCTGGTACCTTGCCCTGTCGCGAGCCGCTGCTATTGAATTCTTATTTGTCTGCTCGTATGCCTGCCTCAGCCGTTGGCTCAGCTGAATAATGTGATCTTCCACGTTTACACAAACGTTATCCGGAACAGTGTAATCGAACGGCGTTACCATCTCTCTTCCATGAAGGAGGTAATACGGTGTAAAGCCTGTGGAGGTGTGTGGTACCGAGTGGTAAGCCATCAAGGCAAAGGGAACCCATTTATCCCAATCTCTCCCGTCACTCCTCACAAAGTGACTCATGCTGTCTACTAGAGTCCGGTGTAACCTCTCCAACCTCCCGTTACACTCTGGGTGGTACGCCGTAGTTCGGAGTTTTCTTATCCTCAAGTACTTGCAGGTTTCCAGGAAGAGCTCCGAAGTAAAATTTCGCCCTTGATCGGTTAGCAGTTGTTCCGGGACCCCGTGGCGTGAGATAATTCTAGTCACAAAGGCTTCGGCTATTGTCTCAGCGGTTTGGTCGACGACGGGGATTGCTTCAGCGTAGCGAGAGAAGTGGTCTACGAAGGTTAGAAGGTACTTATTTCCCTTCCTGCTTGTAGGTAATGGTCCAACGATGTCTAAGGACACCATCTCGAAGGGGAAGGTCGGTTCGAATGCTTCCGCCAGTGGTACAGTCAACTTGGCCGGAGACTTCCGCTGCGCACATGAGTGACAACGGCGCACATATTCTTCAATTTCGGTCCACATTCGCGGCCAGTAATACTTTTGCTTCACTCTCGCAAAAGTGCGTTCCGCTCCTGGGTGACCCGCCCACACCGCATCATGACAAGATTGGATGACCGACCTTCTCAGGCCCTCTGGTACAACGAGACGCCACTGCTTATCTTCGCCCTTGCCATTTCTCCAGTACAGTAGTTCGTCCAACTTTCTGACTTCTCCCGTCCGGGGACTTACCATTAGGGTTTGGCAAAATTCATCTGTGGCCTGACCTTCTCGAATTTTCTTAAGGCTCAATTCATCGGTCACCATCGCTACCCCCATAGTGGCTCGGCTTAGCGCGTCAGCGTTAGTATGGCGCCTGCCTGGCTTATGTATGACGGTGTAATCGAATTCTGCTAATCGCAGGGCCCATCGTGTCAGTCGAGATGATGGATCCCGTAAGCTCAACATCCATTTAAGTGCCGCGTGGTCAGTTACCAACGTAAAATTCCGCCCCAGTAGGTAACACCGAAACTGCTGTGTAGCCCAGACGACCGCCAATAACTCCCTCTCGGTGGTGGAATAATTCTTCTCGGCACTATTCAACATTCTGCTTGCAAATGCAATCGGCCTTTCACCGTCTTCCGTATCCTGGGACAATACTGCGCCCAGTGCCGTGCCGGACGCGTCTGTCGCGAGTACAAATTGTTTTCGAAAGTCTGGGTACATCAACACCGTTTCTGAACACAGGGCATCCTTCAGGTGGCCAAAGGACTCCTCTTGTTCGGCCTTCCATTGAAACGGACTATCCTTCTTCGTGAGTTTAGTTAGCGGGTTGGCCAGGGCTGCAAAATTTGGCACAAATCTGCGGTAATAGCCTGCAAGACCTAGAAATCCTCTGACTTCCCGCACGTTTTTCGGAGCCGGGAAGTTCTTCACCGCCTCGACCTTGCCTGGATCGGGCTTCACACCAGCCGACGTCACTACATGACCTAGGTAGTTCACACGGTCCCGAGCGAACTCACATTTCTCCAAGTTAACCTTCAGGTTGGCTTCCTTAAATATTTGCAGCACTCGTTTCAGTCGCTCCGCATGTTGGTGAATATCCCTGCTGAAAATCACGACGTCATCAAGGTAGACCAAGCACTCTACGCCTAGTACGTCGGCCAATAAATTATCCATCATCCTTTGGAAAGTCGCGGGAGCTCCAGTCAAACCAAACGCCATGCGCTGGTATTCGAAGTGGCCACCTACAGTTGTGAAGGCCGTCTTCTCTCGATCCTCCTCGGCGATTGGTATCTGCCAATACCCACTGTGTAAGTCCAAGGTGGTAAAGTACCGACTTTGTCCCAAATGTTCGAGGGTCTCTTGTATAAGGGGCAACGGGTACGCATCAGCTCGCGTCACTTCATTCAAGGCTCTAAAATCAGTACAGAAACGATATTTAACACTCCCATCTGGTGTTTTCTTGCGCACCAGCACTACCGGAGCAGACCACGGGCTCGTCGAAGGTACAATAACACCCTTGTCCAACATGTCAGCTAAGTGTTCCTCTACTACTGGACGTAGATGATACGGGACACGGTAAGGCCGCTTGGCAATTGGCCTCTCTTCTGTGGTATGAATTCTATGTTGGACTCCGACCTTGCATCCCTCTCGACTTGGCTCCTCGAACACAGACGCGTAGTCTTGTAGTACCCGCCGTAACACCATACCATCTTCCTGTCCAAGATGACTCAACTTCTCGGTGAATACCTCCCTTGCTCCCTCAGTAGTTGCAGTCTCTGTCTGGTGACCAGTTACTGCCGATACTCCTAGAACCTCGGCAACTCCCAATATTTGGTTTTTCTGCAATACAATACCCTTCGCTGCCGTATTGATGACTCGAACCCGAACTCGGTCCCTTCTTACATGGTCTACACTGCGCCCCACTCGCACTCCCCATTGTTGATTCACTGGTTCTGTTAACACGGTTTCATCCTCGGCCAGACCAGAGACCTTAGCCTCTAGCAACAGCTCCGAATAGGCGGGTAGTTCCACCCTACTAACTGTCCTCACATTCAACACCTGGACTCTGGTCGTCTCCTCTTCCCTTTGGCCTCTTTCACGGCTGCCACTTAGCGCACGCCGCGTATTTCCTATCCGACCCTCACCAGGGTGTCGTGCGCTATACGCACTCCTCCGCCATTCTTCCGTAGTTCGACTCTCGTCTTCCATTTCATTCTCCGCATGACCATGGCCTTCCTTGGAACACGCCATCACTCCCGTCACCCCGCTGAAACGTATTTGACCGTTCCCCGTATCAATTACTGCTTTTAACTTTCTCAAGAGATCTAGCCCCATAAGTCCCTCTCTTTCAGACTCGATTGCAGCAATCACGAATTTATGACGCACTCTTAAGTGGGCCACTTCACACTGTAACTCCTGCACTCCCACGACGCCCAGTCTTGCACCTGTAACACCCTTGGCTACCATCTGGACTCGTTCGATTTCTACCCCCGGAACAGCCTCCCTAAGGATGGACATTTCTGCCCCGGTATCCACTAACAACCTTCTTTCCATCCCCTGCAGGACAGTGGTCACAGTCAGGCCACCTCCTTCCGATACAACATTTGGAATCCACGTGTGCCCCTGACTTACGGGCTCGGCAGCGGGGCAGTCGCTGAGCCGTTCTCGTTTGGGTTGGCCGCGGCCACCGCACTCGTAATCATGGGCGTTTTCTTTTCTCCATTCTCGCTTCGTCGCGTAGAGAATCTCTTTGGACAACGGGCAGCAAAATGGCCGATCTCTCCGCAAACATAGCACGCACGCCCTTGGGCTGGGTGTAGAACCCCCTGGGAGGCTCCTGCTCTCCAATTGTTGTTCGCACGGCCCGTCTCATTCGTCCGTCGCGGTCTCCTACAGTCTCGAGCGTAGTGACCAATCCTTCCACACGAAAAACAAGAGCCTTGAATAGGAGCCGTACCTCGAACTTGAGCTACAGCGTCTACCGTCGCCCCTGGCTCTGGATCGGATAGCCCTAACACACTCGCCCCGAACACCTCTCTCGTTCGCTTCTGTGTTTCTTGAACCTGCTCGACCCGCTCGGCCACCTTGATCGCTTCTTCTAAGTCCTTTGGTGGATAGATCTGTAGGGTAGTGGCTGCTGTACTCGACAGTCCCCGAACATAGGCTGATAGCAAGGTCCGTTCCATCTGGGACCGCGCCCATTCGGCGACGTGGGGGTCAGTAGGCTGTGGCATGGCCTGCCGTCCCAAAATTCTACAACGATCCGCGAAAGCCCTCGCTTTCTCGTTGGTCCCCTGTTTGACGGTATTCAGTGCGAGCAAATGCCGTTCCGGATCGCGTTCTCCTTCAAACCGATTTCGCAGGATTTCCGTGAACCGTGCAAACGTGGCATGGTCGGAATTCAACTCGGGATATGCATCTAAGCAAGCTGCCGCTGCTCCTGTAACCTTCAACCTACAAATAGTTTTCCTATCGGCGTCATCCCAATTCCCGGTTTTAGCAACTAACTCAAGATTTCTCAAAAATTCGTCCACCGTAGGGCCACCTCCTTCACCAGACCATGGCTTAATCAAAGACTGAAGGCCCAAATCCTTCCTCACCCGCGCAGGACTCCGCTCTCTCTGTCCTAAACGCAGCGCTGCTAGTTCGGCAGCTAACTGAGCCGATTCCGCTTCCACTCTGGCCTTGTATGTTGCGAGTTCTTCGTTCGCCCTCCGGAGCTCCTGAATCTCCTGCTCGACGGTTAATGGTACAGCCATTATTGCAGCTGTACCCCACACCTGACACCAGTTGTGAGCCTCGCCGGAGTGGAATGAGGTGGAAGCGGATGGGTGAAATAAAATACGCTCCTCAGTATTTTAATTAAAAATTTAATTATTTAAAAAGAAAAACAAATTGGTCCAGGATTCCCTTTTTCTTACTACTAAGCGGCGTCCCAATACTACACTTCACAGGATCTTTTAATTATTTAAAATAAAATAAAAATTGGTCCATGACCCCCTTTTTCTTACTACTAAGTGGCGTCCCAATACTACGCTTCAATTACAGGTTTAATTATTTAAAATAAAATAAAAATTGGTCCAGGACCCCCTTTTACTTACTACTAAGTGGCGTCCCAATACTACGCTTCAATTACAGGTTTAATTATTTAAAATAAAATAAAAATTGGTCCAGGACCCCCTTTTACTTACTACTAAGTGGCGTCCCAATACTACGCTTCAATTACAGGTTTAATTATTTAAAATAAAATAAAATCATAAAATTGGTCTAGGACCTCCCTTAATTGACTACCTAATGTAACCTTTACTCCCCATCTAAACTTAACCTATTACCACTTACAGACTATATGTCGATCGTGCATATTCCGGAAAGGGCTGCCGGCACAGATGCTTCAAACCTCAGAAGGAGGTCAGCCTAAATTAGTGCCTTAGGCGCTTTTACCGCCATTTCCGGAAGACCACTGCAAGATCGACCTCTTAAATACTAAATACATAATCGCTAAGTACGGGGCGAGTCAGAATTCCAGGAAATCCCACTATGCATCTATATAATATAACCACTCACCCATCTGGCAAGCCACGACGACCAACATCACCAACCCGAAATGAGCGATCACCCTCATTCCACCAAATGTGCACCGGACAAAAAAATATTCTCACAATCCACTCAATAAAATAGAACTAAACTCATGAATTACACTAATTCGGTCCCACACGGACGCGGCATACATGTATCACACATTACACATTACACATAAAAAATTATATTTTAATTTATATTTCAATTACTGCATTGCATTGACTTTTATCGAGTCCCGTTTCGTATCAGAGTACAATACTGACTGCCCGCGTCTCGTCGTCCAGCTGAGCCGGCCGGCGGTGAGGCGCGCCCCTCCTCCTCATCACCCCTCGCCGCACGGCTCAGCGGATGCAACCCGAGACGAAGTTGCATTTTCCTAGAATTCTGACCGCTGTGTATATTTTACAAAGACAATGTATTAATTCTAATATTAATAGAGAAAAATAAATATCTCTCGTTCTTTTTATAATTATTCCTTCTCAATCTCCACTATATTACAGTTATATTATTCAGTATTTGCATTGGCAAGAGAAAGTCGTGTGAGTGTTTCACACCAGATTTTAAAGTTTAAGTCTCATGTTATTATTTCTTAGAACACTCACCTCTTCTCTGCCGTAAATTTTTGATTAAAAAATAAAACAAAAATCAAATTTGATTACCAATATTTCCAACGAGGTCCATGGCCGTCACTGATTCCATTTATTATCCACGTTCCAGCGTGACACATTTCGTGAATCAAAGTATCCCTTAAACGATCCGGTGTATCTAAAATCTGAAAAATAATTTAAAGATTAAAAAAAATTATAATGAAGTAGTCCCTCACTATTCGCGGTTGGTTTTTAACTAAATATTTTTTAAAATTTTAATAAATGCAATACATTTTCCGCTTTTATGTGCCATATTTTGATGCATAATGTATTATAATTATTTAAGTTATTAGTTATCATCATAGTAGAATCCATATTAATATTTTGTTTTTTTATGTATATTATACAGAAAAAAAACTTTGTATTTACCTCATCTGCCCATAACAGACAGGTGGAGTGTCAAATTATTTACACTCAATCTGTTTGTTGCAGGGCTAAAATAAATAGTTCTGTTTCTTATCACATGGTCAGCCAATTGAATGACTGAATCATTTAAGAGCAGAAGAGGTAGAGGTGTAAAAGACACTAATCAGAGTTATCTCCTCTGAAAGTAATGAATTTCATTATACAGCCAGACCCTGTGGTGAATGAAGTGAAGGTGTCATTTGCAGAGTGGAAAATATGTGCTTTTCAGAGGGCCCGGCATGCTGATAAGCGTACTTTTCCACTCAGTGAGGAAGGCAAAGGTAAACCACCTCACTCCTCGTTTTACTTAGTAAAACCTCTACAGGTTCAAACCAGCCTTTTGGCTGATGACCTAAACAACAACAACATTTACCTCATACTGCTTTCTGTATGTCCTTACAAGTACTTTCACGGTGTGCACTGCTTCTTCAGGTAATCTATACTAATATAATAAAGAAGATTTTTAATTCCTAATTTGTGTACGTTGCAATCTGTTCAATTTAGAACAATAAGCAACCCCATGACCCAATGAGATGAGGATGATGTGTATGACGTGTAAATGAGGTGTAGTCTTGTACAGACCCAGGCCGACCATTCCTGAGAGAGTATGGTTAATTAAACCCCAACCATCAAAGTACACCGGTAACCACTGTCTAGTATAAAGAAGAAATGTCTGTTTGTTTGTATGAAGTAATCTCAGAAACTACTGAACTGATTTTAAAAAATCTTTCATTGTTGCATAGCTTAGAGCTTCCTGATCAATAAAGGCTATTTTGCAACTTAAAGTAACTTAAATTAAGTAAGTTAAGCAACTTAAACTGTGACAATGTCGCATGTTTTAGTTTATTGGGTGCATAGCACTTTTTATTTTTTCTAAGTCCCCTGGATGGTGTATTTTTTGGTCTAGAAGCACGATTTAATTTTTATATTTCATAGAAAAACATGAAGAATAACATTCGATTCCAAAAACAATAAAAATTCGGAAATATTCAAAATTTTTATTTTTGTACTGTTTCATATATTTGTTTTCATTAAACAGGTGAGTCATATATTTCCA
Source organism: Catonia carolina (assembly GCA_035578175.1). Taxonomy (NCBI): domain Eukaryota; kingdom Metazoa; phylum Arthropoda; class Insecta; order Hemiptera; family Achilidae; genus Catonia; species Catonia carolina. The sequence goes on from JAQMRL010000009.1 coordinate 45,386,461, forward strand.
ATTACTCTGCGTACTGCACCAATGTATTACTGCCTCTTATCTCAGCCATATATCAACTGTCTCTTTCTTTTCCATTGGCATTCTCCATGCATTCTATTCAATTCTGTTATATCCTAGGAACAAACATTTAAAAAGATTGGCATCGATTTGAGTCAAGAGTCTTTTTTCACTCATGGACAACTTTATGTCGGACTTTCTAGAGCTGGAAGTGCAGAAAAACAATTTATTTTGCTGCCACAGGGCAACAAAATCACAAATATTGTATATGTAGAGGTTTAAAAATAATTTAATGAGGCCTACATTAGCTACTGTGAAGCGAAGCGAGCGGGGTTTGCTAGTGTTTAATAAAAGTTTCTGGAAATTTTTTTTTTTTTTTTTTTTTTAATTTACGCCCCAATTGGAGCACTCAAGTCACTCATGGACATGCGTTCCTTGAGGAGTTAGTTGTGGCACCACACTGTTGTTTTCTTCGTTCCCACATCAATTTCATATTCCTTGACCTGGTGGCTCTCAATCTCTCTGCTACAGCTGCATTCGGCTGTCTTCTCTCTCTGAAAGGCAGTTGGGTTATCCTCTTCTCCTTTAGGATGGTCTTCTCTTCTCGTCTCTGGATCATTTCTTCATTTATATTAAAGTTCCTCATGTCTGACATGACTTCCTGTATCCATTTGTTTTGGAAATATTTTATAAAGATTGCATCTTCTTTTGTCAATGGTTTGAATCAAACTGAATATAAAATGGAAAAATCAACATAAAACAATACTTTCCTACCTAGCCTATATATTCATATAGGCAAGAGAAAGTAAAAATATTGGTTTAAGGGTTGAACACCATTTCAAACCCTTACTAAAATTATGTTAAACCCCTAAAACGAACTTACTTTGGAAGATAAAACAATTCGTGAAGTCCGAATGACTTCTCCACTATTCTTGAAAAGGCGTCGATTGTAACAATAACCGGATGTACTTCTCATTCTTCCATTCCATTGCAAAAGCATATCTTGTGGCAACTGAAAAGAAAAGATGTAATGATACAAAAAATCAAAATAAACAGCATCTTTGAGTTGGAGGTCTATTTGGAAAAATTAATGGATAAGGGGTAGTCAACCCAGAAAATGAAAATGAAAACTTCTGGCTATAATTTATCATTATTTATTTTAAATGAAAGAGTAAATTACTAGTAATGATCTACCGTTAAAACCAAGCCAAAAAATTAATTACAACCCCTAATATAAGGGCGAGGTTGGAAAAGCGGGCTTTTACAGGGAATCAAAAATCTCAAGAACCAAGAAAGATATCAACATGATTTTTATCCTAAAAAATACATAAAATTGCTGTCTATTATTTGTTGTATGCGCTTGTATGTATTTTCTCTTACAAGAAATTTATTAAAGAAAAACCATATTTTCAAAAACATTTATTTTATGTATTCACAAATTATTTTTTAACTAAATCCCCATTAAGGTTTTTGTAATAATCATTCCACAGATAATAGAGCAAGAAATTATGTACATTTGAAAAAAAAACATTTCCAATACAAACCAAAATATTTAATTCCCAAGAATGTACAATCATGCAAAAACCGTATTTCCGGAAAACTTAAAAATGAACGAATAATTTCACTTGCCTTGCTAGTGAGCTTTATTTAAAAAAAAATGTTTTTATAACTTTTTGTCAATTTTTCTATTTCATATAATGAATTAATACAATAATTTCACTAACCTTCTTTTTAAACTGTGTCACCTTTATTTTAATATATTTTAATATTGGAAAAGACATATAAAAATGAAGAGGATGTTATTTTAAAAAAATTAAATACATTTGATGATAAATTACACCACACTATGGAACTTGAAAATAATAATAAATTAAATTTCATGGACATACAATTAATCAAGGGTAATAGTAAAATAACAACAGGTGTATTTCGTAAAAGTATATTACCAGTAACAAATATAAATAAGTCATCTAACCACCCATACTCACATAAAATGGCAGCTTACCATAGTATGATTCACAGAGCATATAATTATATAAAAGATAAAAACTACTAGAAAATGAATTAAGAACAATAAAATTCATAGCACAAAAGAATGGGTATCATGAAAAATAAATAAATAAAGTAATAAATAAAATTAAAAACAAACTACATTTTAAAAATAACTTGAGAACCACCCTTATATTAGATAATAAAATAAAACATAAACCATTTATTGCATTAAAATACAATAAAACTATTAACAATAAATTATACAGAACATTAAATAAATTTTATAAAATCGCATACACATGTAATAATAAAAAACTACTGTCCACAAATATAATTAAAAATAATATAAATGAAACACTAAGCAATAAAAAGGGTGTGTATAAAATAGATTGTGGTAATGAGGATTGTAAAAAAAAAAATTTACATTGGTATGACTAGTCGTAATTTTCAAGTGAGGTATAATGAACATAAAAAAGCACTGAAATGTGACTACATTATATCTAACTATACCAATCATATAAAAGAAGAAAAACATAAATTTGGTACAATAAATGAACATTTCAATATAATAGAACAATGTAATATAGAAAATAAAAATAAAATTGAAAAATATGAGATGTTCCACATTTATAAATATTTAAAAGAGCAAAAGCAGGACATTTTGAATGAACAGGTGAAATTTAGGAATGATGAAGTGATATTGACTGCTGCTGCTATCTACAGTAAATATGAGAAGGGATAAATTAAAATAAATTAATTTTAAATCAGTTTTATACAAGTGACTGAAGATGTATCATCTTCTATAGATTTTTAATAAATAATGTTTTTAGTTTCAATTATATGTTATTTACTCTGATGATGGTGGATCCACCGAAACACGTGTAAGTAAAAATTAAAATAAAGGTGACGCAGTTTAAAAAGAAGGTTAGTGAAATTATTGTATTAATTCATTATATGAAATAGAAATATTTAAAACTGCAGGATGCATTATAAAGATTTACTTTTTGTCAATGTACAAAGTAAACAAATGTTGTGATTCAGAAAATGTTAAACTTTAAATAAATGCAAAAAACAATCGAAATTAAAAAAAAATCATCTTCTTGAGTTGACTACCCCCTTAAATATGTTGTTTAGGTAATCAGCCGAAAGGATGGTTCGAACCTCTATAGCAGTAATTCTCAACCTTTCTTCTCCGCGACCCCCAAATAGTACAAATAAATAAATAAATAAATATTTTGTGACCCCCCACGATAATAATAGTGTAAGAAACTTTCGTTTCCCACCACAAGGATATGCCGAAATTCAAAAAATAACCTTATTCCAAGGGTTTGAATTCAAACCTTTCTGTGCAAATTTTATTTCCGGTTTGACATCGTCAACTTTACATTGATTAAATAAACTCAAGTTGTTGAATAAATTTTATTTAAATGATTTTGAATATTTTCGTAACAATTGATTAGTGTATATTTTATTTTTACATGTATAAATTTTATCACTGTTATATTTTATCTGATACTTTACAAAACGTGTATGATATGTTTTAAATTTTACTGTCCCTTTTATATCGTCATTTTTAAACTATATGTCTTGTCTATATTATGTATTTTAATTTAAACTTTTTCATTCTGTGGCCCGTCCATCTTGCTCGATGATCGGAACCACACTCCCCCTTTCTTCACAAAATTCACAGTTATTCTTTTTTATAGTTTCCTAGCAACCATATAAATAACCCTTTTCAATATTTTTTTGGTAGTATAAATTAGATAGTTTTTAAAAGTGTTTACCTTCCAATCAGCTGGAGTTTGTTTATACTCTCAACTAGAGCAAACATAAACAGATTTAACTGTGGCTGGTTTGATTCATTACAATAGTAAGCCTTACTATTAATAATTATTGAATTTTGACTGTAATTATATGTAAAATGTTTTTTCTTTTAATATTATATAATCAACTGCATTAATGTTAGGTCTTTAAAGAAAATATAGATGAAATATGATTAGGAATACAGATCCAAGTATAAAGAAAATTTTAAATGAAAAACAAATGTAACCATTACATTAATAATAAATTAATGATTAATTTCTTTTCTTCACAAGTAAGTGTACTGATTGCATGTAAAATTTTTATAAATAAGTTTATAATAAATGATTTTTACTTTCTCTTGCCTATATGAATATATAGGAAGGAAAGTATTGTTTTCATGTCGATTTTTCGAAATCGAGTTTTCACCGGATCTATACGTTTTCAGACCCCCTGAACCCAAAAAACATGTTTTTAGCGATTGGTCTGTGTGTGTGTGTGTGTGTGTGAACAGAATATCTCAAGAGCGGAACATCGTACGAACTTGAAACTTGAAACTTAAGTTACATATCACTACCGGACCCGACACGAACATTTTCATCAAAATCGGTCAACCGGAAGTAGTAGTTTATTCGTATAATTTTTCACTTTTTTGCGATTTTCTCAAAAACTAGTCCTACGATTTTTTTTAAAATCAACTGGTTTACTACATTTTTTATGCTCTACAATATAGGGTAGGCGCCGTGTTTGCTGAAATTCTGCTTGAGGCTGTTTTTACGTAAAAACATTTTCTTTTTAAGATTGCGGCTTTAATATGCATTTTAGCGCAAAACGTTATATAATAAAAGTTGTAGAGAATGTAAAATTCTACAACTTTTATTTTAAACATTTTTTTGTATAACGCTTAGTTTAGCGGTAATTTGCGATTTTCTGTTTTTTTTCTCACGAAAACGTGAGAAAAATCGATTTTTTTAACATTTCGGTCTTAGTATGCATTTTACGACAAAAGTGTACATAATTAAATTTATAGAAAATTAAAAGATCTACAACTTTTGTTTAGAGCATGTTTCTCTACAGAGCCTAGTTTAGAGAGAAGGAGTGATTTTCCGTATTTCTAAGCTAAACTGAGGTTGATTGTCATTTTGCGTCATTCACTCATGATTAAAATAAGGTTATGTTTTTGAGGTTAGTTTTTGTTTATTTCTAATATTTTATTAATAATGTTAGGTTTATTATTAATTATTTGCATTGGCAAGAGAAAGTTGTGTGAGTGTTGTCACCAGATTTTTTCTAATAAAATGATTTCACTATTGTTTTGTGACCCCCCTGTAATATCACAACGCCCCCCATTTGAGAATCACTGCTCTAGACATTTTACTAAGTAAAACGAGGAGTGAGGTGGTCTACGTTTGCCTACCTCACTAAGTGGAAAAGTATGCATATCAGTATGCCAGACCTTCTGAAAAGCATCTACTTTCCGCTCTGCAAATGACACCTTCACTTCATTCACCTCAGGGTCTAACTGTACAATGAATGTTTGACTATAGTCTATTCACCGAGTCTGGAGACACGCAGTAAACAAATGGATCACATAATAGCTGTTGATTTAACACACAACCTAGGTCTTTATGCATTCTTCTTAAACCAGTATTCGATGCATTATACCTAGCTTAATATACAGTGCGAGTTATTGTTATGTATATGTTATAATAACATAGATCTTGAAAATTTGTTAAATTTTTAGAAGGAAAGAAATAAATTATTTTTACGTAAGCGTGGTTCATTATCAAATAGCCGGCGTCAGTTAGGCAACCGGCAGTACAAATATCACGTGAACAACACGTTTGTTGATGCTTATCTCAAGACTCAATGAATTCAGTGTAGTGTCTTTTACACCTCTACCTTTTCTGCTCTTAAATGCTTCAGTAACAGAACAGAATTGGCTGACCAAGTGATAAGAAAAAGAACTATTTTTTGTAGTCCTGGAACTAGCAGATCGAGTGGAAATAATTTAACACTCCACCTGCCTGTTATGCGCATGGATTAAATATACTGTTCAGAATAGAACAACCTGTCAGAATTGTGAACCTGTCAGTTGAGATTTGACACACAATATACAGGATAGCTCTGATGCACACTAGGCACCCGTTCCTAGTACATGATTGTACACGCCTTCAAAGTTATGTAAGCGTATGCGCAGTAGACGGATTTGGTTGAGGTATGATGAAGGGAGTAATAATGGTGTGAGTAGTACAGCAGTAGAGGGGGGAATTCACAGCCGACTCGCTCGAATGCATAACGTACCGTAGGTTTATATCGTCTAAGCCTCTTTTTCCTAAAAGAGCGACCTCTAACATGGTGGAAGGGTTGACGTTTCCTTGGGGGCTTTTCACAAATGTCCACCGACCACAGACAATAAGACAAAATAGTCAACCGTTCCAGCTACGATCTGTTCTCTGGGACAGCTTCAATAGAATGAGACAATTCACGCACGCACATACGCATGCATCAAACGTATATCATCCCTTCTACAGCCGGCAGTATTCTCCCCACTCACTTCTCATTTCTGCACGAACTACGCTTACAAAACATTGACAGATTGTACCTGGTGCAAAGTATAAAGTCTTGTATTACTTGATCAACAGCTTACTCTGATGGCTTTTATACTTCAGCACACATTTTTTCTCGAATTACCGGATTATTCTAGAGTATCTAAAATCTAAATACACGGCTTATCAGGTGTACCAAAGTTTCAGATGTAAAAGGAAAAATATGCCATGAAACACTCACACGACTTTCTCTAACCAATGTAAATAATGAACAAAATAACCTAATTTTAAACATAAGTGAATGACACAAAATGAAAATCAACCATCTGAACAACTTAAAAATACGGAAAATCAAAAATTGGCTCTAAACTACGCTCTATAGAGAAAAATATTTAAAATAAAAGTTTTAGGTTTTTTAATTTCCAAAAACGTTAATTATATACACTTTCGTCGTAAAAATGGCCGCAATATTAAAAAAAATCTCATTTTGTTTCCGATTTTTACAAAAAAAATATGGAAAATCACTAATCGACTAATTAATAAGCGTTATACAAAAAATGTTTGAAATAAAAGTTATAAGTTTGTAATGTTCAACAACATTAATTATATACCTTTTTGCTCTAAAATGCATATTAAGGCCAAAATCTTAAAAAACCATTTTTCCTGAAAGTACAGGACTCCCAAGAATTTCATCACAAGGAACTTACTCTACCTTGTAAAGCATAAAAAATTTAGTAAATAAAACGATTTAAAAAAAATCGTAGGAGCCATTTATGAGAAAAGTGCAAAAAATAAAAAATCGCACGAATAAACTAGTGGTTCTGAGTTGAACAATTTTGCTGAAAATGTTCGTGTCGGGTTCCCTAGTGGTATCTAGCTGAAGTTTCAAGATTCAACTTTACAAGTATTCTGTTCACACACACACACACACACACACACACACACACACACACACACACAAACATCAATCGCTAAAAACAGGTTTTTATTGGGTTCAGGGGGCCTGAAAACATGTAAGTTATACCTGGTGAAAACTCAACATGAAAACAATACTTTCCTTCCCTATATATTCGTTCATATAGGGCAAAAGAAAGTAAACATACTATAGATGGGAGCTCACTTGATTGCTAGCGTAAAGAATTCGGGTGGTAAAGAATTCATCCCACACTAGCAAACAAGTCAGCTCCCAACTATACAAGGTGTTAAAAAAAAAAAAATCTGGTGTGAAACACTCACACAACTTTCTCTTGCCAATGCAAATAATTAACAATAAACCTAACATTAGTAAAAAAACATTAGAAATAAACAAAACCTAATTTTAATCATGAGTGAAAGACGCAAAATAAATATCAACCTCAGTTTGGCTTAGAAATACGGAAAATCACTCTTTCTCTCTAAACTAGGCTCTGTAGAGAAAAATGCTCTAAACAAAAGTTGTAGATCTTTTAATTTTTTATAAATTTAATTATATACACTTTTGTCGTAAAATGCATACTAAGACCGAAATGTTAAAAAAATCGATTTTTCTCACGTTTTCGTGAGAAAAAAAAACAGAAAATCGCAAATTACCGCTAAACTAAGCGTTATACAAAAAAATGTTTGAAATAAAAGTTGTAGAATTTTACATTCTCTACAACTTTTATTATATAACGTTTTGCGCTAAAATGCATATTAAAGCCGCAATCTTAAGAAAATGTTTTTACGTAAAAACAGCCTCAAGCAGAATTTCAGCAAACATGGCGCCTACCCTATATTGTAGAGCATAAAAAATGTAGTAAACCAGTTGATTTTAAAAAAAATCGTAGGACTAGTTTTTGAGAAAATCGCAAAAAAGTGAAAAATTATACGAATAAACTACTACTTCCGGTTGACCGATTTTGATGAAAATGTTCGTGTCGGGTCCGGTAGTGATATGTAACTTAAGTTTCAAGTTACAAGTTCGTACGATGTTCCGTTCTTGAGATATTTTGTTCACACACAGACACACACACACACAGACCAATCGCTAAAAACATGTTTTTTGGGTTCAGGGGGTCTGAAAACGTATAGATCCGGTGAAAACTCGATTTCGAAAAATCGACATGAAAACAATACTTTCCTTCCTATATATTCATATAGGCAAGAGAAAGTAATAAATAAAAATTGAGTGACGTTAGTATGAGAGATCAACGCTACTCAACAACTTCAAAACTCCATAGATGCACAGTTAAACTCGTCACAAAAGCGTGTATCCAGTCGCGCTGAATGATTTTCATAAACAGTGAAACTTTTCATGAATAAACTATTACTTCCGGTTGATCGATTTTGATGAACAAGTTCATGTCAAGTCCTCTTATGGTACTTAACTTAATTTTCAAGTTTCAACTACGTACGATATTCCATACCCAAGATATTTTGTTCGCAAACACACAGACCAATCGATAAGATAAAACATGTTTTTTTTTGGGTTCAGAGGGCTTGTAAACGTGCATTATCAGTGAAAACTATAGGGTGATTCAAAAAGAGCGCCGGTTTTGATATATCAAATTAAGAGATTTATTTTATTGAAAAACTGAAATTAAATACATCAACAAGTTCATCTTACCTTCCGATTTCATGTATGAAAAATGATGTCATGCATGTGTCCTCCTCTACTGCGCTGGCACGCATCAACTCTGTCCATGAAATTGGATATTACTGCTCGACAAGTTTCGACTATGTGGGACAAGTGTCACGTATGTGGGGTTTTCTAAACCCCACATACGGCAGTTCTGTTTATTAACAAAACCGTTTAAGTGGAAGTGCGCCTCATCACTGAAAATGATTTTGTTTGCGAAGGTGTCATCATCCTGCCGTTTTCTCAATACCCAGTCAACAAAGTGTCGTCTCTTCTGGTGGTCTGCCACTTTCAAATGTTGCGTCAACTGAATTTTATACGGGTGATATTGGAGATCGTACCGAAGAATTCTCCGTACAGAAGAACATCTTAAACCCAATTGTTGAGAACGGCGACGTATTGATTTTGCTGGGCTAACAGCCACACTGTCACGAACCAACGCAACGTTCTGCTCAGTTCGGCCAGAACGACGACGTCCAGAACTTTTAAGGTCGACTGTTGAACCCGTCTCAAAAACTTTTTTATGAGCCTGCGAACTGTTGATTCATTGGGTGCTTCATTACGTCCTAGAGTACCGCGAAGTCGCCTGACAGTAGCCGCATAACTCTCTCCACTCTGGTAAAGTGTTTTGACGATTAACACTCGTTGTGCAATAGTAAACTTCTCCATGGTTAGACACAGACTGCGAGAGTACTACACTGCGAACAAGAGAAACTACAACTGAATCGTCAATCGGAATGTTCTCCGAAATAGAAATGAGGTCTAACAATGTTGCCAACCGATAAACAAAAATTTACCAGCCGTTTAAAAACCGGCGCTCTTTTTGAATCACCCGTTATTTTAAAAAATTGACATGAACACAATACGTTCCTTCCCTGTAAATTCATATAAATCAACAGATAGAAAAAAAGTAATCATTGCATAAAGAATTACCTTATTTTCGAAGACTTCTTTATTATAAAGCATAAACAATTTTCTAGTTAGTTCTTCTTTTTTATTTTTATAATCCTTTTTATAATTAACAGCATCCGGATGGCAACGTAAATCACCGGTTATTGCTGTAAAATAATAAAACAATATTACAATCCTAATAAAACAACAACCATTTTGAAAATCTGTGAACGTAACCGGTTAGTTCGTTTCAAGCATTTGAGTTACAGACTTACAGAAGAATTCTTAAAATATCGTAAATGGATACGATATCAAACATCAGTGTACTTCAATACTTAATAAAAGGAAAAAATCTGGTGTGAAACACTCGCACAACTTTCTCTTGCCAATGCAAATAATAAACAATAAACCTAAAATTAGTAATAAAACATTAGAAATAAAAAAAACTATCCTCAAAAACATAACCTTATTTTAATCATGAGTGAAAGACGGAAAATGAAAATCGACCTGTTTAGCTTCAAAATACGGAAAATCACTCTTTCACGCTAAACTAGGCTCTGTAGAGAAAAATGCTCTAAATAAAAGTTGTAGATCTTTAAATTTCCTATAATTTTGTTTATATACACTTTTGTCGTAATATGCGTACTAAAGCCGAAATCTTAAAAAAATCGATTTTTCACACGTTTTCGTGAGAAAAAAACAGAAAATCGCTAATTACCGCTAAACTAAGCGTTTTACAAAAAAATGTTTGAAATAAAAGTTGTAGAATTTTAAATTCTCTACAACTTTTTTCATATAAATTTTTGCGCTAAAATGCACATTAAAGCCGTAATCTTAAAAAAACAACGTTTTTACGTGAAAACAGCCTCACCAAGAATTTCAGCAAAAATGGCGCCTACCCTATCTTGTAGAGAATAAAAAACTGAATAAACCAGGCGATTTAAAAAAAATCGTAGGACCAGTTTTTGAGAAAATCACAAAAAAGTGAAAAATTACACGAATAAACTACTACTTCCGGTTGACCGATTTTGATGAAAATGTTCGTGTCGGGTCCGGTAGTGGTATGCAACTTTTAAGTTTCAAGTTCGTACGATGTTCCGTTCTTGAGATATTTTGTATACACACAGACCAATCGCTAAAAACATGTTTTTTGGGTTCAGGGGGTCTGAAAACGTATAGATCCGGTGAAAACTCGATTTCGAAAAATCGACATGAAAACAATACTTTCCTTCCTATATATTCATATAGGCAAGAGAAAGTAAAAAAGAAAATTAGAATATCAAGGACACTTTATTAGAAATGACAAGTACAAGTTGGTGAAATGCATTTTGCAAGGAAAGGCACAGGGTAAGAGAGGCGCCAGAAGATGACAAACATACTGGCTAAATAACTTGAAGACCTGATATAGACTTGAGGCGAATAGACTCATCATTGCCAACACTCGGTAGCGGATTGGCACCAGAAGAAGAAGAAGGAGGAAAAGAAGACTGTTTCATGTCACCAGCACAGCCTAATTATTACTTTCCAGATGAAACGCTTTAAACCATTGGACTTACCTCTACAATTTTGTTAGTCATTTAATTTCTTTTATCTTTTCTACTTCAACTCCTAATCATCGGCATCTCATAATTGGCATTGTTTTCATCTCTACCATCGTCATTGTCATCTCCAACTTCAACACTTTGTGTTTCGGGATGTTGATTCACGGTTCATCAAGTTTGATTTTGTATAGATATATTTTTTGTTTCTTCACAGTTTGGTCTTTTTCAAACACACTACAGAGTGTCGTTTGTGTTTTAATTCTAAGGACATTACTCAGATTTTCTCATATTTGCTTAAAGTTATTGTATTTATTAACTGATTGCAAAAGAAATACTATACTGATTAAAAAAAAAAACTTTCCAGATGAAGTTATCAAAATTGTAATGCTTTAATTTGAGAGTGCCATATTTATTTTTGTTGGTTTTACGTCCGACTGTTTTGCAATTACTGCTAATGCAGATGATGAATGAAGGTTTGAGCTTGCAGTTAATGTTTCAGCTTTCATTTTTGAAATTTTTTTTAAGGCAAACAGTTTTTTACATGACGTTTCCAAACGTAAAGGTTTCACGTTTCAAGTTTTGATGTTCGAATAGGTTAAACACCTGAATTTTAAAGTTTGAAGTTGAAAAATTTGATGAGAGATGTAATAATGCCAGACTTGACCAGGAATCGAACCCAAAACTCCGGTACAGATGCCACTTGCGCTGACCACTACACCACGGGTCAACCTTAGCGCCTTAGATTTAGATACACTCACATTTTTTTAATGACTTTGAAAATTATATGCAGATTCAATGTAAACAACAAAACTAGTTTTCTAGTCCAAACCCTTTGCTGAGACCCAGAAACTGTTTTTATAAAAATACTGAAAAATCTGGTTTGAACACTCACACGACTTTCTCTTGCCAATGGAAATAAACAATATAACCTAATATTAGTAATAATACATTAAAATTTAAACAAGAAAACTAGCCTCAAAATATATAATCTTATTTTAATCATGAGTGAATGATGCAAAATGAAAATCCAACCTAAGTTTGGCTAAATAATATGGAAAATCACTCTTTCATGCTAAACTTGACTCTGTAGAGAAAAATGCTTAAAACAAAAGTTGTAGATCTTTTAATTTTCTAAAAATTTTATTATATACACTTTTGTCGTAAAATGCATACTAAGGCCGAAATCTTTAAAAATCCATTTTTCTACAGATTTATAGACTTTTTTAAAATTTAACTCTTGTAATATGATGTTCTGAGGTGCTCGAGAGAAAATATGCAATGAAAATGCCCAAACTGAGAATAAAGGTGAAAACCGGCTGATGCATCACGACAATGCACCTGCTCATACTTCAATGAAAAAAAGTTTTTGACTAAAAACAATATGACCACTGTCCCACATCCTCCATATTCATCAGATCTAAGCCCCTGTGACTTTGCTCTGTTCCTAAAAATGAAAATTCATGAGAAATGTCACCGTTTTGACACTTGAGAAGACTTTCAGGAAAGAAAATACACAGAAATGCCTGACAGCCTTCAGGAAAATGTTTTTGACACCTTCCAGGTATGGGATACACACTGAATTCGTTGTATCCATTCACAAGGAGAGTACTTTGACGGAGTTGGAAGTCTTTAGTTACCTAGGTAAGCAAAAAAAATTAGTAGACAGCCCAAGAAATTTCTGACAGCACCTCATACTAAACCCAGTAAATCTCATTTTACGAAAAAAGTCCTGAATTAGGGTGGAAAATGTTTAACACTTACATCGGTCTCACAGGCACTAAGGGTGATTTGTTTACATAATACTGGGTTCCCCGAGCTAGGGTTGGTGCTGACCTTCACAATAGCTTCCTCCCTCATTCCTATCTACTTCATAGTGAAATATGGTTCAGTTCACGTGAATCGTTGCGGTAGTGTAAATCGTTCTTAAAAATCATACCGGTCTGTGATACCGCGTGTTTCTTTTTGTGTATTTCATGTAGCGGTCTGTGGAACCGTGTGTTTCCCTTACTGTATTTAACGGTCTGTAAGACGGGTGTTTCCTTTACGGGTTTATATTTTAATTATTTTTATATATTTTAATTATTTTTTTTATTACTTAATTGTAAATTTCTGAAATGGCTCGACCACTTAGTACAAGCGATCCCGATTATGGTGACAGAATTCGTAGATTATTGGAAAATGATGACAGTGACTCGGAAGGTTCTATTTGTGATGAAATTGATGACTCGGATGTATCACTTGCAAGAAAGCTATTTGCCTAGAATGCAGTAGAAAACTGTGTCTTGATTGTACAAAAAACAAATGTCAGTAAAAAAAACCCTAATATGTAAGTAGTCACTTTTGAGTTATGTTTCTTTTATACAAACTTTTGCTTTTTTTAAATTTAAGTATGTGATTAAATATATATTAAAATAATACATTTAACCTGAGTGAAAAACAAACATTATAAGTATGTTATCAATTTTAAAAATTAAGTCGTTAATACAATAAATAATTTGGCTTTTTTTCATTTATTTAAACAATTGTTTTTCGAAAACCAGATCTTATACCAATGTCATTTCAATCATTATACTATAGTAAAATAAAATAATTTTTGTTAAACAGATCTAATTGAGTTTCTTTGCCTTTGATTCCCAAATAAATTGCCAAAAATGAAATGGCGGTCTGTCAGACCGGGTGTTTCTATTAACGTTATAAAAAACATGTTTCCATATAAGTGTTAACTACTTTCTATCAATACACCATAGATGTAACCCTTCATAAATTTTATATTTCAATTATATTTTCTAAAAATTAAAAATAATTTTAAAAATATTACCAGATAAAGAACTGAGGAACGATAGAGTATATCTTGGTGTTGACTGAAAAATCTTGTCACATTTATTTTTCGGTGTCAGCAATTTATTTTCAGACTCTAATAAATCGCTATTGAATTGTTCTATGATATCTTTGGTTAATTTTGGAGTTTTTGGTGTTTCAATTTTAACAACAATAGGTTTATCTTTCACGTCTTTTTTATCGATTCTATCTTCTAATTTTGTTTTAACATTGTTATCGATTTTACCATCTTTATGCGATTTAACCAATCTTTGTTTCTTCTTTTTATCATTACTTCCAGAACTGTGATGCGATAGATTAATCGGTAAATGACGTTTTATAATTTTATCAGGCGATTTCTTTTTAATTTTCTTATTTTTTTTCGAAGACACGATTGTGGAAGATTTGGCAGTGTTGGAATCAGTGTTTTCACTTCCTTTACTAGTAAATGAAAGACGTCTCGGATTTTTAGCGCAACTTTTATTACTTCCATGACTATATAATGACCTACAGCAAAAAAAAAATCAGTAAATAAACTATTACAACTTATTAATTTAAGTACAAATTCTTTTTTGTTTTAAGTTCGCCACTACCACAACATAAACTATACTTAGGGAATATACAGTATATTGCGGAACCTTTTGTAGGTTAACTGTACGAATATAGCTGTTTTTTACCGTTAACAGAAATGTTGGTTTCTCAAAAATGCTGTCGAACTGTTCACAGTGCTGAATGAAATCTAATATGCAATGTAATAAAGCTACGAAGTTGAAACTAAACAAAAATACCTTTCCGTGTCTCTTAACTAAAGCAATGAGCAAGCGACTAACTACTGTGATGTTTCTCTTTTCACAATTATTTGAAATTTTAAGGAGGAAATTAAAGACAATCAAGAAGATAATTCTTAATCAACAGTTTTTTTTGACGCCTGGTAAAAAAAAATGGTTATATCAATAAGAAAGAGTGATGAAATAAAATTAATCCCTAAGAGAACACGGGACAGAAGAGCAAGGGACTCCGCTCACAAAACCCAAGTAGACAGAGAAACCTTAAAAACAGAAGAGAAAAGAACGGAATTTAAAACCAAAGTCAGAACCCACCAAAGTATGGGCCTGGAAGAAATTAGAAGTAACATGATAGAGGTTGCCGAAAGAATCACTCCTAAAAGGTTTGCAAAAAAACACTGGTGGAATGACACATGTACAAAGGCGCAAGACGAACAGAATAGAACTTTCCACATCTGGTCATCCACAAAGAGAGACACGGATTACGAAATATACAAACAACAGAGGAATAGATCAGCTAAAATAATCCGGAATGAGAAAAGGAAACAATTTAAAAGCCTCCTTAACTCTATAGAACAAGACTTTACGAAAAATAATACCGCAGATTACTACAGGAATGTTAAATTGTTGAAGAACGGCTACCAACCCCCTAGTCTGTGTCTCAGACGACCTGACGGCTCCCTTGCTATTAATAAGTCAGAAAACTGCGAGATAGTGGCGGAGTACTTTGAAAAACTACTAAATTGCCCCAAACCCGACATCCTCATTACCACAACAGAAAATACCCATGTCAATTCAGACAGCCCCCTCCATCCAAGACAGAAATTAGAGACGCAATCAAAGAACTTAAAAATAACAAGGCTAAAGATCAGAACGGCCTCTTCGCGGAACTCTGGAAATTAGCCCCGGAACAGACGGTGGACAAACTGCATTTGATTTTCTCCGACATATGGAACACGGAAAATTTCCCTGAAAAAAGTTGGACAGAAGCCATAATACACCCTATTCACAAGAAAGGGGACAAATTGGACATAAATAATTATAGAGGAATCTCCATTTTGGACATTACCTACAAAATCTTCTCTAAAATTCTTCTTAAGAGATTGGAACCCCAAGTGGATCACGTAATCGGCGATTATCAGGCAGGCTTCAGAAAGGGAAGGTGCGGATCTGAGAAGATCCTAAGTCTTAAATTAATATGCAGAAGAGCAGCAGCCAGACAGAAAAAGTACTACATTAGTTTCGTCGATTTTGC
Source organism: Catonia carolina (assembly GCA_035578175.1). Lineage (NCBI taxonomy): Eukaryota > Metazoa > Arthropoda > Insecta > Hemiptera > Achilidae > Catonia > Catonia carolina. The sequence continues at coordinate 45,402,684 of JAQMRL010000009.1, forward strand.
CAAGGCTTACGACTCCATAGACAGAGACGTCTTAATGAAAATACTCCAAGAATTCGGAGTGGATAATAAAATTAGAAACTTACTAAAACTAACACTAACTGGAACCTTTTCTAGAGCAAGGTTTATGGGAGTACTCTCAGAACCTTTTGAAGTCAAGACGGGAGTTAGGCAAGGAGATGGATTGTCTCCCATACTCTTTAACTGTGTCCTGCACAAAGTAATAACTGAGTGGAGGAAAAAATGCCAAGAATACAACACGAGGAATAAGATAAAGGGAACCGTCTATGGAGGGAAAAGTTTGGCCACTAGATTCGTGATCGATGTACTGGCTTTTGCAGATGACTTGGCTTTGGTTGCAGAAACCAGAGATCAAGCGATTTTTCAGATAGACACGCTTAAAAGGGTAGCGGGGGGAACGGGTCTGACTATCTCTTTTGAAAAGTCCGTTTTCATGTCTAATGATAAAGACAGCCCAAGGTCACTTAAAACTGATTTTGGCAGATTGAGCAGAGTTGAACATTTTAATTATCTGGGCAAAATCATCCAACAAAATGGATCGGATGCCCTGGCATTACGGAAAAGAATTGGAAAATTAGAGATGGCGTATGTACGGATGAAAGGATTTTACAACAAAAAGTGTATCTCCCGCAACACCAAGTTAAGACACTCACACACGGTGGTCCTCCCACAGGTTTTGTACGCGGCTGAGACTCTGACATGTTACAGAAAGGGAGAACTTGCAAAGCTGGATAAGGTACACAGAAGATTTGCCCAGACAATATTGGGAACAGTCTATGACCCAGACACTAACGTACATAAAAAACGATCAAACCAAGTAATAATGAATTTTCTGGGGGAATCCTTGGCAACAAAGTGTCGAAAAAGACGACTGCAATATTACGGACATCTAATGAGGTTTAGGGATATAGAAAATGAGACCTACAAGTTGATCAGAAGCCAGGAAGGACTTAAAACCAGAGACAGATGGTTGAAGGAAGTGGAGGAAGACCTCATAACGTTGGACATCTCGGGCAACGACATTACGAACAGAGACATTTTTAGGCACAAGGTTGAGACTTTCGGGAATTTTCATTCTGCTGAGTCCAAGAATAGAATCTGGACAGAGGAGGAGAGACAGGTGGTGAGTAGGAGGATGAGGGAGTACCACGCAAGGAGGTGACAGCTCCCAAAACAGCCTAAGGGAAAATGAATTTAATTACATAACTAGTGCGCTCTTAAAAGGGCTATACAATTAAAAAAAAAAAGAAAAAGAAAGAAAGTGATGCCGACATGTGAAACGTTATTACAGACTTTGAAAGAAAGGCAAAATTTTGATTGGAAACTTTGTGTTGTTGTTTAGGTCATCAGCTGAAGGTTTGGTTTGAACCTGTAGAGGTTTTACTAAGTAAAACGAGGAGTGAGGTGGTTTACAATTGCCTTCCTCACCGGGTTGAAAAGTATGCTTATCAGCATACCGGGGCCCTCTGAAAAGCACAGATTTTCCACTCTGCAAATGACACGTTCACTTCATTCACCACAGGGTCTGGCTGTATAATGAAATTCATTACTTTCAGAGGAGATAACTCTGAGATTAGTGTCTTTTACACCTCTGCCTCTTCTGTTCTTAAAATATGATTCAGTCATTTAATTGGCTGACCATGTGATAAGAAACAGAACTATTTATTTTACTCCAGCAACTAGCAGATTGAGTGCAAATAATTTGACACCCCCACCTGGCTGTTATAGGCAAGGGAACTTTGTATGTAAAGAAAAATTTTAAAGGAAATGGGGTTTAAGTGGAAAATGTGTCAGTCTCAACAAAGTATATTAAGTATAATACAGTGTCTCGCTTATTGGGGTTGGCAGCACTTTCAGATTTCTCTTCTCTTCCTCACAGCCCATCCATACGCAAAAGTCATTCTTATGACTCACTAACAGACAGGTGGAGTAACAGACTCTGCCCATAATAGACAGGTGGAGTATCAAATTATTTACACTCAATCTGTTTGTTGCAGAGCTAAAATAAATAGTTCTGTTTCTTATCACATGGTCAAGTCAATTAAATGACTGAATCATTTAAGAACAGAAGAGGTAGAGGTGTAAAAGACACTAATCAGAGTTATCTCCTCTGAAAGTAATGAATTTCATTGTACAGCCAGACCCTGTGGTGAATGAAGTGAAGTTGTCATTTACAGAGTGGAAAATATGTGCTTTTCAGAGAGCCCAGCATGCTGATAAGCATACTTTTCTACTCAGTGAGGAAGGCAATGGTAAACCACTTCACTTCTCGTTTTTACTTAGTAAAACCTCTAGAGGTTCAAACCAGCCTTTCGGCTGTTGACCTAAACAACACATGACTCACTAACTATAAGATAGGTCTGAATGCCTGAAGAACATTTACTAATATTACCAGAGTACCGGAGATTAAACAAAAGCTATAGAAAAGTATTAAATCTTGTCAAACAGAACGCAGACTGAGAGAGCCTAACTTAACGCGGACAAATCAGGATGGACCAGACAGTTGTAAAGAAAACGTGAACGAGTCATGGTGAATTTACGATTTGTTATTTTTTAACTTTGAAACTTGAATTTATATTGTCTAGCGGTTCCTCAGACGAAGAAGAATTACTTCTTTTGTTCGCTTTGAGACGGCCGAAACGAAAAAGAAAATGGGTGCACAAAATTAATTGCAAAAGAGAGGAGGTAGGCGAATTTCGCCGACTTTGCAATGAATTGAATTCCTTCAAAAACCGATTTTTCATGTATTTTCGTTTATCCCAACTATAATTTCATTATTGTTGATATAGGTAGTTATGGGTGGCATAATGATAGTAGTGTCTTCGAAAATTCCGCTTTCTATTGTGAGTTTGTGAATAACAAAATTATACTATCTCCAAAATCACTACCAGGAACAGACATCCGTGTACGAGACAAATTTGTTAATTACTTAAACTAATTTGAGTCAATGAATAATGATAATAATTAATAAGTCAATGACTAATTATAGACTGATACACTTTCAATGAACAGTTATGCAGTCTGTCAAGTCACGTCGATAGTAAAAACGTAAAACTAATTTTTTGTTATAAATACTGTAATAACACAAAAATAATAAAATTTATGTTTAGTACTACTGGTTTGTTGAAGTTTTTCAGCAATTTCTCTCAATGATTGTGCTTTCTTAACCAACTTTTTGTAATCATTATCTTGCACATCATATAAAATGTGGGTGCTCCCGAACAAGTTTAATTAATTTTTCCTATTCATCGGCCATCCTGTCCGTCGCGGACTCTGTAGAAATACACAACCTCCCAACAGTCCGCCGCGGAATAGATTAGTATACGGGGTAGGCTGCTGTCTTTTTGACTAGGATGATGCAACAATGTCTAACACAGGGTCTGCGTGGACAAGAGCGGACTGTCCGCGTTCCGTTTGACAAGACCTTAAGGGTATATGATGATTTAAGGCATCAGTTGGCCCTGTGAACAAACTCGATTTGCCGTCTTAAGGCATCAGCCGACCTCAACATGTTAACTAAAATTAGATAATAAATTTTAATGTCTCATACATACCATTTTGAATCACTTAACGCATCGATTTCTTTTTTAATATCGCTTGAGATTACTTTCTGATACAATACTAGGCTAGTATCTTCGTCACCTGAAGATTTAACGATGAACGAAGACTCATTAATTTTCGTCAACTGACTACGAGCTTTTGATAATTCCAAACGCTTTAATCTTGTTTTCTCCAAAACTGCAAACAACACACAAAACATGGTATAAAAGATGTATTTAAATTATATAAATAAAATATAAAAATAGTGCAAAAATTTAAATATCTGGGCGAAATAATAGATAATAAATTAAAAGAAAAACTCACTTGGAATAACAGAGCACTTAAAATGAGGAATGCTCATGTTTTAACTAAATCTACATATAATAAAAAATCTGGTGTGAAACACTCACACAACTTTCTCTTGCCAATGCAAATAATTAACAATAAACCTAACATTAGTATTAAAACATTAGAAATGAACAAAAACTAACCTCAAAAACATAACCTTATTTTAATCATGAGTGAATGACGCAAAATGACAATCGAACTCAGTTTGGCTTAAAAATACGGAAAATCACGCTTTCACGCTAAACTAGGCTCTGTAGAGAAAAATGCTCTAAACAAAAGTTGTAGATCTTTTAATTTTCTATAAATTTAATTATATACACTTTTGTCGTAAAATGCATACTAAGACCGAAATGTTAAAAAAATCGATTTTTCTCACGTTTTCGTGAGAAAAAAAACAGAAAACCGCAAATTACCGCTAAACTAAGCGTTATACAAAAAAATGTTTGAAACAGAAGTTGTAGGTTTTTAAATTCTCTACAACTTTTATTATACAAGTTTTTGCGCTAAAATTTATATTAAAGCCGTAATCTTAAAAAAACAACGTTTTTACGTGAAAACAGCCTCACCGAGAATTTCAGCAAACATGGCGCCTACCCTATCTTGTAGAGAATAAAAAATTGAGTAAAATAGGCGATTTTAAAAAAAATCGTAGGACCAGTTTTTGAGAAAATCGCAAAAAAACTGAAAAATTATACGAATAAACTACTACTTCCGGTTGACCGATTTTGATGAAAATGTTCGTGTCGCGTCCGGTAGTGGTATGTAACTTAAGTTTCAAGTTCGTACGATGTTCCGTTCTTGAGATATTCTTTTCACACACAGACAGACACACACACACACACACACACACACACACACACAGACCAATCGCTAAAAACATGTTTTTTGGGTTCAGGGGGTCTGAAAACGTATAGATCCGGTGAAAACTCGATTTCGAAAAATCGACATGAAAACAATACTTTCCTTCCTATATATTCATATAGGCAAGAGAAAGTAAAAATGTCTCTCTACAAACACAAAGATGAGGCACTACAGAACTGTGATTCTGCCAGAGGCACTATATGGTAGCGAAACCTTAATACGAATTAAAAACGAAAGGAAAAGTGATCAGACAATTAAAACGGAACGTAGAATTGTTAGAACTTGCATTAATAAGAACTACAAAAAGGATGGTGTGTGGAGAATCCCTACAAATGAAACAGTGTATGAAGTCGTGGAACCAATTATCAGTCTAATGAAAAAGCACAGAATTTCTTATTTCTTTCACATATTAAGAATGCCAGAGAATAGGTTATTAAAACAACTTATAACCAGAGGAATCAGTGTGAAATCTGGTGGAAGATACATCTCAGCAATTAAAGAGGATTTTGACGAAGTTGGACTGAGGATTGAAGATGCGACAAATAAACCAAAGATAAGGGCGTTTCTAAATGCAAAATGTTTTAATGTGGACAAGGTGGCTAGAGTTGTGCAGGTAACTGACGAACAACGAAAAGCAAGATCTGAAAACATGAGGAGGTATTGGCAAAAATGGCGAGCCAATGAAGTACATTGGAAGCGAACCAGAAGGTTGAGACTAGAGTGATCCATTGAGGTCAAACAAGCGAAAAAAAAAAAAAAAATCTCTCATTATAAAACCATAGTGTACTTACTTGCAGATAATTTAGTTTCTAAACTCATGCAATATCACATCCAATCAAGTCCAAGCAACTCATAATCTCTTTTATTGACTTTAGAATAGCTTATGATTGTATCCACAGACCGTTTATGCTTAAAATCATAAGACATGTTGGTTTGCACCCAAAACTGGCGCCTGTATACAATACGGGCGCTTATTTCACTTGGTTTTGTATCCGTTAGCTCTAGCTATAGTGTAAGTTGTTATATTTGTGTACTGAAATTAAAGTAGTCGGGCATGCGCACTGATGCTGTTCCCTCCTTACCCCTCGTTGCAAATTTTAATTAGTAATTAGTTAGTAATTTTAATTAGTTTATTATTTATTTTGTAAATCTTTAAGTGTAATAAATATTTGTAATTGTAAACTTTAGCGTATTAATTATTTAATAACCTAGATCCCGAAACGGACCTTAACGATAAGTGTCACAGTAGGGTATCTGATGCCTTAAAGATTCAGTCGGGTTTGGGAACGAACTCGATTTGCCGTCTTAAGACGTCAGTCGACCTCAACAAGTTAAACGTTCATCTACTCTCCAACAAAAGAACTTTTTACAAGACTATGTTAGTAAATAAATATTATGCACATGTTTACTTACATTCTTCAAAATGATCATCACTTGACGAAGAAGATGAGAACATACTTGACTTGCGGTTCTTTCGCCTGCAATAAATAACACCGATTAAAAAAATATAATGTACGAGGGCGGTCCAGAAAGTCTGTCACATTTTGCGTTGTAGCTGCTACGGGCGGAGCTATCGCGGCCATTTTGGTACCGCGGCGGTTCTCCGTTCAGTGGCTATCCAGCCGTGCTTGCGAGAGGTCTGTGTCACTCTTCATTGTTTTTCAAAAACAATTTAAAATATGTGCCGCAATTCAAAATCCTGCCAGTTGTGAAGTACGGTCGGTAATACAGTTTTTGTTGGCTATCGATTTCTTGGAACGTGGCACAACAATAACCTCTGCGAGGTATTGTGAAACACTTGAAAAGTTAAGAAGAGCGATCCAAAACAAGCGCAGAGGAAAATTGACTGGAAAAATTCTCTTTTTGCATGACAACGCCCGACCACACACGGCAAACCGAACACGAGAAGTCCTGGATGCTTTCAAATGGGAGGTTTTCCCACATCCGCCATACAGTCCGGACCTTGCGCCCAGCGATTATCACTTGTTCCCGACAATGAAGACATGGCTTGCGACGCAGCGCTTTGACGACGATGCGGAGCTGCAGGAGGGTGTGACTAACTGGTTAAAATCACAGGCGGTAGACTTTTATGACGCCGGCATTTTAAAATTAGTTCACCGCTATGAAAAGTGTCTTAATTTGTTTGGTGATTATGTAGAAAAATAGCATTTTAGTTGCACTTTCAAATGTATATAATACAATTTTTTTCTTGTACTTAGTTTTTTTTTTATATCAAAACGTGACAGACTTTCTGGACTGCCCTCGTATTAAAATGTTCATTTTAATATGAATTAAAATTTAATATGAATTGTATTAAAATGTTCATTTTATTTTCTCTTGCCCTGAACAAAATATACAGAAGAAAAATATTGTTTTTATGTCAATCTTTCACCAGTAATACATAGTTTTAGACTTCAACGTACTAAAACGCCGTTCTTTTATGAAAAGCCTGGATGGAGTAACAGACGTTTAAAAACCACATTAATGGAAAACCGGCTAAAATCTGAGTACTCTTTATGCGTAAATTGCTGCAACTCCAACTAGTTACAAAATAAAATAATCTAAGTCAAACCAATCAACACAGGAAAGAACAGGGTTTAATTTAGTGTAGTGTTCAAAAAAATATTTGTTATGTTTTTTTAGATAAAGCTCTTTAAACAAGTGCGGACAGGTGAAATGCCATGCTTCTTAAACGCATGCGACGTAGCATCGCATGCTACATTGCACGAGTGTGGACATAGCTATTGGGTTACTTTTTGAACCCCACCACTTATACGTAATACTAATAAAAATTAACAATAAAACAAATCACTGTACCTTTCAGTCATCAGTGGTTTAACAGGATCAATTCGTTTTTGTCGATTATTTTTAGGTTCAGTCATAGGTAAAGCATTTAAAGCACGCCAAGATTCTCCGTACAACTGATTTAAAATTCTAGCAGCAGGATTATCCATGGGTTCTCCGCAGTCCATACTAACATTAGACTTCATTTCTTTTTTCAATAACCTAGTTCAAAAATAAATAAATATGTTTTACTACATTATTAATCATATTTTATGTTCACTTCAGGTATGTAAAGTACACATTTACTTTTATTTCTCTCCATACTCTCTGATTCACTGATGAATTCTCTTCTACAGAGAACAATGTACTTGAATTCAACTGTTTCTTTTACAAAGTAAATATTCTCAATTAAGAATTAATTAAATTTGAAATAATAATAATAATAATTTCAAATTGAATTAAGAATTCTCAATAGAATAGAATTTCTCTTAGTAAAAGGTAAAATTTTTCATCTCAGCAATTGGTAGCTTTGAACATGCTTTTGTTTTGTACATCATATTTTTTTAAATATTTGTAACGGCCCCTCTATCTACATCGATAGGTTGGTAGGGGCGTTAACAAAAAAACAGTAAAGGAAGCTAAAACAAATAAATACACTCAAGTTGCGGTTGCACATAAAACTTCAATCAAAATATTAAATTTAATGAAAAAAATAAGAATAATACAGTAATAGCATATAATGGTAAAAATCAATAAAAATTAATAATGTTAATTACTTTTATAAAAACATGACTCAACTCAGTTAACGAAATAATACACAATTTAATAAAAATATCTAATTAATATTCAAAAGCTAAGTTATAAAATTATTTATTACCAAAAATATTTAGTTTTAACAATAACTGCCCTATTTTGTAAATAAGATTTGAAATCAACCATGGTTGTTAAATTATGAATAGAATATAAGAAAGATTGGCCATTTTCCATTTTATTTTACAAGTATAACTGAGAAACATCCAGCAATACTGGCAAGACAAATACAAAAGTTTTGTAATGGTATTTAAGTTACAAAAAAAGTTTATAAAAATATAGAATACAGGATGAAAATTTTATAAAAACTTCTTTAGTTATTTTAATGCAAAGGCTACTCTGCTGTTTTTAAAAAAAAACTCGAAACAGATAAAATAAAATAGTTAACAATTTACTCAAGAACATGCTTGACCATAAGAGATCCATCTGTCCAAACCATCAATTGAACGGCCAGAACATGTTGGCAGCAGTAAATGAAAATCCACGCAATAAGGTTGATTCAGAAGTAAAATTAAATAAATAATTACATACCATTCTTTTCAGTTTATTAAACAAATACCTCCTTCCACTTATTGTAAATAGATGGACTCAGTAGCGTTTGCATTTTTACTTGTTTTGTTTTATTTGATGATGAACTATCTCATTTCTATTTTAATCCTTAAGGTTATGCACGGGGAATCGAACCCAGATAATCGTAACAAAGTTCAATACAAAAAAACATAGTTCTAGTTTAAATAACACGCACAAACACTTTAAATCAATAGATACCCGTAAGAGTTCTCAGTTCCGGAATGTTTTCGGCCAATTAACTTACTAAAATTTAAATTGGTCATAAAAGAATTACAAAATTTATTTTTTAAACAACTTGCACAATCCGAAAAGACTTTTAAAAATAGATACGAAACTAATTAATTATAACCGCAAAAACAGACTGTTCAAACAAATTAAATAAAATAAGAATCAGAATACATAAAAAACTTTTATAACAAAAGTATAAAGCACAAATAGGCCCGTACATTACTGAGCAATAATGTACGACCTTACATTTCGACTGCCGAGACATGACTCTCGTCAACCAGGAAAGTATTCAATAAATTCGCTAGCTCTCGGACACTACATAAAAGTAGATAATAAATCAGCTGATACGCAGATAATTAGAACAACCGCTGAAAAATAAAATTTAAAATCAAATAAGTAACGGCGGCAAAGCCGGACGTTACATATTTTAAAAGTTTTTCACCTACGAAACTAAATCATCAGGGAGAAATGTCGATTTGTTCCTGAATATAATAATATTGAGTAATAATGCTTACATAAGTCCTAGTTGGTGTTAGGAAATGATATGAGGTGATATACAGATAAAAGAACACACCAGACCTGACTGGGAAACAAACCTAAGACCCCGGCATAAAAGAAACCAGTTGTATTGACCACTACACCAATATGGACTGGGATTAAAAAAAAACAGCATGGCATAAAATCAAAAAATAGTTTTCATAACTTTATGGTCATACTTCAATCTGTTCGTTTCAGGGCTAAAATAAATAGTTGTTTCTTATCAGATGGTCAGCCAATTAAATGACTGAATCATTTAAGAACAGAAGATGTAGAGGCGTAAAAGACACTAATCTATTCTGAAAGAAATGAATTTTATTATACAGCCAGACCCTGTGGTGAATGAAGTGAAGGTTTCATTTGCAAACAAAAACATTATGGTTTTGAAAGAAAGGCTAAATTTCAGTTGGAAACTTTGTACGTTAAGAAAAATTTTAAAAGAAATGGGGTATAAGCGGAAAAAGTGAGTGACAACAAAGTACAGTATAACTTGGTTATTTCGAACTCGGATAATTCAAATTTTTGGATAATTCGAATAAACTGGTATTCCCCTTGAAAAGCATATTAAAATCTGAACAAAAATGGTATGCCTAATTCAAAGTTAAAAATAGGTTATTTGGTTAATTCGAAGTTTTTCAAAGAAAGAATAAAAATGTTTGTTTAGCTAGGTTTTTCGTAAACAGGTTCTGTAATAAAATTATTTCTACCTGCTGCGTTTGGGTTGAAAATAGACACAATAGAGTGTCAGTTATTAGTGCGTAGTAAGCCTAATCTACGCAATTCCAGCCAGTATGCCGTATAGGCTTTGAACATTGTAAAGTGAATTTCACTTTCACACAGACCTGCACTGTATGATCGGTTTGGGATTTCCCTAGTTAAATTTACACCCACATTCTTGAACCGTTTTCAGTCACAGCACAGTAGGCCTACTGTAGAGTATACACGAGTGCATACGGTGTGTAGAATTTGTGTTGTACAATTTACATACAGTAGTACTACATACTTTTTTTTAACTAGGTACAGTACATTTCAGTACTACTGAATTGTTTTCGTTTCAGTTAAGAGTTTACGTGCAGTGCGGTTAAGTTCATTTAACAATGGCTAAGCGTGGTCCGTATAAGAGTTTAACTTTGGACGAAAAATTTAAAGTGATTCAAGATGTGGAACGCGGTACAAAATGAAAGTGTGACATAGCTAAAGAATACGGAATTTTACCGAACATTTATCGTCTTTCTTAAAAAATAAAAACACAATTATGGAAAACTGGAATCAAAAAAACGGAAAATGTCGAAAGCGGGTAAGAACAGCTGAATATCCTGCAGTGGACGATTGTGTTTTGAAGTGGTTCAAGCAAGCTCGCGACCAAGTGATTCCTTTAAGTGGAACAATAATTCGTGCAAAAGCAGAAGGATTTGCAAAAAATTAGACATTCGGGATTTTAAAGCAAGTACATAGTATACATAGTGTAGTACGTATAACAAAAGTTCGAATATTGTAATTTTTTTAACTTTACAATACTGTTCCATATGATGTTGGTTATTTCGAATTTTGGATAATTCGAACTTTTTTCCATTCCCCTTCAGGTTCGAATTAACCAAGTTTCACTGTATATAAATAGAAAGGCAACATGTTGTTAACTAACGGTGCAATTACACGTTAGTAAAATATAGTGTCTCACTTTTGAGGTTGGCTGTACGGTTAGATTTCTCTTCCCTTCCTCACAGTCCATCCATATGCAAAAAAAAAGCATTCTTGTGACTCACTATCTACAAAAAAATCTCGTATGAAACACTCACACAACTTTCTCTTGCCAATGCTAAAATTGACCAATAATCTAGTAATAAAACATTAGAAATAAACAAAAAACTTACCTCAAAAAACATAACCTTATTTTAATCATGAGTGAAAGACGCAAAATTAAAACCGAACTCAGTTTGGCTTAAAAATACGGAAAATCACTCTTTCATGCTAAACTAGGCTCTGTAGAGAAAAATTCTTTAAATAAAAGTTGTAGATCTTTTAATTTCTTATAAATTTCATTATATACACTTTTGTCGTAAAATGCATACTAAGCCCGAAATCTTAAAAAAATTGATTTTTCACATGTTTTCGTGAGAAAACAAACAGAAAATCGCTAATTACCGCTAAACTAAGCGTTATACAAAAAAATGTTTGAAATAAAAGTTGTAGGATTTTAAATTCTCTACAATTTTTATTGTATAAATTTTTGCGCTAAAATGCATATTGAAGCCGGAATCTTAAAAAAACAATTTTTTAATGAGAAAACAGCCTCTCCAAGAATTTTAGCAAACATAGCGCCTACCCTATCTTGTAGAGCATAAAAAATTAAGTAAATGAGGCGATTTTTAAAAAAATCGTAGGACCAGTTTTTGAGAAAATCGCAAAAAAGTAAAAAATTACATGAATAAACTACTATTTCCGGTTCACCGATTTTGATGAAAATGTTTGTGTCGAGTCCGGTAGTGGTATGTGACTTAAGTTTCACGTTTCAAGTTCATACGATGTTCTGTTCTTGAGATATTCTGTATACCTACACACAGAACAATCGCTAAAAATATGTTTTTTGGATTCACGGGTTCTGAAAACTGTTTAGATCTGATGAAAACTCGATTTCTTAAAATCGACATGAAAACAATACTTTCCTTCCTATATATAGTCATATAGGCAAGAGAAAGTAAAAATAATTCTAAACTAGATGAATAAAAGTTTTAAAAAATTAACTTACCTTCTTTTTTGAACATGTTTAATTTTGCTTTTAACAGTTGAGTTAACTTTATTAGGCTCAGTCAATGGTTTTCTAATAAGTCTACTACCATGAAGAGGAGTTTCCATGTCAAATTTACTAATTTCTGTTTTGATATTTTCATTTTTAACGTAATGTGACAGCTTATGTTTTTTATTAATTAACGGTGGAGATACAGATATCGGCAGATCATCGTCTTCATTATTCGAATCGCTGGTTTCGAATGGATTTTTACTACTACAAATTTTTTCGGTATCCGTAAGCCATTTATTGATATCGTTAACTTTCGATTTAGTTAACAACGGTGATTCATACGACGTTAATGGTAATGATAATGGAACATTTTGTAAACCTTCGTTAACTTTATTACAATCTTCGTTATTCGATTGTAATTTCGTAATAGTTTTTTTGAAACTAAATCGACTATTTTTTTTCCTTACGGGTTGTGGCGTACTTGCATCAATTAGACCGTTTTCAAAATCCATACTACAATTTAACGAAACATTATTCGTTAACATTTTCGTATTACTTTTAATATTTAATTCACGACGTGATATGTTATTATTTTTAGAATCATCGTTATTCGACTTTGAATTATTGAATATATCACTCGAATTATCATTACAATTAACGACATCGCTTTTTCGAGTGATTCGTAATGAACTTTTTCGAATCGATATCCGATTATTCGTCACACTATTATCAGAAACTAACGATGTAACACCACTAAGTCTTGAATTATTTTCTAATCCAACTTTATTTTCATTAACGTTATTTTTAACATCTTCCGGTTCATTGACAACAGATTTAAATGATGATGAAGCATCATCATCAGCATCACTGGATGAATCGACACAAATTTTACCTTTATTTTTCGTAGTCGTACGAAGATAAACGGACTCACTCGAATTTAAACTTTTTCTAAAACCATTACGAGCGACCGTAATTGATCGTTTAATACCTTTAGGTGTCTTTTTACAATCTGTTTTTGAATGAATAGAGTCATTAAATGAAGTTAACGAATTACTTAATTTCGTACATAATTTTTTCCTCATAACCGATCTCGTTATTATAGAATTGTTATCAAAATTTAACGGTAAACTATTATCAATGATTGAATTCGACGAATCTTTTGGATTCCCAGATTGTGAATTGGGCGATATTTTATCGTTATTTTTGTTATTTATTGTACTTGATGATAATAATTCGGGTAACAAGTGATTAACATTTTTATCGCTTGAACATTGTGGTGATTGGTTATGACTAACGATTTCTTTTACATCGTCTTTAACTTGCGGAATGACATATAATTTTTCATCTTTGATATTACTTTTATACGTTTGGAGCTGGTGTCTTCTGAGCGAGACTTTATTTAACTCGACGTATTCTGGTATTTCAAAGCTACTGGAAGAACAACTACTATTTTTATTGAAACTTGAAGAATTTTTCGCCGAAAATTTTAAATTATTATCACATTTTTTGTCGTTTAATGAACCATTTGTATTCATAACCAATGACTCGTGTTTTACTGGGCTTATATTCTCCTTGTTTTCCGTTTCTTCAAAAAAATTATAATCTTTAATTTCACCGTCAGTTGTTTTTATACACGGTTTATCGTCCAATTTATCGCAATTATCCACCAAATCAATTTTACTAAAACTATCAGATAAAAATGAATTATCAAAATCAATTTTAGAGTTTTTCTTTTTGTCTTCCTTAAGTATTTTGTTTTCTTTCATATAATTCTGATATTTCTTTTTACGGGCTAACGAAAGGGTTTCTGTAACAAAAAAAACAAACTAAATTAACATAATGAATTTTAAAAAAACTTTTCATACTCACCTGTTACACGGCTTTCTTTTCCTTTTATCTTAACCTATGAACAACAAAGTGTTACGGTGCGCAACACTTAATTAGGTAATATAAAAGCTTCTATACTCTATTCATTGTAAGAAAGATAAGTCGAGTAAACAAATAATGACGTCACTACGGTTACTATACTAAACGGTAGCGGTGACACGCAGCTGCAGTGAGATATAAGATGACGTAGCTGGTCGTAACAACTCGGCTGGTGTGTAGTGACTGATTCGGTGGATCCACCATCATCAGAGTAAATAACATAATTGAAACTAAAAAATTTTTTCACATATTTAAATTTTAGTTTCAATTATGTTATTTACTCTGATGATGGTGGATCCACCGAAACACGTATAAGTAAAAATAAAAGTTGACGCAGTTTTAAAAGAAGTTTAGTGAAATTTATTATATAAATATATTATATAAAATAGAATTAATTTCAAACTGCAGGATGCATTATAAAGATTTATTTTTGAATGAAGATAATCCAATTCGTCAAAATGTTCTAAACACACACGACCGCTGTTGTTGTTGTTTAGGTCATCAGCCAAAAGGCTGGTTTGAGCCTGTAGAGGTTTTACTAAGTAAAACGAGGAGTGAGGTGGTTTACCATTGCCTTCCTCACCGAGTGGAAAAGTACGCTTATCAGCATGCCGGGCCCTCTGAAAAGCACATATTTTCCACTCTGCAAATGACACCTTCACTTCATTCACCACAGGGTCTGGCTGTATAATGAAATTCATTACTTTCAGAGGAGATAACTCTGATTAGTGTCTTTTACACCTCTACCTCTTCTGTTCTTAAATGATTCAGTCATTTAATTGGCTGACCATGCGTTAAGAAACAGAACTATTTATTTTAGCCCTGCAACAAACAGATTGAGTGTAAAAAATTTGACACTCCACCTGTCTGTTATGGGCAGACACGACCGCTATCAAAAGAAAATGAATTGGCCCGCTTGCAAGCATTTATCTACTTTAATATAGTTTCAATGGCCTTTGAAAAACGGTAAAACTTAATGCCCAACTCCTTTTTGGTGTCTTATCATGATTAGAACACCCGGCAACCGCACCATTATTAAAGACTAGTAAACATTACAGACCAACAGGGCTTGCATCGGGCGTCGACTGTCGCTGGTGACCAGTGACGTCAGAGGGCGGGGCTTGGAACTGCGCATATTGTTAATGATCCCCACCATCTAGTAAAGTAACCATGGACGTCACTGAGCATCCGCATTATTTAAGAATGTGTACACACTGATTAAAAAGTAACAACAAAATACTTTCAAAAGTATTTAAATTCAAAATACTTTTAAAAGTATTTTTACTTTCTCTTGCCTATATGAATGTATAAGAAAGGAAAGTATGGTTTTCATTTAGCATCAATCACTCATGATTAAAATAAGGTTATGTTTTTGAGGTTACGTTTCTGTTTATTTCTAATGTTTTTATGACGAATGTTACGTTTTATTGTTAATTATTTGCATTGGCAAGAGAAAGTCATGTGTTTCACACCAGATTTTTACTTTCTCTTGCCTATATGAATATATAGGAAGGAAAGTATTGTTTTCATGTCGATTTTTCGAAATCGAGTTTTCACCGGATCTATACGTTTTCAGACCCCCTGAACCCAAAAAACATGTTTTTAGCGATTGGTCTGTGTGTGTGTGTGTGTGTGTGTGAACAGAATATCTCAAGAACGGAACATCGTACGAACTTGAACCTTGAAACTTAAGTTACATATCACTACCGGACCCGACACGAACATTTTCATCAAAATCGGTCAACCGGAAGTAGTAGTTTATTCGTATAATTTTTCACTTTTTGCGATTTTCTCAAAAACTAGTCCTACGATTTTTTAAAAATCAACTGGTTTACTACATTTTTTATGCTCTACAATATAGGGTAGGCGCCATGTTTGCTGAAATTCTGCTTGAGGCTGTTTTTACGTAAAAACATTTTCTTTTTAAGATTGCGGCTTTAATATGCATTTTAGCGCAAAACGTTATATAATAAAAGTTGTAGAGAATGTAAAATTCTACAACTTTTATTTCAAACATTTTTTTGTATAACGCTTAGTTTAGCGGTAATTTGCGATTTTCTGTTTTTTTTCTCACGAAAACGTGAGAAAAATCGATTTTTTTAACATTTCGGTCTTAGTATGCATTTTACGACAAAAGTGTATATAATTAAATTTATAGAAAATTAAAAGATCTACAACTTTTGTTTAGAGCATTTTTCTCTACAGAGTCTAGTTTAGCGTGAAAGCGTGATTTTCCGTATTTTTAAGCCAAACTGAGTTCGATTGTCATTTTGCGTCATTCACTCATGATTAAAATAAGGTTATGTTTTTGAGGCTAGTTTTTGTTTATTTCTAATATTTTATTAATAATGTTAGGTTTATTATTAATTATTTGCATTGGCACGAGAAAGTTGTGTGAGTGTTTCACACCAGATTTTTATAAATGAAACTGTTAGGCCTACATGATATCATGACTGATGTTTATGTACTGATCAATAAATGTATAAAAACGTTAAGCGTATACTTTATTTCTATTCTTTTTCATAAATAAATGTGGTTACAAGTTATATGTTTTACCTCTAATCTGTATGACGTAACTAAAGTCTATTCCAGTTACGTTGGCAGTGCCTACAAAATAAATTCCGATTCACAGGCGGTGCACGAAGGAACAGTCAAACCGCATTTTGATAAAGATCTACCCATACGTAGAGATAAAACTTGAAGTAACTTTATAAGAAACTTTAAAAATGAAAATAATTAAATGAAATTTTTGTTGCTTCGTCCAGCGAATTGCTATTCGTGTTAACTCTGTTTCGCTTTTTAGTTGGCCAGTAATTTTCTTTTCCTTAATTATTCTGTAAACTGATCGTCCAGAGACGGCTAGCATTGCTGAAGTTTTTGTTTCAATTTCACTGATTGTTATATTAGCATGTTCAGTTTTAAAAGATTTCAAAGCATTTATAATTAATAGTTTTTGTTTAGAATTAATGCCTTGTCCGCGCTTGTTTCGTTTAACCGGAGATATAAGAGAATGTAACTACGAACTAATAGTACTACTTATTAAAATTAAAACAACACAATAACAACAAATATTAGTATCATACGTTTAAAAATATCACAAACACTATTATAATAAGAATTAACACTAATATTAACACGACTCTGGATATGTAGTAGGTACTACACTATTCGAATGCAGAAGCAAAACTGATATAATTGCATGTATAGGCCTACAAGTGAAACGGTTGTTGTGTTCAACAGAAACAACCAATGAACAGTTGCCGTCCCACATTCCACACCAATGAATCTACTGACAACTTAACTAGAATGAACTATAGAGAACTTTAAAAGTAAACATTTTAATTTCAATGACTAGTCATCTAATATTAGTTTAATCACTCGTTATTTCACAATTGAATTTAACGATGACTAATCCAAACCCATAAATCACTCTCCACATTTTTACTTTCTCTTGCCTATATGAATATATAGGAAGGAAAGTATTGTTTTCATGTCGATTTTTCAAAATCGAGTTTTCACCAGATCTATACGTTTTCAGACCCCCTGAACCCACACAAACATGTTTTTAGCGATTGGTCTGTGTGTGTGTGTGTCTGTGTGTGAACAGAATATCTCAAGAACGGAACGTCGTACGAACTTGAAACTTGAAACTTAAGTTACATACCACTACCGGACGCGACACGAACATTTTCATCAAAATCGGTCAACCGGAAGTAGTAGTTTATTCGTATAATTTTTCACTTTTTTGCGATTTTCTCAAAAACTGGTCCTACGATTTTTTTTAAAATCGCCTATTTTACTCAATTTTTTATTCTCTACAAGATAGGGTACGCGCCATGTTTGCTGAAATTCTCGGTGAGGCTGTTTTCACGTAAAAACGTTGTTTTTTTAAGATTACGGCTTTAATATAAATTTTAGCGCAAAAACTTATATAATAAAAGTTGTAGAGAATTTAAAAACCTACAACTTCTGTTTCAAACATTTTTTTGTATGACGCTTAGTTTAGCAGTAATTAGCGATTTTCTGATTTTTTCTCACGAAAACGTGTGAATAATCGAATTTTTTAAGATTTTGGCCTTAGTATGCATTTTACGACAAAAGTGTATATAACCAAATTTATAGGAAATTTAAAGATCTACAACTTTTATTTAACGTATTTTTCTCTACAGAGCCTAGTTTAGCGTGAAATAGTGATTTTCCGTATTTTTAAGCCAGACTGAGGTTGATTTTCATTTTGAGTGTTTCACTCATGATTAAAATAAGGTTATGTTTATTGAGGTTAGTTTTTTGTTTATTTCTAATATTTTATTACTAATGTTAAATTATATTGTAAATTATTTGCATTGGCAAGAGAAAGTTGTGTGAGTGTTTCACACCAGATTTTTTGACAAA
This sequence comes from Catonia carolina, assembly GCA_035578175.1. Taxonomy (NCBI): domain Eukaryota; kingdom Metazoa; phylum Arthropoda; class Insecta; order Hemiptera; family Achilidae; genus Catonia; species Catonia carolina. The sequence goes on from JAQMRL010000009.1 coordinate 45,421,435, forward strand.
GAACATGTCATAGTTATATGCTACCAGTTCGCTTTTGACACAAAAACGGAAATATGGCCGCCTCCGTGACAAGGTGGATAGCACACTAGTTTTTTTTTTGCACCCTGGAGACTGAAATACATATAAGAATCACACAATGTATCACTACTATCAAGAACGAAATTCTTGTACGCTACAAAAAGTTTCACCGATCAAGTAATTTTTCAGATTTTTTTTAAAGGAATTCAAATCCTCACAACATTTTTAAAATTGGGGTAATTTATTCATGAATTTTCTCCCTGCATAAGTAGGTTTTTGTTCAAACAATTTTGTGGAGTGATTAGCCACATAATAATCATTCCTGTTTCTCGTGTTATGATTGTGAACATTGAAATTCTTCATAAAATTATTTTGCCTAACATACATAATCACCTCAAAAATGTAGAGAGAGGGAACTGTAAGCAATTTAAGCTCCTTAAATAGTGGCCTGCATGAGGTTAGCTTGTTAGCTCCCACCATACACCTAATAGCTTTCTTTTGGATTTTAAAAAACCCTGCTAAAAACCTGGATTTTAAAAAGCCTACTAAGTTAAGGTCCTGGGTTTGATTCCGGGCTAGACTCTGAAAATTATTATGTGCCAAAACTCATCATCACAGTATCTTAACCAACCATAATCGCTAGTGATCAAGCTGTTGATGCGAATTTACATAAACAAAAAACTAACCTCAAAAAAACATAACCTAATTTTAATCACGAGTGAATGCTGCAAAATGAAAACTAACCTTAGGTTTGGGTTAATAATATAGAAAATCACATTTATACCACAATAAACTAGGCACTGTAGAGAAAAATACTTAAAATAAAAGTTGTAGATCTTTTCATTTCCTATAAATTTGATTATATACACTTTTGCTGTTAAATGCATACTAAGGCTAAAATCATAAAAAACCATTTTTTACAGATAAAAAAAAGGACAGAAAATCACTAATTACCGCTAAACCAAGTGTTATACAAAAAAAAATGTTTGAAATAAACGTTGTAGATTTTTGAATTGTCTACGACTTTCATTACATACCTTTTTATGCTAAAAGGCATATTAAGGCTGCAATCTTAAAAAACCATTTTTTTCTACACAAACACAGCCTCCCCAAGAATTTTAGTAGACACGGCGCCTACCCTATCTTGTAGAGCATAAAAAAATGCAGTAAATGAGGCAGGCGATTTTAAAAAAAATCATAGCTGATTTTAAGAAAGTTATAAAAAAGTGAAAATTACACGAATAAACTACAGTAAGGGTCTAAGGAGAAGCGGAGCAAAAGGAATTCCAGCAGTTTCAACTATCGTGCGTGATATTGACTTGTCATATGTTTGTTGTCAAGGCAACGATAGATAACCTCACCCGGTTTTTTTGTGTTCTCTTATAATACAGAATAACGATACAGAATAACATATAATCCTGAGCTGTAGCGGGAACCTCACCCGGTTCCTGCTACAGCTCAGACTACGCTTCTGCTTAGGCGCGTACTGTACTACTTCCAATTGACAGATTTTTACAAAAAAGGTTTGTGTCGGAGTCTTCTAGTAGTACCTAACTTAAGTTTTAAGTTTCAACTTCATATGATGTTACATTCTTGAGATATTTTGTTCACACACAGAGACCAATCGCTGAAAACATGTCTTTTGGGTTCAAACATTCAGAGGCTTATAACTCAAATACTGCTCGACTTATATATTTGAAATTTCGCCGGAATATAAACTTGTATGTTTCTATTGTACGTACAAAATTTCAGATTTCTAGCGAATCTAAATTTTGAGTTATTAGCAAAATTCTGAACCCCTGTTAACTCCGTAATCGCTCATTAATTCAGCAATGTCAAAAAATCATTTTATTCAGAATAAAAGATGAATATAAATTCATTAATATTATGGAACAGCGATTGACCAGTTATTCAGTAGATTTTTTAAATATTTAAATAATGGTAGATGCTGCGGGGGGTGGAAGAAGCTTAACCGTGTTGCCGCGTTGTAACTTGGTAGGCCTACTACCGATTTTTATTAGTATACCTGGGACCTGTCCTTCCAGCTAACGCATAACAAACATGACAGTGCAATGTTAATACCCATTCTTCAATTACTTACAATAGCCACCTACTATTAGTTGTATGTTAACGTCGAAAGGCGACTTTAGCAGAAGAGAAAAGAACACAACCGGATTAAAAACGTGGCAACATTGTTAACCTTCTTTCACCCCCCCCCCCCCAGCATCTACCAATATTTAAATTTTAAAAAATTTACCGAATAACTGGTCAATCGCTATTCCATAATATTAATGAATTTGTATTCATTTTTTTATACTGAATAAAATGATTTTTTGAAATTGCCGAATTAATGAGCGATTACGGAGTTAACAGGGGTTCAGAATTTTGCTAATAATTCAAAATTTAAATTCGCTACGAATCTGAAATTTTGTACATACAATAAAAACATACAAGTTTATATACTGGCGAAATCTCTAATAAATCGGTCAAGCAGTATTTAAGTTACAAGCCTATAAATGTATCTGAACTGTTGCAGCAACAAAAAACCGGCTCTTGTTTTCTTCTCATCCAGATATCGCATTATTAAAAAACGCTAAAAATATGAAACTGACATGTTACAATGCAGATTGAAATTGGCTAGATTTTGGTGTACAGAACGTTAAGATTGAACAAACAGTTTTGAAGAAACAAGGCTCCAAACTCGGGTATCTATAATAAAAAATCTGGTGTGAAACACACACAACTTTCTGTTGCCAATGCAAGAGAAACCTCAATAAACATAACCTAATTTTAATCATGAGTGAAAGACGCAAAATGAAAATCAACCTCAGTTTTGCTTAAAAATACGGAGAATCACTCGTTCACGCTAAACTAGGCTCTGTAGACAAAAATGCTGTACATAAAAGTTGTAGATCTTTTAATTTCCTATAAATTTTACTATATACTCTTTTCTCGTAAAATGCATACTAAGGCCGAAATCTTTAAAAAATCGATTTTTCACATGTTTTTGTGAGAAAAAAAAGAAAATCGCTCATTATCGCTAAACTAAGCGTTATACAAAAAATTATTTTGAAATAAAAGTAGTAGGATTGTAAATTCTCTACATTTTTTATTATATAAATTTTTGCGCTTTAATGCATATTAAAGCCGTAATCTTAAAAAAACAATTGTTTTACGTGAAAACAGCCTCACCAAGAATTTCAGCAAACATGGTGCCTACCCTACCTTGTAGAGCATAAAAAATTTAATAAACCAGGCGATTTGAAAAAAAATCGTAGGACCAGTTTTTGAGAAAATCGCAAAAAAGTGAAAAATTACACGTATAAACTACCACTTCCGATTGACCGATTTTGATGAAAATGTTTGTTGTATCGGGTCCGGTTGTGGTAAGTAACTTAAGTTTCAAGTTTCAAGTTCGTACGATGTTCCGTTCTTGAGATATTCTGTTCACACACACAGACCAATCGCTAAAAACATGTTTTTTGGGTTCAGGGGGTCTGAAAACGTGTAGATCCGGTGAAAACTCGATTTCAAAAACTCAACATGAAAACAATACTTTCCTGCTTATATATTCATATCGGCAAGAGAAAGTAAAAAATTGACAGTAGTCTCATTCTTCCAACAGTGTAAGTATCAGAGGAACTAATGTCCCATAGCCGAGCGAGTGATAGGGAGATATGTGGCATAACTACACATGCGCTCAAAGGTCTTTACCATTATAATCCAAATCTGGTAACATACTACAGCCGTTATCTTGCTTGTTAGTTTACTGCATGCATAAACGCTTGCTCACAACAATGAGTAAAATTAAAGACAATGTTATTGGAACGGCGCGTATGGCTTGTACGAGTGAGAGTGTTATGCATTCTCTCACACCCACGGCTAGGGGACATTAGTTCATCTGAATAATGTACTTTCATACGATTTGTTTACATCAGTTCCAAAGTCAAGTGGAATGTGGTATAATTCATCTTAGATCAAGTTACTTACCTTTTTCAATTAAGGCCACAGTACTAATAGGAATATTCTCACAGTTTTCAATATTTTTCTTTTCTTTTTGTTTAATCTGTTTGGATGACTTTTTTTTAATTGATGTTACAAGAGTGAATGAAAAATCCAACTCCATTTCTACACAAAACAAAGAATACAATTAAATTAACTCTCTTAGAGGCAAAATTAAAAGAAATTAAACACTTTACATATATTTCACATAAATCTGATTTCGTTCACTAGAAAAATTATAGGTCAATCTTCAATGACCTAACATCCTAAATCTGGGTAAAAAAATTGATTATTTTATAATTAGGTCACATATCCAAGTAATATCACTCCTAATTTAATAAATAACACAGATTTATTATAAACTGTATTCTGTGTAATCAAATATTGTGTCATATCAAAAAAGGTAACAATAACAAAAAATTATTACCTTAAACTTTTTGGTTATAGGTCACCAACAAGTTATGTTTATAAACATTTAAAAAGTTACAGAACATATTCTATAAAATTAAAGGTTAAATCTGATTGGATATTTCTCAAATTACACAACGAAATATTCAAATATTTTAAATATTTTGTCCAGCAATAAATACATGAACACACAATCCTACAAGTTATTGTAGGCTTTAAATATTAATCACAACAGTTTGGTATAATTTATTGAAAAATGTACGATTAAATACTAATAAGATAAAATGCTTGTAATTTTTAATACTGATTTAATATAATTTGCGAAAATAATTACTTATAATGAAATCAATACTCGTTTGTACTAAACACATAACCGTTATTTTTTAAGAAGCAGTAATTTTATAACGCAATTGGCACAAATACTTTTATAATACGCATTAGATTTTCGTTGCTATATGAAATTGTAATCTTAACTATATTTTAAAACCTAGACAAGAGTTATATAGTCTACGAAAACGAGAAAGTCTGTCAGCAAATTTAAAACATAACCAAATTATAACAAAAATTTAAAAAATTATTCAACTGTAACTAAAATATTACATATTATGTTCATCATTACCTAAATATATTATTCCTTCATAACTGCATTTGGTTTTTTAAAACTTATACATTAAAATTGGTTAAAATACGATTTTAAAAACATTTAAAATTCATAAAAACAAAACGGTCTTTTACAACCACATCTACTTCGCCAAGCTACGCCACATGAATCGTTAGATTCTTTTCCTTTTGCTTTTCACAGCAAAGATTCTACGTATTTCAGAACGTACTCAATGGATAGCCCCCATAATGCAATGGGCGAATTTGTTTACTACTGGCGCGCATTCTGTCTACGCATATCACAGTTAAGCCGAAGATGGCGACATGTGTGTGTAGGTTTTGAAAGATGTTGGCGTTTATTCGGTGCATTTCTTATGACCAAATCTATGTATTTCTTGTATAATGTCAGAAACGAAAAGAGTGGCTTTAACAACATTAAATACAGATAAGTGTGATAATAAATCAGTGAAGAACTGCGGTAAATCAGTGCGTTTAAATATATCTATATTCGAACCTAACGAAGACTCATGTTCAGTGTTCAACTATTCGACACTTCTGAATGCTGCTGAGGTAAGTTATGACAGAAAATAGTCACGTACCCTTATGTTTTACCCTGATAAAATTGTTAACATTCCTTTTCTCTGCATGCTATATTTTTTGTCAATTCTTGTTGTATACGTGATGATTTTAACCTGTAAATTTGGATTGTGTTCCCACAAAAAATTGTTTTGGGCTGGTTCATGTAGTATAATTTCAATTGTATTTCAGATAGTATTTTGCTACTTTATTACAGTTGTATATCATGGACGCCATATTTGATGCATAATTATACTATCTATTTATATTCTTAGGTTATGTTTTAGTATGAAGTCGTAACTTGTTTAGGTTAGGATTACACACGTTTGGTTTTCACTAGATAATTTCAAGTCGGCAATCCCTTGAATGTTCTTGTATCTCCATTCCCACAAATCGATGCCTTTTGGGCTTGTGCAATAAGAATTTGTGAGACTTAAATCGATCTTATTTTCATGGGTTTCAAAATGTTAAGGCTTTTGTAGTACGTGCTAGATTTGATACATGCATAATTTTTCTTATTCAAATATTTTAGTTATTACGATGTTAAATAAAGATTCGAATTTTATGGAACTATATTCAGAGGAAAATGGACTTTCCGGTCTGATTTTTTCTTAGTATGATTCGTTGGGGGGCTTTAGTTCAGGTGCATGTTTCTCTGTCCTTGACTGCATCTTCTTATGAATTCAATATTGTTCACAATTATCCCGAAGTTACATCCCATCTGGCTACGGAAAACGTTAATTTTTATTCAATTTTTTCATTATTTTGATTAGATTTGTATGCTGGGAAGTTAGCACACGTGAAACGTTTGATTACTCAATGCAAATTATTTGATTATTAACTCAGATAGTGACTGCCGATTGATTGTTGTACTGACGTAATTCTTTAATTTTTGTGAACAAGATTTTCAAATTAATTTTAACTTTTATAATTTATTAACCTGATATGAAACATAAATATTAATAAACAATAGGTAATTAATTTTTCAAAGTGATTTATTTTTTTCCTCTAATTTGACTTGATTTCAAAGTAACATACTTTTTTCTACATGTTATCGTTATTCTTTTGTATGGGTACTTAATATCTTTATGAAATAGTCATTTCCGTTTTGATTTTCTTATTTTCTTTTGTTAACTCAAGATTTTATGGTAATTATTCTGTTATTTTCATACCAGCGTATCAATCTTTTCATTAATAACCTATTTAAAAGTTTTGTAAATATAGTTGTTAAACGAGGGAAAGTTTTTGTGCGTTTACTTTACATGTACACATCATGAAATATCTTTTTATTATTCTAGATTAAATTACAATAATTTGTTTATAGGGTGGAAAAGCCTACTGATAGTATTATTTACCCCCTCCACCCTTTCATTTTATTTCGTCCACTCGGTTTGTTTACAATATCGCATCCGGTGTCAGTGCTACATTTTAATTGTCAAGCACCTTTCAAAATTCATTTTTATTGCTCGAATTATCTAATTTTTTCATGATACATTGTTTCTCGTTTTTAAAGGTTTCGTATCTCATGTTGTACTATGCGCTGTAGAGCTGCGCATTAAACCTTCGTGTGTACGTGTTAGGTGTCACTTGTGAAATGTACTAACAATTACCCCCCGGGTTTTCAAAATGTTCTACTTTACGTGGGGCATTTAATTAGTGTATTTTTGAAGCATATCGCAATTAGTTTTAGTCGGGGGGGTAATTCGTGGAGGGGGTACCATTAATTGGAGGGAGAGATGCCAGTGACCGATATTTTTTGTCTCACGTCCCGTCGATCGCTGGGGCGAAATATCTCGTACTCCAAGCCAGATACACGAGTGAAAGGAGAGGGCGGCTCGCGGCAGACATTGTTTTCTTTGAACAAGTCCTCTTCGCTCCTATGACACGGCAGACATTTTGAAATTAAAGCTCAGCGTGCGCGTCGCCATGGTGGGAGTTACCCATATTGTTTTCAATGCACCTTATACTACGTACGGCGAATGGAAAATGCATTTTATCATTGACTCCGTCATTGTGCGAATTGTTATCGCTTACAATCTTTTTACATTACTTGAAAATACATAAAAAAAATTCACAAAACTCATTATAGATAAATGAAAAAAATAAAAAAATTGACATAATTTAAAAATTAATTTTTTTTAAATCGTTATTTTCATTAATATATTTAAGGTGAACTAAAATAACTTTTCCGTTCTGTTAGTAAGCCGTTCTAAACTCCTCACTCCATTCATTCCGTGGATTCTGACATCTTCAGATTATTTATGATCCATATCTTCCAGCACTTTCATGTGAAATCACGACTCGGATTACATTCTTTTTTTTATATTAATATACCTATAACCGTTTCAATAATTTTTAATAAAACAATTACAGTAAATTGTATTTAGAATATTTTATGTTTGTAAAAGTTTTGCCGTTCTCTTTTACATTTGATTGATTTATTTGTTTTTTAAATGTTATTTCTTTGTATTGTCATTAATGTAAAATACAAGAACTATAACTTTATTAACTACGTGTAATCAAATTATGCGGTGATAGCGTTTCGGTTAGAGATAAAAGTGGTAGCATCACTGTGTATTGATCAGGACATCTTTTTCTATTGTAAGATATCTCGTCGCTGGTCTGCCAATATATTTTCTACTGTTAAAAATTTATTCTTTTTATATTAAAATAATTGTATTACTATTCTACATCATTGTTAATTTTTATAACGTAAAAATATTGAATAAAAATTTTTAATTCATCTGTTAATTTGATTTTTTTTCTTTTTCGTGATTATTTTAGGTCTTTAGGCCTACGACTCACTTTTTTATTGTTTCGGTCTACTGAGGATTGAATTATTTTTTCTCACGGCTGGTGTTTTTTCTTTTTGATTGCAACTGGTGTCTATGCCGAAAGTTCCGGGTTCGATTACTGGTCCGATCTGGCATTCTGTCAGCACTCATTTGTATTTATTACACTTTACAGTCGTATTAGCCTTAATGTTTACGACAGTCTGATGTAAAAACAAAATCATTGTTTTTTTTAGTCTTTCTCATTTTTTTACTTCTCTCTTTTCACTCATTTTACTTAAGTTTTTTCTTGTCGAGTTTTGAATTGTCTTTCTCTTATAACCTTTTTATTTCTTTAACCCTTTTCTAAATTCACCTGTATTCACCATATTTATTATCTTACCCATTTATAACTTTTTTAGTCTCTGTGAACCATCTATTCTCTGTTTTTGTAAATTTTTCATCTATCTAAATAAATAACTATCCTGTAAAACTTTTCCGGGATTTATTTCTATGGATATTATCCGTAACAAATGAATCTTTTCATTGTATCATAGTCTATTATCTTTTCAGTTTTTCTATTCCTGTAATCTCATTAATAATAATAATAATAGTGTTTTATTTACTATTAAAGTTTACTAACAAGAGAAAAGAAAAACCCGCAAACACGTAAATTATTGCCAACCAAACCATAAATTAATTATTTAAACTAAAAAAAATACAATATGTACACATCTCTTATGTTCCTTATTACAAAATTATAACACTTGCCATTTTAATAACACTTTTTTAACATATTTTCTCTATTTTTACTTTCTCTCCTATATGAATATATAGGAAGGAAAGTATTGTTTTCATGTCGATTTTTCGAAATCGAGTTTTCACCGGATCTATACGTTTTCAGACCCCCTGAACCCAAAAAACATGTTTTTAGCGATTGGTCTGTGTGTGAACAGAATATCTCAAGAACGGAACATCGTACGAACTTGAAACTTGAAACTTAAGTTACATACCACTACCGGACGCGACACGAACATTTTCATCAAAATCGGTCAACCGGAAGTAGTAGTTTATTCGTATAATTTTTCAGTTTTTTGCGATTTTCTCAAAAACTGGTCCTACGATTTTTTTTTAAATCGCCTATTTTACTCAATTTTTTATTCTCTACAAGATAGGGTAGGCGCCATGTTTGCTGAAATTCTCGGTGAGGCTGTTTTCACGTAAAAACGTTGTTTTTTTAAGATTACGGCTTTAATATAAATTTTAGCGCAAAAACTTATATACTAAAAGTTGTAGAGAATTTAAAAACCTACAACTTCTGTTTCAAACATTTGTTTGTATAACGCTTAGTTTAGCGGTAATTTGCGATTTTCTGTTTTTTTTTCTCACGAAAACGTGAGAAAAATCGATTTTTTTAACATTTCGGTCTTAGTATGCATTTTACGACAAAAGTGTATATAATAAAAGTTATAGAAAATTAAAAGATCTACAACTTTTGTTTAGAGCATTTTTCTCTACAGAGCCTAGTTTAGCGTGAAAGCGTGATTTTCCGTATTTTTAAGCCAAATTGAGTTCGATTGTCATTTTGCGTCATTCACTCATGATTAAAATAAGGTTATGTTTTTGAGGTTAGTTTTTGTTCATTTCTAATGTTTTAATACTAATGTTAGGTTTATTGTAAATTATTTGTATTGGCAAGAGAAAGTTGTGTGAGTGTTTCACACCAGATTTTTATTTATCTTTTTATAACTTTATTGTAGTTTCTTAATTTACAGTTTAGTGTTAGCAAGTTTTTATTGTAAATAATTTTTGTTGGTTCGTATAAAATAGTGTATTATTTAAAAATGAATTTGTGTTCTTTATAAAAATTAGCTTGTTCGATCTTTGTTATTTTTACTTTCTCTCGCCTTTATGAATATATAAGAAGGAAAGTATTGTTTTCATATCGAGTTTTCACCGGATCTACATGTTTTCAGACCCCCTGAACCCGAAAAACATGTTTTCAGCGAGTTGTCTCATATGTGTGTGTGAACAAAATATCTCAAGAATGGGCCGTCGTACAAAGTTGAAACTTAAAACTTAAGTTCGGTACTACTAGAAAACCCGCACGAACATTTTCATCAAAATCGCTAGACCGGAAGTTGTATTTTTTTTATTCGTGTCTTTTTTCACTTTTTTGCGAATTTCTCAAAAACGGCTCCTACGATTGTTTTTATTCGCATCATTTACTACATTTTTCATGTTCACAAGGTAGGGTAGGCGCCATGTCCGCTGAAATTCTTGGGGAAAATAAAATTCTTGTTCTCCGTAGAAAAAAAAAGTTTTTTTTTGATTGCGGCCTTTGTTTTTTAAGGCTAAAGTATATACAATCAAATTGTAGAAAAATTTAAAATCCTACAATTTTCTAATGTTTTTATTATATAACGCTGAGTTTTACGGTAATAAGCGATTTTGTTTTTTTATCATAAAATCTGTAAAAAATTGGTTTTTTAAGATTACGGCCTTAGTATGCAGTTTACGACAAAAGTGTATATAATCAAATTTATAGGAAATTAAAAGATCTACAACTTTTATTTAGAGCATTTTTCTCTACAAGCCTAGTTTAGCGTAAAAGAATGATTTTCCGTATTTTTAAGCCAAACTGAAATTGAATTTCATTCATTTTGCGTCTTTCACTCATGATTAAAATTAGGTTATGTTTATTGAGGGTGGTTTTTTGTTTATTTCTAACGTTTTATTACTAATTTTAGGTTTATTGTTAATTATTTGCATTGGCAAGAGAAAGTTGTGTGAGTGTTTCACACCAGATATTTTTTTTTAAATGAATCCGTGTTCTTTATAAAAATTTGTTTGAAAACTGCGGTTCGTGTTAATAATTTTTACCGAGGGTCGTGTATTAATATATAAATTAGCTTTGTTCGATCTTAGTTTTTAGTTTTTTTTGTTAATATATTGCTTATCGTAAAAAAAACCATTGTGTGTAGTTTGTGGTAATGATGTAAATTAATTAATAATTAGTTTCTTTACACATTAGCATATAGGTTTGATAAAATATTTTAATGATAAAATTTACTTTCTCCTGTAAATGACCTTTCAGCTGTAGATTATTTTGATGTTAATTTTTACAATTTATTTTTATTGTAATTTTATATCGTAGTAAAACTTGGATTGATGCAAAATGATAACATTAATAAATTATTTATTTATTTTATATATTTTTACTTTCTCTTGCCTGTATGAATATATTGGAAGGAAAGTATTGTTTTCATTCCGATTTTTCGAAATCTAGTTTTCACCGGATCTACAATTTTTCGGACACCCTGATCCCAAAAAATACGTTTTTAGCGATTGGTGCGTGTGTGTGTGAACCGAATATCTCAAGAACGGAACATCGTAAGAATTTGAAACATACTACTATTTCCGGACCGACACGAACATTTTCATCATAATCGGTCAACCGGAAGTAGTGTTTATTCGTGTCATTTTTTTGCACCTTCTCTCGCAAACGGCTCCTATGATTTTTTTAAAGCGCCTCATTTACTAAATTTTTTATGCTCTACAAGAGTAGGCGTCATGGCTGCTGAAGTAGGCGCCATGTCTGCTGAAATTCTTAGGGAGGTTGTTTTATCGTACAAAAAATTGTTTTTTTTAAGGATTGAGACTCTGATATGCATTTAGTGCAAAAATGTATGTAACAAAAGTTGTAGAGATTTAAAAATTCTAAAACTTTAATTTCAAACATTTTTTGTATTACGCTTATTTTAGCGGAAGAGATTGTCAGTTTTTTTTTCTCACGAAAACGTGTAAAAAAATTGATTTTTCTAGATGTCAGCCTTAGTATGCATTTACGACAAATGTGTATGTAATCAAATTTATAGAAAATTAAGATTTACAAATTTCAAAAGTGTATTTTGCGGGCAAAAAGAAAGGCCAAAAATAATGTAGTGTCAATTTAAGTTCCAAGTTTCAACTTCGTTCAATACTAATTTGTTATTTGAGTGTAAATGTCCATATTTTCGTTTTAGTTAAAATTAAGTCTTAAGATTTTAAAACATTTTGTGATCAATTTAGTTTGTTATTAGGCTAATTTTTTTGTTGTAATTTACTAATTGTATTAATTGATGTAATTAATTTGTTATAAATATTTTCCAATAATAAAGAAAACCTATATAAAAAAATCTTATCCGTTCTTAATTTATTTTGTTCGCGCGCGCGCACACACATACACAGACCAATCGCTATAAACATACTTTTTTGGTTCAGGCGGTCTGAAAACGTGTAGATCCGGTGAAAACTCGATTTCGAAAAATCGACATGAAAACAATACTTTCTTTCCTATATATTCATAATAGGCAAGACAAAGTAAAAGTTATTATTTATTTTAAACATGGGAGTATAAGTTGATTATTTTTGTAGGCGCGCTAACAGAGTGCGGGGCGTCTAACGGTAGACCTAAAAAAAAAAACAAGAAGTTTAGTAGAAATCGAAATACAACTTTTGTGGTCGTCTCTATAAAAACAATGGTCTATTGGATAAGAATAATCACATGTACGATCAATAATGTGGACATAAGTATACTGGTTTTTCCCCTCCTTAATAAGTTCGTTACTAAATTTATGCATAGCTGGAGACATCTATTATTTAAAAACATAATAATGAGTACCTAAGAATATGAAAATGGATGTGTTATTAGTCTGAAAATAACTATCAGGCTTTCTTGTTGATATAATACTGTTTTTACACGGGAAGATGCCTGTTGAAGAATTTTATTTAAACATACAAGCATACCTAGGTACTGTGAAGTCACGAGATTGCCTTTTGCGCGTGGATGGGATGTAAGAAAGGGAAATGAAAATTTTACAGTGCTGCCAACCTCAACAGTGAGACACTACTTTGTAGTTTCTTCATAGTTTTGTAAGCTGCGGTTTATTTCCGAGAAAATGTTTTCTTCATAAACCTTGTTGTTGTTTAGGCCATCAGCCAAAAAGCTGGTTTGAACGTGTAGAGGTTTTACTAAGTAAAACGAGGAGTGAGGTGGTTTACTTTTGCCTTCCTCACTGAGTGGAAAAGTACACTTATCAGCATGCCAGGCCCTCTGAAAAGCATATATTTTCCACTCTGCAAATGACACTTTCACTTCATTCACCTCAGGGTCTGGCTGTATAATGAAATCTATTACTTTCAGACGAGATAACTCTGATTAGTATCACAGTACACTTCTACCTCTTCTGTTCTTAAATGATTCAGTCATTTAATTGGCTGACCATGTGATAAGAAAGAGAACTATTTATTTTAGCCCTGCAACTAACAGATTGAGTGTAAATAATTTGACACTCCACCTAAAAATTAAATGTGACCTATTACATTGCCTATAGCTTTTAATTACATTTTTTTTGTTCCTAATTTGTGTACGTTGCAATCTGTTCAATTTAGAACAATAAGCAACTCCATGACCCAATGAAATGAGGATGATGTGCATGACGTGTACATGAGGTGTAGTCTTGCACAGACCCAGGCCGACCATTCCTGAGAGAGTATGGTTAATTAAACCCCAACCACCAAAGTACAACGGTAACCACTGTCTAGTATTCAATTCCGTATAAAAGTAACTACCTTTACTAGGATTTGAACCAGGAACCTTTGTCTCCGAAAATCAGCTGTTAAACAGGTGATTTTGGCGTCGACTTTACCTCTAGACCAACCCGGTGGGTCATTTTAATTACAAGACTAGAAATATTTGATTTACTATATTTACCAGCTATCTTATTCCATTGGAACAAAATTTTCTACGAATAAATCGCCTTCTTTATGCTGATGGCACATGGTCCGTGGGTTGCACGGATGATATGTCCATGCACGGACGAGTTGCAGCAAATGGAGAAGCATTGAAGTTGGCACACGGTCCGAGAGTTGCATTGTCCGTGCGATCGCCCGGACCTTACCCCTTAAACTCATCCGTGCAAACGCTCGGATGAAGCTACGACTACTGCTGAAGTCCCAGCTGGGTGTAGTTGCGGGGTGAAGGGTACGGGTGAGGTATAATGAATGAGTGACGCATGCTGGGAGAACAATTGTTCTATTACTCTGATAAAAAACGTTCGTTTTCAAACTTTTCGTATTTAACTTATTTGTTTGTATTTATTACAATTATTTATTTATGTTTTGATATGAATTGGTAAGTTAAATATTATGAATCAGACCAAGTTAATAACCCGGTAGGTATTTCTTAAATTCATGCGCCGGATTGTAAGAATATGTTATTAGTCTAGTTAGTACACGCTACCACTACAAATGCAGCAGTTGTCAAACACTACTAATTCTTTCATACACTCATTCATTCTCCCACTACTATAACAACGCACTGCATTCCTCCCAACTACACGGAGCTGGGACTCAAGATTTTTTTTGTACTGTGTACTATATTTAATATAATTAATGTAGTCCTACATATTTTAAATCGAGTTTTTACCGGATCTACACGTTTTCAAACCTCCTGAATCAAAAAACATGTTTTTAGCAATTGGTCTGTGTGTGTGTGCGCGCGCGCGCGCGTGTATGAACAGAATATCTCAAGAACAGAACGTTGTACGAACTTGAAACTTAAGTTACATACCGCTACCGGACCCGACACGAACATTTTCATCAAAATCGGTCAACCGAAAGTTGTAGTTTATTCGTGTAATTTTTTACTTTTTTGCGATTTTCTCAAAAACTAGTCCTGCGATTTTTTAAAAAATTGAAACGTTTACTAAGTTTTTCATGCTCTACAAGATAGGGTAGGCGCCATGTTTGCTGAAATTCTTGGTGAGGCTTTTTTTCACGTGACAAAATTGTTTTTTTACGATTACGGCTTTAATATGCATTTTAGCACAAACATTTCTATAATAAAAATTGTAGTAAATTTAAAATGCTACAATTTTATTTCAAACAATTCTTTGTATAACGCTTAGTTTAGCGGCAATATTCTGTTTATTTTCCTCACGAAAACGTGTGAAAAATCGATTTTTTTAAGATTTCGGCTTTAGCATGTATTTTACGACAAAAGTGTATAATCAAATTTATAGGAAATTAAAAGATCTACACCCTTTACTTTGAGTATTTTTCTCCACAGAGCTTAGTTTAGCGTGAATGAGTGATTTTCCGTATTTTTAAGCCTAACTGAGGTCGATTTTAATTTTGCTTCTTTCACTCATGTTTTTTTAGGTTAGTTTTTTTGTTTATTTCTAATGTTTTATTACCAATGGTTATATTGTTGAAATTATTTGCATTGGCAAGAGAAAGTTATGTGAGTGTTTCACACCAGATTTTTTACTTTCTCTTGCCTATATGAATATATAGGAAGAAAAGTATTGTTTTCATGTCGATTTTTCGAAATCGAGTTTTCACCGGATCTATACATTTTCAGACCCCCTGAACCCAAAAAACATGTTTTTAGCGATTGGTCTGTGTGTGTGTGTGTGTGTCTGTGTGTGAACAGAATATCTCAAGAACGGAACATCGTACGAACTTGAAACTTGAAACTTAAGTTACATACCACTACCGGACGCGACACGAACATTTTCATCAAAATCGGTCAACCGGAAGTAGTAGTTTATTCGTATAATTTTTCAGTTTTTTGCGATTTTCTCAAAAACTGGTCCTACGATTTTTTTTAAAATCGCCTATTTTACTCAATTTTTTATTCTCTACAAGATAGGGTAGGCGCCATGTTTGCTGAAATTCTCGGTGAGGCTGTTTTCACGTAAAAACGTTGTTTTTTTAAGATTACGGCTTTAATATAAATTTTAGCGCAAAAACTTATATAATAAAAGTTGTAGAGAATTTAAAAACCTACAACTTCTGTTTCAAACATTTTTTTGTATAACGCTTAGTTTAGCGGTAATTTGCGATTTTCTGTTTTTTTTCTCACGAAAACGTGAGAAAAATCCATTTTTTTAACATTTCGGTCTTAGTATGCATTTTACGACAAAAGTGTACATAATTAAATTTATAGAAAATTAAAAGATCTACAACTTTTGTTTAGAGCATTTTTCTCTACAGAGCCTAGTTTAGCGTGAAAGCGTGATTTTCCGTATTTTTAAGCCAAACTGAGTTCGATTGTCATTTTGCGTCATTCACTCATGATTAAAATAAGGTTATGTTTTTGAGGTTAGTTTTTGTTCATTTCTAATGTTTTAATACTAATGTTAGGTTTATTGTTAATTATTTGCATTGGCAAGAGAAAGTTGTGTGAGTGTTTCACACCAGATTTTTTTGTTATAATTGTGACATTAGTTATTGAGAACTTAGCTAATTGATTTTGTTTTCCTGTAAGCATTTCATAGTAATGATTAAAATAAAATATGTGGTAATGATATTGTCATGTCAATGCACCTGTCAGTTAATATACTTTAATAAATCATGTAGCTTATCATAAATTATTGTTTTATGAATATCCTATCCTCCATCTAATTTCATAATAATGATAAAAATCTGGTGTGAAGCACTCACACAACTTTCTCTTGCCAATGCTAAAAATGACCAATAATCTAGTAATAAAACATTATAAATAAACAAAAAACATAACGTTATTTTAATCATGAGCGAATGACGCAAAATGACAATCAACCAGCTTAGCTTAAAAATACGGAGAATCACTCTTTCACGCTACACTAGGCTCTGTAGAGAAAAATGCTCTAAATAAAAGTTTTAGAACTTTTAATTTCCTATAAATTTGATTATGTACACATTTGTCGTAAAATGCATACTAAGGTCGTAATCTTTTAAAAAATCGATTTTTCACACGTTTTCGTGAGCAAAAAACAGAAAATCGCTAATTACCGCTAAACTAAGCGTTATACAAAGAAATGGTTAAAATAAAAGTTGTAGAATTTTAAATTCTCTACATTTTTTATTATATAAATTTTTGCGCTGTAATACATATTAAAGCAGTAATCTTAAAAATACACTTTTTTTACGTAAAAACAGCCTCACCAAGAATTTCAGCAAACATGGCGCCTACCTTATCTTGTAGAGCATAAAAAATTTAGTAAACCAGGCGATTTTAAAAGAAATCGTAGGACCAGTTTTTGCGATAATCGCAAAAAAACGAACACACGTTTTCGTGAGAGAAAAACAGAAAATTGCTAATTACCGCTAAACTAAGCGTAATACAAAAAAATGTTTGAATTAAAGTTTTAGGATTTTAAATTCTCTACAACTTTAATTATATACATTTTTGCGGTAAAATGCATAATAAAGCCGCAATCTTTAAAAAAACATTTTTTTACGTGAAAACAGCCTCACCAATAATTTCAGCAAACATGGCGCCTACCCTATCTTTGTAGAGCATAAAAATTTAGTAAACCAGGCGATTTTAAAAAAAACTCGTAGGACCAGTTTTTGAGAAAATCGCAAAAAAGTGAAAAATTACACAAATTAACTACTACTTTCGGTTGACCGATTTTGTTCGTGTCGGGTCCGGTAGTGGTATGTAACTTAAGTTCCAAGTTCGTACGATGTTCCGTTCTTGAAATATTTTGTATACACAACACACACACCCAACAATCGCTAAAAACATGTTTTTTGGGTTCATGGGGTCTGAAAACGTGTAGATCCGGTGAAAACTCGATTTTGAAAAATCGACATGAAAACAATACTTTCCTTCCCATATATTCATATAGGCAAGAGAAAGTAAAAAAGTCAATACAGCAGGTTACTCTATTTTTTTTTTTACAAAAAACTTGTTATTTATTTTTACTTGATAGGTTGTAGAATTCTAAATTCTCTACAACTTTTACTGGATACATTTTTGCGCTAAAATGCGTATCAAAGTCGCAATCTTAAGAAGAACAATTTTTTAACGAGAAAACATGCCTCAACAAGAATTTTAGGTAATATGGTTCTTATCCTATCGTGTAGAACATAAAAATGTATTAATTGAAGCGATTTTAAACAAAATCGTAGGAGCCGTTTTTGAAAAAATCGCAAAAAAGTGAAAAATTACACTAATAAACTACTACTTTCGGTTGACCGATTTTGATGAAAATGTTCGTGTCGGTTCTATAGTAGTATCTAATTTAAGTTTCAAGTTCGTACGATCTTCCGTTCTTGAGATAATTCTGTTCACACACACACACAGGCCAATCGGTGAAAACACGATTTCGAAAAATCGACATGAAAACAATACTTACCTTCCTGTATATTCATATAGGCTAGAGAAAGAAAATTGAAAAAAATTACTTGAACGGATTTTGCAAATTCAGATATAATTTTTTTTTAAATAAAATTCCGTTTTTGGGGTAAATATATTGTCCAAATTGTTTCGGAACGAAATGGTTTAATTAGTCAGTTTTTACGGTATTTCTGTTAAATTAATATATTTTCACTGTTTGTTTTTTAAACAATATTAATATAGTCTATTGTAGTTTGAAAATTATGCAAGTACAGTGCTAAATCATGAACAATTCATTTTCAACATAATTTTAAAAATGAACACTGTTACCCTTTTTTTATAATTCCATTTCGTAATCACGTTTTCCAATCCACCAATAATTATTGTTATTATTTATTTACGACATACAAAGATGTCATATGACATACATTAGCTGCAAAATAGTTAGTAACGAACAGAACGTTTGCTGAATTATCGAGGACTTTTTAATTCTTTTGTACTCTTACAATATTTACGATAAAAGTATACATGCCGTAAGTAAATAAAGCGGTTCTAATATGTCACATATGTGTGATTATCATCATAATTAATTTAAAATCACTTCATTAATTTTGCGTGACGTTTAAATGAAATTATTATAAGCATTTTTATTAATGACTATGTTGCTAATTACAACAATAAATTATTTTAACGAAAACATACCTGTAAAATTTAAAAATACATAAATATATTAATTATTTTTAATTAATTTTATTCCTAATTTGTGTATGTTGCAATCTGTTCAATTCAGAACAATATGCAACCCCATGACCCAATGAGATGAGAATGATGTATGACGTGTAAATGAGGTGTAGTCTTGAACAGACCCAGGCCGATCATTCCTGAGAGAGTATGGTTAATTAAACCCCAACCATCAAAGCACACTGGTAACCACTGTCTAATATTCAAATCCGTATAAAAGTAACTACCTTCACTAGGATTTGAACAAGGAACCTTCGTCTCCGAAAATCAGCCGTTAAACAGCTGATTTTGGCGACGACTTTACCTCTAGATCTAGATCAACCCGGTGGATTACATAAATATATTGAAACAAATGTGGTGTGAAACACTTGTGTGATTTTTTTCTTGCCAGTGTAAATAGTGACAAATAAAGCTATCATTAGTAAAAAATGTAAAATAAAAAAATAATCTAATTTTAATCGTGAGTGAGTGATGAATAATGAAAAAATTCTATTGGTGCTAAACCAGGCACGGAAGAAAAAATACTTGAAATAAAAAGCTGTAAATTTTTATTTCCTGTAATGTAATTATATTAAGTTTTGCTCTGAAATGTATGTTAAAGGCTGCAATCTTTAAAAAAACATTTTTTTACCACGGCAGCACTGCCTCCCCAATAATTTCAGAAAACGTGGCGCTTAGCTTATATTGTAGAGAATTAAAAATGTACTGAGGCAAATTTTTTTAAAAAATCTGGTGTGAAACACACACAACTTTCTCTTGCCAATGCAAATAATTAACAATAAACCTAACATTATTAATAAAATATTAGAAATAAACAAAAAACTAACCTCAAAAACATAACCTTATTTTAATCATGAGTGAATGACGCAAAATGACAATCTAACTCAGTTTGGCTTAAAAATACGGAAAATCACGCTTTCACGCTAAACTAGGCTCTGTAGAGAAAAATGCTCTAAACAAAAGTTGTAGATCTTTTAATTTTCTATAAATTTAATTATATACACTTTTGTCGTAAAATGCATACTAAGGCCGAAATCTTAAAAAAATCAATTTTTCACACGTTTTCGTGAGAAAAAAAACAGAAAATCGCTAATTACCGCTAAACTAAGCGTTATACAAAAAAATGTTTGAAATAAAAGTTGTAGAATTTTACATTCTCTACAACTTTCATTATATAACGTTTTGCGCTAAAATGCATATTAAAGCCGCAATCTTAAAAAGGAAATGTTTTTACGTAAAAACAGCCTCAAGCAGAATTTCAGCAAACATGGCGCCTACCCTATATTGTAGAGCATAAAAAATGTAGTAAACCAGTTGATTTTAAAAAAAATCGTAGGACTAGTTTTTGAGAAAATCGCAAAAAAGTGAAAAATTATACGAATAAACTACTACTTCCGGTTGACCGATTTTGATGAAAATGTTCGTGTCGGGTCCGGTAGTGGTATGTAACTTAAGTTTCAAGTTTCAAGTTCGTACGATGTTCCGTTCTTGAGATATTCTGTTCACACACACACACACACACACAGACCAATCGCTAGAAACATGTTTTTTGGGTTCAGGGGGTCTGAAAACGTATAGATGCGGTGAAAACTCGATTTCGAAAAATCGACATGAAAACAATACTTTCCTTCCTATATATTCATGTAGGCAAGAGAAAGTAAAAATAAGTGTTTGTGAAAAAATTTTACTTATAAGCTATTACTTTCGGTTGATCAAAAGTCGTGTGTGTTTCACACCACTTTTTTAATTGATAATTAAAGAAGAGATATATTTTTAATTCTGGCAAAAAATTTAATAAAGTTCTTTATGAAATTATCGTTAAGAACTTAAATAATTTAGACGGAATGTTGGAATTTTAAGAAATTGTTAGTAACGTTAGGTTGATAACATTAGACAAGCAATTAAAGTTATAGAAATATTACTTTGAAAGTTCATACAGTCAACTCCTGATTATCCGCGGATTTGGGTGGCACGAGTGCCGCGGATAATTCACAAAATGACGAAAAAAAGCGTAGGCATATACAGTAGTATACGTATAAAATCTTTAATAATTTTTTGTTATTTAAAGTACATAAATATGCACAATAATGAAAACACTAACTTAAATTACAAAATATAACATTAAAATTTTAAATGTTATTAATTATTTTTTGTCCCTAAAAATGTTTGTTTAATGTATTTAGAAAAAAAACATAAAAATATTGTTTACTTACAAATGATGTGCAGAAGCTATGTTGTTATAGAAGTCACAACGTTTTAAAAAAGTCAGTCATCTGCTTTTGTTTTTGTTTTTTTTTGAGTTAAAAAACACTTTTTCTTGATTTGGGACAGAAGTTTTCTCATTATAAGTTTGTCACAAAGCAAAGCGTGTGCTTTACAAATTTAAGCGTGTGCTTTACTTAACAAAGCGTGTATTTACAAATTTAAGCGTGTGCTTTACTTTACAAAGCGCGTATTTACAAATTTTATCTTTAATGTTATCATATTACAAGAAATTTACTTAACGTTAACAAAAAAGAATGAATAAAAATTTCATCTGACGTGCGCAGATAATCCGCCCGCGGATATTCGGGAGTTGACTATATTTTCATGTAAGTGGCATGTTACGTTCAGAATAATAGGTATAATGAATCTGGTTAACATATTTCTTAAATATTTATTTATCAAACATCCTATGTAGGATTATAAACAGCCGTATTATTTAAGTAATTGAAATATATATTTCTAACCACCAGAATACGGTAACAGAAAACACTTACCAATGTTTATAGCGTTTTCATAATTATATCTTGTACACATCTTCAGTAAAAAAATTTTAAAGTATTTAAATTTACTGAAGATGTGTACAAGATACATTGTAAAGGTGATTTTAAAACTAATAAAGAATGAAATAAATAAATGAAGACAATTTGAATTTGGTTAAGTTAAATGATATTTAATGAACGATTGAAATTTGATAAAAAAAAATTAAATTGACAAGAATTGATTTACAAAAAAAATATTAATTACTGATCTTTGAATTTAATTTATTTATTGATGACACTTTAAATTATAATATTAAGTTTTAATGAGTTTAAATTGAAATAATAAAGATTTTAAATGTATTTATGATTAATAAAATGAGCTCAAATTTAATTTTAAAAAAATGTGTTAAATATATACGAGGGGGTACCCAAAAGAAACCGGAATTATTTTTTAAAACTATTTATTTTTAATTTTTTTACAAAAGAACCTTATCCCCTTCAAAATACTCTCCATTACAACTAATACATTTGTCCCACCGGTGCTTCCACTGTTCAAAACATTTTTTGTACTCCTCTTCAGTGATGGCTGCCAGCTCATCCGTCGTTTTTTTTGACATCATCAACGTTGTTAAATCGGAGACCTTTCATGCCCCTTTTCATGCGTGGGAACAAGAAAAAATCACACGGAGCCAGATCGGGTGAGTACGGTGCGTGTGGTAGCAAAACCATGCCGTTTTTCGCCAAAAACTGGGTAACCGAGATTGCCGTGTGTGCAGGCGCATTGTCGTGGTGGAAAACCAGTCCCCTGTCTGCCACAAATTAGGTCTTTTACGACGAATGCTGTTTCGTAGTCTTCTTAACACTTCAAGATAAAAAGCTTGATTTACCGTCTGGCCTGGTGGAACGAACTCTGAATGGACAATTCCCCTCACATCAAAAAAACAAATCAGCATTGTTTTGATGTTCGATCTGACTTGACGACTTTTTTTGGTCGAGGTGATAATGAAGTCTTCCATTGACTGGATTGTTGTTTGGTTTCTGGGTCGTACCCATAGCACCAAGACTCGTCACCCGTAATGATCTTTGACATGAAATCTGGATCAGTTTCAAGCTGTTGTTTCAAATCACTACACGTTTCAATTCGACGTTCCTTTTGAGTGTCTGTCAGAACCCGAGGCACAAACTTGGCAGCGACTCTTTTCATTGTCAAGTCTTCTGTTAAAATGCGTTGGACTGAGCTCCAAGATAACCCACTAACCTGTGATATTTGGTCAATGGTCTGTCGTCGGTCTGTTCGTACAATTTCTTTCACTTTCACAACATTTTCGTCTGTTCGGGAAGTCGACGGTCGTCCAGAACGAGGTTTGTTCTCAATCGACATGTCGCCATTTTTAAAGCGCAAAAACCACTCGTACACTTGGGTTTTTCCAATAGCGTCATCTTTGTAAGCTGTGTTCAACATTACAACTGTTTCTGCGGCGTTTTTACCGAGCAAGAAGCAAAATTTCACAGCCGCACGTTGTTCATTAAAACTTGCCATCATGAAAAACGACACGAGCACAAAACAGCACTAGCGAGAACAATCACTGCACGAGAACAGAACAAGCTAGATCAATGAACAAAATGGCATTGAACTGGCAATGAGTAGCGCTACAAGCAGCCCTAGTGGTGGGAATTTGTACTGCACATGCTCCACAACAGAGCTATTCCGGATACTTTTGTGTACCCCCTCGTATTTACGAGGTTGTGAAGTTCTTGGAGATGTCCCGTATACCATTGACCTGGATCGAATGGGGGACTCGACCATTGTTACAATCGGTTTTTTAGTTTTAATTGATTCATTCAAAAATTCCGTTTGTTGGTTCCAAAATCGTTGTTATATTGAATTCAGTTTTTTAATTCATTTATATCTTGATAATATCTTAGTTTCTTTTTATAAAATTCATTTAATCAAAATTATTTATTAAAATTTATATATTCATTTGTTTTTGAGTAGCTTCACTTTTATTATGTTGAACTATCTGGCTTCTGGAATTATTATTTACGTTAAATATTTCTTATTAAATTGTAGTTTCATATATATAATACTTGCTATAAAATATTAAGATAATAAAAATGAAAATTATTTATCTTGATGTTTAATGATTTACTATTATTTAAAAATTTCTTTGAAAATCCAACAATTAACTTTTACTCCTCTTGTCATTTGATCAACGATACTATGTATAATAGATTGCTATTCTACAACATGAAAGAGCTATAAACATTGGTCAGTATTTTCTGTTACCGTATTCTGGTGGTTAGAAATATATATTTCAATTACTTAAATAATGTTTTCCCGTTGATCTGAACTTTCAATTATATGGAGACAAGTCTCTTCAAATTCGGTTGAACAGGAAATCACTGTACCTATTTTGGATTTCCAACATGTTAACCATGTAATTATATTGATTTTGATTGAAAATTTTATTAAATTGATTGTAATTAATATATTTATGTGTTTTTAGAAGAAACGTTTGAAGAAAAAGCATCCAGATGGCAAGGTGAATGGAGCTGTTGATCCTTTTGATGATGATCATGATGATGAGGATGTCAAAAGAATCGCCCAGCAATTTGAAGAAAAATATGTAAGTGTTCGAAAATATTCTGTAGTTTTTCTACTTGTTTTATTGTTCGTACGTGTTTGCTGTGTTGTTATATTAATTTTATCTATATGTTTAATATGCGGGTGATTCAAATTAAAATCTTAAAAGTTCCATAAAATTTTGAAAAGTTGTGTGATGGAGTTGGTAGGTGGCAGTAGTGTTCCATGAGGTTCACAAAGTGATAGACAGGTGACGGAGTGATGCTGCAATGCAGGCGAAGGCACCAGCATCCACAACAAGATGCCCGTTCCACTGTCAACTTGCACCACGATTAAGCAGCGATCTGTGATGTATTTTTTGTGTAGTGAAGGTGTCAAACCAATCAAATTCATCGCAGAATGACAAAGCAATACGGTGATTCCGTTATCATCAACCAAAAACGAGAAGGTCAAGCAAGGAATTGTGCCACAGCTCATTGCCAAAACCGAAATAATTTCACACTCGTCTGCTAGAAAAGTTATGCTTATTCTTTAGTAGGATGCATATGGAGTAATTTTGGGGCAGTACATAGATAGGGGAGTGACGGTAACCATTACTGATTATTAGCTATGTCTACACTGGTGCACTTTTATTTTCAACTTGCCTTTCAACATGTGTCAACGCATGTCTTATTGTATGCACTTAGAGGTATGCCATTCACCTGTCCACAATTGTGCCTCAATTCTGTTGTGTTTTCATGATGGACATAGATGTTATTTTGTTTAGAGGAATCAGTGTGGCATATTTAATGATAAGACAAGTAAATAAACATAGGAAATCAAGGTTCAGTTCAAAAATCATTTCCCTATCTTTATGTGGAGCCAAAATAGCTATTTTTTTTTTTTTTTTAATAGCTGAGGTATTAAAACGGAACATCAGATTTTACATTCAAAATATTCATATTGTAGAGAAAACTCTGATCTTTATGATACTTAAACGCCAATTTTTTATATAAAGCCTGGACAGAGTAACAGATTTTAAGAAGTACATTAACGGAAAACCGGCTAAAAACTGAAGACTTTTTATGTGTAAATTGCTGTATCACCGAATAATTTCTAAATAAAAAAATCTAAGTCAAACAAACCATCACAGAAAAAAACAGGCTTTAATTTGGGGTAGGGTTCAAAATTTTCCGTTGGGTTGTTTTTGAGATAGAGCTCTTCAAACACAACAGACTAGTTTCATGGTGGGCACTATAAAACACTACAAATTGGACATTAAACGCATATACATCCAAGGGTGGTTGAACTTCTTGCACTATGAAAATTTTCTATTTCTGACTCATATTGGGCATGTCTTGACACATGCATCCCTTGCGTCGAGGGTTGCTCTTAGCACAAGCAGAAAGGCACGAGTGTGAATGTAGCTATACAGACATGTTGAAAAATCACATTTACCCTGGAATCAGGAGGAAACAGCAAGGACTTATTGAGTTTTGCACTATTGATACAGCATGACAACACCCAACCGCAAACAGCCCGTAAGTCAGTTGAGACTATTCAGGAAATTAAGTTTTGATGTCTGGTACATCCTCCTTATTCACCAGACCTCGCTCTGAGTGACTTTCATCTGTTTGGTGCACTCGAAGCAATGCGAGGCAGGCATTTCAGTAGCGACAAAGAGGTGAAAACCGCGGTACACGACTGGCTACACACTCAATCAAAAGAATTCTTTCATCGCGGTATCAATGCACTCCAAAGCGTTAAAATACGTGCATTCAACGTCAGGGAGCATTTTCTTCTACAAAGCCTAGTTTAGTGTCAATTAGTGATTTTTCGTATTTTAAGTCGAACTGAAGTTGATTTTCATATTGATTTGACTGCATTATTCACTCGTTAAGATTTGGTTGTGTTTCATTTTATGTTGTTTACGAATAATTAAATGTAGGTTATGTGTTTTATTATTTACATTGACAAGAGAAATTCGTGTTAGTGTTTTACATCAGATTTTTTGGATAATTATTTTCCATCTAACATTATTACTAATATCCTTTTGAATACCTATCACTGATATGTATAGTAACGTGTATCTGGAATTGGTTTTAGGGATCTGGTGACAAAAGTAAACACAATCGTTGCCAAACTTATGCTGAACTGGGAGCTGGTTACGATGAAAATGATTCGTTCATTGACAACACAGATGCTGTAAGTATGATGAAATAAGTATTTGTAATGTAATATTGTGCTCAATACTCTATAATATCAACATCGTTCTTTGATTGTTCAGTGAAACAAATTCACCTGTTCTATTGTGTCTTATTTTTAGAAAAATAAAAATATTAATAATTTAATTAACTAAAAATATTTAATTTTTCACTGATTAGTTTCAGCTGCTATATCTCTAGTTTTAATTTGTTTTACTTTCTCTTGCCTATATGAATATATAGGAAGAAAGTATTGTTTTCATGTCGAGTTTTCGCTGGATCTACTCGTTTTCAGACCCCATGAACCCAAAAAAACATGTTTTTAGCGATTGGTGTGTGCGTTTGTGTGTGTGTGAACAGAATATCTCAAGAACGGAACATTGTACAAACTGGAAACTTAAGTTAGATACTACTACTGGACTTGATACAAACATTTTTGTCAAAATCAATCAACCGGAAGTAGTAGTTTATTTGTATCATTTTTCACTTTTTTGTGATTTTCTCTAAAACGGCTCCTATAATTTTTTTTAAAAATTGCCTTATTAACTACATTTTTTATGCTCTGCAAGATAAGGTAGGAGCCATGTCTGCTGAAATTCTTGGAGAGGCTGTTTTCTCATTAAAAAAATGTTTTTTTAAGATTGTGGCTTTAATATGCATTTTAGCGCAAAAGTTTATATAATAAAAGTTGAGAATTTAAAATTTTACGACTTTTATTTCAAACATTTTTTTGTATAACGCTTAGTTTAGCGGTAATTAGCGATTTTTTTTTCTTCACAAAAATGTGTAAAAAATCCATTTTTTAAGATGTCAGCCTTAGTATGCATTTTCCAACAAAAGTGTACATAATCAAATTTGTAGGAATTAAAAAAAAACAACTTTTATTTAGCGCATTTTTCTCTACAGAGCCTAGTTTAGCGTGAAAGAGTGATTTTCCGTATTTTTAATCCAAACTGAGGTCAATTTTTATTTTGCATCATTCACTCATGATTAAAATAAGGTTGTGTTTTTTGAGGTTAGTTTATTGTTTTTTTCTTACGTTTTATTACTAATATTAGGTTATATTGTTAATTATTTGCATTGGCAAAAGAAAGTTATGTGAGTGTTTCACACCAGATTTTCATTTTCTTGTTTGACTACATTGGATCCCTTTAGTCAATCAATTACTTATTGGATTTCTTTTAAAGTTTTTGTTCCCTGTTTTTTTTCATTCTATCAGATCTTGCTTTTCTTTCATTGTCTGAAAACACCCTTTCCGTGTATTTTTTAACTAGCTTGTAATATGGTGTGTTTGCTTTTAGTGTTTTAGTTTTTCCTTTTTTGTGCCTTAAATCTTCTAGTGTAATCTGCATTTCTTCCATATGTTTTTTAACTTCCTTGAACCATTTTTTATTTATTTCAAATAACCTCTATGATTTTTCTAAAGACTTATTTTCTGGTGTCCTAATCGCATGTCCTAAGAAGAAGAGAAGATTCTCTTCTTCTTAATCGTGCTTATTACAGGTTCAATTTCCCGATATAAATATTTTTATTTTATTATTTTTTTTTTTTCAGTTTGATGGAGCATTGCCAGAAGACCTCCAAACAGTTCATGGTGGATACTACGTAAATTCCGGTCCATTGGAATTAAGAAGGGTCGAGTGCGATGATTTGTCTGATTTCGATGAAATTAAAGGGAAGAAAAGGAAGGTAAGTTTGTTTGCTGGCTTCATGCCATGATTAGTAATGGTTGTAAACTCTTTGCCCTAATGTGTTGATTGATTATAGAAAGATCTTTATTACTGGAATATGTATCTCCTAGTTCGCATAATTTGATAAGTTTAAGTACTGTAGTTAAAATTTTTAGTATACCTGGAATCGCAGAATTTTAACCTTCCCTGTAATTTGTGAGGAGGGGTGTTAGATTTTGTCTGTTTATCCAGGTTGAATTGCATCTCTGCTTGATCATCATGTTTGCTTCACCAATTTATCAATTATATGTTTAGAGAGTGAGTCACGAAGATGCCTTTTGCGTATGGATTGGCTGTGAGGAAGGGAAGAGAAATGTGACAGTGCTGCCAACCTCAACAGTGAGACACTATATTTTATTACTGTGCAATTGCGCACCGTTTGTTTACCATTTGTTGCCTTTCAATTAACCTTTCGGAAACGAACTGTTACTCGTTAAACAGAAGAATTGCAAAATTCAAAACGCGCTCTCAAAACAACTGTTTTATCTAACGTCACTACTGATAAAAAATTCTGAAAATATTACAGTTGATCCATATAATACGTACGCGCCTTTTAAATATAATTACAACAAAATCGCTTGATAATTCTTTGCGTTTAGGCGAGCGAACTTTTCAACCGCGAAAATTTTTGTGTTTACTTTATATTTTTTATTATAACGAGCTTAAATTTCAGTTTAGCAAAAAAAATTTATAAAACATGTTTTGTAGACAAGAGTTTACTGGAATAAATGTTATATTTTATTTAAATTTCTGTAAATATTTGACGAAGTTACAAAATGTTCAACACTATTCCATTTTCACATCAGAGGGAAGCATGAAGGGATGGTATTTTACATTCTTTATGGTGATGTCACAGAGCCACTATTATATTTAAGTTACAGCTGTAAGCGAAGCAATGTAGAAAATTCTTTTCTCTACAACCATGTGTTCTGAAAAATTCTGTTGGTGCGGTTACAAGGAAGCCGTTACATGTCCTTTGCAACCCGGCAAAGTGTCAAATTTTTTGCCTCTGTGATGGTAAACCCCCTCCTGAAAAGTAAAATAGACTCGTCTTTCCTTTTCAAGGGCAAACGCCGTAACAGAATCATCGTAGCTTCAACACAAACTAAAGAACATCCATGCACGTTGACTTACACACGAGCTACATGGATTTCCATTCAAAACAAACAATTCCCAAACCAGCAATGCTACCTACACACTATAGAGGGAATAAAATTTTCCCTGTTATGGTATTCTATTTCTGAAAACACTATCAGATGCGTTAAAGAATTCCCTACAAGAAGTGCAATATTTACTGGTCTCTGATTTACACTGACCTTGCAGAAGCATGTTTTATCACCCCAACCACAATCCATTCGGCATCATCTAAAATTATATTACCAGTATGAACAGGGTTAATATACTTAAGAGGCACGGAAAGGTATTTTTGTTTAGCTTCAACTTCACAACATTTTATTACATAGCGTATTGTTTTTCATTCAGCACTGTGAATAATCTGCCCACGTTTTTGAGAAATTAACATCTCTGTTTACGATAACAAACAGTTATATTCGTACAGTTAACCAACGAAAGGTTCCGGAATATAGTGTATAAATGCTCTGGGTATAGTATAAGTTTTTGTGTTTGTTTTTTCTGAAATTAAAGCGGTCGCGCATGCACGTTGATGCTTTTCTCTTTTTACCCCTCGTTGCTTACAAAGGCGAACTAGTGACTCGGGCGATATATGTAAGGTAATGTATGTACAGTTCATACAATAAATTTATTTTTTGTTTGTCTATAGGTTTCTTATTCCATTAAACGTTCTTCCGATTTCCGTAAATATTAAGGAATCGACATATGGGCCACCCTGTATTGGTTGTTCGATGTGTAAGGTTAAAATGTTATCAATTTTGTTTCTAGTTTGGAGTGAACGTGATCAGAGATTCAGAATCCGAGGAAGATGAAGATGATGATGATGACGACGACGACGATGATGAAGATGATGATGAGGACGATGAGGAAGAGGAGGAGGAGGAAGTCGAGGAAGAGGTGAACGGAAAGGAAACTTCGGATCAGGAAAAAGAAAAGGATAAAGTAGCTGCGGCAACAGCAACCCCAGTCGAGGAAAAAATGGAAATTGATGAGAAAGAAAAAGAAGTCATCTCATCCAATGTTACAGTTGTCAAGGTCATTATTATTATTATTATTTTTATTATTATTATTATACACGTTGTAGACCCTTGTGGATCACGTGAAGCTTCTATGGTTCTTCCTGCGGGTTCTCCATGACATCCGCATCTTCTCACTCATGGCTCTCTTCCTCTCCTCTGTCCACGTAGTGCCGGTCTTCTTGGCTCTGATCTCTGGCTGCACTTCCCACTCATCTATTCTTTTTCTATACGCATCGCGGTCTGTCGCGTCTTCAGAAGTGAGTTGAGCGTTGTCAAGGTCTCTTCTTCATTCATTCATTCATTATAACAAGGGCGTTCGGGCTTCTCCAGCCCCTCCTCACCGCGACCTAAAAGATCTTTTGTGATTGCCCCCATTCCTAGTTTATGCAAGGCCCGCACCTTCGATAAAGCGCAGGGTCTGCCTAGGATTTAATGCACTTACCTGAGCAGGTGTTAACACATCCCCACCCAACAGTGCTATACCTTTGCAGCCACCCACAATGCAACTGCAAAAATATAAATGTGCGACCCACTGAGGCGCCTTACAATACGCCTCTCCGCACAGACCTCCATGGCCCATATTTCATCTTGGAAGACGGTCATGTTACACCCAAGGGCCAGGGAAGTCATTCCCCCGGACCCCCAGGCCCCCAATCCCGCTCTTCCACTCATCACAGGGCCTTCAATATACCAAAAGGTAGCCCCTTCCGGCCTCACCGGCCTACCCTCCGCCCACTCCTGACGATCAAAAATTTTCATCCTCAGTGTGTCGGAGAATTTGTATGATCTGCTCATACGGTCCCAAGGACCACATACCACACCCATCCCTTCAAACCTTGAAGATCTCAGTGTGGCCCATCTCCACTGATGGGACCCCGATCCCGTCCTCCAGCCTCAAGGCAGTTCCAATCGCCTCTCCCCTCACTTGCACATGAAAAGGAGGCAAATCAACCATCGCCTCCATAGCGGCCGTTGGACCAGTGCACATTGCACCACATATCCCTAGGCAGGCCAGTCTCTAGCTCCTCAGCCGATCCTGCGCCGTCCTAGATCTGTTGTTGGCCACCATACAGCAACTTCGTACGTGACCATTGGCAGAATGATGCCCACATAAGCCCATTCCACCATACGAGGCCCAAGCCCCGGAGTCCTCCCAGCAGACTCTCACCTATTCATAAGGCCTTTATAGCCTTCTCCACAGTCCTGGACCTGTGGCCTTACCAGGTTAGGCCACCATCCATGACAGCCCCCAGATACTCTAACTCAGGGGAGTAGTTTAAATCCACTCCTTCCAGAGTCACAGCATCCATAGCTGTTTTTCATAATCTCAAATGAAATGGGTACCATCTGGTCCCCACTTGCAGCTAGGGAGATAATAGGTCCGCCCCTGCATAGCCCCGCGTACAGAGGTAAGGCACCATACTGTAGGAGGAGCCAGGTATCCTACAGGCACCGTTAAGACACTGATTAAAAGCCCCAGTGCCATCCACCCTTGGGCACGGTACGACTAACACCACTTGGGTTGGGCAAAAGCTAAAGTAGGAGAAGTTGCCTCTAACACGGATAGAAAAAGTGCTAGATGCCGAGGACAAGGATAGGGATAGCCAGACTGAAGCCCAGCATCTCAGCTCACCTCGGCAAGACCAATGCGTGGCTGAAAAGTAGCCATAAAAAGCCGAGGAGTTTCCAGAGGCACGGGCACGAAAAACTGCTACAAAAAGTAAGGGAGCAGGTGTGCTCTCTTGGACGTGATGCTTCGGCACATGCAAGCCAGCCGATCACTGACTTGCTTCGCCTCCAAGGTCTCTTCTTACTTGTTCGGCCCATGTCATGCTTTTAAGATTTTCTGTAGCA
Source organism: Catonia carolina (assembly GCA_035578175.1). Classification (NCBI taxonomy): domain Eukaryota; kingdom Metazoa; phylum Arthropoda; class Insecta; order Hemiptera; family Achilidae; genus Catonia; species Catonia carolina. The sequence goes on from JAQMRL010000009.1 coordinate 45,453,949, forward strand.
ATAAGAATCTGGTGGGTAAGTCTGTGTTCAGGAAGTCGTTGTATGTGTCCATAGAATTTAAGTCATCTTTTTCTAATGTCTGTTGAAATGTTTGGAATTTTCTCTGTGGTTCTGTTGGTTTGTAGCCGGTATCCATCATCAGTTTTTCGTGGTCCAAGTATTTTACGTTCTTCTTTTTTCAGGTTTTGTAGCAGAGTCTTATTGTGAAGTGACAATGTTTCTGCTGCTTATAGCACCTCGGGTTTGAGGACTGAGTTGTAGTGTCTGATTTTTGCATGTGTGGAAATGCACTTTTTGTTATAAAGTTTGTGTGTTCATCCGTAAGCCCTCTTCAGTTTCTGTGTTCGAGTTTCTTGTGACTTCTTCTCCAGTCCAGTAGGTTCTAAAATTTCTCCCAGGTATTTGAAATGCGATACCTTCTTTATTTGCCCGTGTTTAGTATAGAGTGTCTGCGTGTTCAAGAGAGTACACATGAATTCAGTTTTTTCAAAGGAGATTTGTAGACCAACCTTCTCAGCACATTCTTTGAGAGTTTCAATCTGCTGTATTGCATTATCTTCAGTATCTGTCAGTATTGCAAGGCCATCGGCAAATGCTAGACAGATGACTTCAACTTTTCTTCCAACCTTCACTGGTTTCCATTGGCCCTTTTTTCTCAGTTCTTTTTCCCATTCCCTCACGACCTTGTCCAATATGACATCAAATAATAATGGGGAGAGACCATCACCTTGTCTCACTCCTGTTCTGATTTTGAAGCTTTCTGATATTTCACCCATGAATTTGACTTTGGAAGTTGTATTGACGAGTGTCTCTTCAATGAGTTTACAATTATTATTATTATTTCATACATTGTGATCGGTTAAAAACTGTACGCAAAATTGGGAAGATACTTTGCAGTAAATTGCTGTTGTTTCAGTCAACTTTATTTGTAAAATGTTTTACCATAGTTGTCCTCTTGGTGGTGAAGTGTGTGATTGATTATACTGGGGAAAATTCGAACTGGCACAACTCATGCTCTACGTGCTGAAAATAAATTTTTGAATTGTAAATGTAAATTTTTAAAAATTGGTTAATATAAAGAAAGTTATGCCCTATTTTCTAATCACTGGTCATTACCGTTTTCACTTATTTATGCATCAATATCCTGTCGGTAATGAAATTAATATGTTAGCATGCAGAGAATTTATTTAATAGTTAAAAATTATTGAATTAACAGTATTGAATATTAATAACTTGAAACAAAACACTAAAAAATACGATAAAAAACTTTTAACAAACATGCACTTACAGAACGTAAACAAATGCCATTTTTCAACACATGGTATAGGTTATTTTGATCACCAAATTATAATTGAACGCTTGCACGTACTCTATTGGTAGTTATATGAAAAATTTTTTTCCTAATTTGTGTACATTGCAATCTGTTCAATTTAGAACAATAAGCAACCCCATGACCCAACGAGATGAAGATGATGTGTATGACGTGTAAATGAGGTGTAGTCTTGTACAGACCCAGACTGACCATTCCTGAGAGATTATGGTTAATTAAATCTCAACCGTCAAAGTACACCGGTAACCACTGTCTAGTATTCAGATCCGTATAAAAGTAACTACCTTTACTAGGATTTGAACCAGGAACCTTCGTCTCCGAAAATCAGCTGCTAACAGCTGATTTTGGCGACGACTTTTCCTCTAGACCAACCTGGTGGGTTGTATGTAAATAAAGCAAAAATTATGTAATTTTTGTTTGTGCTGCTACATCAAGAAGTTTTTAAAAACTGCGTAGACAGAACTAAATAAAGTACAAGGACATTTAATTGCCATCTTTGTATACAACGGCAAAATTATGGTGGACGGCGTTTCGCCGTCATTACATGCCAGTGCTTAGGATTTTAGGATTTATTGCTATAACTCCTCAGGACTTCTTCTTAATTGCTAATGTAATTACTTTTCTATTTTACAGAAAATGAAATTAAGCGAAAAAACTGAAGAGAAAGTCGATACATCGATCAATAATGTAATGTTGCCACAGTCCGTCTCGGCAGCTGCAGTTGTACCGACGGAATCATCTACAACAGCGGTACCAACAGTATTAAACAATGAAGAATGTCCTCCAGTCAAAAAGAAAAGAAAAAAGCGAACGTTAACGATGGCCGAACGGCAACAGTTAATTGAAAACGAACAATTATTGTCGCAACAGCAACAGGAAATTGTAAATAATAGTGGTAATATTTCGGTCTCTGTTCCTTCCATTCCGTTACAAACTGCCCATAGTAATAATTCGTTAACAATTACGAACGTTAGTAATCCGTTAACCGATAATACTAACGTCGTCACGAAACATAACAACAATGCTGCCGGCGGAAATAATAACGGTAATAATAATCAGTCGTTGACGAACAGTCCTCCGAACAATTCGTTAACGATTTCGCAACAGCAAAATAATTCGATCAGCAAACAGAATAAAAAGAAAGCGTTGACCGTTAAAGCGTTATTAGAAGAAAAACGTGGTTTCGGTAACGAACAAATAACTGCCGGTTCTACGTCGCCGGCTTGCGGTAATATTTCGATTAGTATTACTACTACTATTATCTCGACTGGAACTACAAATACTACTACGATTGCTTCTTCAAATACATCTTCAAATAATTCACCAACTTCTTCAAAAACTGGAAGTAAGTTATTTCGTTATTGTATACCATTACTTATAAATATCATTGTTGTATACTATTGTTTCAATATTAGTTACAGTTTTTTAAATTTTTATTTTGTCTGGCATATTTTTAGGCTATAGAGCAGTGGTTCCCAACCTTTTATGGGGCATTGCCCCTTTGTGAAGGATGACTTACACCTATCCCCCCCTTCTCTTATCATCGTATACCTAATTTAATTTGAAGTAATGTGTTGATAAATAATAAAGTATGTTATTCTGTAAAAAAGATTTATTATTGTTCACAACAAATAATCAACCAAAGCAGTTGTGTCCAGAATTCTTCATCTTATGTGTAGGAGCTCGACCATAAAAAATGTCAACAAAGAGTTTAGTTTGTTTGTTTGTAAAAACTAAACTGTTTGTTTGTAAAAAAAAACATGTATCCGCGACAGTAAAGATTCTACCTTGTAGTACAGTTTTATTTTTTCTGTCTTTGAATACTCATCGCCCCCACAAATTTATTGCCCCCCTGCGAACCCAAATCACCTACTAGGGGGGCGATCGCCCCCAGGTTGGGAACCACTGCTATAGAGTAACTGTAAAGTTGGAAATTTTCGAACTGTAGGCCTATTTACACGAATTTTTTTTATCCCCAATTGAAGTTTCATGAAATTAATTGCCAACTTCTCATTGATTTTTTTTACTTTCTCTTGCCTACATTAATATATAGGAAGGAAAGTATTGTTTTCATGTCGATTTTTCGAAATCAAGTTTTTATCGGATATACTCATTTTTAGACCTCCTGAACCCAAAAACATATTTTTAGTGAATAAAATATCTCAAGAACGGAACATCATACGAAGTAGAGGACCCAACACGAACATTTTCATCGAAATCTTTGAACTGGAAGTAGTAGTTTATTCGTGTCATTTTTTTGCAATTTTCTCGAAAATAGCTTCTACGATTTTTTTTTTTAAATTGCCTCATTTACTACAATTTTTATGCTCTACAAGATAGGGTAGGCGCCATGGCTGCTGAAATTCTTGGGGAGGCTGTTCTCTTGTAGCAAAAAGTGGTTTTTTAAGATTGCGGCCTTAATACACTTTTAGTGCAAATGTGTATATAATAAAAGTTGTAGGCGATTTAAAAATCTACAACTTTTATTTCAAACAATTTTTTGTATAATGCTTAGTTTAGCAGTAATCAGTAATTTTCTTCTTTTTTTCATGAATATGTGTAAAAATAATCAATTTTTTAAGATTTTGTATGCATTTTACGACAAAAGTGTATATAGTCAAATTTATATAAAATTAAAAGATCTACAACGTTTATTTAGAGCATTTTTCTCTACAGAGCCAAGTTCAGCGCGAAAGAGTTATTTTCCGTATTTTTAAGCGAAACTGAGGTTGATTTTTATTTTGTGTCTTTCACTCATGATTAAAATTAGGTTATGTTTATTGACACGTGTTTCGGTGGACCCACCATCATCAGAGTAAATAACATAATTAAAACTAAAAAAATTGTTCACTTATTTAAAATTTATTGAAGATAATACATCTCAGTCATTTGTATAAAACTGATTAAAAATTGATTTCCTTTAATTTACTTCTTCTCATATTTACTGTAGATAGCAGCAGCTGTCAGTATCACTTCATCATTCCTAAATTTGACTTGTTCATTCAAAATGTCCTGCTTTTGCTCTTTTAAATATTTATCAACATCTCATATTTTGCAATTTTGTTTTTATTTTCTATATTACATTGTTCTATTATATTAAAATGTTCATCCATTTTACCCAATTTTTGTTTTCCTCTTTTATATGATTGGTATAGTTAGATATAATGTAGTCACACCGAAACACGTGTAAGTAAAGATAAAAGTTGACGCAGTTTAAAAAGAAGGTTAGTGAAATTATTATATAAATTTATTATATAAAAATAGAATTAATATCAAACTGCAGGATGCATTATAAAGATTTATGTTTATTGAGGTTAGTTTTTTTGTTTATTTCTAATGTTAGGTTATATTGTTAATTATTTGCATTGGCGAGAGAAAGTTGTGAGTTTCACACCAGATTTTTTTTTAGTCGTTTAATATTTCCGGATTATTGTAGCATGTTCTGTTATTGTATTTCTCTCATAGTGATTTGTTCATGGCCGTTTATTATCATGTCTGTGTATTGAAAATTATTATTTTATCGATTTCAAGGTGTGATTTGTGCTGAACCTGTCGATTCAAAGAAGGATTCTGATAACAACCGTACTTCGGTTAATGATGTTATCGAGTACGTTATTAGCTCGGCTAGAGATGGCGAATCGAGTAAAGATAGTTCTAGTTCGGCTTCCAAATCGCAATCTGGTAATTGTCGTTTATCTATGTCAAAAAAATACATTGTCATTTAATCATTTCATGTAATTGTTTAATTTTTTTTTTATACATATTTCTTCATGTGTATTCTAATTTTGATACGTAGTAATGATCTGGTAGTGTTGTTTTCTTGTTTATTAGATTTATTGGTAGTTGAAGCATGTTCCATTTTAACGCCTTCCAATGTGTATTCATTAATAGTAATTTGGCTTTACGGTTTTTTTTGGTTTTTTGTTAAATTATTTATCTAAACCCAAATGAACTAAAGACTGCAGATGAGATCTAGACAATAACAGCCAAGATCGGGTGTGAGGTTGCCCCTTCACTAAGTCACATTCTGTTTCATCGAACTCCAGCTGACTTTTTGTTAGGCTGTCATCCATAGCGGGATCACAACGTGACAACGCAAGATACGATTAACGAAAGTCAATTGGCTCTGTGCTGTGATCTAGGTTACTATGCTCCGCCTTCATCTGCAGTCTCTACTTCTTTAAGCTATAATAAGTTTTTTTTGATTGTATGCGATTTGTTCATTTTAGTGATAATTTTTTTCAGTAGTTCAGTAATGTTTAAAGAAACTTTTTATCTTACTTCTCTATATTAAAGAGACATCTATCGTTCATGTTGTAGTTACGTCAAAGTGATGAAAGTGGGATACATTACTCTATTCGATTGTTACTCTATGGTTTTAAGCCATATGTATATATATTTTTTTTTTTGCGCCCTGGAGACTCCAGGAGGAGTATAGGACATGTCAGCTATAACATCTGAAATACATATAAGAAACACATAATGTATCACTACTATCAAAAAAAAAATTCTTGTACGCTATAAAAAGTTTCACCGATAAAGTAATTTTTCAGATTCCTTTTGAAGGAATTCAAATTCTCACAACATTTTAAAAATTGGGGTAATTTATTCATGAATTTTCTCTCTGCATAAGTAGGTTTTTGTTCAAACAATTTTGTGGAGGGATTAGCCACATAATAATCATTTCTGTTTCTCGTGTTATGATTGTGAACATTGAAATTCTGCATAAAATTATTTTGCCTAACAATCTATCAATTACCTCTGTAGAGCTGAGCAAAGGTTCCTTGGCAAAATAATGAGTTCAAAGATAGTAGACGAACATTGGAGGTTGCAACCAAGAGAAGAATAGTACTAAAAAAAACCAAATGATTAATGAAAACAATCAGAAAACTAAATCTTACGGACTCCTTTATAAAATTGAAGACACTAAATAATATACCTAAGGTTTCGGATAAGTGGTTTAAAGAAGTCATAAAAGGTATTGAGAAAACTGGACAACTGGTTACTGACTTTAAGGGCTTACATAAAGAGCAAAAGCAGACATAGGATGCAAAGAGTAAAGCCTACAGTGAAAGAATGCTAAAAGTGAGAGCTACAAAAAGACCTTCCGGAAATGTATGTATGTTAATTATTTAAACGGTCCTATTCAGAAAAAGAAAAAAGTTTCTCCATGTTTTTTAATTTTTTGTTTGGATGTCCCCAAAGGTAGAAAAGTTCATAACGGTCATTATATACTGTTTTTCATAGGTACTGTAGGTTATATGATAATAAATGTGAAATATATATTTCTAACCACCAGAATACGGTAACAGAAAACACTTACCAATGTTTATAGCGCTTTTGTGTATCTTGTACACATCTTCAGTAAATTAAAATTATTTAAAAAAAAATTTCACATCAAAATTCAAAACTTCTTACTCCTACCATGGCATACCTTATCTATCTTGGTAGGAGTAGGAAGTTTTGAATTTTGATATGAAAAAGAATTTTAATTCACTGAAGATGTGTACAAAATACATGAAAGCGCTATAAACATTGGTAAGTGTTTTCTGTTACTGTATTCTGGTGGTTAGAAATACAAGGTGTGTGGCTATTAAATAACGAGACTGACGTAAAAAATGTTATGTTTATTTTATACATAATCACTTATTATCACCTTCAATATACACTCCTTCTCTATCCATACAACGCTTCATGCGAATTTTCCATTGTTGGAAACAGTGCCGGAAGTCATCTTCCGTCAGCTCCTTCAGGACACGTGCCCCTTTCTCTTTTACAGCTTCCACAGACTCAAATCTTGTCCCTTATAATGCAGATTTCACCTTAGGGAACAGGTAGAAGTCACATGGTGCAAGATCTGGTGAATAAGGTGGATGTTCTAACACTGAGATGCTGTACTTGGCTAGGAACCTCTTGACAGATAACGAGGAATGAGCTGGCGCATTGTCTTGGTGGAGAACCCATGATTTGTCTCTCCACATTTCGGGGCGTTTTTTCCTTACTCTTTGACGTAGTTTAGAAAGTACCTCAAGGTAGTAATATTGATGAATTTTTTTGACCTTCAGGAACCCAGTGAAGGTACACAATCCCATGGATATAAAAAAAACAATCATCATTGCTTTAAATTTTGACTTCCTTTTTTGGCTATCGGTGAAGTTCGGCTCTTCCAGTGTATAGATTGTCCGGATCATAAGTAAAAAACCACGTTTCATAGGATTTATTATTTTCTACCGGTTCCCGAAGGTGAAATATGCATTAAAAGGGACAAGATTTAAGTCTGTGGAAGCTGTAAAAGAGAAAGCAGAACGTGTCCTGTAGGAGCTGACAGAAGATGACTTCCAGCACTGTTTCCAACAATGGAAAATTTGCATGAAGCGTTGTAGGGATAGAGAAGGAGTGTATATTGAAGGTTAAAATAAGTGATTTATTTAAAATTAAATTTTTTACATCAGTCTCGTCATTTAATAGATACACCTTGTATTATGTATTTCGTACCATCAAGAACAATAGTAAAAATTTATAATACAACATAACGCATTTTGTTACTTATAATGATAATTTTCTTGGAAATTTGATATCGTCTTTGATTCATATATCAGTTACTCTACCATGACAATCCGACAAAGTATTTATTTCATCTATTTGTTTTCAGGCCCTCTGCTTGTTTGTACGGATTCTGATCTTTCAACTGAATCGTCAGACAGCCAAGTAAATAAATCTCAACAAGTATTGAACGCGTCGTCTGCGAATAAATCGAAAGATTTATCGGTAAATGAGATTCCTCCTTTACCGGATAATTTGCCAGCCGATTTTCTTGATCTCATAAATAATATCAAAGCATCTATATCTCAGTCTTCAGATATGTCGAGAAGAGGGTTTTCGGGAGATGTCAATAATTTATTATTAAGGTTTGTATATGTACTTTTTAATTTTTACTTTCTTGTGCGTAAATGAATATATAGGAAAGAAAGTATTGTTTTCATGTCGATTTTTCGAAATCGAGTTTTCACTGGATCTACATGTTTTTAGCGATTGGTCTGTGTCTGTGTGTGTGTGTGTGTGTGTGAACAGAACATCGTACGAACTTGAAACTTAAATTACATACCACTACCGGACCCGACAAACATTTTCATGAAAATCGGTCAACCGGAAGTAGTAGTTTATTCGTGTAATTTTTCACTTTTTTTGCAATTTTCTCAAAAACTGGTCCTACAATTTTTTTAAAAATCGCGTGATTTACTCAATTTTTTATTTTTTACAAGATAGGGTAGACGCCATGTTTGCTGAAATTCTTGGTGAAGCGTTTTTCACATAAAAAAATTGTTTTATTAAGAATGTGTCTTTATTATGCATTTTACCACAAAAATATATATAATTAAAGTTGTAGAGAATTTAAAATCCTACAACTTTTATTTGTAATATTTTTTTGTATAACGCTTATTTTAGGAGTAATTAGCGATTTTCTGTTTTTTTTCTCACGAAAACGTGAGAAAAAATCGATTTTTTTCAAGATTTCGGCCTTAGTATGGAATTTACGACAAAAGTTTATAATAATCAAATTTATAGGAAATTAAAAGATCTACAAATTTTGTTTAGAGCATTTTTCTCTACCAAGTCTAGTTTAGCGTGAAAAAGTGATTTTCCGTATTTTTAAACCAAACTGAGGTTGATTTTCATTTTGCTTCTTTCACTCATGATTAAAATTAGATTATGTTTTTTTGATGTTGGTTTTTTGTTAACCGATTTCTAATGTTTTATTACTAATATTAGGTTATATTGTTCATTATTTGCATTGGCAAGAGAAAGTTGTGAGTGTTTCATGACAGATTTTTACTTTCTTTTGCCTATATGAATATATAGGCAGGAAAGTATTGTTTTCATGTCGATTTTTCAAAATTGAGTTTTCACCGGATCTATGTTTTCAGACCCCCTGAACCCAAAAAACATGTTTTTAGCGATTGGTCTGTGTGTGTGTGTGTGTGTGTATACAAAATATCTCAAGAACGGAACATCGTACAAACTTGAAACTTGAAACTTAAGTTACATTCCACTACCGGACCCGACACGAACATTTTCATCAAAATCGGTCAACCGGAAGTAGTAGTTTATTCGTATAAGTTTTCACTTTTTTGCGATTTTCTCAAAAACTGGTCCTACGATTTTTTTAAAAACCGCCTCATTTACTCAATTTTTTATTCTCTACAAGATAGGGTAGGCGTCATGTTTGCAGAAATTCTGGGTGAGGGTGTTTATACGTAAAAAAAGTGTTTTTTTAAGATTACGGCTTTAATATTAATTTTAAAGCAAAAATGTATATAATAAAAGTTGTAGAGAATTTAAAATTTTACAACTTTTATTTTAAACATTTTTTTGTATAACGCTTAGTTTAGCGGTAATTAGCGATTTTATGTTTTTTTCTCACGAAAACGTGTGAAAAAATCTATTTTTGTAAGATTTCGGCCTTAGTATGCACTTTACGACAAAAGTGTATATAGGTAATAAAATTTATAGAAAATTAAGAGATCTACAACTTTTATTTAGAGAATTTTTCTCTACAGAGCCTAGTTTAGCGTGAAAGTGTGATTTTCCGTTTTTTTTTAAGCCAAATTGAGTTCGATTTTCATTTTGTGTCATTCACTCATGATTAAAATAAGGTTATGTTTTTGAGGTTAGTTTTTGTTTATTTCTAATATTTTATTAATAATGTTAGGTTTATTATTAATTATTTGCATTGGCAAGAGAAAGTTGTGAGTGTTTCATGCCAGATTTTTTGTCTACAGTTCATCATGTTTCGGGTGGGAGGGAGAGGTCTCATGCTGGATCCCTCATTGACCCAGAATAAATGAAATAAGCGTTCTTTTTTTTCTACTTGCAGTTTTGAAAAAAGGAGTTCGAGTTTGCCAGTTAATTACAGAAATGTGGTGTACGATCATTTAGCTTGCTTTTTCCCTTGTTCTAAATTCACGCTAATGAAACGAGCTAAGAAACTCTACTTCGATTCGGTAGAAGAGAAAATGAGCGAGCCACTCAAGAAGTAAGTTATAATTGTTTTTTTTTCTTTTTATCTCTCTTAGAATTCAAAGTTTATTTTAGAAGTGTTTTTGTGTTATCTTTTAACATGATGGTGTATCAATTACTGTTAGTTAAGAAGTTTGATTGGGAACTTTAAAAATAGATTTGGTAAAGAATGTACTATAGTTTGAGTAAAAGAATATCGAGTGCGGCAAAATGATCACCCTATTTTAAAATTTAAATAAAAACAGGTTTTTTGTGTACTACGAATTTAATTTTGGTTACTTACAAGGTCTGTAAATTAAGTACTGAGACTGATTTTTTAAAAAAAGTTTATTCAAATATAATTACAATTTTATATTGTCACCTTCAAATTATCTTCCTTCTGAAGCCACACAGTGCTGGAACTCCAATACTGGAATAGCCTTCATCAGAGGTTGGTTACTGCTGTTTGAATGTTTTCGACTGTTCCAAAATGAGTTCCCTTGAGGTGATTTTTCAACTTCGGGAAGAGAAAAAAGTCACAAGGACTCAAGTCTGGTGAATAAGGATGCTGAGGAGCCACAGGAATGTTTTTACTGGCCAAAAACTCATTTATCAACTTTGCTGTGTGACAAGAACCATTATCGGGATACAACACCTAGTTTCTCGTCGCCAATTCACTGGTCAAAATCTGATGAATGGTGTGAGTCAAATTTAACTCTTCTCCGATCATTCTGACTGTCAACCAACGATCTGAATGCACAAGATCCCGGATTCTGTCAACATTTTCATCAGTTCTTGAAGATGAAGGCCTTCCGCTTCGTGGTTCATCTTTAATCGACTCTCTTCCTTCTGAAAATGCCTTAAACCACCGAAAACAAAACACTATCTCCTCTTGACAAAACACTATCTCCGTAGGCCTGCGGAAGTTTAGCAAGAGTTTCCGTTGCACTGTACCCAAGTCTGAAGGAAAACCTGATAGCACACCGTTGCTCGAAATTGATATCACTCCTTTTTAGAAGGTAATAGAAAATAACTGTTTCGCAAAAAAAATTCGTGCGGACAACCAAATGACTCTAGCGAGTTAAAACTTGTACTGAAGGCGGATCACATATTCCCCTGTCTCCCCTCCAAGCACGGCGCCTTCAGTGTTGCCAGTTTCATTACTTAATTTACAGACCTCGTATTCTATCATTGAAAGCTTTTTCTTATTTAGTTTTAGAAAATAAATAAAAGGATATCAGACAAGTGATAGGAAAATAGAATTGAAATGTTACACATACTTGCATTCGATTTCTATTAACCAATTTCAGAAAGTTTTTTACTCTTACCTCGTAAAAAACTGAATAATAGAAAGCACAAAAAATAAGGTTAGTTTTAGTCAGTATGAGCATCAACGTACGATTAAAGGTTTAAGAAAAATTTGAACAGGAAACCTTTGCATGAGGGCTCGATGCGTCAGATTACTTCCATCAATGGAAAGCATTGCTTCGGGTCTCAATGCATCTTTCAAGTGGGAGTGTACATATTAAATTCATCTCAGTATTACTTCTGTCATGCCACACAGGCAATCACCATTTTAGGTGATTGCTTGAAACAGATAATTGAGGCTCTTAACTATGGTAACACCTACAAATATTTTTATACTTTGATTTCTCGACGTTATCAACACTTCAAAAGCATTTTATTATGAATAAAAGTTTAAAACATACTGTTTATTAAACACAAATAAAATAACTGAACTCGCATCATGTTAATAATATAAACTCTAGCATCTTCTTCGATTCACTTCCCAATTAGAGATTTACGTCCATGTTTGACCAGAACAAAAAAGCGAGTGAACAAGGAGCACGCCACACTCAAGTTCAACAAACCTTCACCCCCTCTTACATCACTACCAACCCGCGGAAAACCCACGAAAATAAGAATGTAATATTACTAGAGGAAGAAAGAGAGAGAGAGATTCAAAACCAATAAACAAAATCTTAAGTTCATTCCAACCATACAATAAAATTGCATACAATGAATCCCACATTGAACCGTAACTAAAATTCTAAACTATTTATACAAAAGCTTTTGAATTTCAGTGCAGTATTCAAAATGTATGAATCATATTCAATTTCACCAAAACAATTGAAATTCACTTTGATCAACAGAAATATAATAATTTAATTTAAAGTTAAAAACCCTTTCAGAAACAAACAATTAGTGAACAATATAAACCCGGACATAACAAAATAGCTACTCGCAAGAAAAATGAATTATTAGAAATAAGAAAAAAAATTTTGAAATAAACTGTGACTTTCAAAACGGCACAACTATAACTTAAAATTTATTAATTTTTTTGAATTTAATTATGATTTTTTTTTAAATTTCAGATTAAAAATAGCGATAGACTCTATCATGCCATCATTGTTAGAAAAATATTCCAAAGAATGTCAGAAAATTGCTTCTGAAAAGTGAGTAATTATACATACGTTTACATTTCTATATCTTAATTTATGTTAATTTGTGAATAAGTTGTTTTTTTTGTGTACAGATGGTCGTAGAGAAATTTTGAAAATGAAATTAAGTTGAAGTTGTATCATTTGATGATTGATCACTGATGTGTACGATACTATCTTGTTTATCCAGATTAATTTTGACCAAAAACGATTCACTTAATCGAAAATACTGATAAACCAAAAAAATATGAAATCAATGAAAACAAAAACATTTTTGGGAAAACTTAGTGTTTAAACAAGGGATATCTCTAAAGTAAAGACAGTTCCATTTTTAAAAAATGTATTCTGAAAATTTTATAAATATATTTTTATTTCTCTTAACCCTTTCACTGCCAAGTTATAAAACCATGGGTTAAGTGAGCCGGATTTTCTTTAAATATTTTTTTGGATGCATCTTAAGTTTTTAAACATTTTAATTATTACTAGTTTTATCAATTAAAATTATTTCTTTGTAGTAGATTTATTAAAATTTATATTAGATTTATTCCACTATTTGTATCACTAAAATCATGAATAATATGAATAAATTTATTGGAAGCCTACTGGTAGCTTTCTGAAGTAGGTCTAACCTTTTTACGTCATTTAGGTGGAGGTTTAATTACACTAGATTGTTCTTTTATGTCACAATCACTATCACTATCGGCTAAATCATAATCGAGAGGAATAAAACAAAACAATATCATTATCGACGCCATTTCGTGTTTACAAACCAAAGGGGGCCGCACAGAAATGAAATTATCTCTTTACTATGTACTTGATTTCGTCGACAAAGAAGAAAAAAGTTAACAGTAAATGCGAAAATACAGTTGATAACACTTATTGGAGGCAATTCAAACACTTTCAATGCCAAACAAGTTAAATCATGTTTGGCGTGTAAGCATGGTAAGCCCACTACGTGTATACTCGTGTTTGGCAGTGAAGGGGTTAAACATATACCTTATAAAAATTTTAAATTTAAATCAAATACAGTGGACCCTCACATTACGATGTGTCATCAAATTAGTCATCGCATTCCCAAAGTTGCATGTGCACCTGACCCGCCAATCGTCAACCCCTACTGTAAGAAGTTCGGATCGAATGTTCTCCCTCCCTCTTGTCAAGATACCCTCAACCATGCTACCCGCACCCTCCCATCATCAGCTTAAGGTTGTTTCTGTTTTTTACTTTCTCTTGCCTATATGAATATATAGAAAGGAAAGTATTGTTTTCATGTCGATTTTTCGAAATCGAGTTTTCACCAGATCTATACGTTTTCAGACCCCCTGAACCCAAAAAACATGTTTTTAGCGATTGGTCTGTGTGTGTGTGTGAACAGAATATCTCAAGAACGGAACATCGTACGAACTTGAAACTTAAGTTACATATCACTACCGGACCCGACACGAACATTTTCATCAAAATCGGTCAACCGGAAGTAGTAGTTTATTCGTATAATTTTTCACTTTTTTGCAATTTTCTCAAAAACTAGTCCTACGATTTTTTTTTAAATCGCCTGATTTACTCAATTTTTTATTCTCTACAAGATAGGGTAGGCGTCATGTTTGCTGAAATTCTGGGTGAGGCTGTTTTCACGTAAAAACGTTTTTTTTTTTAAGATTACAGCTTTAAAATGCTTTTTAGCGCAAAACTTTATATAATAAAAGTTGTAGAGAATTGAAAATTCTACAACTTTTATTTCAAACAATTTTTTGTATAACGCTTAGTTTAGCGGTAATTTGCGATTTTCTGTTTTTTTTCTCATGAAAATGTGAGAAAAATCGATTTTTTTAACATTTCGGTCTTAGTATGCATTTTACGACAAAAGTGTATATAATTTAATTTATAGAAAATTAAAAGATCTACAACTTTTGTTTAAAGCATTTTTCTCTACAGAGCCTAGTTTAGAGAGAAAGAGTGATTTTCCGTATTTCTAAGCCAAACTGAGGTTGATTTTCATTTTGCGTCATTCACTCATGATTAAAATAAGGTTATGTTTGTTGAGGTTAGTTTTTTATTTATTTCTAATATTTTATTAATAATGTTAGGTTTATTGTTAATTATTTGCATTGGCAAGAGAAAGTTGTGTGAGTGTTTCACACCAGATTTTTTTTTTTTCAGTTTTATCACAGCACCCATACTATTTAGCAATGTTACGCATATCGCCTTGGTTATCGGTTAAGCATCTGTGCCGTAGTGTCTGTCTTGTTTTTGTACATACATATTCTTTATAGTTTTGGTACCGTGTTTCTTGTGTACGTTACTGTAGTTATAGTGAATATGGGTCCTAAATCGCACATAAAAAGTAAAATTTCTATTAAAGAAAAGCAAGAATTACAACAAAAACATAATGAAGGGGCTAGGATAAATGAATTGGTTTGCCAGTAAAGTTATTCCCAGTCTACAGTTTCCACGATTGTAAAGCAAAAGTCAGTTTTAAAGACATTAAAGCGCCTGATAGATCAAACACAATTCAAAAAGGCATTTTTTTTATAATTTATATCTATTATCCAATCATTTGTACTGAAATCAGCGCTATTTGAAGAATGTATAAGGTTATCTGTATATACAGGCTAATGTAAATTTCTCTTGAAATAGTGTTATGTGGTCTAATGATTGGGCAAGAATGAGGTCTTACAATACGATATTTTCGCTTTACAATCGTTCTTCCGGAATGAATTATGATCGTAATGTGAGGGCCTACTGTACTTTATTAGTTTTTCAGCTTTTTACTCAAAAGCAATGAACTTCGTCCAAAAAAACATTATTAAAATTAACAATTTCATTATCACAAATTCTTCATAAAGTCATCACGTTACAATTTAGAAATCACTGTATATTAAAAATTTTATTGAGCTATTAGTTACAAAACTTGTTGAAATTTCTTGTACGTCTGTTCTCTTGTACAGTAAGATCTTGACTTACGGAGGGATGCATTCTGCAAAATCATCGCGTAACTTGGATTGTGCGGTTTAACCTTAAACCATTTGCTAATTGTCCGTACCGTTCAAATCCGCTGATTGTCGTTAGTGTTGATTCAGTGAACCCTGTCGTTCCTTTTATGTTCTTCGTTTTTTTCACCCCTTTCAGGTCTTTTATTAACGACATCTACTTACTTACTTACTTTACTACCAGGGCGTTCAGGCTTCTTCAGCCCCTCCTCACCGCGACCTAAAAGATCTTTTGTGATTGCCCCTATTCCTATTTATACCAGACCCACACTTTCAATAAAGCGCAGGATCTGCCTAGGATCAAGTGCACTTACCTGAGAGGGTGTCAACACATCCTCACCCATCAGCGCTCTTCTTTTGCAGCCCACCACTGTGCAGCTGCATAAAATATGCTCAGCCTTCTCTTCTGCCTCATGACAGAATCTACACAGGCTGTCTCTAGCAACTCCTATCTTGGATAAATGATACCCAAGATTACAATGACCAGTCATCAGGCCCACTACCCTCCTCAAGTCCTGTCTTCCTAGTCCATTATATATTCCAGCCTTCTTGCTGGAATAGGCAATGAATTTCTTTGCCTGTTCACAGCCTGGCACCTTCTTCCAATAGGAGGTTTTAGCCTCCTTTTCCCAGGCCCTAATTATACCTCTATAATAGCCCTCCCCAATTCCACAGAATGGCTCTGGGCCTATGAAGTGAGAGGCAGCACCTTCCTTTGCTAAGGCATCCGCTCTCTCATTTCCAGGCACTCCCTGGTGCCCCGGCACCCAACGCAACGTCACCATTAACGACATCTAACTTTTTTTGAACTTATATTGTACATAAATTAACACAAACAAGAAAATAAAAGACTTACAAACTGTAGCACAATTAAAATCACGATTAAATGTATGAAACCGTTTGCGATCGATATTATTAACGCACTAAACAGTACTAATGTTTAGTACAAAAGCAAATCAAGATAAAATTTCAGAGTAATTGGGAGGACAACTACGATAAGGGTTTCGAGAGAAATTAGCAAAACAATGATCATATATAAACATTCGTAAGTTATGAATAACTACTGTACATAATATAATGTTCAACAAATTCGCGCTAACGTGAATTCACGTGAGTTGAACTTGCGCAAGTCGAGGTCTTACTGTAATTTCTCATCCAATCTTCTGACCAAGTCATCATTGACAATTAAAGCCCTCCCACTTCGTGTTTCATCGTGGACATCTGTCCGTTCTTCATTGAATTGCCTAACCCACTTTAGCACCAGTCCATCACCCATGCATTTTTACTGTAAATCTCTGTAATCTGCCAATGAATTTCGGCTATCTTAATGTTTCTGGAATTCAAAAACTGGATAATAAATTGAATCTCTCAGTTGGTGGGTTCATCGATTGTTTTGAACTATGATGTGTTTTAAACTATTTTGGTGTATATTGAAATATAGTAGTTAGCTAAAACGTAATTAATGTACCCTAAATCGTTAAAGCATTGGTTTTTGAAGTGTTTAGGGGGCAAGGTCTGTTCAAAATATAAAAATATTCCCATTGGGTACACGAATATAAATTAGTTTTTGTGCAAAATTTCAGGGAAATTTATAATATATGCATTCACGTAAATATATTCAATTTCAAAATTTTTATTCCCTTCCACTATTATTATGGTATCGTCTCCACATCCATTATAATTGAATTTTAAGCCTTTAAAAATAGTTTTCTATTCAGAAAATACATTTTTCTAAAAAAAAAAATTTACCCCAACCTGTAATTAAGCACGTCTGTAACGTGTAACTAATTCCGTCCGTGAAGGAGTACATACATATCTAGTGCACGTTCAAGCTATCCCCGGGTCTGGGTGTTCACCAAGCCTATCCACCGTTTTTCCTCCTCTATTTGTTCCCTGTTGTATCCCCGTCCCTCCACACTCTTACCTTCATCCTTCCATCTTTTCCTTGGTCGTCCTCTTGATTTTGTTCCTTCCATCTTTCTAGGTAACCTTTCTCCTCCCCCATTCTCTTCACATGACTATACCATCTTATCCTCATTTTCTCCACCCTCTCCCTCATACATTCCACATTTAGATCCACTCTAATCTCGGTATTCTTTATTCTATCTCTCCTTGTCCTACCTTTTATTGTTCTTAAGAACTTCATCTCCCCTGCCTGTAACCTACTCCAATTCCTCTCAATCATCCCCCACGTTTCCGCTCCATACAGCACTGCTGGTGCATAATACAATGTATGGGCTACATCATTAATTTGGCCTTCTCCTGGTATCTTTATGTCCCGTAACAAGTGTTTCACCACTTGGTATATATTTCCTCTTTTTTGCAACCGCTTTGTTATCTTTCCGTCTTCTGACTCCCTAGATATTTAAAATTTTTCACCAGTGTCAGTGTAATGATCCCCTCATTACCCCTGTCCCTTTTAAAAAACCATTACTTCTCTTTTCTCTCCAAAATTCTTCATTATTTCAACCCAAGCATCCAGTTGAAATTTGTAAATCCTCTACTTTCTCTCCCCAAATCACCATATCATCCGCAAAAATCACCTTATCCTTACATCCAACTATTCCTTTTACTTTTCTATTCATTTGTACATACTTTTCTACATTCAATGAAGGATTAATATACCATTAAAATAGATTACATTTTATTATATTTTAAATGGTGTGAAGTACACTAATCTACAACAAAAATGGAATGTACGACAAATTTTTTAAGAAGCATCTGGATTCGTAGACAGAGCATGTCTTGAACTTGTAAGGTTCAAAGTGTTATAGTAAAGGTACTTGCCCCCCTTTAAATTAATGTTAAAGAGAATAACTTGACAACTATAAATGAATTAATGTTTTTGTAAATACAGTATACTCGTGCTAATCCGGGCTGCCGGATAATCCAGACCGATCTTTGCGAGTCGTAAGGATGACCATCTGAAGAACATCCCGAAATGAAATTGTGAATTATTTCAAACAGTATAACATTAAAACACTATTTTATTAAATTGCTTTACATAATTAAATAACAGCCCATAACAGACATGTGGAGAGTCAATATTTACTCTCAATCTGTTCGTTGCTGGGCTAAAACAATTAGTTCTGTTTCTTATCACATGGTCAGCCAAATTAAATGACTGAATCATTTAAGAACAGGAGAGGTAGAGGTGCAAAAGACACTAATCAGAGTTATCTCCTCTGAAAGTAATGAATTTCATTATACAGCCAGACCCTGTGGTGAATGAAGTGAAGTTGTCATTTGCAGAGTGGAAAATCTGTCCTTTTCAGAGGGCCCGGCATGCTGATAAGCGTAATTTTTCACTCGGTGAGGAAGGCAATTGTAAACCACCTCACTCGTTGTTTTACTTGGTAAAACCTCTAGAGGTTCAAACCAGCCTTTCGGCTGATGACCTAAACAACAACAAATTAAACAACTAATTTTTTTGTGTAATTAAACAATTTTTTTTAAGTACGTACTGCATCAGAACAGTACTATGTACAAGGGTTAATTGAAAATTAATGCCTCTATTGCTATATAAGTATTGTAATGATGGGCCAGACAATGTCAAAAGTGGTTAGTCTTTCTAAACAAGTCACCCTAGCGGCGATTAAAAGACAACTGGTTCAACATAACTGAAAAAATTCAAAACAATTTCATCTCCTGGGAAAGTCAGGATTACCAGTTTCTGGGATTGTGATGGTATCATTAATATGGAGTTTTTGGAATGTGGCTCTACTGTCAACTCCAAATAACATGTTGCTATCCTATCAAATCTGAAGTGGCGGCTGCGTAGGGTTTGTGCAGACAAAGAGCATCATGACAACGTTCGTCCTCACACAAGTCTGAAAACACTTACAGCACTAGAGAACGGGTTCAATATGGTTTACCTCATTAACCTTATAGCCCAAATCTTGCGCCCGGTGACTTTTTCCTTTTTCCGATAGAATATCTCAAGGGCATGGGTTTCTCTTCAAATATGGAGGTGAGCACATGGTGCCGTATGAAAAGTTCAGACAACTTCTTCCATGATCGATTTTTCCAAAGTGTTGTACATTGGTGATGGATTATCACCGCTTCTTTTTAACTGTGAATTAGAGTACGTCATGAGAGAATGGGAAAAAAGTAACAAAAAAAATATAACAATTGGATATCAAAAGGACGACATAAATCTGAACTGCCTGGGGTTTGCGGATGACCTAGCTCTTCTGGCCAACAACATTCAGGAAACAAAACAGCATATCAGGTCTTTGGAAGATATAGCTCAGAAGATTGGTTTAAAGATATTGTTTGAAAAAACAGAAATATTACTAACTCATACTCCACTGGCAGATAAAATAAGGTTGGACAACCACAATATAAAAATTGTGCAGAGATTTAAGTACTTGGGGGAAGTAATCACCTGCAACTTGAACGAAAAACCATCTTGGCAGAATAGAATAGACAAACTAACTAGGATTAAACATGCTACTAAGAACACATATAATAAAAGATGTCTTTCAATAAATACAAAACTAAGACACTACAAAACAGTCGCCCTACCACAAATTACATACGCAAGTGAAACAATATTTAAAACCACAAATACCATTGCAATAGATAAGGTCCTCAGGATTGAGAGAAGAATAGTCAGAACTTGCTTGAACAAAAACTATCAAGTAGACGGAGTTTGGAGACTAGCTTCCAACGAAATGGTCTACAAAAACATAGAACCTATTACAAGTATAATTAAAAAGAAACGAATATCATTCCTGTGACATCTTTTAAGGACACTTGAAAATAGAACTAGCAGGAAAATAATAGAAAAACTGTGGTATAATAAAAGTGATATTAAATGGATCACAGAATTAAAAGAAGATATTAGAAGGTTACAAATTACAATAGAAGATTTAAAATACAAGACAAATGCATTGAAGATATTGAAGGACGAACGCGTTATACTACAGCCGGGAAGGAACAAGCAACGATTGGGAAGAGTGGTTCCAGAGGAGGAAAGAAAATTGCGCTCGGAAAGGATGAAAAAATATTGGGCGGAAAAGAAAAGGAACAGGGAAGGAAAGACTTTAAATGTAAAATGACTAAAGTGGTCCTTTGTAGGCCATAAAATATATTTAAAAAAAAGAAAAAAAAAAGAATAGTTTAATCTATCATTTCACACTAATATGTAAACAATATATCCATTATTAATACAGTTATAGCGATGGATACATTACTTTTCATACACCTTCATGTATAAATTGAAGGCTCTTCAACAGTAACTGATAAAGACGTCAACCTGTGGGTAATATGTAATATTACCATTGGAAATGAGCACTTGAACGAAGATGAGATTTTGGAGGCTTGTTTGGCGTCGTCATCGCAAATTAACCAAGGTGACAGCTTTGAAAATGAAATTGTAGAAGACTTACTTGCCCAAATCATTCTGAATCTTCGAAAATGTATGAGAAATTAAGTATCTATTTTGAGGGACAAAATGACACGTCATCTAGTGAACTTTTAACTTTAAAGTATTTACAAGATCGCACAGTTTGAAGAAATGATTTTCAAAATTAAAACAGAAAAATATACGTGATTATTTTGATTGAAATTTTACTGTTAAATTTAGGAAGTACTGTTTGAAGTGATTTAAAAAGTGTTTGTTTCCTGTTTTCAAAGTTTAATGTTTTTTGTGATTTTTATTATTTAATTGAAGTTCAATACGCCTAAACTTTATATGTATGTGTAAGTTCAATAGTAAAATTAATACTATTAATATTATTAATTAAATTAATACTATTAATACATATGAGAAGGACCCAAAAAAAAACCCACTGAGCATGCACTGCCATTTGTAGACTCAGTAGTGTTCTCCCGCTAGATGGAGCTAGTGGAGTCCTTCAACAAACAACTGCCCAGGCGACGTGAGTTTGTAGGTTAACGTTTGATTGTAGTGTTGTGTTTCTCCGACTGTTATCATGTTCCGCTTGCGACATAGTTACGGCAGATTTAAAAGAAGAAAGAGTGTGTTTGAAATTTTGTTTTTTAATGGTTCGGGCACTTAAAATGTAGTGAGTTGAGTGTTAACACTTTAAAGACTGACTTTTTTTTTGTAGTTTTGCCCGTGTACTGCCATTTTTCAGAGATTTTTAAAAAATTGTAACAAATCAACCATTGGTCATAAGTTCAAAAAGTAAAGATTAAAAATAAAATTTAAAAAACATTTAGTATTATAATAACAAACTAATAAACTAACAACACGCAGAAGTACCAGCAGATCGCTTGCTCACGCTCGATAACGTTGATGCTGTAAAAGTCCATATATTTGATAATCTTTCAACATTAGGACTATGAGTGTACTCTATTAGATTCAAAATGAACTAAATTAAGTGACAGCATAGACGGAAATCGTATACGATATGAGATAGCGGATATAAAACCAAGTGAAATAGGTGCCCGTATTGTATACAATACGGCCAGCCGATGAAAATGGCGCGCCCTTATCGTGTACAGGTGCCCGTTTTGAAAGTGTTAAAAGCCATGTTCATTCTGGCTGCCTTACAACATCTCGAAATGTTGAAAAAATCCATCAAAATATCAACAAGGATTGTCATTTCACCATCGATGAAATTTAAGAAGAGACAGGCGTGAGTTAGAGCTCGTGCCAGCGGATTTTGACTTAGCGGAATTTGTTTCTCGCCATCTTGAATAGGATCAACAAAATATTTGATTGAATTTGAGTCAATGCTTGAAAAAAGAGATTGAAAGTGATCAAAATTTTTTGACCAAAGTTATTACAAGTGATGAGAGTTGTTGTTACAAGTATGACCCAGAAATCAATCAAGCCAGTGGAAGTTTTAACGGATCACGTGGACTGTCATTTTACGCCTAATAAAAACTCTTTTATTTCGTTCAGTTTCATTCCTAAAAATTTCAAAAAATTACCATTTTATTTATAAAGAATTTGTTATTAGAACCACGTTTGAACCAAATTTTCTGTTTTCATTTACGACCAGAATAAAAATTTAAAATTAAAAAAATATTTTTTCTTTTAGAAATATCAATATACATATGAAAAAGTGTCACAAAATCACTAAAAAATACAAAAAATATGTTTAGCTATGTACATTAATAAAGCAATTCATTGTAAAAAGAACAACGTTTAGATATTGCAAATTGATAGACGTGTTTAAAAGAAATCGCCTCAAAATAATGTTGTCTCTTTTCAATTTTTATTTACTCTTCTATGAAAGTTTCTGTCTCTTTTCCGCACGTTGTTTTTTGTATTATCCTTTTCTAAACATGTTAGCATAAATCAAAATATGTTATAGTTTATTTTGACACTAATTGTAAGGTTTAACGAGGGATAGGCAAGATGGGTAGTGTTAACTTTTTTTGTTCGATTTTAGGGTCATATAATTTGTCATCGGCACTTCTAATTTATTGATTTTGTCAGTAACATTTAAAGCTAACTGATAATGTCATTTTCAAACAAATCCCTTTTTTTGTTGAAAAGTTATGGACGAAAACGCTCAAATTTTAGTACTGGCTTGTCAAAAAAAATCTCTTTCTTTCTGGTAACACCACGTCGTCAATTTTCATTGTATAAATATGCAAGATACATTAAATGAAAAAGGAGAAAATTCTCTATCCAATAAAACTAAACCTGTTGGACAATAATGAATAGTTGCGGAGAAAATGTGAGTTTAAAGAAAGGCGATGACGCATGCGTGATTTCTGGCTTCCAGGTTAGCAAGGGTTAATGTCGTCGCATGCAACATGACAACAGTAAGAGAACTAAAATACTACGATCAACCGTTAACCTACAAACGGACGCTGTCTGGGCAGTTGTGTTTGTTGAAGGTCTTTACTAACCCAATCTAGTGGGAGAACTCTCTACTACGTCTCCGAATTGCAACGCTCTCTTAGTCCCGTTTGTTTTGGGTCCCTCCTCGTAATATCCTCCACGTAATCCAGACTCGGTATCATCAAAAGTCCGTATTAGCGCGAGTTTACTGTATTTGTTATTTTTCCCCTTTTCTTCAATTTGATTTTCTTTTTACATGTTTGTCCTGTCATGAACATGAACTGATTGTTGATCCATATAATCAGTCCACAGATGTATTGGGAGTTGCATAGGTATTACTGGTAAGGGATGATTATGGTGATATCTATTAAAAAAAAAACTTAAAATAAAATTAAAAAGAAAGAATCATCCATTCATCAGTTGTATGCTACTCTTTTGTTTCTCGCTCTCTGCTTGAATCATCATCATCATTAAAATGAAATTGATTTTGTTTATTTCAATACGATTTGTGGTTCTCAACAGTTGTAAAACAAATTTTTACAAATTATTTATTGTAGCTTTTAAATTTTGTAAACGGTATTGTTTATACTTGATGACATAGTTAGTTGAGACTATTAAATAGTGGCTATGCATTTCTTATGGAAGTTTGCAACTAATATTCATGATGAAAACATTTAGCTATCGTAGCCTTTGCAAACACAAATAAATTGTGTATTTTTTATTTACTATATTTTTATTTTGTGATTATTTTTGTTAAACCGTAATATACAAGGTGTGGTTATTAAATAACGAGACTGATGTAAAAAAATTTATACATAATCACTTATTGTCACTTTCAATATACACTCCTTCTCTATCCCTACAACGCTCCATGCAAATTTTCCATTGCTGGAAAGAGTGCTGGAAGTCATCTTCTGTCAGCTCCTTCAGGACTCGTGCCGCTTTCTCTTTTACAGCTTCCACAGACTCAAATCTTGTCCCTTTTAATGCAGATTTCACCTAGGAAAGAGTTAGAAAATAATAACATGTGATGAAACGTGGTTTTTTACTTATGATCTGGAAACGAAGCGCCAATCCATGCACTGAAAGAGCCGAACTTCACCAAGAGCCAAAGAAAGCTTGAATGAGCTAGTCAAAATTTAAAGCAATGATTATATATTTTTTGATATCCATGGGATTGTGTAACTTCACGGGGTTCCTGAAGGTCAAACAATTAATCAATATTATTATTTTGAGTTACTTTCTAAACTACGTCAAAGAGTAAGGAAAAAACGCCCTGAAATGTGGAAGGACAAATCATGAGTTCTCCATCAATACAATGCGTCAGCTCATTCCGCGTTATCTTTCAAGAGGTTCCTAGCCAAGTACAGCATCTCAGTGTTAGAACATCCACCTTATTCACCAGATCTTGCACCATGTGACTTCTACCTGTTCCCTAAGGTGAAATCTGCATTAAAAGGGGGCAAGATTTGAGTCTGTGGAAGCTGTAAAAGAGAAAGTGGCACGTGTCCTGAAGGAGTTGACAGAAGATGACTTCCAGCATTGTTTCCAACAATGGAAAATTTGAATGGAGCATCGTAGGGATAGAGAAGGAGTGTATATTGAAGGTGACAATAAGTGATTATGTATAAAATAAAAATGAAATTTTTTACAATGTCAGTCTCGTTATTTAATAGCCACACCTCATACACAAAATACATCAGCGGAAACTAACCAGCAATATTATTTAACAGATAAGTTAGAGTATAATTGTAGTTTTTTTTTTTTTAAAGTCCGACTGTTCTGCAAATTGCTGCTAATGCAGACGGTGAAGGATGAAATGAATTTTTTGTAACGTATGGAAAAATCCTATGCCTGAGTGGGATTCGGACCCAAGACCGCGTGCTGAGAGGCGAACACGTTACCAACATCGCCAACGCGGCCGGCTAATTGTAGTAATAGAGTATATCTAAATTTAGAACACTATGTCATACGGATTTTATACCAAGCAATAAAAGTTATAATATCAACAGAAATAGTATAAGAGTAAAAAAAGGAAAGAGAGAATTGCCCTGAAAATTTCACTAATATTTTCTGAACAGTTAGTAATTCTACTTACGTCTGTTTAAACAGTAGTCTCAATTAAACATGTCATCAAGTATACAAATAAATTAAAAATTTAAATAGTATTGTTTACAAATAATTTAAAATTGTAAACAGTATTGTTTATAAATAATTCAAGATTGTAAATAGTTTTTTGTACTCTTATATTATGTGGATACCACTCAGATTTCCGCTGATTTTTTTTCTTTTCTACGCTACAAAAGTGAATGGAACGATTAGATTTAAGAATGAAAACTGTAGTACCATATTTGTCGTTATTAAAAACCAATTATTTATTAAATGTAATAAAGGCATCCACATATTAGATATATTGCCTTATACGCTTTTCCATTATGTGGACACCGCTCCGATTTCAGCTGATTTCTTCCTCTGTTATTACTTTTAGATTGTAGTGTCGATTTCCTTACAGTTAATTAGCTTATGACTTAGCTTGAATCCACCAGCAACATTAAGGAGGTAGTCAACTCAAGAAGATGACTTTTTAAAAATTTTGATTTTTTTGCGTTTATTTGAAGTTTAAAATTTTCTGAATCACAACATTTGTTTACTTTGTACATTGACAAAAAGTTATAAAAACTGTTTAAAATAAAGCTCACTAGCAAGGCGAGTGAAATTATTCCTTCAACTTTTAAGTTTTCCGGGAATGTGGTTTTTACATGATTGTACATTTTTGGGAATTAAATATTTTAGTTAGTATTGGAGATATTTGGATGATGTTTGTTTTAAAATTTTCATAATTTCTTACTCTATTATCTACGGAATGATTATTACAAAAACCTTAATAGGGATTTAGTTAAAAAATAATTTGTGAATACACAAAATAAATGTTTTTCAAAATATGGTTTTTCTTCAATAAATTTCTTGTAAGAAAAATATATACGAGCGCATACAACAGATAATAAAGAGCAATTTTCTGTATTTTTTTAGCATAAGAATCATGTTGATATCTTTCTTGGTTCCTGAGATTTTTGATTCCCCGTAAAAACCCGCTTTTCCAACCTCACCCTTATATTAGGGGCTGTAATTAATTTTTTGGCTTGGTTCAAATGGTAGATCATTACTAGTAAATTACTCTTTCATTTAAAATAAATAATGATAAATTATAGCCAGAAGATTTCATTTTCATTTTCTGGGTTGACTACCCCCTTAAGGTAGATCTTAAGAAATAATAACCAACCCTGTTCATCAGGTAAAACGTCATTCTGTGAGCTTTCTCCACACACGGAAAGATTTCAAATTGTCATTCCCCGTTTTATCTATCAACTCGCAAAAAAACATGTTAACCCTTTCAGTACCAACGTCCAGAAAAAAGGACGTCGATATCTGTTATGCAGTGGTAACATCTGGTTTACCGGATATCTGTAAGTTATGCATAAAGTACCCACTGTCCGGATAACCTAACATTTCCAAAAAAAATTTTAACAAAAATTACTGGATTAATGTAACGGGTGTTTTATTAAGGACACAACCGTGATTATAAGAAGATAGAAGTAATACATCGGTAAATTTTCTGTCCCCCAATCAGTTTGTTGGTAACAGTGTACTCAAGGCCAACTATGTAAGACAGTTAAAATGTTCCAGCCAAGCAACAGTGTAGTGACAGCAGTAGTTTTGTTATATTGTGTCAGCAATGGTTTTTTCCAAGGAAGAACGCGTGTTTATTGTAGAGACTTACATAGCGAGTAAATCTTACAAATGTGTGTGCAAGATAAGTTTCAGTTGAAATTTCCCCGTTCTGTCGTTCCGAATAAATTGTCAATATTGCATTTGATAAATAAATTCCGTAGAACTGGGAGTGTACTCGATGAGAAACCACCTTGCCAGCCAACAAAGTTAACTGCGGAAGTTCTCAAAGATTTGAAAAATCGTTTAATAACAGGAACCTACATTTCATTCATTTCCACTTCAATAAACCGGCAATTAAACGGAAAGAAATCTGAAAGGAGTGGCGTTCATGTAATGGAAAAGAACCAAGTTTTGTTTATAAAATATGTTTATTAGTAGATGTATGTTGAGAATTGCTGTATTATGACGTGGCTTGCAGTCCTTTATCATTTCTGTCTATACTGATGTCTTTTAATTTGGTTACTCTTAATTGTTTTTATTTGTTATGTCCACACATTGTTTTCATCGCTGATTTTAATTTGCTTTTACTTCATGCCTTTTACTTCATACCTATTGTATAAAATAATTTCAATAAATAATTAATAGGTTATTCAAGACGGTTCTTTTAGTATTTTCCTTGAATCTTAATTCGGTGATAGTTTACGAACGAGTGAAGTGCGCCGTTGTGACACCCATTTTAAAAATTGGTTCATGAATTTTTCAGTACGTTTAATATATTTGGTGCTGTCCATATGTTTCATTCAGGTTTTAAACATGTTCAGTGCTATAGATTAGTATTTGAGTCCAACACAAATTGTCTTGTAGATCTTTCTATGTGCTAAGGTGCATTATTTTCGTGAAATTTTACGTTTGCACTAACTTTGATTCACACCAAAGTCAGCTGTTTAACAGCTGATTTTTGGAGACGTAGGTTCGCTGGTTCAAATCCTAATACAGGTAGTTACTTTTATACAGATTTGAATACTAGACAGTGGTTACTGGTGTACTTTGATGGTTGGGGTTCAATTAACAGTACTCTCTCTGAGTCTGTTAAAGACTACACTTCGTCTACACGGCATCCTCATATCGTGGTATGCTTATTGTTCTTAACCCTTTGGAAACGGACTGTTGCGCGTCCAACAAAAAACAGAAGAATTGTAAAATTCAAAATGCGCTCTCAAAACAACTGTTTTATCTAACGTCAAAAAAATGAAAAATTTTGAAAATATCACAGTTGATTCATATAATATGTACGCGCTTTTTGAATATAATTACAACAAAATCCCTTGATAATTCTTTGTGTTTAAGCGAACGAAAATTTTTGTGTTTACTTTATATTTTTTACCATAACGAGCTTAAATTTCAGTTAAGCAAAAGAATTTATAAAACATGTTTTGTAGACTAGAGTTTACTGGAATAAATGTTATATTTTATTTAAATTTCCATAAATATTTGACGAAGTTATAAAATGTTCAACATGAGTCCATTTTCACATCACTGGGAAGCATGAAGGAATGGTATTTTACATTCCTTATGGTGATGTCACAGAGCCACTATTATATTTAGGTTACAGCTGTAAGCAAAGTAATGTAAAAAATTCTTTTCCCTACAACCACGTGTTCTGAAAAATTCTGTAGGTGCGGTTAGGAGGAAGCCATTACACACATCCTTTGCAACCCGGCAAAGTGTCAAATTTTTTGCCTCTGTGATGGTAAACCCCCTCCTGAAAAGTAAAATAGACTCGTATTTCCTTTTCAAGGGCAAACGTCGTAACAGAATCGTCATAGCTTCAACATAAACTAAAGAACATCCATGTACATTGACTTACACATGAGGTACACGGATTTCCATTCAAAACAAACAATTCCCAAACCATCAATGCTACCTACACACTATAGAGGGAATAAAAATTTTCCCTTTTATGATATTCTATTTTTGAAAACACTATCAGATGTGTTAAAGAATTTCCTACAAGAAAAGTGCAATATTTACCGGTCTCCGATATATACTGACCTTGCAGAAGCACGTTTTATCGCCCAAACCACAATCCATTCGGCATCATCTAAAATTAGATTACCAGTGTGAACAGGGTTAATGTACACAGTGGTCCAAAAAAATGTATCCACTGTTTAAAAGTCCATAACTTGCAAACTAATTGACGGAGTTGTCTCATCTTTGGTGAAAGTGTAGCTTAAAGTCTTAACTTAAAAATATCACTGTAGGTGTTCGAAATGGCCACCATTCACATCCACGCACAAACGATGCCGCCGAACTGCAGCACAAACTACTGTCTGCAACGTGTTCAGTTGGATATTTGCACATGAATGTACGATGGATTCTCAAAGTTCATCCAATGTGCGTGGCTTTTTTCAATAAACGACGTCCTTCAGTGTTCCCCACAGGTAAAAGTCCAGAGGAGTTAAGTCTGGGGAACGTGGTGGATACTTCACAGCACTTCTATGGCCTATCCATCTTCCTGGTAGATTTTCGTCAAGATACGCCC
This sequence comes from Catonia carolina, assembly GCA_035578175.1. Taxonomy (NCBI): domain Eukaryota; kingdom Metazoa; phylum Arthropoda; class Insecta; order Hemiptera; family Achilidae; genus Catonia; species Catonia carolina. The sequence continues at coordinate 45,483,683 of JAQMRL010000009.1, forward strand.
AAACACGATTACGGTAGTGGGACTTCAAAACAAAATAACGCTTGTGTGGTGACTGTCAGAACTACAAACTAGTACACTACCAAAGATGAGACAACTCTGTCAATTAGTTTGCAAGTTATGGATTTTTAAACAGTGGATACATTTTTTTGGACCACTCTGTATTAAGTATGTCTTGTGTATTGAATGCAACAATAACAGATGCAGGTTAAATAATTAATTCCATATAATTTTCAAAATTGCAAAAAAAAATATTTTTATATTTTGTAAGGAACCTTCGCCTCTGAAAATCAGCTGTTTAACAGCTGATTTTCGGATACGAAGGTTCCTGGTTCAAATCCTAGTAAAGTTAGTTACTTTTATACGGATTTGAATACTAGACAGTGGTTACTGGTGTACTTTGATGGTTGGGGTTCAATTAACCATACTCTCTCAGGAATAGTCGGCCTGGGTCTGTACAAGACTACACCTCATTTACACGTCATACACATCATCCTCATCTCATTGGGTCATGGGGTTGCTTATTGTTCTAAATTGAACAGATTGCAACGTACACAAATTAGGAATTATTAATATTTTGTAAGAATAATTAAAAGGGAAATTTTACTTTCGAAAAGGGACTTTTTATTTTGAAAAGTTACCACCATTCAGAGACTTACTATCGTGCTATTTTGAATGGATTGTAACTACTACTACTGCTACATTTTATTTTGTTTTTTAAAAAGGCAGTAAGTAAAATTATTTGTCGACTTGAAAATCGTCATAAAATAATGTATGAATAAGACACGCGAGTTCATAGGCTAGCGGAAAGGTTTGTGTTGGACTCAGATACCCTTTTTGTGGCGCTGTATGTGTAAGTGAATGTGGTGGTGGTGGGATATTAATCTTATCTTGAGTTTCTCCATTAAGATTACGCTATTCATTTTTCAAATAATAAATTGCTTTAGCACAGTTCGACCATACCACACTGCTTTTAATAATATCGCTTTTTTAATGACGTTTCTAAATATAAGATTATATTTTCTACTCAAAAATTATTTCAGATGTTTTCATAATTGTATGATTCACCATTAAAGAGCCTTTATTTCTTTCGTGGTTGTGTTTTTAAAATGCTTAATATCTAGGTCATATTTCTTTGGGCATCTCCGTTGATTGCATGAAAATTAATTAATGGAATGATTAAGGTCTGTGGTACTTATATCTTGTTCGAATTAAATTCTCAACGTAAATAATTAGTCAATGTCTTGTCAATTTCAATGAAATTCATTTTGGTTAACAAAACAATTAAGTTTCTTAATTTTGGATGTAAATAATTATTGTATTTTAATTTGTTTCCACATTTTCTTTTCTTTGCTTTGCATTTGTTTGTTCATAATTCATTCTGTTAATTTAAATGTAATTTTTAAATTATTTATGTAAAATTTATGTGTTACCTTTTGAGTGGCAGGCTTAAATAGCAATTTGTATCACTGTGGGAGCAGTTCTTTTATTTATTTTTTCGCCAGTTTTTTTATTAATTATCATGAACTTTGTTTAGAAAGAAAGATGTCATTAGAACATCTCTTATAACAAAACATGTAACTGCCTCTTTGAAATTTTGTTGAAAATGTGTTTTAATGGTACCTACGCATAAATCGTATTAGAATTAATTATGCGTTGAAGAAGGTGAACAAATATGTATTGGGGCTGCCTCTGTAGTGTAGTGGTAGTGCGCTAGCCTATTACACGGAAGTCTCGAGTTCAATTCCCGCTCAGAATATGGAAATTTTCACATCGTAAAACCTACCAATACATATCCCACCGTGATCGCTAATGACCAAGCTGTCGATGTGACTTTTTTTTTCTTGTAAGGCCCATTGGACCACTTTAGTCAAATAATATCAGTTCCTCAATTTCCTCCTAATCCTCTCCCAATAGTTCTTCATTCTCTGGGATCTAGCAACCCGTTCAGCATCTGAAAAAAACTCTAGGTTTCTGTATTTTTCTAACCGTTTCTTTGAACCTGATATTTGTGTGTTTGATCGCTTTCAGGTTATCGGATTTTTTTTCAATGTCCTCCAATGTTAGGTTCAGCTCCACTAAGTCCTTCTTCACTTCACGAATCCAAGCCGGCCCCGACTTAAGGTCCCACATAAATATTCTATTAGTTGTCTGAGGATTCTTGTTTGTGGAGTTCATATGATGTGTTCAAGGAAAAAGGTCCGTTTTTTGTGCACTGTGTCTGTTACAGGTTCAATGTCTCTGTAAACTTCTCTGGTTGGTAAAACCAGCCAGATACCATCTCTGAACACTCGTTTTCCAATGCAGGTTCTTAGCATCCTTCTTTCCCGCATCTGAACTTTTCGAATCCTGTTTCTCTTAGTCAGCCCCGTCAGGGTTTCGCTGCAATAAGTGACCTCTGGTTGCACAACAGTTCTATAATGCCGTATTTTAGTGCCGGTGGACAAAGACCTTTTGTTGTAGGTATCTTGCGTGCATTTCTGAGCTTTAAGGAACTTGTTGATACATTCCCTCCATGCAGAACTTTCGTTTCCATTATGGTTTATGGTTTCTCCAAAATACTTAAAGTTTTCTACGATTTCTATCCAGTTGTCATTCACTTGTACTTTGCTGACTACCAGAGGGTCGATAGCCATGATTTTGGTTTTTTCATACGAGATCTTTAAACAAAGTTTTGTAGCGACTTTATAAATAAACTAAAAAAATTTATTGGCTTGCTTCCAGTATACACCCACTGGAACAGAAACAAATATAATATGCGAGTGTGCCACTCAAAAGGTTGATAGGTTATTTTAAATTATTGTTAATATGGAAGAAGGTGGAAAGTCGAAAAGTTTAAATTGTGTTATGTAATAATGTTTGAAAAGAAATATTACTGATTAAAAATACCAGTTGGCAAATATTGATTTGAATTACGGTAGAGTTTTGCATGGTCAAATCCAAAAAATTATAAAAAGATTTGTAAATATTTTATGATGGGTATATCAATCTTAATTTCCTCATTTTTTTTCATTTTTAGGTCGGCAGATGAGCCGCCCAGTAGAGATGCATCTGTGGAAGGTGCAGCTAAAAACGAATCAGTCAGTCCCAAAATTCCTAGGCGGAAATTCATTTGGAATAATGATATGCGGTAAGTTATACACAATTTAAATGATTTTTTTGAGTAAATTATTAACACTTTGAAGCCTAGCCAGTTTTACATATGCTTGGACCTGGTTGCCTAGGGGTTTTGAGGTATTTTTACTTTCTCTTGCCTATATGAATATTTAGGAAGGAAAGTATTGTTTTCATGTCGATTTTTCGAAATCGAGTTTTCACCGGATCTATACGTTTTCAGACCCCCTGAACCCAAAAAACATGTTTTTAGCGATTGGTCTGTGTGTGTGTGTGTGTGTGTGTGTGTCTGTGTGTGAACAGAATATCTCAAGAACGGAACATCGTATGAACTTGAAACTTGAAACTTAAGTTACATACCACTAAGGGACCCGACACGAACATTTTCATCAAAATCGGTCAACCGGAAGTAGTAGTTTATTCGTATAATTTTTCACTTTTTTGCGATTTTCTCAAAAACTGGTCCTACGATTTTTTTAAAAATCGCCTGGTTTACTCAATTTTTTCTTCTCTACAAGATAGGGTAGTCGCCATGTTTGCTGAAATTCTGCGTGAGGCTGTTTTTACGTAAAAACATTTTCTTTTTAAGATTGCGGCTTTAATATGCATTTTAGCGCAAAACGTTATATAATAAAAGTTGTAGAGAATGTAAAATTCTACAACTTTTATTTCAAACATTTTTTTGTATAACGCTTAGTTTAGCGGTAATTAGCGATTTTCTGTTTTTTTCTCACGAAAACGTGTGAAAAATCGATTTTTTTAAGATTTTGGCCTTAGAATGCATTTTACGACAAAAGTGTATATAATTAAATTTATAGAAAATTAAATGATCTACAGCTTTTATTTAGAGCATTTTTCTCTACAGAGCCTAGTTTAGAGAGAAAGAGTGATTTTCCGTATTTCTAAGCGAAACTGAGTACGATTTTCATTTTGCGTCTTTCACTCATGATAAAAATTAGGTTATGTTTTTGAGGTTAGTTTTTTGTTTATTTCTTATGTTTTATTGCTAATATTAGGTTTATTGTTAATTATTTGCACTGGCAAGAGAAAGTTGTGTGAGTGTTTCACACCAGATTTTTAAAAACACTGTGCCAGCATAATATTTTAATGAAGGTAGATAATTTATACATAATTTTAAAGAGAAAATCATGCAGTTTATTTTAATATATACATGCATATAAAAGAGTACCCACTACTACTTTTGTGAAGTGTTGAAAATGTAGTAATAAATTAAGAAAATAAAAATTGTAACATTCGTTCAGTTCATTGTACTACATGCAGTTGCACTAATATTAGATAATTGGAAGCACTTGCACTAAATGTATAATTAGAAATACTAAAAACTTGTCATAAAAAAAAACTACATACTACTACATAAGAAAAACCTTACAACGAAAACATAACCAAGTCACTTGCACAATGTAAACAAACAGTTACACAAACATTATAAACATGAAACACTATGGAAAAAAACACTTACTACATAAATTTGGGAGAAATACTAACAAAAAACATTTCAATAAAACTGCAACTAAATTATTTAAAACTGCGGAAAGAGCAAATAAATCATAAACACGGACAACGAACATGACCGCCTATAAGATTACGTTTAACCTCAAATTACATTGCCTTCGTATTTCTTTTATGTTTTCAAAACAAGCCGTTAGAATGCACTGAATTCATAAAGAATTGAATAAAATGAACTAGTGAGTCGTTCTGCGAAGCCAAAACATTAAAATCAGCTGTGTGAAGAATAACATATGACGGCCCGAAAATGTTCGGGCTTCGTCCACTTGCGTAATTTAGTCAGCCCGAATATTTTCGGGCTTCGGCTTCAAAGTGTTAACATATAAAAGAAATTAATAAATCGTACAATATGTTAATTGAAAAATTTGTTGTTCTTTTTTTGTTTTACATAGAATGTATGTTCATGAATTGATCGAGCTTCGTAATCAGTGTTATTTAATTAAGAATCCTCGTAGAGAATCTAGGGATGCTTATATATCATCGTTTTTAACGAGTAAAGTTCAAGCGCTTTGGCCTCCTGGGTGGATGAAGAGTTCAAACTTGTTACGCGAAGCGGGAGAAGTTCAAGCCATGTAAGTTTAATCTTAATATAGTTAATTTATATCGTAGTGGAAATTTTGATTGAAATTGTCATTGTTCGTCACACCCAGATGTTGTAAACTACAAGAGATAGCAACAAACGGTTTTCGGAGTCGTAATCTACACTAAAAGTTTGTAAGCCTAAATTGGGTTTGAGTTCCGGTTTTGGTCAGAAGTGGCTTAAAACTGGAAGTCAAGAAATCAAAATCAGAAACTACTAGAGATAGCAAAAAATGGTTTTTGGATTTGTAATCTACTCAAAAAGTTAGTAGGCTTTATTTGGGTTTGAAGTTCTGGTTTTGGCTGGAAGTGCCTTATAACTGGAAGTTAAGAAATCAGTCAGAAACTACAAGAGATAGCAAAAAAACGGTGTTTGGATTGTAATCTACACAAAAAATTAATAGGTTTTATTTGGGTTTGAAGTTCCGGTTTTGGCTGGAAGTGGCTTAAAACTGGAAGTCAAGAAAGTCAGAAACTACAAGAGATAGCAAAAAACGGTTTTGGATTTGTAATCTACTCAAAAAGTTAGTAGGCTTTTTTGGGTTTGAATTTCGGGTTTTGACCAGAAGTAGCTTAAAACTGGAAGTTAAGAAATCAAAGTTAGAAACTACAAGAGATAGCAAAAAAAAAACGGTTTTTGGATTGTAATCTACACAAAAAGTTAATATGCTTTATTTGGGTTTGAAGTACCAGTTTTGACCGGAAATGGTCCTAAAACCAGAACTCAAGAAATCAAAGTTAGAATTTGGAAACAGAAATGGTGTCATTTGATTTTTCATAAAGAGTAGATATAGAAATCGCTAATGGTTTTTGTCCATTAACACTTTGAAGACTGATTTTTTTTTTGTAGTTTTGCCCGTGGACTGCCATTTTTGGGGGCTTTTTAAGAAATTGTAACAAATCAACCATTGGTCATAAATTCAAAAAGTAAAGATTAAATTAAAGATCATAATTAGGAGATTACTTTTCATTTAATGAGATTAGAATTACTTGCATTTTAATGATAAAGATGTTTGATTGAAGAGAGGTATATTTTCTTAAATTTAAAAAATTTTTCACCATATAATAATGATAATATATAAGAATAATAAAATTGATTATATATGAGTTAAATTCTTACAAATTAATTACCTATTTCTAATAACCAATTTACTTTTTTATTTCTTAAGTAAAATTTAAAAAAAAACTAAGTATTATAATAACGAACTAATAACTAACAACAACGCGCAGAAGTACCGGCAGATTGCTTGCTCACCCTCTATAACGTTGATGCTGTAAAAGTCCATATATTTGATAATCTGACAACATTAGGACTATAAGTGTACTCTATTAGATTCAGATTGAACTAAATTAAGTGACAGCATAGACGGCAATCGTTTACGATATGAGCTAATGGATATAAAACCAAGTGAAATAGGCGGCGCCCGTATCGTATATGGGTGCCGTCCTGAAAGTGTTAATCAAAGGTAGGCCCCTCAACCTTTTAAAAAATTGCTCCAAAATATTCCACCTTCTATTTTCTTCTCTTTTCCCCTTTATCCTTCCCCTCCTTCTTAACTTATATTTCAGAGTGTTTTTTAATGATCTTTTTATATTTTCAGTAATAGGAGTAAGAAGAAAACATCTCAGCAACAATCACCAACACAGCTGCAACAACTAATCCAAGGGCACACTCCTCAACAGCCAACACATTCCCAGCGACAATGTTTTCCGCCACAAAAGTCGCAGCAGATCCAGTCACTCGTAAACGTATCACTGCCGTCTAGCACGACGTTGACGCCAGCAAATATCAGTTCATTAAATTACAATTCGAAAGCGTCGGTGCATCAAGATCCACGCAACCAATCGAAAAGAACACCGGTGACAATCACTTCAGCATTGCCACATCAAATATCGGTGGCATCACCCTCGGTAATAAGTTCACATAATATCGCGCGGATGTCCCCGGATCCGTTAGGTAGTAATGTGAGAACGCCAACACCACTGCCGTCAAAACAACCGCAGAAACCGAGGAACCCTCCGAAAAAACAAAACAGTATCGAATCATCGTCGTCATCATCGCAGAATCATAAAAATCAACCAGAACAATTTCCGTTGTATAATTTGATTAAAAATCAAAGCAACGAACCATCATTGGCTATAAATGAAACAAAAGTAGAACAACAGTTGTATAGTAATAATCTCAATACTAGTAGTAACAATTCGGCGATTTCTGTATCGCATAAAAGTAGTACGAATAAGAAATTAGACGATAGTATTTCAAAAAGTAGTAATAATAGTAGAAGTAAAGAAAGTAATACAAATTTAAAACACGAGTATCATCGTAATAGTTTACAGTCTGCAGTTACATCAGATTTGTCGTCAAGTTCAAAGAACAGTAATAGTAATGGAATAAATAATCATAAAAACAACAATAAAAACGGAAAAGATTTTAATAACAGTAATAAAAATCACGGTAACAATCGACCGCCATTAATATCAATGTCATCCGAATCCGAAATCAATAAAATCATTAAATCAACGACGATCACGTTGAACGGTTCGTCACTGTTAACGAATAACAGTAAAGAATTCAATAATCCATCGTTAACGGTGTCGAATAAAACCGGTATGTTGTCAGCGTCTACCACATCTTCGCCATTGACGCTTAAAATCAAACGCGAACGAGAAATCAAGACTGAACCGGATAACGATTGCGGTAAATCGAATAATAGCGGCGTAATCAATAGTAATAACAAAGTTAACAGTATGAACGTTGATAATATATTAGATCTGTCGAACACGTCGTCCAGTTGCGGCGTGTCGAATAGCAATCCGAATAGAACTGATAGTAATAATTGTAATAATATGAACAATAGTAATAGTGTTAGTAGTAAAGGTGTTATTAAAAATATCAGTGCGTCGGTTAACGAAAGGACTAAAGTGTTTCCAAGTGATCCGAGGACGTCTACACCATCTTCTTCGTCGTCTTCTTCAGCTACGGTTATATCTTCTAGTTCACCTAATATTAAAGACCAAAAATCTTCTTCCAATCGATCGTCTTCACCTTTGTCGTCAAATAATAACACCAACTGCTCAAATGTCAGTATTTTTTTCTATGTCATATTAAGTAATTTTCTTTTTTAATGTTTATATTGTATTTTTACTCTCTCTTGCGTGTATGAATGTACTAGGTGACACAGAAAAACGGAAACTTTTAGCAAACAAATAAAAATAGAATATATTCAACAACAAAAAAAATCTGGTGTGAAACACTCACACAATTTTCTCTTGTCAATGCAAATAATTAACAATAAACCTAACATAACCTAATTTTAATCATGAGTGAAAGGCGCAAAATGAAAATCAACCTCAAGTTTAGCTTAAAAATACGGAAAATCACTCTTTCACGCTAAACTAGGCTCTGTAGAGAAAAATGCTTTAAATAAAAGTTGTAGATCTTTTAATTTCCTATAAATTTGATTTTATACATTTTTGTCGTAAAATGCATACTAAGGCCGAAATCTTTAAAAAATTGATTTTTCACACGTTTTCATGAGAAAAAAACAGAAAATTGCTAATTACCGCTATACTAGGAGTTATACAAAAAAAAATGTTTAAAATAAAAGTTGTAGGATTTTAAATTTTCTACAATTTATATAAAATACGTTTTTGCGCTAAAATCCATATTAAAACTGTCATCTTAAAAATACAATTTTTGTACATGAAAACAGCCTTACCGAGAATTTCAGCAAACATGGCGCCTACCCTATCTTGTAGAGAATAAAAAAATTGAATAAACCAGGCAATTTTTTAAAAAATCGTAGGGACCAGTTTTTGAGAAAATCGCAAAAAAGTGAAAAATTACACAAATAAACTACTACTTCCGGTTGACCGATTTTGATAAAAATGTTCGTGTCGGGTCCGGTAGTGGTATGTAACTTAAGTTTCAAGTTCGTACGTTGTTCCGTTCTTGAGATATTGTGTTCACACACACACACAGACCAATCGCTAAAAACATGTTTTTTGGGTTCAGGGGGTCTGAAAACGTGTAGATCCGGTGAAAAACTCGATTTTGAAAAATCGACATGAAAACAATACTTTCGTTTCTTTATATTCATATAGGCAAGAGAAAGTAAAAATTTATTGACAGTAATTGAACCACCACAACTTGCCTTTTAGGAAACAACAATCCAAATTATCAGTTTCTGAAAATTACATCCTGCAGATGGCGTTCTTGTCTATGTTCACATTCTTCTAATTTGTTGTTCAGGTTCGTCATTGATCGTTCCTACATCTTAACTGAGATACCACGACCTTGCTGGCATTCGTAAAGTTCTTTAGGATTGCTATCTGCCCCAGTAACAGTAGTTTTGTTTATTCACATAACCCGTAAGGTGTAAATGGGCCTCCTCTGACATCCACAACTTGTCCGAAAATTCTTTGTCCTTGTTCATTTATCATAAAAGTTGTTAACAGAATTTTAATTGCAACTGGTTATCATTCTCCTTAGTTTTTGCACAGTTTGCAGCTTTTACGTATGAAATGATTTAAATCAAAATGGAGAATTCGGTGAACAATCTTTCGGAACACTATGAGTGCAGCTTCTCGTTATGAACTGAATGCCGTGGGCTCTGTAAGACTGAAACATAGAGTTTCGATATTCTGTTGAGTAGAAACAATTCTTAACTGTCCTGTCGGTTTTTTTCAGAGCAGGTCGAGTATCTTCGAATTCAAGTTTTCATCGTGTGTTTCAAAGGAACGCAACCATGACTCCGTAAGTTAAAAAAGCGATGGAACTCCCTCTACGCATTTTCAAACTATCATTGGTTTTGTAAAACATTTTTATAGCGAAAGCACGCAATCTACCGTTCCACTCCTTTTATTATTACGGAATGGCATGATTGTTTACAGCTCATGGTCTCCTTTCCATAGTCCTGCCAACTGTAAATGGCTGCCTCTATGCACCTCAAAAGTTCCCGTTTTTCTGTGTCACCTGTTATATAGGAAAGAAAGGTTTGTTATCATGTCAATTTTTCAAAATTGAGTTCTCACCAGATCTACACATTTTCTTCAGACTCCCTGAACCCAAAAAACGTGTTTTTAGCGATTGGTCGGTGTGTGTGTGTGTGTGTGTACATGTGTGAACAGAATATCTCAGGAACGAAACATTGTACAAACTTGAACCGTAAAACGTAAGTTAGACACCACTACCGGACCCGACTCAAACATTTTCATCAAGTAGTAGTTTATTCGTGTAATTTTTCACTTTTTTGCGATTTTCTCAAAAACGGGTCCTTCGATTTTTTTTTAAATCGCCTGGTTTACTAAATTTTTTATGCTTTACAAGATAGGGTATGCATCATGTCTGCTGAAATTCTTGAAGAGGCTGTTTTCATGTAAAAGAAATGTTTTTTAAGATCGGTATTAATATGCATTTTAGGGCAAAAATGCATTTAATAAAATTTGTAGAGAATTTAAAATCCTACAACTTTTATTTCATACATTTTTTTGTATGATGCTTAGTTTAGCAGTAATTAGCGATTTTCTGTTTTTACATGAAAACGTGTGAAAAATAGATTTTTTTTTAAGATTTCGGCCTTAGTATGCATTTTACGACAAAAGTGTATGTGATCAAATTTATAGGAAATTAAAAGATCTACAACTTTTAATTTGAGCATTTTTCTCTACAGAGCCTTGTTTAGCGTGAAAGAGTGATTTTCCGTATTTTTAAGCCAAACTGAGGTCGATTTTCATTTTGCGTCTTTCACTCATGATTAAAATAAGGTTATGTTTTTGAAGTTGTTTTTTGTTTATTTCTATTCTAATGTTTTATCACTAATGTTAGGTTACATTGTTCATTATTTACATTGGCAAGAGAAAGTTGTGTGAGTGTTTCACAACAGATTTTTTTAAAATTGTAAACATAGTTTTATGAAGTGATGTATGCAGGGTAATACCAACAGAACATTTAAGATCCGATTCAATGAACATATTGGAGCATTTAAAAAGAAAAAAAATCTGGTGTGAAACACACTCACATGACTTTCTCTTGCCAATGAAAATAAAGAAAAATGTAACCTAACATAACCCATGTGAATGATGTAAAATGAAAACCAACTTTAGTTTTGCTTAATAATATGAAAAATCAAACTAAGCTCTGTAGAGAAAAATGCTCAAAATAAAAGTAGTAGATTTTTTAATTTTCTATAAATTTGATTACATGCACTTTTGTCGTAAAACGCATACTATGGCCGAAATTTTCAAAAAATTCTTTTTTTCCGGATTTTCATAAAAAAAACTGAAAACCACTGATAACCACTAAACCAAGCATTATACAAAGAAATGTTTGGAATAGAAGTTCTTGGTTTTTAAATTTTTTACAACTTTTATTATAATATACGTTTACGCTAAAATGCATATTAAGGCTGCAATCTTAAAAAAAACAATATTTTTCTACAAGAGTACAGCCTCCTCAAAAATCAGCAGACATGGCGCATACCCTAACTTGTAGAGCATACACGATATCGGAAATGAGGCGACTTTTTTAAAAAAAATTGTAGGAGTCGTTTTTGAGAAAATTGCAAAAAAGTGAAAAATAACATGAATAAACTACTACTTCCGGTTAACCGATTTTGATGAAAATGTTCATATCAGGTCCGGTAGTGGTGCCTAACGACACGAATAAACTACTACTAAATCTGGCTGACCGATTTTGATGATAATTTTCCATATTATTAAGCCAAACTGAGGTTGATTTTCATTTTACATGGTTCATTCATGTTTAAAATAGGGTTAGTTTTTTGTTTATTTCTAATGTTTGGTTATATTGGTCATTTTTGCATTGGCGAGAGAAAGTTGTGTGAGTGTTTCACTCCAGAATTTTCTACCGTTTTCATTATTTATATTGATAAGAAAAAGATAAATTTTTTTTTGTCCTGATGAGATAATTTACATAAAAATTAACAAAACACTGGAAAAATAATTACAACCGAACCGAAAAACTCTTGTGGATATAGTAACCGAGCTGAACTTCATGTCCAATAATCTTTTCAAGACTAAACTCCAACTGATCAACCAACAGCCCTATTTGTAGGCTATAATTGTATTGTTTTGTTCGCTATTATAATATTTTTGAATATTTATAATACTATAGAATTATAAACTCATATAAATGTACATAATAAAGAAATTGTAGGTTTAACCCTTTAACTGCTATTGACATATATATACGTTCGGAGCTCGCGGCACGTACTGTGCTACTAACGTACTTTTACGTTATTGAAAATCAAACGCACGTGCTACTTCCGCATTTGTACGTTCTAATGTTAAATCATTGGGAAATCATAACACTACATAATGGACATGTTACACCATCTACTTGTTATTACGTGAAACTTTTTGACAGTGTCCTGTATTTATTAGCTACATCGCATATTGTCAGATGTGTTGCCGTGGTATTTTGGTGTCTTAATTTATTCGATTATTTTCAAGTTATATTTCGGTTATATCATTTTCTTCATTTTTTTTTATTATAAAAATAAATAAAATATTGCATTTTACAGTGAAAATAGTAAATAAATAAATAAGTATTTTAAATAAGTTTTTTCGAAACAGCTGTTGCATATGAGTTTGGTGTTTCTTCTTTATGAAGTGTGTATGCGTAAGCTTACACACTTAAAATTTTTTATTTTATTTTAAACTTCATCATCATCATCATCACCCAAACACGGATAGGCCTAAAGCCTGTTCCGGCACCCATCTTCGTAGCGGTCTTCCTCTATCACGTCTACCCCGTGGGGCATAACTCAATATTTGGACTGGTAGTCTTTCCTCTCGCATTCTATTCACATGTTCGCACCACCTGGAATTGTAGCGCGCAATGCTGTCTAACAGTGGTTGGACCTGTAATTCTGCTCGAATACTTTCATTACGTTTCATGTCCAGTCTATTATAGCCTGCCGTCGCCCTTAAAAACTTCATTTCTGCACTTTGTATTAGAGATCTCTCTCGTTGCGTCATGGTCCAACTTTCACTGCCATACAGCAAAACCGGGACTGCCATAGTTTTGTACAGTTTAATTCTTGTATCCTTTCTTGTCTTATTTTTCAAAGTTCGATGTATTGTCCCGCAAATTGTTCTAAACTTATTCAGTTTATTCATAACATCATCATCTTTTAAAAAGCTTACGTCACATCCTAAATATTTAAAATGCGAGACTTGTTCTAAAACCTTATCATGTATAACGATTTTCGTTCTGACTGGATACTTGCCCTTAAAGGCCATAGTCTTTGACTTAGCGGCAGATAGCTTCACTCCATAACCCTCACAGATCTTTTGTAGTTCAAACACAGCTTTCTGCAAATCATTTTCAGTTTCCATGATAATTACCTGATCATCCGCATATAGCAAACAGCTTAAATCATAATCGGCGATTTGTACACCAGCATTTATGCTCTCCTTCCACCTGTTCAGAATCCAATCTATATATATATTAAAAAGCGTCGGAGACAAACTGCAACCCTGTCTCACCCCCTTATTTGTATCAATCGCTGATGTCAGTCTATTTCCAACCTGTATATGGACAGCTGTATCTTCATACAAACTCTGTACCACTGATATCAGATGTGGGGGATATCCTTGCAAATACATTATCTCCCAGAGCTGCTCTCTATTAACACTATCAAAGGCCTTTTCAAAGTCAATGAACGCTAGATGGGTTTCTAGATTAAACTCCCTTCTTCTTTGTATCATCAATTTAAGAACAAATACAGCGTCCGTACACGACCTCCCCTTTCTGAAACCCATCTGCTCCTCATTTATCAAACAGTCTGTCAATACTTTTAAACGTTCATTGACCACGGATGCATACAGCTTATAGCCTGTGTTTAACAGTGTTATACCTCTATAATTGGCACATAGATTTCTATCATTTTTTTTAAACAAGTTAATTATTTTTGCTGAATTCCAGTCTTTCGGTACTTTATGGCTTTTCCAGCACATATTGTATAGATGTAGCAAACGAAGGCCTAAAAAGAGGCCACCATATTTTAGGAGTTCCATCCTCAAACCATCCAAACCACTTGCTTTCCTATTCTTCCCATGCTGTAGAGCTGTGGTAAGTTCCTCCATTGAGACCATATCTGGGTTACAGTTATCACAAAGCATCTTCACTAAACCACTATTAGTTCTTAAGACGTCACGCCATAATTCACTATAATGGCCGACCCAATCCTTCTCTGATATCACCTCTAACCGTACTGACTCTTTGACATCTGCATTTAGGTGCTTCATAACTTTATAAGCCATTTGCTGTTGTCCATGCAGGTCGTTCTCTACTTCACTAATAAAGCGATTCCATGACTGGTTATGAGCTTCTCTCACTAGTCTTTTTGCATCTGCTCTTGCTAGCCGGTACAAGGCTGTTGTCGTGTCATTTTTACTATTTAGCATGCGTTTGTATTGCTCCTGTTTTTTATTAATGGCTGCTTCGATCTCCCTATTCCAGATCTTTAAACCCTTCCTACTCCTTGATTTAAACTCTGTCCCTAAAGCTTCTGCAGCAGCTTTCTCAATTGACGTCTTTTTATTAAGCCATTCCTCTTCAACATCATCACTACTAGCTACTCTTGCCAATACCTCATTGAGTCTGTTTACGTATAACTGTCTCACCGACTGATCCCTCAGTAGATGCACTTTATATACCTGCTTCTTCTCGACCCTCTTAGAAGTTGAGCGAGTTTTCTTCCATGCTGTATATAATATAACTTTCGAGACAACTAGGTAATGGTCTGTAGATAAATCGTATCCCCTATAAACTCTTGTGTCCTTCACTTGGCTTGATAGTCTTTTATTAACAATAATGTAATCAATTAATGAGCGTGTACCTCGAGCCGCCCATGTATATTTATGTATATCGCGTTTCCTAAAAAACGTGTTTGTTATTTTTAGTTCATTGAACGTAGCAAATTCTCTAAGAACATCGCCATTCTTGTTAAATAAATTCTCACCAAAACTTCCCACTACATCTTTTATTGGTTGATTCCCTACCCGAGCATTCATATCACCTGCAATTACGACGTCTACCTTCCTTCCATTAGCAGTGACGAGATTTTGAAGTTTCTTATATAGTTCTTCAGTTGCCACCGGTTTACCCTCCTCCGGAGCATAAACACTGATCATCAGAAGTGTCCCACGTGAGTGCTGAAGTTGTGCAGTAACTACACGATCCGATACATATTGGTAATTCTTCATTCTTGATTGCCACTTCTTATGTATCATCAAAGCTACTCCTTTACTTGCACGCTGGTCACCTCCCACGCCGCTATATATCATTAAGTAATCACCGATGTGCTGTGTTCCCTTAAGTTTCTTTTTCGTTTCTGTTATAACCGCAATGTCAATCTTAGCCCTGGCTAAAATCCTTGAAAGTTCCTGTTCCTTACTCGCCAGCCCTCTTACATTCCAAGTGGCTACATTTAAAACATCCGTTATCCAAGGTCTTTTTTTATTTTTTGACGTTTCAGTATTTTTTCCTGTATTCCCGGTCCTATTTCCGAGGCTATCTTGGGTGCTGCCAGTAGTTAAGAAATCCCCTGGCCGCGTTACGAGCGCTGCACAGGTTAAGTTCAGTGGTGGGGCTGCCACCTTTCTGCCCCTGAACTTGCAGGATTATCATTCGGGGTTCACTCCCCTAGACTCTTCCGCTCTATTGACCATTGGGAAAATTCCTCCTCTGCTCAAAAAGACCGTTGGCCATTTTTCACCTGTAACCCTAGGCAGGGGCCCTTACTGGGTGCTACCATCCGGAGCCAGATGGACCCAGGTTTTTTAACGAGGTTGTTACTCCTCCCCCTCCACACTTCCCCATCACATGATGGGGCCCCGGGCTTGGGACCGGCAGTGTTAAGCAACACTGTTGGCGGTGTTTAAACTTAAAATAAATAAATAATGATTTAAGATGACACCAAAAAAGTCATTCCTAATTCAGCACAGGAGGTTACACATGACGATTCCTAAGGTAGCAGTTGACATGTTCTATACTCCCTTTGGAGTCTCCTGGATGCAAGTAAAAAAAAAAAATTGTTATGGCTCTGAAGGCAATAAATTATAGTCACTTAATTCACGAGTTTGCCCTTATTTGCAACGAGGGGGAAAGGGGGGGAAAGCATCAGTGCGCATGCGTGATTGCTTTAATTTCAGTACGACAAACATAACAACTTATATACTTTACATGGGGGATCTACTTACTGCGCATGTGCGGTCCGCATGCCATCGTTGTTGGTTACCATTCTACCTCTTCTGTTCTTAAATGCTTCAGTCATATAATTGGCTGACCATGTGATAAGAAAAAGAACTATTTTTTGTAGCCCTGGAACTAGCAGATCAAGTGCAAATAATTTGACATTCCACCTGCATGTTATGGGCGAGCTTCAAATAGTGTTTATTAAATGATATGCATTTGTTTTGTAGATGATCACACCGACCAGTCATAAAAAATCTCCGCAAACTACTGTTACGACTCCTGTAAGAAGTTTAAAACAACGTATATTGCAAGATCAACAACTAGCAGCCAGCCAAAATGTAGAAATCGTAGATGGCGATTGTAGTGTCGTAAAAAATAGTACGGTTAATAGTAATAATAACTTTGATAAAAAGATTAAGACTGAAAGTACTTCTACGGTGCAGCCAATATCTGGAACAATGCCAAACAGTGGGAGTAAATTACCAGAGGTAAGTTAAATTCCTGTAGCTTAACAAACTAGAGATTGTACAGTATTCAGATGAACTAATGTCCCCTAGCCGTGGGAGTAAGAGAATGCATAACGCTCTCACTCGCACAAGCCATATGTACTGTTTCAATAACATTGTCGTATAATTTTACTTATTGTTGTTAGCAAGCATTTATGCGTGCAGTAAACTAACAAGCAAGATACCGGATATAGTATGTTTTCAGATTTGGATTATAACGGTTAAGACCTTTAGGTGCATGCGTAGTTATGCCACATATCTCCCTCTCACTCGCTCGGCTATGTGACATCAATTCATCTGATACCTATAGATGAAGGCGAAACATAGTGACCTACAGTTCTGTCGTTCTTAGTTAGCTCCTACTGTCAACAAACCAAAGCCAGCTACTACAGAGTGCACGCTAGGGTCCACGACTTTATGGATGTCGCATTCCTATTAATTTAACTATGTTTTAAATTATAAGTACAGTAATCCCTTGGTATCCACGGGTTTCGGTTATCTGCAGACTTTGTCCGAGGCCCTAAATTCTTAAAATACGTACGTTTTCTGACCTTGTGTACACCGTACTTGGTGGAAAAGTCGTACGTACAATTCTGAAAACATGTGTTTGAAAAAATGTTTTGGCGTCCGTATCATGTTGAGTCTTACACTCTAGTATGGCGACGGCCGCCATGAGCCAACCTAGATTTCCGCATACTGTACGTAGTGAGCACGTCACCGGGTACCGGGCCCCGCCAGTACAACCCCATCACCACCGCCATACGTACGCCCAGGCACTATACTGTAATTTCTCCGTACGTTTTCCTCCATGTATCAGTCTAACTTCGTATGTACGTACAGTTCTTTGTTTGTTTGACGATCCTAAAACGAAGCCAAGCATTTCTTCACAACGATATCCTCAGCATGACAACGCAGTTCGCTGACGGATCCCATCATGGAAAGGGCCCTTCAATCCAAAAGAGGACTCAGGAGCTGATGATACCATACGAAGTCCACAAGGAGTTTGATAAGAAGAAGAAGCAAACAGCCATAACTAGCTATTTTAAAGGCACTTAAATTTTTTATGCGTACAGTACGGTATTTATTAAATATTCATAGATTATAATAATGGTAAAATGCGCCTTAAAATATTAAACACTTAAAACGACTACAAAACTTTACATTTAGAACCTAACTCCCATCTTTTCGTTCATATAAGGTATCATCCGTGGTTTTACGAACCGCGGTAACCCTCCAGAACGTAACCCCCGCGGATAACGAGAGATTACTGTACTTGAAGTATTAAAACATCAGTCACGATATGATTTAGACCTAACAATTTCATTTTTAAAGTATTTTGTTGTTACTTTTTAATCAGCGTGTTTACATTTTTATATAATGCGCATGCTCAGTGAAGTCATTATTTGTTTACAGTAGGAGCAAATTAAGAAAGGCTGGACGTTAGATCACAGCACAGAGCCAATTGACTTTCGTTAATCATATCCTGTGTTATCACGTTGTGGTCCCACTGTGGATGACAGCCTAACAAAAAGTCAGCTGGAGTTTGGTGGAACAGAGTGTGACTTAGTGAAGGGGCAACCTCACACCCAACCTTGGCTGTTATTGGCTAGATCTCATCTGCAGTCTTTAGTTAGTTAGGGTATAATAGGGACATTTCTAATTCATTAAGGTAGTGTTAATTAACTAAATTTGATCAAGGTCCATTTAAAATTTTAGTGAGACTGCCACCGTCCAGCCAAAATAATTGTTGATTTTGAAAAGGTTTGAGCGATAAAATGTAAAAGTAGTTTTTAAAGTACTGTAGGCCCGTGAACAAAAGTTGTAATTTTTACTTTTTTTTTGCTCTATATGAATATTTATGGAAGAAAAGAATTGTTTTCATGTTGATTGGTTTGAAATCTAGTTTACACCGGGTATACACGTTTTTCAAGTCCTCTGAACCCAAAAAAACATATTCTTAGCGATTGGTCTGTGTGTGAGTGTATTCTAATATACGTAATGGTGATGACTAAAATCCCCACCAGGGATTGGCACAACAATAGTATACCAGTAAATTTAAATATGTTCCACCACATGGGAATGCCACAATTTGAAGAATAAGAAATAATGAGAGTTATTTTAATTTAAAAAAAACATATAAGATTTATCCATGAACGGATGCAACAAAAATTTTATCTTGATTCATGAATTATTTATAAGGCGTGGTGTTCTGTTAAGAAGTTAGCATGTATTGAAAAATCAATTTAAAATAATTAAAACATAATTTTGTACACTCCGAGTCTCACGAAATTTATTTAACACGCAAAATTTTTGAATGATTCGGAATAGTAGAATTGGGCAATGTCGTTTATTTCGTAAGATTTATAACGGAAATAAGTTTTTGAAGATTAAACTCACTTTCGTCTTAAGAAAATGAAATCGTTGACACAATAGAGATAAATGGATCGTGGAATGCCACTGTTGCACAACAACAACATTTTAATTGTTACAAACTGTTAACTTTGTATACAGTGTTGTCAACAGATATTTGTAAGGAGATGTGAAATTTACTTATGTTTCTAGGTGAAAACTGAAGTTAAGACGGAAGTTAAATCGGAGCACATTCAGACGACGACGATAGATTTTGATCATCAAATGAATTTGGAGACCGTTACGGCAACAGATATTTTAAGTCAGTTGATCAATGAAAGTCTTCTTGGTCATCATGAAGAAGTAAGTAATCATCTGAAGATTATTTTTTCAGAGTTTACTTTAATGTACAATGCAAATAAGTATTGTGTCATTTAATCCAGGATCATTTTATTTATAAACTAGATAAAATGCCCGTTCTTCGAACGGTTTTCTTGGTGTTATGGATGGTCTGTTGGTGTACCGAGTTCGATCGCTGTCAGGTCTGATATTATTTAATCATGGATTGTTATCTATTCATACCTCCTTTCAATGTCAGCATTATTATAAATGAAAAACATAGTTGGGCGTAAAATAAAAGCGAGATCTTGGTGTAAATCAAGATACGTCGCGCTTTATTATTTTCAGAAGCGTAGTTAATTTTTAATGTCCAACAATAATGATTACTTTAGTGAATGTAAATTAGCCATTATTTAGATATGACAATATATCTCAATGTATTCATATTGACTCAATGACGTGTTGAGACGCTAACCGTATCTTATGTTCATCAACTGACTCGGCCTCGCGAAATTGTGAGTGTCTTTCTCTGTCAGCCACAAGACGATTAGAACGGGCTTCAGAGCACTGGAATCTGTGAATAGAAGCTTAACAGACCTGTCAAGAAGCTAATCTTAGGTCATGTTCTTCAACAGACTCGGCCTCACATAGTTGTGTCTCTCCCTGTCAGCCTTCAGGCGACTGGAACCTGCTTCAGAGCACTCACTTCTACGGAAAGAAGTTTTTTTTTTTTTTTTAACATCCGACTGTTCTGCAATTACTGCTAATGCAGACGTAAAGAAGCCTGGTGGACTCGTTGAGATACCAGTTATTGCTCACGTTCTACGGGTTCAATTTGGTGGGTATGAATAAGCCTCCCTCAATTTGTTTTTAGCTTTGTAATTTTGCGTTTAATTAAACCTTTTAATTTTATAATTTTGGGACGTCTTGTCAATGCTTCCTTCGTGAAGCATGACCTCTTCCGCGAAGGCATAATTATCTTCAAAATAAAAAAAAACATAGCGTAGTTAAGAGGTGTCTAGGAGTATAGAAAACAAAATAAATAAGAATACCAGCCCTTGTAAAAAATTCAAATCTATTAACAATAGAAGGATTAATATAAGATGAAATTGGAAGAATCGAACCACAATGTGTGGGATAGCAATGCAATTGTTAATTGAGGCTGGGACCTCTAGAGAGTCATTTTGTTTACTGGTAGTCAGGGGTGGGCGAAACCCAAACAGATTCCACAAAAATTAATTTGTATTGTTTTACATAAATAAATAAATTTACTACTTATACAGAGCAATGAAAATTGATGTTTTGAAGATTAACTCACACAAATGTGTGTGTGTGTGTGTGTAATTTAACTGCCGGTAATTTAATTATTCGCTACAAAGCAATAAAAATTGCTGTTATGATACCGTTAAATGAAAGGTAAATCACAATAGGAACACCACGATATTCATCAACCGACTTTTAGTTAACTACTAAGGCGACTGTCATTCGTTTTTGACAATATGAGCGAGAAAGGGTGTGTTGTGTAAGGTAGGGAGAGGTTAATGGTGGAAGGGGAGGGTAGGTAACTATCGTTTTGGAATGAATATCTGCAGCGCGTAGGCCTGTGTTTATTCTGTTTGTTTCCTAAAATATTGCTGTTTTTTTTTATAAAATTGATAATATCTCCGTTATTATGCATGAAAATGAAAAACTTTACATAATTAAACTTATTTGTCTTCAAAAGTTTCGTAATTTTGATTATACGAGGGGGTACCCAAAAGAAACCGGAATTATTTTTTAAAACTATTTATTTTTAATTTTTTTACAAAAGAACCTTATCCCCTTCAAAATACTCTCCATTACAACTAATACATTTGTCCCACCGGTGCTTCCACTGTTCAAAACATTTTTTGTACTCCTCTTCAGTGATGGCTGCCAGCTCATCCGTCGTTTTTTTCTTGACATCATCAACGTTGTTAAATCGGAGACCTTTCATGCCCCTTTTCATGCGTGGGAACAAGAAAAAATCACACGGAGCCAGATCGGGTGAGTACGGTGCGTGTGGTAGCAAAACCATGCCGTTTTTCGCCAAAAACTGGGTAACCGAGATTGCCGTGTGTGCAGGCGCGTTGTCGTGGTGGAAAAACCAGTCCCCTGTCTGCCCCAAACTAGATATTTCACGGCGAATGCTGTTTCGTAGTCTTCTTAACACTTAAAGATAAAAAGTCAATGGTCTGTCGTCGGTCTGTTCGTACAATTTCTTTCACTTTCACAACATTTTCGTCTGTTCGGGAAGTCGACGGTCGTCCAGAACGAGGTTTGTTCTCAATCGACATGTCACCATTTTTAAAGCGCAAAAACCACTCGTACACTTGGGTTTTTCCAATAGCGTCGTCTTTGTAAGCTGTGTTCAACATTACAACTGTTTCCGCGGCGTTTTTACCGAGCAAGAAGCAAAATTTCACAGCCGCACGTTGTTCATTAAAACTTACCATCATGAAAAACGACACAAGCACAAAACAGCACTAGCAAGAACAATCACTGCACGAGAACAGAACAAGCTAGATCAACGAACAAAATGGCATTGAACTGGCAATGAGTAGCGCTACAAGCAGCCTAGTGGCGGGAATTTGTACTGCACAAGCACCGCCCACAGCAGAGCTATTCCGGATACTTTTGGGTACCCCCTCGTATAACATATTTTGATAAATTGACTTTTAACAGAGATATTCGCAGTTTTTTTGTTTACCCCGCCCTCTGAACCCCCCTCCAACCATTCGTGATTTTTAAAAAATTTATAGCCTATTTTCATTTTGATAATGTCCAGAACATAAGTACCAAAATTCAGTGAATTTGGTTCAGCGGTTCTTGCGTGATGCCGTAACATACAAACAGACAAAAATTTAGCTGAACTTATTTTCGGTGTTTACTTGGTAGATCTGGTGTTGAAACAAAATTTGGGGCATTTTGAAAAATTGTACAGGCAAAATCACAATTTTATTAATATAGATAACAGTCCTAAGTACAGATCCTGGGATTGACTACTTAGTACAGTTTTATATCTGTACCTAGGAAGTAAAGGAAGTTAACTCCAATTTTGTAATTTTTCAGAAGAACCAAAAAAATCAAGTTTTTTTTTCAAGTTTCTGAAGGTGTTAGAATTTTTAAAAAAATTTGTTCCAAATATAGGTTCTGATACAGAGATTTTGATGACTAAACAACTTTCTTAAGTTCTCTACACCTCTCTGACCACCCACTGATCTTGAGTTAATCAAACGAAAACAAAACATATTGTGCTAACTCTATTCTGATAAAGAAACAGCATTTTATTCACAACAATGTTTGAATAAAATTACAGAATTCAAGCAAATTCTGAGGCCTATCAGTAAGACAATACAAACAAAATAATTCAAAATTAAATAATTTATTGTCAGTAATAATAATCTGCCCATAACAGACAGACGGAGTGTCAAATTATTTACACTCAATCCGTTAATTGCAGGGCTAAAATAAATAGTTCTGTTTCTTATCACATGGTCAGCCAATTAAATGACTGAATCATTTAAGAACAGAAGAGGTAGAGGTGTAAAAGACACTAATCAGAGTTATCTCCTCTGAAAGTAATGAATTTCAGTATACAGCCAGACCCTGTGGTGAATGAAGTGAAGGTGTTATTTGCAGAGTGGAAAATTTGTGCTTTTCAGAGGGCCCGGCATGCTGGTAAGCGTACTTTTCCACTCAGTGTGAGGAAGGCAATGGTAAACCAACTCACTCCTCGTTTTACTTAGTAAAACCTCTACGGGTTCAAACCACCCTTTTGGCTGATGACCTAAACAACAACAATAATAATAATAATAATAGTGAATTATCTAGGAGAGACTAACTCTGAAAAATATTCACAACAAGAAAGAATACAAAAAGCTCGTAGAGGCCTGGGATTGGTGCAAAACCTTTATAATAAAAAATGTTTATCGCTAAATACCAAAATTAGACACTACAATACAGTAATTAAACCAGGAATGCTATATGCCAGCGAAATCACTAAACAGGAAAACAGATATGGAAAATCTAAAGAAAGAAGGAAGAAGGATAATCAGGAGGATTCTGGGACCAAGATGAACCGAAAATGGATATAGATTACAGAAAACGTCTAAAGTTGAAGAATATTCTAATGTAGAGACAGACATGAGGAAAAGACGTCTTAAATTCTATGGCCATATAATGAGGCTTCCCGATCACAGACTAACAAAAAAAAATAGTAAAATACGTAGCATCCCTCGTTGATGGAGGAGAATGGATCCGAAATGTTAAAAAAGACTTGGAGATGGCTAAGATTGTGAAAGAAGACTTGGACACAAGAAACAATTTTAGGAGGAAGGTTGAGAAATGGGAAGTTAAACTAGAGACAAAAGCTCCGAGAACTGGAGTAAAATGGAGTGAAGAAAGAAAGGCTAAATTCTCGCTGGGAATGAAAAACTGGTGGGCAAATAAAAAGAACAACAAGAAACCCCAAAACTGAATCATCTTTACTTAGCGTCTTCCACTTTGGGAGTTTTACGACTAATAATAATAGTGAATTTTATTATACTGTCAATATTACATACATTTACCTTAAAAAATACATTTAATACTATACATTAACTACAAAGAAACCAACAACCTACAAAGAACGAGGCTTCGCATACTGACTCAAAAAGAGTTTTCGTAAAAAAACCCACCATTGAGAATTCGTTCTTCCATCATTTCCCTTGACAACCCAAGTCTTATTACTTTTGGGTCATCTCTTATACAATTAACAGTTTATTTTTTTAAAAATTACTTATAAATGTATTTTCATTTCTGCTCAGGTTGTGGTACACACGAGCCCAATGGAAACCAATGTTAATCAGCCGAAAATTTCCGATGATTCAGATCATATGATTACCGGTAAAGATAGAGAAAGAAGACACAGCACTGGATCGAGACAAAATCGAGTACCGAGTGGCGATCAAGAGGCGAAAATGCAAATGGAAGTCGATCAAGTTATCCAAGACTTAGCAATGCTGCGGCAGATGTCGGGCGGTAGCAAAAGTAACCCCGCAAATACGGAAGAGACTTCTCCTCATAAAGTAAGTCTAACGTTTAAGAATTTGTTATGCTTGTGTATTTATTTATTTATTTTATTATTTTCTGTTAGAATGGAAAGTAGATGTGAATAGATTTTTAAAAACGATGAATTAAAATTTGGCTTTTTTCTAAATCTCAATCAAAGATCATTTTAATTACTGGCCAGTAATGTAGAGTGACGTGTATGTCATTTTCCACTGTGAAAATTGGAAATTGTAAAGGTGAATCGAAAAAAAATTTTAAAGCCAGAGAAAATATTTAATGTCAACTGTACGTAGACTCCATACAATGACTTATAACTGATTCACAAGTATTTAACAATAACATCTTATATTTTTTATACGAGGTATGTTCGTAAAGTAAGTTCCGTTTTGAAATAAAAAAAGAACACATACAGATACAACAATGAAATTTATTTCATAAAAATCTACAACTCTTCAACTATTTTTCGACATAACTCCTGTGATTTTCCAGGCATTTGTCATGGCTTGGTACAAGCTTTTGTATACCCTCTTCATAGAGTGCTGCCACCTGTGTAGTCAACCAAGAGGTATTTTCTCATCAACTGCACGAATCAGTTCATCACTAACCACAGATGGACGTCCACTTTGATCTTCATCGTGCACTGTATCACGCTCTTCTTTGAACTGTCTAACCCATCATCTCACCATTGAATCGCTCATCATATTTGGGCCGTAATCCTCGCAGATTTGTCGATGAATGTCAATTGGTTTAATGTTTCTTGCATTCAGAAAACGAAATCACTGATCGAATTTCACAAGCGGCGGGATTTTTGATAAACTCAGCCATTACAAACAAACGCTACAAAGTGCATGCAACAATTAGTAACCTCAAAACAATGTCATTTCATTCAGCTTGACACAGTGACGGCCGCGCATGCGTGGAACTGCGATCGCAGCACTACCACGGAGAATGACGGAGTCACGTGTACAGTGTTTTGGGGACAAAAAAATTTTACTGATTGAGTTTTTGCTGCGAGGTCAAACAATCAATAAAGAAGTTTACTGCGAGACTCTTAAGTAACTGTTCCGTCCAATACAGAACATGCGCTGAAGAATGCTCACGAAAGGCGTGGTTTTCATTCATGACAATGCCCGACCACACACTGCGAATGAGACAAAAAGGATTCCTTCAGGACTTTGGCTGGGATTTGTTTGACTATCCTCCGTACAGCCCTGACCTCGCTCCAAGCAACTTTCATTTGTTTCTCCAGCTGAAGTCTTTCCTTGGCGGTCAGCGGTTGAACAGCGATGAAGAGCTGAAAGAACATGCTATCTCTTGGTTGACTACGCAGGCGGCATTCTATGAAGAGGGTATACAAAAGCTTGTACCACGCTATGACAAATGCCTGGAAAATCACAGGAGTTATATCGAAAAATAGTTTACAAGTTGCAGATTTTTTTGAAATAAATTTCATTGTTGTATGTGTACGTGTTCTTTTTTTATTTCAAAACTGAACTTACTTTACCAACGTACCTCGTATTTCTTTCCCCATATTGGGCAAATTTTAGACCTTGTGAGTTGACTTCTTTTGCAGCCCACATTCTCAGCATTCGACCATTGTAGGCTTTTCTCCTTTCTTCTTTCCACATGGTATTCTGTTTTATTACTCATGGAAACCCTTAAAGTTTGTAATTTAGTCATCTGAATTTGGTTTGGTTTATTAAGTTTACATGGTTTATTCCGGTAGTCTCAATATCCTTTTTGATTTCTTTAAATCATTTATCCAACACCATACGCCGAATGTTTAGTGTCTTCAAAATTTGTTTTTCAACCGATTGTCATCCATTTTATAAAAGTAACTACCTATATAAATTTTTTGTTTTTGCTAGCCGCATTGGCGTAGTTGGTAGTGTGCTCGCCTCTCATCATGCGGTCTTGGATTCAAATCCCATTCAGGCACGGCAAATTTTCATACGTTACAAAAAAAGTCATTTCATCCTTCACCGTCTGCATTAGCAGTAATTGCAGAATAGTCGGACGTTAAACAAAAAAAAAATGTATAAAATTTTAGGCTTTGGTTTTTAATCGTTTCCATTAACCGTTAATTTTCCTTGTACAATTTTTCTCAACCACATTTTTTTTTAAATATATGTATAGTATATATTTTTTTAAGAGTTATTAACTGCCTTGATTATTTTACCTTATTCTCATTTAACTTTGGAATTACTGTAAACAAATCCAATTGTAGACCTTCTTAGATGACTTTAGACATGTCTGGAAGTTCTTTTTGCAGCCTACATTCTCAGCATTTGCTCACTGTTGATTTTCCTCCTTTCTTCTGTCCATCCAGTGTTCTGTTTTTTTTCTTCATGAAAGCCCTTTAAAAAGTCCATAATTAGCTATCTGAATTCGGTTTGATTCATTTTGATTTTCTTAATATCCTTTTTGACTTTTTTAAACCATTTATCCGACACCTTTGGTCCGTTATTTGTCCTAAAAATTTGTTTTGTCAACCGGTTGTCTTCCATTCACTAATTACTATCTCGTGCTTCTTAAACAACCTCTTTCTAGCTGAATTTGAAACTGAAATGATTTGATTTAACCCTCTCGAAACCTTAAAACCTCTGGTTGACAATCCTCCCTTCCCATTAACTGTTCAACCAACCTGGAGGGCCAAAAGGAAGGAGAACTACCCGAATGCAATCGCTGAAAGTTGGCAGGTGGAAGAAAGGCCCAAAAACATAGAGGGGAAATACGCCCACCTAAAGAATATAACCTCATACCAGATGATTATGCCCAAAACGGGCAGGTGGAGTGTTATTTTAATTGCACTCTATCTGTTTGGTCCAGGGCTAAAAAAATAGTTCTGTTTCTATCACATAGTCACCCACTTATATGACTGAACTATTTAAGAACAGAAGAGGTAGAGTTGTAAAAGACACTAGTCAGAGTTATCTCCTCTGAGAGTAATGAATTTCACTATGCAGCCAGACCATGTGGTGAATGAAGTAAAGTTGTCATTTGCAGGGTGGAAAGTGAGTGCTTTTCAGAGGGCCTGGCATGCTGATAAGCATACTCTTTCAACTCAGTGAGGAAGGCAGAGTAAACCACCTTACTCCTCGTTTTTACTTAGTAAAACCTCTAGTGGTTCAAACCAGCCTCTCGGCTGTTGACCTAAACAACACAACCAGATTATTGACAGTTGGCTATATTTACAAATTATTGGCTAATTACTATACTTACTAATGCAACTACTATCGTTTTCATAATCATAGACACCCGAGTTTTTGAACCCTTGCATCTCCAAAACTATGAGTCGGATTTCAACATATTTTACATTAAAATTTAGCTTATTTTATTCTGCATTCACCCTTAATAATCCTATATTTTTAATATTGTTTAAAAAGTGCCATATTGAGGTTGAAAGACAAAAAGACCCGGTTTTCTTGATACCGCAACAAATTTAATGCGTTTAGAGGCGTGTGTAACTCAAAAAGTATTTGACCGAAAAGTTTAAAATTTTAACACAACTTAGAACATTATATTCTTACAGCGTGTACGAAATTTCAAAATCGTAAATTATTTAAATTTTGATTTATTAACAATATTCTGAACCCTTGCTGTCTCGGTAACCGGTCGATCGTTCGGCACGGGCAAACTATCGTTTTATTTAGCGTAAAAAAACTTAGTACAGATATGTTAATAATATGAAATATCGATTGGCCAATGTTGTGGTAGAATTTTTAGAATTTTGAAAAATTGACTGGGTAATGCAGGGGGTGGGCGCTACTATCCATTTTGCTTGAATCTGACTGTCTAACTAAATTGACAATGCAGTCTGTCAATTCAGGTAGACAATCTGACAGGATGTCACGTACACAAACTAGCAACATGGATAGTAACACCCAGCCCCCGCATTACCCGTCTATTTTTTAAAATTCTACCACAACGTTGGCAAATCGATATTTCATATTATTAACATATCTGTACTAAGTTTTTTACGCTGAATAAAACAATAGTTTGCCCGTGCTGAATGATCGAGTGGTTACCAAGATAGCAAGGGTTCAGAATATTGTTAATAAATCAAAATTTAAATAACTTACGATTTTGAAATTTCGTACATGCTGTAAGAATATAATTTTCTAGATTGTGTTAAAATTTCAAACTTTTCGGTCAAATACTTATTGAGTTACACGCCTCTAAACGCATTAAGTTTGTTGCGGTATCAAAAAAACCGGGTCTTTTTGTCTTCCAACCTCGATATGACAATTTTTAAACAACATTAAAAATGTAGGACTATTATAGGTCAGCGCAGAATAATTTGAGCTAAATTTTGATGTAAAGTATGTTAAAATCCAACTCATAGTTTCGGTGATGCAAGGGTTCAAACTCAGGTGTCCATGATTATGAAACCGATAGTAATTCTAACAATAGGTTTTCCCTTATACCAATTTGGTGAGTTTTACGTTATTTCTGGAATTACCATAATTTTCGGTGTTACGCATTTTGTTGACAACTTATCGAATCCAATTGCAGTAGGAAAATGACACACATACACAACCTAGTATTGCCAGTTTATGAAAAAAATTTAAAAGTGCATGTTGATGAACGATCATAATGAATGGTAAAATGCCTTTTGGACAGGAAAAGTTTTAAATTTTGAGTTTTTGTTCTAATTTTCCTTTTATTTTGTTAATTTACTTTTTGTTTTTTTTTTCGATCATTTAATTTTTAATTTAAGGAACAATCGTATTTAAGTTTGCCGTATATAATTTGGTTATTAATTAAAATATTATACTATCAGAACATTTTATTTATCTAGTAATTCTTTTGCTCTCTATGCTTTGCATTTATAAATATTTTATTTTATTCACGAATCGTATAGCACTGTGGATTCAAGTATTTATCTTTCTTTTTTACTTTCTCTTGCCTATATGAATATATAGGAAGGAAAGTATTGTTTTCATCTCGATTTTTCGAAATTGAGTTTTCACCCGATCACATTTTCAGACCCCCTAAACCCAAAAAACATGTTTTTAGCGATTGATATGTGTGAACAGAATATCTCAAGAACGGAACATTGTACGAACTTGAAACTTAAGTTACATGCCACTACCAGACCCGACACAACCATTTTCATCAAAATTGGTCAACCGGAAGATAGGGTACGAGCCATGTTTGGTGAAATTCTTGGTGAGGCTGTTTTCACGTAAAAAATGTTTTTTTAAGATTGCAGCTTTAATATACATTTTAGCGCAAAAATGTATATAATTAAAGTTGTAGAGAATTTAAAGTCCTACAACTTTATTACAAACATTTTTTGTATAACGCTTGGCTTAGCGGTAATTTGAGTTTTTGCTAGTTTTCGTTAGAAAAAAACAGCAAATAGCTAATTACCACTAAACTAAGCATTATACAAAAAAATGTTTGAAATAAAAGTTGTAAAATTTTAAATTCTCTACAACTTTAATTATATACATTTTTGCGGTAAAATGCAAAAAAAAGCCACAATATTAAAAAAAAACAATTTTGTTTATGTGAAAACAGCCTCACCAAGAATTTCAGCAAACATGGCTGCTACCCTATTTTGTAGAGCATGAAAAATGTAATAAATGAGGCGATTTTTAAAAAATTGTAGGACCAGTTTTTGAGAAAATCGCAAAAAAGTGAGAAATGACACGAATAAACCACTATTTCCGGTTAACCGATTTTGATGAAAATGTTCGTGTCGGGTCCGGTAGTGGTATGTAACTTAAATTTCAAGTTTGAAGTTCATACGATGTTCCGTTCTTGAGATATTCTGTTCATACACACACACACACACACCGACCAATCGCTAGAAACATGTTTTTTGGGTTCAGGGGGTCTGAAAACGTGTAGATCCGGTGAAAACTCGATTTTGAAAAATCGACATAAAAACAATACTTTCCTTCCTATATATTCATATAGGCAAAAGAAAGTAAAAAATTGTAGGAGCCGTTTTCAAGAAAATTGTAAAAAAGTGAAAAATCTTACAAATAAACTACTACTTCCAATTGACTGAATTTGATGAAAATGTTTGTGTTGGGTCCCTTTGTGGTACCTAACTTAAGTTTCAAGATACAACTTTATACGATATAGCGTTTTTGAGATATTTCGTTCACACACACCACTGACTAATCGCTAAAAACATATTATATTGGGTTCAGAGATCCTGGAAACTTGTTTTTGAAAAATATAAATAAAAACGATAGTTTCCTTTCCTAAATATTTGTATAACGCAAGAGAAAATAAAAAGGTAAATAAAAGTAATTGTGTCAGTTCTATAACAGGCCAGTAAGAAAATTAAATATTTTTACTATAGGATTGAAAATAGGCTTCAGTATGCATTATTAAGATTTATTTATTAATCATACATAAACCCCCACCGGGTTGGTCTAGAGGTAAAGTCGTCGTCAAAAACAGCTGATTTTCGGAGACGAAGGTTCCTGGTTCAAATCCTAGTAAAGGTAGTTAGTTACTTTTATACGGATTTGAATGCTAGACAGTGGTTACCGGTGTACTTTGATGGTTGGGGTTCAATTAACCCTACTCTCTCAGGAGTGGTCGACCTGGGTCTGCACAAGACTACACCTCATTTACATGTCATACACATCCTCATCTCATTGGGTCATGGGGTTGCTTATTGTTCTGAATTGAACAGATTGCAACGTACACATATTAGGAATGAATAAAAAAAAACATACATAAAGATTGGTACTGTACTATTTTTACACCGGTCCGTCGTTTGTATTTTGCCCGCTGTTGGCACTGTGACGTGGTTGCTGTTGCGATAGATAGCGCAGCGATCAAACTTCTCGTAGTGCATCTACCAGTGGTAAGATATACCTGAGGGGTCGGTGGAAGCAATAGTTGAAGGTGAACAGTCAGTATGGATCCGATCACTCGAGGAGATCGATACGGAGAAAGAATTGACACTCAACATTGAGTATTTCTTGCTCCACACGCTCATTTCCCTTCCTGTACCTTTCCCTTTACCGGCAACTGCTCCTTATGCAGGCAGCAATAAAAGGTGCTCGCTGCGTCAGCGACTGCTCCTATTTGTTTAACCCCTTACCGGTTTCTTTTTTTTTTAGAAAATGATACTAAGTTGCTCTATTTTTTTTATTGCATAGAAAGTTTTGTATATCCTAGTTATGACTTATTAAGTAACAAACACTGGTATTTTGCATGCAGTTTAGATGTTATTACAATAATAAGAAATGGATACCTAACCTGTCATAACTGCTTTTGGTGACTGAAGTTTTGCGTCATTTTGAAGTCATTTGTCATTTTCCCTATATTAGAAATTATAATAATTACACTACACTGTTTTACACTAAACTAAACTAAACTCTTAACAATACATATAATACTCAACAAAACTACACTAACTCTTTACAATAGTAAACATGTGGGCTGGCTAACACTAACCTAAAACTGTCCGAGAACCGGTAGCAGAATAGCAACGTTATTTCGAAGATAGACTTCTACAAAAATATTTACTAGCGCTATATGTGTTAGAATATAGAACTAAAATAGCTATACAAAGAGATACGCAATAGTTACGACGGAATAGTCCGACAACTGACGTTTTAAAACTGGACAAAATCTATCGTCGGAATATTCCGTCAGTGGCCCTTTTTATGCACTTCTCGTACGCCGGAATATTCCGGCAAAAACCAGTAAGGGGTTAAGCAACAGTACAGACAACCCCTCTTTGCTTCACCGGCGACTGCTCTTCTTACAGGCAGTGGTAAAAGGTGCTCGCTATGTCGGCGACTGCTCCTGTTTGTTTAGGCAGTGGTACAGACGACCCTCTTTTCACTTGCCAGCAGCAGCTCTCTTGAGGCAACGGCGTAGGCTTCCCCAATCATTTTTTTTCTTTTTGGACTACGCTGCCAGATGCCCTGCTGCTCCGATCGGTCCTATGATGTATCCAGAGAGAGCAACTTTGTCCGTATTTTTTTTTTTGCAGAGGGCTGAATCGAAATTATTAATTATACAGTATTGCATTTTGGTTTTTAGTTTGTTGTAAGTCACATCAACAGCTTGATTATTAGTGAATACGGTGGGTTTTGACTCGTAATAATTTCCAGGACCTAGCCGGGAATCGTGCTCGCCTCTCATCATGCGGTCTTGGGTTCGAATCCCATTCAGGCTTGGCATATTTTCATACGTTACAGAAATCATTTCATCCTTCACCATCTGCATTAGCAGTAATTGCAGAACAATCGGAAGTTAAACCAAAAAAAAAAAAAAAAAAAAAAAAAAATAGCTGGGAATCAAACTCAGGACCTCTGTGTTGTAGGTTAGTGCGCTACCATTATACTACGGAGGCAGCCACATTTCGTTTTTACCGAATATGGGTAAAAATTTAATATTTTTGATGTAGTTAAACTTATAACGGAGAGAAAATCATATATTAATACTAAAAAATATTAATACAGACACAACGGACTGGACTCTGCGCCAGTAGTGTTTGTTATTCATGGGTTTACTGTACCACACTTGATTTTCGGCCAATTCAGCTTTAACATGAAAGGCTGTGATTTTAGAAAAATAGATGTTAACACAGTTTTTTCTTTTTTCTTTGCAGACCATTGTAAATGTCCGTAAAATTAAGAGTCGGGTGAGAAATAATTCAATACAAGATTTATACTATTTTTAATTTACTTTTATTTTCATCCAAAACTTTTTAAGATTTATTGTTGAAAAAGTAGTTTTTTGTCTTAGCTTAAGATCAGTATCTAAGCTAAGTATACGAGGTGTGGCTATTAAATAACGAGACTGACGTAAAAAATTTTATTTTTATTTTATACATAATCACTTATTGTCACCTTCAGTATACACTCTTTCTCTATCCCTACAACACTCCTTGCAAATTTTCCATTGTTGGAAACCGGTGCTGGAAGTCATCTTCTGTCAGCTTCTTCAGGACACGTGCCGCTTTCTTTTTTACAGATTCCACAGACTCAAATCTTGTCCCTTTTAATGCAGATTTTACCTTAGGGAACAGGTAGAAGTCTCATGGTGCAAGATCTGGTGAATAAGGTAAATGTTCTAACACAGATCCTGTACCTGGCTAGGAACCTCTTGACAGATAACGAATGATAACGCGGAATGAGCTGGCGCATTGTCTTGGTGGAGAACCCATGATTTGTCTCTCCATATTCCGGGGCGTTTTTTCCTTACTCTTTGACGTAGTTTAGAAAGTACCTCAAGGTAGTATTATTGATTAATTGTTTGACCTTCAGGAACCCAGTGAAGGTACACTATTCCATGGATATAAAAAAAAAGCAATCATTATTGCTTTAAACTTTGACTTGCTCATTGGAGCTTTTTTGGCTCTCAGTGAATTTCGGCTCTTCCAGTGCATGGATTGGCGCTTCGTTTCCAGATCATAAGTTGAAAACCATATTTCATCATATGTTATTATCGTTTTCTAAAAATTTGGGTCTTTTCAATCGTGCATAAAGTGTCAGTACAAACATTTTTGTGAGCTTCATTTCAAACATTTTTGAGCGGCTTGTTCGTGAAGGAGCTGACAGAAGATGACTTCCAGTGCTGTTTCCAACAATGGAAAATTCGCATGGAGCGTTGTAGGGATAGAGAAGGAGTGTATATTGAAGGTGACAATAAGTGATTATGTATAAAATTAAAATAAGATTTTTTACCTCAGTTTCGTTATTGAATAGCCACACCTCGTATGAATGTGGTATATCTGCCCTATGGCAAGTCCCTTCTACTGTATTGCTACCAGCTTTGTGTGTTTGACGAATTTGTAGTGGAGAATGTGTATGTTTACTAGCATATTCCAAAACATGCTATATTTTTCAACCTTAACGAACAAAGTTATTAAAATTTTAATATTCCTTAATTGAATAGTGCATTAAATTTTGTTTCTTTGTTGCATTTTTCATTGACTTTGAAAATTATCTGCTGAACTTCAATGTGAACAGCAAAA
Organism: Catonia carolina; assembly: GCA_035578175.1. Lineage (NCBI taxonomy): Eukaryota > Metazoa > Arthropoda > Insecta > Hemiptera > Achilidae > Catonia > Catonia carolina. The sequence continues at coordinate 45,518,352 of JAQMRL010000009.1, forward strand.
TAAGTTTCTTTTTCTTTTTGAACCACTTGCTAAGGCTCAGACATTGGTCTGATAAAAATACCGAATAAAAACAAACAGAATTAACAGAAATTCCCTACAGTAATTTACTATATTTTTAATACTTATTAAAAATTTGTTTACATGTTGTAAACAAAGCACATACTGTAAGATTTATTATGGAAGTACTATGATGTCACAGGAAGGCTACTTAGAACTAATGACAAGAGAAACATATAGATGGGAGCTCACTTGACTGCTAGCATAAGGAATTCGGTTGGAGAGGATTGTTTGTACGATTCCCCTCCTCCTATAACCTAGTAGTAGTAATTATACCATTAGTACGCACTGTTCTAAAAATATTAGTCACAAACCATTTTGAATAACTTCTGTAGTACCAAAATATTCTATTCGATTTTAAACTAATAATGTTCTAAAATATTTTATTAACACTTTGAAGCCTGAACTATAAGAACATGGTATCCTTGGGGTTTTAGAGTAAACGTCAAAAAATTCTAAAAAATTTAATTTCTATCATATCTTAATGCATTTTGCATCAAATTGATTAAAAATCATAAAGTTTATTACTATTTATTTACATTGAAATTATTATACTTACTAAATTTATGAGAGTTATTTAATTATACAGAAAAAAAATTATGGAAAAAGAAATTGTTATGTGGTACACACTACCTAGTTTTTGAGTTTTACAATCCTAAACACTACTAAAAAACAGTTTATATAAATTCTACAGATAGGCAATAAAATAAACTACTTATTAAAAATGTTTGAGTACTAAAATTTAAAATATTTTACACATAATTACCCTTTGCATGAAACACTCAGTAACACACTGGTAAGCACAATGCAACATTAGTCAGGGCAGTACCAAGTTGTTTCTTTCCTTCCAGCCTTTCCAGTTGCAGCTTTGGTATGTTCAGAGCAAACTTTACAGCAAAACACAGAAATCATAAAATGAAAAAGAAATTATAAATATTACTGTCAAATAACCGCACAAACAAAGCGATCTGGAATACAAATCAGTACGACATATACATATGGACGATTTACCGAACGAAAACTATTACCGACAAAATACGAAAGGAAAAAAATTTTTACAAAGTAGAAATAACTATATTATATACAAATATCAAATACAGAATAACTACAAAAAATCATGACAATGTACACATGTGCATCAACAAAAACATAACCTCAAACACGGCTCAATATTTATCTACATAGTTCACAAAATATTTGGTAGATTTTGCTGCAAGCATTTAAAATTAAACTAAATAAAATATAGAATGAATCTGTGCAATCGAAGCCCGAGGTATACTCGGTCTTCGGACAACCGCGATTTAGCTCACCCCGAGCTATATTCGGGCTTATGCTTCAAAGTGTTAATATACTAAAAGTTTATTATAATATTTAAAAGTTTTTAATACAGAGTGTCAGTTTGTTTATAAATAGGCCGCGTTTAACATTATTAGATTACATACAATAACTAGATTAATAACTTCACGAGCCGCGAGCGTAATTAACACCACTACAGTGAACGGTCTCACAGTAACAACTGACAAATATGAAGAGTAAATATTTTCAGAATGTACAGGACACACGTCGCCATGTGCATTTAAAGCAAACCGTTGCTATGACAATATCACGTCTCACTGTCGCCAGTACCCCCTTGCCCTTCATCCCACACTAGCAAACAAATCGGCTCCCTCAACTCCCAACTAGTATATGTTCTATTGTATTTATGGTAAATTTTTTCGAAGTCTTATTGACAAACGGTTGAGTCGGGCATGAAACAATTCTCTTGTCCTTCGCCCCACAAACACGTGGAGCTTGTAGGTACCCAGAACACGAAACTATTAACCAAAATCTTTTTTGTTATTTATTTTTTAATTCTCGCGAAGAGAAATTACAACCGAAAACATACTAAAGTATATTTTTTTAAAAGTCACTTTTTATCTTGTTAAAATAGAGCTGGAAACTTACACAGTGTATTTGATGTGAAAGCCTTCGCTTACTGATTCACTTACTCATGAGTAACATTCTTTTAACTTACTGACCACTTAAAAAGATGAAATTAAGCACATTTGTACCGTAGGGATCTCCTTCAAGGCCTACCCACATCTTTATTTCCGCCAGGTCTGTTCCTTGGTATTTCAAGGAGAAATCTTCTTAATAGCATTCTGTGAATATGATCCATATATTTCTTTCTGTACTTACTGATTTTAGTTTGCTTGGATGGCCAGCTTTGCTCCAATGCTTCCATTTCAGCCTTTTTTACTAATAAATATTATTTCTACATCTTCTGAAAGAGTTACGGTCCTAAAAGTTATACATGTGTTTTTTCTGAATTCACTTTTTAATGATTTAGATAAATTACAGGGTTTTTATAAAAATTAACGAGACATATTTTTGTTCTTATTCGACGTCACGTTGTACTTGGTCCAGGCAGGTTTGATAAAGGGGGAAGTCAGCTTTAAAACACTCCTAGCGTCTTGTTGCAGAAAAGCTTCTGTGCATTTCGTATCGTCGTTTTAGTGGACCCCTGTCTATAGTCTCATTGAAGCTTAAAAAAAAGTTTTGTCAAACAGCACTTTGTCATTGTATTTTGCATAAGATTTGGAAAATTGGCTACGGAAACATTGGCCATGATCCAGCAGTTGTTTGAGAGTGAAACCCTGTCAAAAGTTGCTTGTTTATAATGGCACAAGTACTTCAAAGACAGTTGAGAGAGTGGAGAACGAACCCCATACAGGCCACTCATCCACAAACAGAAACAAAGACAATGTTCAACATGTGCATGATGAATTAAACTCAGACCGGCAGTTAAGCTGTTGAATGATCGCTTACCTTATAGGAATTGATAAAATGACTACACACCATCATCACCATGAATTGGTACATGAGAAAGTCTGTACCAGAAGTTTCCCATCAAGGACACCCCAGACTACTAAAAGTAGTGATGCTATGTACTTGTTTGTAAGGATCTTTTGCATTATTCAAACCGACCCTGAATTTTTGGACAATGTGATAACTGGTGATGAAACTTATTGAGTATGACCCAAAGACAAAACACCGGACTGCTAATTGGTACACAGTAGTATCCCCTCGCCAAAAAAGGCTCGAATAACCAGATTAAAGGCCAAAGCCATATGTTTATTGTCTTCTTTGACGCCAAAGGTGTGGTCCATTATGAATTTGTTCCTGAGGGATAGACCACCATGGGTATTTTGTACGAGGAAGTCCTGAAAAGATTGAAGGGAAGGATGAAGCGAGTGAAGCCCGACATTCCAACCTAATGGCAGCTGCGTCGTGACAATGCACCAAGTCCCAGCTGCTTTGTGATCAATGACTATGTGGCATGGAACGGTATCACAATACTTTCCTAGAGCTCCCTTACAGTCCCGATGTAGCCTCCGCAATTTTTTTTTTTTAAGTGAGGAAAGCCACCATGGGACCACAGCTGAGGTCAAAGCGCCTTCAACACGCTGCTTGAGGGATATTTCGGAAAAAGACTTCCAAGCATGAAAACTTGGCGCTGCTGATGTCCAAAGCTCCTATTTTTACCCTTGTGCGTCGCTCCTCATTTGTTGCTACTGTTAACTCTGTCCAATAATCATGGAAACGTAAATGAATTAAATACATTTATTCAGTCAACTCTTGTCTACAAAGCATGTCTTATAAATTTTTTGCTAAACTGAAATTTAAGCCCCGTTATAGTAAAAAATATAAAGTAAACACAAAAATTTTCGCGGTTGAAAATTTCGCTCGCCTAAACGTGAAGAATTATGAAGCGATTTTCTTGTAATTATATTCAAAAGGCGCATACATATTATATGAATCAACTGTAATTTTTTAAGAATTTTTCATGAGTAGTGACGTTAGATAAAACAGTTGTTTTGAGAGCGCGTTTTTGATTTTTGCAATTCTTCTGTTTAACGAGAAACAGTCCGTTTCCAAAGGGTTAGGAATGTAAAATGTACGAGGCGTGTTCAGAAAGTAAGTACCATTTTTAAAAATAACAAGTAAAACAATTTTTTTTAAACACAATTTTATTTCTACATGAAAGCCCAAACCGTAAACTATTTTTCGACATAGTTTCCACTGATGTTCAAACACTTGTCGTAGCAGGTAATCAATTTGTCTATACCCTCTTCGTAGAAGGTTCCCACCAATGAATGTAGCCACGACTCCACGGCAGTTTTCACTTCATCGTCGGTTTCAAAGCGTTGGCCGCCTAGCTCGCGCTTCTTGTGCAGGAACAAGTGGTAGTCAGACGGTGCCATTTCCGGGCGGGTGATCGAACTGCTCCTAATGAAATTCTCGAACCAATGTTTGACTGTCACCAGCGGTATGGGGACGAGCATTGTCATGGAGCAACACAATTCCGTTACTGAGCATTCCTCTCCGTTTGTTTTGAATTGCCCGCCTTGTTTTCTTAAGGTTTCGCAATACCTTGCCGCATTAATGGTTTCACCTCTTGGGAGAAAATCAATCAGCAAAACACCTTTCCGATCCCAAAAGACAGTGCACATGATTTTTTGTGCAGACATTGTCGTCTTGAATTTTTGTTTCTTTGGGGATTGCGTATGTCGCCACTGACTGCTGTTTTAGTTTCCGGTGTGACATGATGGACCAAATTTTCATCACCTGTCACAATTTTGTTTAATAATTCCTCACCATAATCATTGTACCGTGTGAGAAAAGTCAAAGCACTTCCGGAGTCTCTTGGTTTTGTGCACGTCAGTGGCGTGAACCTTCTACGAAGAGGGTATAAACAAATTGATCACTCGCTACGACAAGTGTTTGAAAATCGGTGGAAAGTATGTCGAAAAATAGTTTAAGGTTTGAGCTTTCATGTAGAAAAAAATTGTTCTACTTGTTTTTTTGAAAAACGGTACTTTCTTTCTGAACACGCCTCGTACCATTGCAATGTTCATTTGTAACTGATGATGATCTCTTTGGAGAGGAAACTGTAAATTTCTTAAATGTTACAGAACGTGTCTGGACATAAGAGATTATCAAGCGGTTCTTTTTACTCCTCGTCGTCATCCTGTTCTTCAGTTTCATCGTTAGTTGCGAACAATGAAATGAAAAAATCGACTAACCAATCCGTCAGCAGTTATCAAAACGAATTCTATAAACATTTAATGCAAAAGGATTCCGTGTCTCCTCCACCTATTCCTTTATCACCTCCGACTTCGGCGACCATTTTTAATTCACAAGATGCATCTAATACGAGGCATCAAAATTTTCAGAATAGGTGTGTAAATAAATTTTTTTTAAATAATATGTAAAATTTAAATAGCACGTTTTATTACCACACCTTTTTTTTGTAAATTTATTATTAACTTTTATTTTAATAAGTGTGACACTAATTTGGTACTTACACACTTTTTTTAAGTGTTTTTAACATTTTAAAATTTAATTATAATTTATTGTTCCTTATTTTCTTCACGTAATTTTTTGTGGTTTTTTTATGATTTTCTTTCAGTTATTGTTTGTTTGTATGGTTTTTTTAATGGTTAATTTTTCCTGTTCATTTAAATTTGAGAAATTTATTTCAGGGTTTTTTTTGTAAAGTACTGTCCCCTGGTAATCCAAACTAATTTAAAAAAATTGTTTAATTAAAATTCGTAAGGATAACGATGTTTAGGTTTGGAAGAAATGTATTGCTAAGAAAATTTCATAGTTTAATAAAGTTTGAATAATTTATTAACCTGTTAAGTATTGAGTTGTTAAAGGAATGCATGCATAGAGTAGATTTTTTCGTGATATTTTCTCATGTCATAATCGAGCTACAATTCTGGATTTTTTTAAATTTTTCTCGATTTGTGTGTAGTATTTTATGTTTTTATAGTGTTAAGAAAAGTTGTAATTTAATATTTAGAGTAATGTAGCAAAAAAAATAGCAAAAACAAGCACAATTTCCATTGTAAACAAACAATGACACACAAAACAACATCTTGCACAACAAACATTAATTGAATTTGCCAGCCGCATTGGCGCAGTTGGTAACGTGCTCGCCTCTCATCATGCGGTCCTGGGTTCGAATCCCACTCAGGCACGGCATATTTTCATACGTTACAAAAAATCATTTTATCCTCCATTGTACAAAAGTTACACCCCAATGTCGTCGCTAATGACCGTTGTAGTTGATGCGACGTTAAATAAATAAATTAAAAAAAAAAATTAATTGAATTTGTAAACAAACTCAATCAGAATGGTAAACCTACCGAAACTGAAGTAAATATAGAATAAACCTTGAAATATCCTTTATCGATTTATATCTATATTGATAAAGATCAAACAACTCGTGATGTACTATCAAATTTTCTAAACATTGCACAATGCGACGTCACTTAAGGAAGGGAAGAGAAGGTCACAATTACGATGTTCATCAGTTCTAGCGTTAAAATCTTTCTAATATTTAGTAGTCAGTTTGGATTACCGGGAAAGGACTTCTTCATATTTTTGTCATTTACCATCATCTTTTGGCTTTGTAAATTATTAATACAGTACAACCTCATTTATCCGGACTAACTGGGAACTGGAAAATTGAAAATACGGGTAATATTGGCAATAACCTAAAGAAATGCTTAAATAAGCCCATGTATAGATATCAGACTAACTAATGTCCCATAGCCGAGCGAGTGAGAGGGAGATATGTGGCATAACTACGCATGCGCTCAAAGGTCTTTACCGTTATAATCCAAATCTGAAAACATACTACAGTCGTTATCTTGCTTGTTAGTTTACTGCATGCATAAACGCTTGCTCACAACAATGAGTAAAATTATATGACAATGTTAATGGAACGGCGCGTATGGGTTGTGCGAGTGAGAGCGTTATGCATTCTCTCACTCCCACGGCTAGGGGACTTCAGTTCATCTGAATACTATACAATTTATTTCGATAAAAAAATTTTGTAACTAAATTACAGCCCATTTGAAATAGCATGATAGTAAGTCTCTGAATAGTGGTAATTTTTCTGAATAAAAAGTCCCTTTTCGAAAGTAAAATTTCCCTTTTAATTATTTTTTGTGGTATTTTTGTTATCTAAGTGGTAGAGATACTGAAGTCATGAGATTGCCTTTTACGTATAGATGGGGCTGTAAGGAAGGGAAGTAAAAAATTGGCAGTGCTGCCAACCTCAACAGTGAGACACTACTCGTACATTTCACTACCGTACAGTTTCTACATAAATATTTTGTACGCTGTGGTTTATTCCGAGAAAATTTTTTCTTCATAAACCTTATAAGAAATAAATCTGACCCTGTAATATTGACCATAGCTTAATTATGTGACTAGAAATGTTCGATTTACCGTAATTACCAGCTACTTTATTCTGTTGGAACAAAATTTTCTATGAATGAATCGCCTTCTTTACTGTCGCTGTCACCGGCATCTTCACTACCAGTCACTAGTATGTACCTAACCGTTTCTTTTTTGTGTTGTTGTTGTTTAGGTCAACAGCCGAAAAGCTGGTTTGAACCTCTAGAGGTTTTACTAAGTAAAACGAGGAGTGAGGTGGTTTACCATTGCCTTCCTCACTGAGTGGAAAAGTACGCTTATCAGCATGCCGGGCCCTCTGAAAAGCACATATTTTCCACTCTGTAAATGACACCTTCACTTCATTCACCACAGGGTCTGGCTGTACAATGAAATTCATTACTTTCAGAGGAGATAACTCTGATTAGTATCTTTTACACCTCTACCTCTTCTGTTCTTAAATGATTCAGTCATTTAATTGGCTGACCATGTGATAAGAAACAGAACTATTTATTTTAGCCCTGCAACAAACAAATTGAGTGTAAATAATTTGATACTCCACCTGTCTGTTATGGACTTTTCTTTTTTGTACCAGGTGTTAATAAAACTGTTAAAGAATAGCTTCTTCAAGTCTTTAATTTCCTTCTTTATTTTTCGTATTTTGGAAAGAGAAACATCATAGTAGTTAGCCACTCGCTCATGGTTTTTGTTAAGAGGCAAGGCAAACATTTTTGATTAGCTTCAACTTCACAGCATTTCATTACAATGCATTTTAGATTTTGTTCAGCTTTGTGAAGTCTGCCCACATTTTTGAGTAACTAACATTTCTGTTTACAGTAACGAACCGTTATATTCGTACAGTTAACCTACAAAATATTCTGCGATCTACTGTATATGCTCTGGGTGTAGTATAACTTGTTCGTGTTTGTTGTACTGAAATTAAAGCAGTCGCACATGCGCACTGATGCTTTCCCCCTTTAGGGGGGAAGTGACTGTAGCATAGATGCATGAGCATATTACAAAATTCGCTGTTCTTTGTTCCATTTAAGTAATACTATCATGCTATTTCAAATGGACATATATTTGTTATTCATTTGTTTAAAAGACATTAATAAATATGAACTTTTCACGTTATTTTTTAACAAAGAATTGGTACACCGTCTTCTTTTTCAAATGTATTTGTTGTTTGAATGAAGCACAATCATGTAAATGCTTTATCATCAGTAGTTCAGGTGGAGTGACCCTCTAGTAAAGCTTTCTTAAGGTGCGGTTTCATTTGTGCGATAGTCGCATGCAGCTGTCACTGCCATTACTCATCAAATGGATTTCTTAAGAAGTGGTTCCGTTTAATGCGTCTGACACAAGAGATCGCATGCGTCTGGAAGTTGAAAATGAGTTTTTCCAAAGACGGTGCACAAAACTCATTGAGTTAGCTGCAGAAAAACTACAACTATTTGATCCTTCAAACTTGCTTTTATCGTCTAATAGGTACAGTAAACTTCCGCTATTCCAAAATAATTGGGGTAAGCCAATTTTGGATAAGCCGGGTTTTTTAAATAACAAGAAAATTGTGTTTTATTGTAAAAAAAAATATGACGTGTGTCCTAAAACTTTTCTTCATACAATTTAATTGTTAAATATTTTCCATTCCGTTTTCTTACCGAAATGTCCCGTTAACGTTTTACTAGAAGTACATCAGTAAGCGTCGCTTTGATGGTTTTGACCATGCGTTTACGTTTACATGACATTGTTAAATATCATTTCACTTCCACTACCAGTACATAACACTAATTAGCCACAAAACGAAATGAAAACTAAATTAAGGCCAAGACACTACCGTACCCATTCAACCACTATACAGTACTAATTGACTGTTTGCAGCAAAGGTGATGTAGCCAAAATAAACAGTAAACCTAGTAGCAGGCTACTGCTCCAAGGAAAATACTCATGTTATCGGTAAAAATCCTGTCTGCAGTGCTGAATCTCATGTAGGCATACTTTACAAGCTATAATTTACAGTTCAGTTTGCTTAAACAGTATTTTGGTACAGAAATACAATTTAAAGTATTTATTATTTATTGTTTTTATTACAGTTATTTGTAGAAAAATTACATTTAAAATACTGAGTATTTTTTGACGTTTCGGTTAACCCGGACATGCAGTTAAATTGCACGTTCCACTGCACAAACAAAACTACCCGACCTACGCGTTTATGCAGTAATCGCATGCGCCGATCGCATAAACAAAACCGCTTCTTTATACTTTACAAAAAGCATTTTATTTCTATAATTTATTGTATTATCTATGCAGGAACTGAACATATAATCAAAATGAAAAACGAATGTTTGGCATACCTACATTCTAAACTCAGACCCTCTGTGGTGGATTTGTTGGAATATTATACCTACGTTTTTGCTATCTTAGTTGAAAATTATTATCTATGTGAAAATTAAATAAAAACGTTTACAAATCTGATCCGGATCAACAAGGTTTTACTGTGTACTATATTGTTAAAGAGCTGTTAAATTTGAGAATGAATTACAAACTTTTTTGTTGTCACATTGTTGCTTTTTGTACGAGTATTTTGTTTTTGCTTTTGGTTGCTTGTGCTTGAAATTTATAACTAATTGTAGTTGAATAATATCGTTTGTTTTAGTTATTTATTATTGTTACATGATTGAATGAATCTTTAAAATGCATCGATCCAAAAAATAATACGAGGGTCATTCGTAAAATAAGGTTCCCATGATTTTTAAAAATAGACAGCTATTTTTTTATCTTAGTGTTATACATCAATTTAAAGCTTAAAACTTGCGCTATTTTTCTACATAATCACCATTTATGTCCGAACACTTTTGCAAACGATGCTCCAACTTTTCTATCCCCATGTTGTAGAATTCTGCCGCCAATCCTTTGAGGAATCAAGTAACCTCTTCCTTGACTTCATCATCGGTACTGAAGCGTAGGCCACCCAAGTGTTCCTTTAATTTTGGGAATAAGTGATAATTCACTTGGGGCTAGGTCACAACAGTCCAGCCAAAATCTGTCAGCAGTTCTAGAGTTTGATATGAGACATGAGGTCGAGTGTTGTCATGGAGAAGCCTCACACCACTGGACAATCTTTCTCTCCCGCGGTTCTGGATCGCGCGTCTCAGTTTTCTTAATGTGTCGCAATATCTTTCAGAGTTTACTGTTGTTCCATGAGGTAAAAAGTCAATCAAAAGCAGGCCCTTCCTGTCCCAAAAGACAGTTGCCATGACTTTCCCAGCAGACTGCGTTTGCTTGAACTTCTTCGGCTTAGGCGAAGTTGAGTGACGCCATTCACGTGATTGCTGCTTGGTTGCAGGGGTAAAGTGAAACGCCCATGTTTCATCGCCTGTAACAATGGAATCCAAGAATTCTTCCTTGTTGTCTTCACATTGTTGCAAAAACTGCTGGGCACATGCGACACGTTGCTGTTTGTGGTTTTCTTTGAGCATTCGTGGTACCCACCGCACACACAATTTGTGATTGCCTAATTTTTCTGTTAAAATCTTATGGATTGTGGTGTTGGAAGTCTCAGGAATACACAAAGCAAGTTCGTTAATGGTGATTCTCCAATCTTCAAGCAATATTGTCTCAACTTTTTCGACAATTCCATCTGAAACTGAAGGCCATCCGCTTCGTTTTCCATCGTGAATTTCCGTGCGGCCTTCACTGAATTCTCTACACCATTTCCGAACATGTTGAACAGATATGCAGTTTTCGCCATAAACTTCGATTAACTGACGATGATTGTCAATAGGTGAGATCCGTTTTGCATTAAAAAACGTATCATAGCGCGAATTTCGTATCTGGCGGTAACAGCGATAGGGAGCTCCATCTTCAAAGGCTGCTAGGCCGGTACTGATCGACGTAGCGAGGCGGGAGTGGTGCGGAAAAAGAGAGGGAGAGCTGATGAGTAAGACAGTGTTACCAGATTTCTCCCGGCACATCGCATTCTGTCTTGGCAGCTTAGGGAACCTTATTTTACGAATGACCCTTGTACATGGTGTGGTTGGAAAGTTTTAAGACTGCTTGTGATTTTGAAAATTGTAGTACAGTAGAGTCCCGGTTATCCGACCTTCGGTTATCGGATCCAACATCTGGATTATCCAGCGCGGCTGACCGTCAGTCAGTTAGGTGAAGGAAATAATTTCACTGAAGCATGGCGGAAAGCCAATATAAAAGATGTTATGTTCTGGATCGCTGACTGCTGGAACAATATTTCTCGTGATACGTTGCTGAGATTGTGGAAAATTTTACTATCAGATGACAAAGAAAACCAAGAAAACACGAATGAACAAAACAATCTAATTGACCTAATTCAAAAGAGTCCTGGTTGTGAAAACACTGATAATAACGATATTGAAGAATGGATGGACAACGATGAACAATATGAGTTGACTGATGATTACATTATTACAGTCAATCTTAAGCCATTCTAACGCCGTGAGGATTTTTCAGTCAGCTTTAGTGTACGTTGAACGGCAACCAGAAGCCACTCCGTCTGACATAATGGTGTTGCAACGCTGGCTTGATATTTCCGCGTAGAAAAAGGCAACTTCAGGTGGATTTTTTTTAAAAATGAAGTTCGGGATTTTTTCAAAAATTAATTTTTCTTTACGACATAAAAGTATGTATTATAATTTGTCTAAAATTCCATCATTTGTTTAATTAAACTAGTTTTTAAAATACAATAACGATTTTGTTTCTTAACGTTTCTTTCAATTCCGTATTATCCGACTATCCTCCGGTCCCATTTGTGTCGGATAACCGGGACTCTACTGTACTTACAGGTTATCAGAATCATCTTTTTTACTATCTTTAACACTTCACATAGTGTCACGTTAAGATCAATATAAGTAAATTGTTATAGATTAAAAATTTTAGCGTTAACATTAGTACTGTTAAGACGATATGGTAAAGCCACAAAAGTACTTCTTAATTGGTAAGTGATTTTAATCATTCTTCAACCATTTCTGGTGGTTTTTAATATATTTTTTTTCATAATAAAATTTAAAAAATAATACGAGATTTATTTTTTATGTATCTATTGTATATCGAACTTTTCCAGGTTTATTTACATAAAGAATGTTCTGAAAAGTAATGTCGCATTTATTTGTTATATAAAAAATAAATGAGATGTACATTTTTAAAGTTATCAAAATAATTTAAAAATCAAAATGTTTATTCAGCATTAAATTAGGTTTATTTTAAGGCCTTTCAAACTTTATTTGTATATGAAAAGGATCTGGGTTTGAAACGAGAAATGATTTGAGCTCAAGAAGAGTTCTTGGAGTTGAAACCCAACCTTTCTTTTTTTGAGGTTTGTAAACGTTGCCAATCAGAAACAGAATTTTCAATGCGTAACTCTTATAAGCCGGATAGCCCATATATACGTTTGTTAGATGATGAGTGTGTAAGTACTCAACAGTTTGTGTAATAGTGAAGGTCAATGTACTGCCCATCCCCCAAGCTTTGTGCAGCTGCGGGATGAAGGGGAAAGACGAAGTACCAGACTGCTGTTACGTCATAACACTCTACTAATCATCTCATTGCTTTTTGCTGGGCAGTAGGCTGCCTAGTGCGGTGACATACATGGGTATTGTTTTGACTATTCGCTGTAGACGGCGACACAGAATATATGTAGTGTGGATAGTACCCTTGACTACTACAAACATAATACAAGTAAAACGTTACTACTACTACTAACACAATCTCTCACAGTTATGTAATGCATACCTCTCAGCTGCACAAAGCTTGGGGACGGGCAGTATACACACACACACACACACCAGTAAACATCATAGTTAAATAGTAGCTGAATGTATGAGGAAGAAAGTAAGCTATTTAGAAACACAATCAAGTTAGTGGGAAATTTTCTATTGATTTGTGAATGTTGGGATACCACTCAATTCTGGTTTTTTTTTAAGAAAAATGTGTAAGGCTGAATCTCATTTAAAAATAGAGTTATAACCGCGTTTGAAAGCTTGAATGATAAAGGTAGGTAAATTGTTCAATGTTATTATACCAAAACCGGTTGAATTGAATATGACATGTAAAACGGAATAAACGCTCCGAAATTCGTAGAATTGCTTATTTTCAGATGTTCTTCACAATGGAACTAAAATGTTCCAATATTATCTTTTATGATTTTTTTTTCTACATGAACGTGATAACAAAATTCCGTGCTTTCATATAATAACATTTGTCATATAATTAATAACTGTAGGAATGGGTAAATAACATCAGCTTAAAGAGAGAAATTTTTTCCGCCTGCATTTTACCACGGAATCCATATTCACTTAACTCTTACGTGCGCTTGATTAATCGTATAGTGTGGTAAACAAGAGCATTTGATGTATCAAATTTTTCGCTAGACATTTTTGTATAATAACAGACTTAAACACACGACTTTCTCTTACCAATGCAAATAATGAACCATGTAACCTAACGTTAGTAATAAAACATTAGAAATAAACTAAAAACTTTTATTATGTACACTTCTGCGCTAAAATGCATATAAGGGCTGAAATCTTTAAAAAAAAACTTATTTTCGAGAGAACAGCCTCAACAAGAATTTCAGCAGATATGGCTTGTAGAGTATAAAAAATGTAGTAAATATGGCGATTTTTTAAAAAAAATTGTAATAGCCGTTTTTGAGAAAATCGCAAAAAAGTGAAAATGACATGAATAAACTACTACTTCCGATTGATTGATTTTGATGAAAATGTTCATGTTGGGTCCTCTAGTGGTATATAACTTAAATTTCAAGTTAGTACAATGTTCCGTTCTTGAGATATTCTATTCACACACACAGACCAATCACTAAAATCATGTTTTTTTGGGGTTCAGGGGATCTGAAAACGTGTAGATCCAATGAAAACTATATTTCGAAAAAGCAACATGATAACAATACTTTCCTTCCGATATATTCATATAGGCAAGAGAAAGTAAAATTTGACGAAATTATGAATTTTTTCATTTAATCTTTTTCTTGACATTTTTGACCCAGGCTCTTTCTGCTTAGGAAGAAAGCTGTTACAAGTCCTAAAATATAGCTCATTTTATGCTGAAAATTTTGGTTTTTAAACAATCTTGATATCTTTAAAAATAAAGAAGCTTGTGAAATTTTTTTATTGAAAATGGACTAAGTAAGCCTACGAAAATTGTTGTAAAAAATAGTGTGATTAGTAAAAGAAAATTAAAAATGTTGAGTTACACCTCCTGGGTGATCTGAAATGGAATGACCCTTAACCTAAAATCTCTGGTTACTTTTTGGTTATTCAGTTTTGTACTAAATTCCCGAACTTGATATTTTAAATTTTATGGATGATTTAATTGTTTTATTACATTGCCATCATGTTATTGTTGTAATTAATTAACATGGAAAGTTCGATACTGTACAGTGTAATTTATTCAAAATAAAGAAACACCATAGTCATAAAAATGATTGAATATATTAACTACTTCATCAGTTTGTAAATTAGTTTACTTGTTTGTTAATTATACTTGAATTTTATTTGAACAGTTCGTTCCCGAGTGAACATCTTCATGAAAACATTCCAATAAAATATCCAAAGATAGTGCTTCATCCTTTACCTGGCCAGGTAATTGTTAAATTTTTTTTTTTTATTTTATAACAGTAAAATCCCACTTATCAAAATATAGGGAACGGACGTGATTTCAGATACGCGAAATTCTGGGTAACAAGTACTGTCCATCTATAACTTGATGGCCTCCCGCAGAGAGGAGCAGAATCGGCCCACTACTAGCCTTCTCAATAACATTTCTTTATGTACCAATTCCAGTGTACTGGTTAGTAGTAGTGCATAATGAAATGTTTTTGAGAAAGCTAGTAGCGTGCCAATTCTGCTCCTCTGTGCAGGGAAGGCCATCAAGTTATAGACAGACAGTAGTTATTTATTTATTTTATTTTATTGTTTGCAACAGGCCGAACATGGCCCAATTACAGAAACAATATTTCATTACAGAGCAAAAGACAATACAAAAGTAAAAAGCAAAGAAAAGGAGAGAAAAATACAATCAAAAATAGTCAATAATGCAAACAGAATTAAATATAACTAAAACAGTATTATACACTAAGATTTTACAAATAATTTACTGATTAACAATCATGATAGACGTCCAAAATAAAAAATTTAACACACATAATGTGGAATTGCTTGGAAACTTACATCTTGAAAGACTTGAGAATGGCTGACCTATACGATGCTCGGCTCTGGCAAAATGGATCTATTGCTGCAATTCTGTCCATGATATTATAATTGACTATCATGCAGTTAATTGGCGAATAAGCTGTATAATTAATGGAAGAAGATTTCTGATAAAACTTATTTTTTGAACGGTTACAAAAACTTGGGACGCGAAAAGGAATTTTTCTAAGCATATAAGGATCATTTATTTCACCACACAATAAATTGTTTCAAATACATTAGTAAAGCTAATCGACGCCTATTTTCCAGTGTTTGCATTTGAAAGGTGTCTAGTAAAGTATTATATTAGTTATCCATGCTTTTATGGTTTAAAAGTAGTAAAAATGATAATACAGTATTTTTATGACTGTTTATTAGTATGTATAAACAAAAATACAGAGAAATTTCAAGAGAGCAAAATGTAATATCGTACAGGTCTGTATTAATATATACGGTATTGTTTAAAAAAAATTTTAGTTTATTTAACCCTTCACCGCCACTCCGCATTTGGTGCTACTGTTAAAATGTAAATGTCACAACATGCTCCCAAATAAATCCATTTAGCTACGTTCATTACTGATAAAGAATTACGAAAAAGTAACAGTTGATTTTTATACGTACCGTGTTTGTGAATATAAAAACATGGAAATCGGTTACGCTTTACGGTCGCTAGGGCTCGTGAAAAATTCACATGTATGAAAATTGGTAGGTTACTATTTCATATTTGAAGAAGATTCAAGAATGCCTTTTGCGTATGGATGGGTTGTGAGGAAGGGAAGAGAAAATCTGACAGTGCTGCCAACTGCAACAGTGAGACATTACATTTTACTATAATATGAGGCATATCCAGAAAGTAAGTGTACTGAGGCTCTCACGACCGGAGAAATGTTATTTTCGACATTTTGGCTACATTAACATGTAGGCTGACTTTTCCTCGCAACGAGACCGGTTTGAGGTCAGTACATTAAAAACTGTCGACGCGACAACACGTTCCGTGAAAAATGTCAATCCAATCTCCCGCCAAGTGCGGAATAAGCGGCGTCATCCGTTTTCTCATTTGTAAGGGAAAACCTCAAACCGGAGGTTTCCCTAAGTTTAGGTTTATAATAAGGTGAAAACTGTATATGTTAATAAAGCTATGAATCGTACGAGTGTGTACAAGTGGTATCATTGTGGTATCAAGCGGAAGACGTGCAATTGTGACTGACGAAATCATGGAAAAATCGAAAATGCGCTCCGTGACGATCGCAGATTGGAACTTCACATCGTTTTATTACACTGCATATTAGATATTGTTCAGCTCTAAGAATAGTTTGACCACGTTTTCGAGGAACCGACATTTTTGTTTACAGTAATAAATCGTTATATTCGTACAGTTAACCTACATAAGGTTCCACAATATACTGTATACCCTCTGGGTATAGTTTACGTTGTTGTGTTGGCAAACTGATACCAAAGCAGTCCCGCATGCACACTGATGCTTTTCCCCCTTTATCCCTTGTTAAAACCAAAACTCGTGACTCAAGTACTATTGAATACTAAGACGATTAAAAAGGAATATCGCAGGTTCGTGATCATTTTTGTCGGTGAGGTTAGGTGTAACATGACTATCATGAAAGTGGGAATGGATTTACAGCACTCAAGCCATTTGTCATAATTTAAAATCCATTCTTTCTCCATAGATCTTCGAACATCATCCACTACTTTCTCAGTCGTCCTTGTTTCCTCCATTCAGCCGGAACCAGTTGCAAATTCTTTGGTGGCAGTCCTTTCATTATCATTATCACCCTTCCAAGTTTTTCTCAAGTCAGCCCAAATACAACTGAATATTCCAGAAGTAGTTGTATGAGACTTTCACACCAGATTTTTACTATCTCTTGCCTATATGATTATATAAGACGGAAAGGATTGTTTTCATGTTAATTTTTCGAAATGGAGTTTTCACCGGATCTACACGTTTTCAAACCCCCTGAACTCAAAAAACATGTTTTAGCGATTGGTCTGTGTGAGTGTGTGAACAGAATATCTCAAGAACGGAACATAGTACGAAGTTTAAACTTGAAATTTTAGTTAGATAATACTAAAGGACTCGACATGAACATTTTAATCAAAATCGGTCAACTGGAAGTAGTAGTTAATTCATATCATTTTTCACTTTTTTGTGATTTTCTCAAAACTGCTTCTACAATTTTTTTTTAAAATCACCTCATTCGCTACATTTTTTATGCTCTACAAGATAGCGTAGGCGTCATGTGTGCTAAAAATTTTGGAAAGACTGTTTTTGCATAAATTTGTTTTTTTAAGATATCAGCTTTAATATGCATTGTAGCGCAAAAACATAGATAATAAAAGTTGTAGAGAATTTAAAACCCTAGAACTTTAATTTATAACATTTTTTTGTAAACCGCTGAGTTTTGAGGTAATTAGCGATTTTCTGTTTGTTTTTTCTCTCTAAAACGTGTAAAAAATAGATTTTTTTCAGATTTCAGCGAGTGTCAAATTTGTAGGAAATTAAAAGATCTACAACTTTTATTTTGAGCATTTTTCTCTGCAGAGCCTAGTTTAGGGTGTAAGTGATTTTCTGTATTTTTAAGCCAAACCGAGGTTGATTTTCATTTTGCGTCTTTTACTCATGATTAAAATAAGGTTATATTTTTTGAGGTTAGTGTTTTTGTTTATTACTAATGATTGGTTATATTGTTGATTGTTTGCATTGGCAAGAGAAAGTTGTGTTTCACACCAGATTTTTTTCTAAGTATTATTATAAACACATTGTGATCTAAACATTTATAAAAACAAACTTACTTTTTTTAGGTTTTTAAAATTTAAATTTTAACATTTTGTTTTATGTCCTTTTGTTCAAGGCTAAACACAGCTCTTCAAGTAAATCACAATCAAGCCAACAACATGCTTCCTCAAATTGTAACCAGCAATTATCAAAAACATCTCCGGGTAAGAAATTTAAATTAAATAAAATATTATTTGTATGGTACTAAATCATAAAATTTATGTTGTATTTGTTCATGTAATAAATCTTTATGATGGTAATTTGGTAGAATTTTTGAAAATAGATTTTTGTTTGCGAAACATTATTACAGTTAACGTTAAACCTGTGTATATTTTATTTTAATATTAGAATGTTAGTAAAATTTTGGTTACATGAAACGAGGTATGGCAATTAAGTTCCTGGAATTTAGTTATAATTCAGGAATTGGCAACACTGTATCGTTCGTAAACATATGACCGGAAATACGAGAACTTTGGTTTGTTGCAGCCAAAGTTTAAAGTCGATAGCAGGTTTGGTTTGTGTTTTATGTGTGACTCAAATTACAAGCGAGGATTTGTTGTCCCGCATTCAGAGCGATGGCTGAGATTAAATGAGTCAGGTAATCACTGGAGATGAGTCTTGGATATTTGATTATGACTCCAAGACCCGTAAACAAAGTCAGCAGTGGGTGGAAAAGGATGGGGAGCGGCCAACGAAAGCTTGGATGTCCAAGTTGTGACTGAACGCAATGTTGATCTTTTTTTTTCGGTATCCACGACATCATTGTGAATAAGTTCCTGCTGACCTCACAGTGACTGGACAGTTCTATTTTGACGTCCTGGAATGGCTCTGAGCACGCATTTTACGTGTGCGACCCAAACTTGTCGAGGACTGCCAAATCTTTTGCACCACAGCAACGAGCTGGCTCATTTGTCGTTCATTGTGCAAGAGTTTTTTTACGAAAAAATGCATTCTAACATTGCCACACCCACCCTATTACCCCGATATCACCCCTGCGACTTCTTAAAGAGTTTTTAAATTTTTTTTTTTAAAAGATTGTGGCATTAATGTGCATTCTATAGGGCAAAGGTGTATATACTCAAAAATGTAGAACTTTGTTTCTAAGTATTTTAATATTTTCAAAAGCGAGCATAAAATTTTGTAATTTGACCAGTAGTCTGTTAATAAATTGTAAAACTTTTAGAACTTTTTTACATTGTTATTGTTGATCTATTTTTGTTAATGTGATGTAGTTTGTTGTTTAATATTTTCAGTAAATTTAGATAATTTATGCTATCTATTTTTAATGGTTGTTGAGTAGTTTTTGAATTCTTCTTTTAACTTCTGTAATTATCAATTGTTTGTCTTGAAAGTATTATATGTATGACATAAAATTGGCCTCTCTAGTTATTTGTTGCTTTCTGCTTGTATTATTTAGTATCTAGTTAGTTTTTAACGTCCACTTTAATTTAAAAAAGTGATTATAAAATGTAGAAGAATATAGTAACAGTTTTGTATTAATAAATAGTCAGTGAGTCGTTAAGAAAAAATTAGAGATAAATTAAAAGCAAGTGTCTTTCACTTACTTAAGAAGTAGATATATTGATGTATATAGGCTGGGGTGAGCGGGACAACTGTCCCAGGCCCTGCGCCCGGAAAAATTGAAAGATTAATGGTATTAGAACTCTATTTTAACTTTAACAAGTTAAGCAGCATGTTTTGGACTAACGTCTTGGTAAATGTGATAAAAATACCATAAACACACATTTAACTGCATGTCCCATTTGAAATTGAAGCTTACGCTTAAAAAATATCGGTGATAAACAATGTAAATACTTGGATGGTTGTGAAACGTATGTTCTCTTATAACAAATACTTATATTACAGTAGAATCCCACTGACCTGGACGGGATTAAAAATTAAATAAAACAGGATTTATTAATTTTACCTTTTATTTTTGTTAAGTCAACCTCTCCTCAACTTTAAAACAAATGCGGAGTAATTATTTAAGTTATTAGTTAGCGTCATAGCAGCTGAATCTGTATTAATGTAATGTTTTTTATGTAAAAAATGTTATAATATTTACCTTTTTACTGCTTCTTTTACTTTGTTTTCAAGAGTACTTTCGTGGTGCGGACGACAATAAGACAATAAAATTGATAAGCAATTCCAGTACTTTAACAGTTTGTCAGTACCTGATCTTTAAACGACAAATATTAAGTATATTTTCGTATTACGTTATTCAATAGGAATTTGTAAATGAGAACGTGTGGTGCTTAACCTGACAAGAATGGAGATTTTTAATGATCACACAGACTGTCATTTTATGCCTAATAAAAACTCTTTTATTTCATTCAGTTTCATTTCTAAAAATTTCAAAAAATTACCATTTAGTTATAAAGAATTTGTTATTAGAACGTTTAAACCAAATGTTTCCGTTTTCATTTACGACCATAAGAAAAATTATTTTCTTTTAGTAATATCACTTAACGTACGAAAAAGTGTCACAAAATCAGTAAAAAAATACAAAAAAATATGTTTAGCTATATAATATATATAAATAATATATAATATAAATAAAGCAATTCATTGCAAAAAAACAACGTTTAGGTATTGCAAATTGATAGATGCATTCAAAAGATATCACACTTTTTGTTCAACAAAGTAACGTGCTGGATGAAAAAATCACCTCAAAATAATGTGGTGTCTTTTCAATTTTTATTTACTCTTGTTCTATGCAAGTTCTATCTCTTTTACACATGTTTCTTTGTGTATTATCCTTTTCTAAACAGGATAGCATAAATCAAAATGTGTTATCATTTATTTTGACACTAATTGTAAGGTTTAACAGACATGTGTATTATCCTTTTCTAAACAGGATAGCATAAATCAAAATGTGTTATCATTTATTTTGACACTAATTGTAAGGTTTAACCGAGGGGTAGACGAGACAGGTAGTGTTAACCTTCTTTGTTCGATTTTAGGGTCTAAAAATTTGTCACCGGCACTTTTAATTTATTGATTTCGATTGTTACATTTCAAGCTAACTGATGATGTTATTCCCAAACAAATACGTTTTTTTGTTGAAAAGTTATGGATAAAAACGTTCAAATTTTAGTACTGGCTGTTCAAAAAAAAATACATTTTTTTCACGTAACACCACGTCTCAATTTTCATCGTACAAATATGCAAAGATACATGAAATGAAAGAGAAAAAAGTCTCTATCTAATTAAACAAAACCCGTTAGAATATAATGAATAGTTGCGGAGATAATTGAGTTTAAAGAAAGATGATGACGAATGAGTGATATTGGGCATTTAGGTGTGTAAAGGTTAAACTCCCATCTGAAATACATTGCTTATAGACTTCCCAAACTGCATTCTGAATGTGAAATCAACTATAGTGATGGCGAACTGTACCGTTGTGTATTCATTTCAATTTCACCGTCAGAATTATATCTATGATTTAACATAAAGTGTTGAAAACTCTCTATCTTCTAACTCGCTCATTTTGTATCCGCTCCAACAGTCAAGAATTTTTGTGGTATTTGATTCAATCTGCAGTTGAATTTAAATTATTCAACTAACCTGAGGTGATGTTTAATGCATAAGTTCTGAAATTTTTCCCAGTTAAATTTAGTTTTCCAATATTTATCTTCGCCTTGAAACTATTTTTACTTTCTCTTGCCTATATGAATATATAGGAAGGAAAGTATTGTTTTCATGTCGATTTTTTAAAATCGAGTTTTCACCGGATCTACACGTTTTCAGACCCCTTGAACCCGAAAAACATGTTTTTAGCGATTGGTCTGTGGTTGTGTGTAAACAGAATATCTCAAGAACAGAACATTATACGAACTTGAAACTGAAGTTACATACCACTACCGGACCTGACACGAACATTTTCATTAAAATTGGTCAACAGGAAGTTGTAGTTTATTCGTGTAATTTTTCACTTTTTTTTCGATTTTCTCAAAAATTGGCCCTACGATTTTTTTAAAATCACCTGTTTTACTAACTTTTTTATGCTCTACAAGATAGGGTAGGCGCCATGTTTGCTGAAAATCTCGGTGAGGCATTTTTCACGTAAAGAAATTGTTTTTTTAATATTGCGGCAATAATATGCATTTTAGTGCAAAAATGTAATTAAAGTTGTAGTACAACTTTCATTTCAAACATTTTTTTGTATAACGCTTAGTTTAGCGGTAATTAGCAATTTTCTGTTTTTTTCTCACGAAAACGTGTAAAAAATTATTTTTTTAAGATTTTGGCCTTAGTATGCATTTTACGACAAAAGTGTATATAATAAAATTTATAGGAAATTAAAAGATCTACAACTTTTATTTAAAGCATTTTTTTGTACAGAGCCTAGTTTAGCGTGAAAGAGCGATTTTCTGTATTTTTAAGCCAAACTGAGGTTGATTTTCATTTTGTGTCTTTCACTCATGATTAAAATAAGGTTATTTTTGTTAAGGTTGGTTTTTTGTTTATTTCTAATGTTTCATTACTAATGTTAGGTTTATTGTTAATTATTTGCATTGGCAAGAGAAAGTTGTGTGTGAGTGTTTCACACCAGATTTTTTAGTATAATAATTGCGACCATTACAGTCAAATATGGTATTCATTTTTAATTAATAATCAATTTTATTAAAAAATACTTTTTTAATTTTTACTTAATAATTATGGTATTTATTTTTTCTTTTTTTTAGCCTTACGGTCAAGATTGAAATAATGTGAATGTGTTACTAATCCTAATTATTAATGTGCTATCGTTAGTATGTATATTTTTCTCATATTACTCTTTTAATGTTTTTAAATGTAATTTGAGTAATTGAAATATTTTGGAATGTTCACTTTTATTGTAATTAATACAATTTTCAATAAAGTAATTATGTTAAATACATTTTATTCATTTTTATTATAATATGAATTTTGTAATAATTTTTTATTACACAAATTCTCGTAATAAGTTGAGTGAATTATATAATAAGTTGAGTACGAGGGTATGTCAAAAAGTAAAGTTTTTTTTTTTTTTAGGGCGAAAAACCAGACGGTTATCATCGCCCGTAAAAAGTAAAGTGAAATTGAAAGAATCTATGCAGGGTTATTCACTAAGATATGCAGGAACTTTGGGAGCTCATTGTACATGTAAAAATAATGAAAAAAGTTTATATAAACAAGGGTCCGGAAATGTTTCATTAGTGAGTTACAGCTAATGAAAGATTTCGCCCGGATTTCAGCTCACCAAGTAAAATGAGGTCTTCCTGAAATTCTTGTAAGGTAGATTAAGGGGCGAATGCAATCATTTTTTATGGTTTTTGACCTGATAAATTGAATAAAACAGGTCCCAGAGTTATAAATTAAATAGTTTTTGAGAAAACCAATGTCAAATGCAAAAATGGAGTGAAAAAACATTTTTTCATCTTTGGGCAACAATAACTTTGTTATTTCACCAAAAAACAGATAAAAATTTTTAAATACAACTTGTAGAAAATTTTATTCTGAACAAAACAGTGTAAATAAAATACACAGAAAATTAATAGATGTTTGATTAAATGAATTTTTATTCATAACAGTACAACACACCTTTTACATTTGACTGACAATAACTTTGGTAATTATCCATTAAACAAATTAAATTACTACTAGGAAATAGTATAAATTCCAATTCTTAAATGAAAAATTATTTGATAGAGTAGATTGATTCTACCTTAACTGGAATTTCAGGAGCTCATTTCACTTGGTGAGCTGAAATCCGGGCAAAATCTTTCGCTAGCCGTAACTCGTTAACGAAGCATTTCCGGACCCATGTTTATATAAACTTTTTTCATTATTTTTACATGTACAATGAGCTCCCAAAGTTTGTGAATATCTTTATGAATCACCCTGTATATGATTGTACTTACATAAATGTCTCTAGAATTACTTTTTATATAAACCCCTCCATCTTCTAACAAGCATTTGAATCCTTCCTGGAAAAAGATTTCCGGTCCGGTGTTCAGAAAATTTTGTAACTCCTCTTTTGGCCAAAAAGATGGGGATGTACCCATGTCTTATCTACGGTTATTATTCGCTTAAGAAATGAGTCTTCTTCTTCTTCGTAATGTTCCAAAGGGAAAGTTTCAAACAATTGTCTTTGTGGATGCTGGTCAATTGACGTGGAACCCAATGAGCACAAGCTTTTCAAAAGTTTAAAGAATCATGGAAGATTGAATATCCTGATCCATGGGTTACATTCAACTCACTTGAAATCTCATCAACTGTAATTCGTCGATTATCAAGAATCATTTGTTTTACCGCTTTAATATTGTCATTAATCTTTGAAATATAAAACCTACCAGGTCGGTGTTCACCATACAGAGAAATCTTACCATTTTTAAAGTGATCAATTCATTTGTACATCTTTCTTCGACTTGAACAACTCTCTCCATATTGCTGCTGGATTCGATGAATAATCTCTGCTGGTTTCACACCTTCTGAATTAAAGAAATGTATCACTGCTCCCATGTCTTCCTTGGTGTAATCAGATAAAGTAGAACATTTTGAACAGCTGATAAATGTTATGAGTTATAGTAGAACAATCAGTGCTGCTATGATTCGGAGGGAAATCCGAATTTCCCTTTACTTTTTGACTTGTTCTCGTACATACCAGAAAGGATCTGTTGTGAAAAGGTTTGTACCCAGGTTGCATGGTTTGTGGGGATCCATATAACAAGAAAATTGTTTTTGTGTATATAGTTATCCATTGTGTTTGTGTTTTTCATTATAGACCAAAAATTACTGTAGTAACTTTTCTGTGTCAGTATTCATGGGTTATTGGAATTGGTTTCAAAACTCGGTGTAATTTATTACTAGATATTAAGAGTTATAAGAGAACAATCAGTGCTGCCGTGTTTCGGAGGGAAATCCAGATTTCCCTTTACTTTTTGACTTGCTCTCCTACATTTTATAAAGGATCTGTTGTGAAAAATTTTGCACCCAGGTTGCATGGTTTGTGGGGATCCATATACCAAGAAAATTGTTTTTGTGTATATTGTTATCCATTGTGTTTTTCATTATAGACCAAAAATTACTGTAGTAACTTAAGATTTTCTGTATCAACCTTGATGGGTTATTGGAATTGGTTTTAAAACTCGGGGTAATTTATTACATTAGTTTCAGACCTATCACCCCTAGTATCAAGGTAACATAACCTAAACCCTGTATAGGTACCCGTGGATAAGTACTATGTAGTTGTACCACTACCCCTAACAGCTGAAACCCAAATGAATGGGCGCCGTGCTTGTTACCCTTGATGGTTGAATTCATCCAGGCATGGTTGTAGATACACGCCAAGATCTTAGTGCCTCTATTTTGAAGAGGCAGCTTACATCACTCTATCACACTTGCATATTACAGATGGATGCATACATTTCCCCAAATGAGCCTCCATCGAGGTTAATAGGGTGGGTATCAATACTGCTGGGGTTTTTTTTTTAGGTATATCCTGTTTTGTCTGGGGTATACCTCTTTTATTTACTCATGTCAGTTGGATTCCTTGAGGCGCAGAGATGGGTAACTGCCGAGATCTTAGTTTGGCTATTTACGAAGGGTTGCCGTACATCACTGCACCACACAATGCACAGTAGAAATGGGTGTAACCACAGAAAATGTAGCACCACTACCTCAAACAATTTGCGGCACTACCTCACACACAAGTACAAACCACAACTATTTACCTGAAACAACCTGACAGCTAAACCGCCTTTTTAGGAATATTTCCCTGTAATTTAAATTTATTACAGTTCAAAAATAGCTTTAAGGGAAGTGTGGATCCCTATTCTAAGCAATGTTTATACCTTTTTCTCAGCAACCACTACAAATTTTTTTTGTATGAAAGGCCACTCTTTGGTACATAATTAGAATGTGTAGCATCTAATTCTGGTAAGAATTTTGATTTTCATAATTTTTTTTTTAAAAGAGACCATTTTTTTTCATCGAAAATCACCGGGAAAAAAAATTTTTCTACCACAATTTTCAATATTTTTAAAAACAACACATTTAATCAATAGAACTGGATGATTAACATACTCCATAAAATTTTCATCCTTGTACCTTTTGTGGAAGCTGAGAAAAAGGTACATAAAGTTCTAAAAATTATGTTTTGAGATATTCACGTTTGAAGTTTAAGTAACAAAAACAAAAGGACCACAACAAAAATAGTTCAGGTTATAAACTTTCAAGTTATACTGCCAACCTATGAATAAATAAACGAGAGACGGCAGAGTGAAAAAAAGTACTTATAATAAATCACAGTAAAATATTAATCGAAAGGGAAAATTATTTTGTAAAATTTCTTGACACGGCAAAATCAGCTTAAACATACAAACACAAAAAAATTAATAAAATATTTTTTAGTTGGCATAGGAACATGATTCTAACACCATTTTAAAGCGCACATTTCAAACTATATTTCTAACGAAAAATCAATTATTTTTTTCCTCACTCCCCTTAAATATTACGTTGATTTCTAGTGAATATTAATAATTATTTTCCGAGTAGTTTAGTTTTTCGTGTCGCGAATAAAATATATTTTCCGAAACTTAGATCAAATTTTTAATCAGACTGTACCGAGCATGTCACAGTATATCCATTTTTTTCTAAATAGCTCTTTCTCACATAGCCAGTGTGCACATCTCAGAGACCACTTGGTTTAAGTTGGGTTATACATTATTTAATTAATTTACTAAATTTTTATACTCCTGCAGCCTACAATCAATTCTATAAAAATACTTTTAAATTTTTTACTTTCATTTTTCGGTGGATTCACCATCATCAGAGTTCTTAAACTCTGAAAAAAAGACTGAAACTAAACCTATTAAAGTCTGTAGTTGTTGTATCTTCAATAATTCACATGAAACAGTTTATTCTGCTGCCATTCCAACATTTAATTGATGTTTACGACCATTTATTTACATTTATGTTGTTACAAATAACGTGCGTTGGTGAAGTGGTCAGTTCACTTCTATGCCAGAGATGCCAGCTTCGATTCCTAATTCAAGGGTACAATTTTTTCATCTTTATTGTTGTTTAGGTCATGAGCTGAAAGGCTGGTTTGAACCTCTAGAGGCTTTACTAAGTATAATAAAGAGGGATGAAAACCCTGCAAATGACACCTTCATGTCATTCACCACAGGGTCTGATTGTATAATGAAATTCATTACTCTCAGACAAAATACTGTAACTCGTGACTAATGTCTTTTACACCTCTACCTCTTCTGTTCTTAAATGATTTAGTCGTATAATTGGATGACCATGTGATAAGAAACAGAAATATTTTTGTAAATGTAGAACTAGCAAATCGAGTGCAAATAATTTAACTCCACCTGTGTGTTATGGGAAATTTTCATCGTTATATTACCTTTATTATTACCGTCAAAGAAGTCGAGGCTTACCTAGACTTGAGCACCCAAAGAAAAGAGGTAAAAAATTTTTGAGTTGTGTAATTTCATTCAAAAACAAATCTTTATAATGCATCCTGCAGTTTGAAATATTTCTATTTCATATAATGAATTAATATAATAATTTCACTAACCTTCTTTTTAAACTGCGTCACCTTTATTTTATTCCTACTTACACGTGTTTCGGTGGATCCACCATCATCAGAGTAAATGAAAAATTGAAACTAAAAATTTTTTTCATTTATTTAAAATTTACAGAAGATGATACATCTTCAGTCACTTGTATAAAACTGATTTAAAATTAATTTATTTTAATTTATCCCTTCTCATATTTACTGTAGATAGCAGCAGCAGTCAATATCACTTCATCATTCCTACATTTAATCTGTTCATTCAAAATGTCCTGCTTTTGCTCTTTTAAATATTTATAAATATGGAACATCTCATATTTTTCAATTTTATTTTTATTCTCTATATTACATTGTTCTATTATATTGAAATGTTCATCTATTTTACCAAATTTATGTTTTTCTTCTTTTATATGATTGGTATAGTTAGATATAATGTAGTCACATTTCAGTGCTTTTTTATGTTCATTATACCTCACTTGAAAATTACGACTAGTCATACCAATGTAAAAATTTTTACAATCCTCATTACCACAATCTATTTTATACACACCCTTTTTATTGCTTAGTGTTTCATTTATATTATTTTTTTAATTATATTTGTGGACAGTAGTTTTTTATTATTACATGTGTATGCGATTTTATAAAATTTATTTAATGTTCTGTATAATTTATTGTTAATAGTTTTATTGTATTTTAATGCAATAAATGGTTTATGTTTTATTTTATTATCTAATATAAGGGTGGTTCTCAAGTTATTTTTAAAATGTAGTTTGTTTTTAATTTTATTTATTACTTTATTTATTTCTTTTTCATGATACCCATTCTTTTGTGCTATGAATTTTATTGTTCTTAATTCATTTTCTAGTAGTTTTTTATCTTTTATATAATTATATGCTCTGTGAATCATACTATGGTAAGCTGCCATTTTATGTGAGTATGGGTGGTTAGATGACTTATTTATATTTGTTACTGGTAATATACTTTTACGAAATACACCTGTTGTTATTTTACTATTACCCTTGATTAATTGTATGTCCATGAAATTTAATTTATTATTATTTTCAATTTCCATAGTGTGGTGTAATTTATCATCAAATGTATTTAATTTTTTAAAAATAACATCCTCTTCATTTTTATATGTCTTTCCCAATATTACCAGTATGTCATCTACATATCTGTGCCACATTACTACATTATGTGTGTGTTCTATTTGATACACAGTTATTTCTTCAAAATATTGTATATAAATTTCAGACTATTATATTATTTTTGAATGAAGATATTATTAAAATGGCATTGAAGTATCAGAAATTGAAACTTAAAATTAATTTAACTAATATAAACATAAAATTTAACAAAAATTGCATGAAAGAAAATATTTTCCCTAATTATATTAGAATTAAAAATAATAATAACTCTGTAGAGTCTCAACACGCCATTCAAAAGGCAAAATATGCATGGATAAAGACAGTAATATCTAATCTATACAAAAAGAAATCAAGATTAAACATAGAACTGTACGAATTGCATTTAAATATTATAAAATTATATGGTTATCTATATTACAATCTTATAAACTATCATACCAGTGTAAATAACAAATCTTTAATCAATAATAAAATAAAATTTGGCAATCCGTACATTAACAATACAAATATAAAACTTAATAAAAATGATGAAGAGATTTTGAATTTAGGCATAAAACATAATTACAGCACAAATAACATACTTAAGGATCTTAAACACAATATAATAGACATTGAATCTGCTTTATATAAAATTGAAGTAAAAAATCATAATATAATCAGAAGTAATGTGAAAAGTAACATATTGAATATAAATTATAAAAACAAAAATTTAAATAATTATAATAAAAAAATAAATAAAAAATATGAAAATTTAAAGAAAAAATTACAAGATGAAGATGCTGTAATTGTAAAAGCTGATAAAGTAAATGTACCTGTAATAATTTACAAAAGTGAATACATACAAAAAACAGAAAAATATTTGAACAACAATAATTTTGAGATCATTAAAAAAGATCCAACTAAAAAATTCAATGCACAACTTAGAAGAATTATTAGTGAATCAAATAAGATAATCGATAAAAAAATAAAAAATAAATACATAAATAATAATCCTCAAGCACCAAATCTTAATGGCCTTCCTAAAATACACAAAGTGGATGTACCTATAAGACCTCTGGTTAATTATAAAAATGCGCCTACATATAAAATATCTAAATTTTTATACGATTACCTAAAAACACATATAATATTAAATAACCGATATAGTATAAAAAACGCTCAAGAAATAATAGACAAAATACAAAAAATTGAAATTAATGACAAACATATTATGATGTCTTTTGATATCAAAGATATGTACACAAATATACCCATTGACAAAACCATAAACATTATAAAAAATAAATTAACAGAACATAAATTGCATGAAGATGAAGTAAAGCAAGTTATAGGATTATTGAGACAATGTACTTCACAAAATTATTTTAAATTTAATGATAAAATATACAAACAAAAAGATGGACTTACTATGGGAGCACCATTAAGCTCTATTTTGTCTGAAATTTATTTACAATATTTTGAAGAAATAACTGTGTATCAAATAGAACACCCATATAATGTAGTAATGTGGCACAGATATGTAGATGACATACTGGTAATATTGGGAAAGACATATAAAAATGAAGAGGATGTTATTTTTAAAAAATTAAATACATTTGATGATAAATTACACCACACTATGGAAATTGAAAATAATAATAAATTAAATTTCATGGACTTACAATTAATCAAGGGTAATAGTAAAATAACAACAGGTGTATTTCGTAAAAGTATATTACCAGTAACAAATATAAATAAGTCATCTAACCACCCATACTCACATAAAATGGCAGCTTACCATAGTATGATTCACAGAGCATATAATTATATAAAAGATAAAAAACTACTAGAAAATGAATTAAGAACAATAAAATTCATAGCACAAAAGAATGGGTATCATGAAAAAGAAATAAATAAAGTAATAAATAAAATTAAAAACAAACTACATTTTAAAAATAACTTGAGAACCACCCTTATATTAGATAATAAAATAAAACATAAACCATTTATTGCATTAAAATACAATAAAACTATTAACAATAAATTATACAGAACATTAAATAAATTTTATAAAATCGCATACACATGTAATAATAAAAAACTACTGTCCACAAATATAATTAAAAAAATAATATAAATGAAACACTAAGCAATAAAAAGGGTGTGTATAAAATAGATTGTGGTAATGAGGATTGTAAAAATTTTTACATTGGTATGACTAGTCGTAATTTTCAAGTGAGGTATAATGAACATAAAAAAGCACTGAAATGTGACTACATTATATCTAACTATACCAATCATATAAAAGAAGAAAAACATAAATTTGGTAAAATAGATGAACATTTCAATATAATAGAACAATGTAATATAGAGAATAAAAATAAAATTGAAAAATATGAGATGTTCCATATTTATAAATATTTAAAAGAGCAAAAGCAGGACATTTTGAATGAACAGATTAAATGTAGGAATGATGAAGTGATATTGACTGCTGCTGCTATCTACAGTAAATATGAGAAGGGATAAATTAAAATAAATTAATTTTAAATCAGTTTTATACAAGTGACTGAAGATGTATCATCTTCTGTAAATTTTAAATAAATGAAAAAAATTTTTAGTTTCAATTTTTCATTTACTCTGATGATGGTGGATCCACCGAAACACGTGTAAGTAGGAATAAAATAAAGGTGACGCATTTTAAAAAGGAGGTTAGTGAAATTATTATATTAATTCATTATATGTGTAATTTCACGTAACATAAACTTTTAAACCACAATATTTCAACAAATTAAGACATTAATATTTCATGTATACTATCTCTTGTCTATATGAATATATTGGAAGGAAAGTATTGTTTTCATGTTGATTTTCTATTTTTCTATTTTTATGTTGGCAATTTTCTATTTTTTTCTCACGAAAACGTGTGAAAAATCGATTTTTTTAAGATTTCGGCCTTAGTATGCATTTTACAACAAAAATGGCCGGCCGCATTGGCGCAGTTGGTAATGTGCATGCCTCTCATCATGCGGTCTTGGGTTCGAATCCCATTCAGGCACGGCATCTTTTCATATGTTACACACAATCATTTTATCTTTCACCGTCTGCATTAGCAGTAATTGCAGAACAGTCGGACGTTAAACCAAAAAAAAAAAATACAACAAAAATGTATATAAAAAAATTTAAAGGAAATTAAAAGATTTACGAGTTTTATTTAGAGAATTTTTCTCTACAGAGCCTAGTTTAGCGTGAAAGAGTGATTTTCTGTATTTTTAAGCCAAACTGAAGTTGATTTTAATTTTGCGTCATTCACTCATTATTAAAATTAGGTTATTTTTTTGGGGTTAGTTTTTTTTGTTTATTTCTAATGTTTTATTACTAATGTTAGGTTATATTTTTAATTATTTGCATTGGAAAGAGAAAGTTGTGTGATTGTTTCACACCAGATTTGTTTTGTTTTGTTTTTGAGCATGTTTATGGGGTTTTATTTTTAGGAGTAATTCAACACCATTCATCATCGTTTCATTCACCATCATATAATCGACCTCATCATCATCATCAACCTCAATCAGTGTTACCAACTTGTCAAAGTAAAAATGAAGAATTCCCATCTGTAATAAGTTCAACCAATAAATCATCTCAATTGTTTAATCAGTTTGACCATTGGTCATTAACAGGTAATCATTTGTAAAGTAACAGGTGATTCATTTAAAAGTAGCCCGCTGCATTTAACAGCGGCCTTCGGTACTCAATTGGATTCAAATAGTAAATGAATAAATAGAATTACTTAATACATAATTTTACATATTTATTTAAAATTTATATACAAATTTCATCTTCACCTTTACATAAGATGCTGAAAGTGGCGTCCTTGAACGCTTACTCATTTTTGCGCTCGTTCAATTTTATTAATGAACACACGACGCAATACGGAAACGTCTATAGCTTGAATGGCTGCCACGATGTTATTCTTTAGCTCATGTATACTGCGGGGGTTTGTTTGGTAAACAGTTCCTTTTAAATAACCCCATAGAAAAAAATTGCACATACTAAAATCGGGTGAACGAGGAGACCACAAATCTTTACTAACAACTCGCATGGGAAAAGCCTGATTGATATGAGATAGGGACTGGCGAGACGTGTGACATATTGCACCATCTTGCTGGAAAAAATTGTACTCTATAATAATATAATAATTAAATAATAATATAAATTGTACTATAAAGGCCAATCGATCACATCGTGATCAGTGCTGCCAATACAGCATATGAAAATAACTCGAGCGGCGGGCTACTTTTAAATGAATCACCCAGTATTAACGAATGACAGTCTGATGTTTATGCGATTTTATTAAATTTGTTGTTTGGTTTATTAAATCTGGTTGTTTTTGGTGGTGGATATTTGGTTTGTATAATGTAAATATTTTTACTTTCTCTTCCCTATATGAATATATTGGAATGAAAGTGTTGTTTTCTTGTCAATTTTTTGAAATTGAGTTTTCACTGGATCTACGCATTTTTAGACCCCTGAATCTAAAAAAACATGTTTTTTTGCGATTGATCTGTGTGTGAAAAAATATCTTAAGAACGGAACATCAAACAAACTTGAAACTTAAGTTAGGTACTACTACTAAAGAACATGTAAATTTCATGAAAATCGGTCAATTGGAAGTAGTAGTTTATTTGTGTAATTTTTCACTTTTTTGGAATTTTCTCAAAAACGGCTTCAATGATTTTTTTTAAAAATCCCCTCATTTATTATATTTTTTTATGATCTACAAGATAGGGTAGGCACCATGTCTGCTGAAATTCTTGGGGAGGCTGTTTTCTCGAAAATAAAATTGTTTTTTTAAGATTGTGACTTTAATATCCATTTTAGCCCAAAAATGTAATGTAATAAAAGTTGTAGAGAATTTAAAATCCTATATTTTTTATATAAACATTTTTTTGTATAACACTTAGTTTAGCGGTAATTAGCGATTTTGTTTTGTTTTTTTTCACAAAAATATGTAAAAAATCGATTTTTTAAGATTTCAGCATTAGTATACATTTTACAACAAAAAAAGTATTTAATCAAATTTATAGGGAATTAAAAGATCTACAATTTTTATTTACAGAGCCTAGTTAAGCGTGAAAGAGTGATTTTCTGTATTATTAAGCCAAACTAACATTGGTTTTAATTTTGTTGCATCATTCACTCATGATTAAAATTAGGTTATGTTTTTTGAGGTTAGTTTTTTGTTTATTTCTAATGTTTTATGACGAATGTTACGTTATATTGTTAATTATTTGCATTGGCAAGAGAAAGTTGTGTAAATGTTTCACACCAGATTTTTTTTCTATTTGTAATATTACCAAGTTAATTGATATTTCTACTTAATCTTGCCCTATGTGAATATAAATTAAATATATTTTTCTAAACCCCAGAATACAATAACAGTAAACAATTTTTAAAATGAGATAATTTTGCGTTTCTTTAAAAAAAAAAAAAAAAACTGAAAAATTACTTGATTTGTGAAACTTTTTATAGCATAAAAGAATTTCTTTCTAAATAGTAATAGTATAACAGCATGGGCTTGTAATATCTATTTCAGGTGTTAAAACTTCTTGACCATAACTTGACCCTTCTGGGACTGATAGATTTTAGAATATTAACTCTTTGAACACTAATTCTGAGATTGTGCCGATAGACTCGGCTTTTTTATCCATCTTTTATCCAAAATATTTGAAATTTTTTTTTTTTAACTTCCGACTGCTCTGCAATTACTGCTAATGAAGACGGTGAAAGATTAAATGATTTTTTTGTAAAGTATGAAAATATGCCGTGCCTGAATGGGATTTGAACCCAAGGCCACATGATGAGAGGCGAGCATGTTACCAACCACGCCAATGCGGCCGGCAAAAAAATTTTATAAGACATTAAGAAAACTTTGAGAGATGTTTTAAAAAAAAAAACATGAAACTCCATGTTTTTACGCCAGTTACAGCGAATTTACGAAAAAAATGTTGCACTTTATGCAAAGTTGCGTGTTTTTGTCAAAATTTGGCAATAAATATTTTTCATTTTATTTAGTCTGGTATTATAGAAAAATGTCTAGCGAAAAATTTGATATATCAAACGCTTTCGCTTACCACACTATATGGCTATTCAAGCGTATGTAAGAGTCAAGTGAATATAGATTCTGTGGTAAATTGAAAGCGGAAAAAATTTCTCTCATTGACCCATTCCTACATTTATTTATATGATTTATTCTATCAATATAATAATATTTTTTGGATTCAGGGGGCCTGAAAATGAGTATTTCTGGTGAAAACTCTATTTTGAAAAATCGTCATACAATTAATATTCTCTTTCCTTATATACGAGGGGGTACCCAAAAGTATCCGGAATAGCTCTGCTGTGGGCGGAGCTTGTGCAGTACAAATTCCCGCCACTAGGCTGCTTGTAGCGCTACTCATTGCCAGTTCAATGCCATTTTTTTCGTTGATCTAGCTTGTTCTGTTCTCGTGCAGTGATTGTTCTCGCTAGTGCTGTTTTGTGCTCGTGTCGTTTTTCATGATGGCAAGTTTTAATGAACAACGTGTGGCTGTGAAATTTTGCTTCTTGCTCGGTAAAAACGCCGCGGAAACAGTTGTAATGTTGAACACAGCTTACAAAGACGACGCTATTGGAAAAACCCAAGTGTACGAGTGGTTTTTGCGCTTTAAAAATGGCGACATGTCGATTGAGAACAAACCTCGTTCTGGACGACCGTCGACTTCCCGAACAGACGAAAATGTTGTGAAAGTGAAAGAAATTGTACGAACAGACCGACGACAGACCATTGACCAAATATCACAGGTTAGTGGGTTATCTTGGAGCTCAGTCCAACGCATTTTAACAGAAGACTTGACAATGAAAAGAGTCGCTGCCAAGTTTGTGCCTCGGGTTCTGACAGACACTCAAAAGGAACGTCGAATTGAAACGTGTAGTGATTTGAAACAACAGCTTGAAACTGATCCAGATTTCATGTCAAAGATCATTACGGGTGACGAGTCTTGGTGCTATGGGTACGACCCAGAAACCAAACAACAATCCAGTCAATGGAAGACTTCATTATCACCCCGACCAAAAAAAAGTCGTCAAGTCAGATCGAACATCAAAACAATGCTGATATGTTTTTTTGATGAGAGGGGAATTGTCCATTCAGAGTTCGTTCCACCAGGCCAGACGGTAAATCAAGCTTTTTATCTTGAAGTGTTAAGAAGTCTACGAAACAGCATTTGTCGTAAAAGACCTAATTTGTGGCAGATAGGGGACTGGTTTTTCCACCACGACAACGCGCCTGCATGCACGGCAATCTCGGTTACCCAGTTTTTGACGAAAAACGGCATGGTTTTGCTACCACACGCACCGTACTCACCTGATCTGGCTCCGTGTGATTTTTTCTTGTTCCCACGCATGAAAAGGGGCATGAAAGGTCTCCGATTTAACAACGTTGATGATGTCAAGAAAAAAACGACGGATGAGCTGGCAGCCATCACTGAAGAGGAGTACAAAAAATGTTTTGAACAGTGGAAGCACCGGTGGGACAAATGTATTAGTTGTAATGGAGAGTATTTTGAAGGGGATAAGGTTCTTTTGTAAAAAAATTAAAAATAAATAGTTTTAAAAAATAATTCCGGTTTCTTTTGGGTACCCCTTCGTATTCATATAAAGCGAGAGATAGTAAAAATCATTGTATCAAAATTTTATGGTTCTGACTTCAATTTTCATGGTAAAAACAAAAGTTTCATAACTTTTATAAAATACTTTTTTATTATTTAATTTGTAGTGTATGATTTATGCTTTAATTAATTTTGTAGTATATGCATGGCATGTTCAAATATACCTATGTTCTACATAGTTACTTTGTAGATTTATATTAATACAGAAGAGAATGGAAATTGGTTTGTATATGTTTTTTACTTTCTCTTGCCTATATGAATATATAGGAAGGAAAGTATTGTTTTCATGTCGATTTTAAGAAATCGAGTTTTCACCGGATCTATATGTTTTCAGAACCCCTGAACCCAAAAAACATGTTTTTAGCGATTGGTCTGTGTGTGTGTGTGTGTGTATGTGTACAAAATATCTCAAGAACGGAACATCGTACGAACTTGAAACTTGAAACTTAAGTTACATACCACTACCGGACCCGACACGAACATTTTCATCAAAATGGGTCAACCGGAAGTAGTAGTTTATTCGTGTAATTTTTCTCTTTTTTGCGATTTTCTCAAAAACTGGTCCTACGATTTTTTTTAAAATCGCCTGGTTTACTCATTATTTTATTCTCTACAAGATAGGGTAGGCGTCATGTTTGCTGAAATTCTTGGTGAGGCTGTTTTCACGTAAAAACATAGTTTTTTTAAGATTACAGCTTTAATATGCAATTTAGCGCAAAACTTTATATAATAAAAGTTGTAGAGAATTTAAAATTCTACAACTTTTATTTCTAACATTTTTTTGTATATTGCTTAGTTTAGCAGTAATTAGCGATTTTCTGATTTTTTCTCACGAAAACGTGTGAAAAATCAATTTTTTTAAGATTTCGGCCTTAGAATGCATTTTACAACAAAAGTGTTTATAATAAATTTTATAGTAAATAAAAAGATCTACAACTTTTATTTAAAGCATTTTTCACTAAAGAGCCTAGTTTAGCGCGAAAGAGTGATTTTCCGTATTTTTAAGCCAAACTGAGTTCGATTTTCATACTGCGTCTTTCACTCATGATTAAAATTAGGTTATGTTTTTTGAGGTTAGTTTTTTGTTTATTTCTAATGTTTTATGAGGAATGTTACGTTATATTGTTAATTATTTGCATTGGCAAGAGAAAGTTGTGCGAGTGTTTCACACCAGATTTTTTTTTGTATTAAGTGATGTTTATAAACTCTCTGATTTGGTGTAGTTGAGAAAGCCATGAAAAAGTGTTTATCATTTACTAGATTGTGTGTTACAAGGGAACGATTTGTATTGTCACAAATAAACTAATAGTACAATAAATAATAATAAATTGTGATGTGAGAAAAGTGCGTAACCAATGCGTTTACAAAAAACCACGACGTGACTGATCAATCAGTTACATTGGGGTTTATTATGAATGCACTTTTCTCACATCAGAAGTTTTTATTATTTAATATTTCTGTGCTACAGTGACAAAAGTCTTTAAAAATAACAAATTTTTACTTTCTCTTGCCTTTATGAATATATAGGAAGGAAAGTATTGTTTTCATGTCGATTTTTTAAAAACCTGTTTTTAGCAATTGGTGTGTCATGTGTGTGTGCGCGCGCGCGCGCGTGCGTGCGTGTGTGTGTGTGAACTGAATTTCTCAAGAATGGAACATTGTACAAAGTTTAAACTTGAAACTTAAGTTGCATACCACTAGAGGACCTGACATGAACATTTTCACCAGAATTGTTCAACCAGAAGTGG
Organism: Catonia carolina; assembly: GCA_035578175.1. Classification (NCBI taxonomy): domain Eukaryota; kingdom Metazoa; phylum Arthropoda; class Insecta; order Hemiptera; family Achilidae; genus Catonia; species Catonia carolina. The sequence continues at coordinate 45,556,792 of JAQMRL010000009.1, forward strand.
TAGTTCAAAAAAAGAATCAAAAAAAAAAGAAGTTAATTCATGTCATTTTTCACTTTTTTGCGATTTTCTCAAAAACAGCTCCTACAATTTTTTTTAAAATCGCCTTATTTACTAAATATTTTATGCTCTACAAGATAAGGTAGGCACCATGTCTGCTGAAATTCTTGGTAAGGCTGTTTTCTTGTAAAAAATTGTTTTTTTAAGATGGCAACTTTAATATGCATTTTAGCACAAAAATGTTTATAATAAAAGTTGTAGAGAATTGAAAATTCTACAACTTTTATTTCAAACATTTTTTCGTATAAGCTTTGTTTAGCGGTAATTAGCAATTTTCTGTATTTTTCTCATGAAAATGTCTCAAAAAATTGATTTTTTCTTAAGATTTCAGCCTTAGCATTTTACGACAAACATGTATATAATCAAGTTTATGGGAAATGAAAAGATCTACAACTTTTATTTAGTGCATTTTTCTCTACAGAGAAAAATACTCTACCCAGTTAAGCGTGAAAGAGTGATTTTCCCTATTTTTAAGCCAAACTGAGGTTGATTTTCATTTTGCGTCTTTCACTCATGATTAAAATTAGGTTATGGTTATTGAGGTTAGTTTGTTTGTTTATTACTAATGTTAGGCTATATTGTAAATTATTTGCATTTCCAAGAGAACGTTGTGCTAGTGTTTCACACCAGATTTTTTTTTTTTTTGTTTACAGGAAACAGTCGCCAATCATCTCCGGAGTGAACAAAATGATCAATTAAACTGTAATTCTACACCATTACAATAATAGAAATTATAAATTCTACTATATTTATTTTTAATAAAAATACATAAAATGTAACCATCAATGATAACAAGTATTGTACAATTGTTTATATATCATAGATTACATACATTTAGCATAGGTATTAAAAAAATGAAATATTCATAATTGAAATATTTTTCATACACCATGCAGCTTTGATTATGATCTAGTAATATTGTAATGACAAATGCATCGTTAGAATACTAGAATGCTGTGTTTTATACGTTTTTCTTTTTAATTCTTTGTCCTTATACAGTTCTGTTTTATCAGTTTGAATTCACCTTCTCTTTTTTCTGGTTCTAATGTTTTATTAATTATTCTTTTTCATTTTAATCCATTTTTATGCAATATGGCTGGGAGGTGTTACGTATTTGAGACTGGTATTACATTTTCGGTTTAGGAACTTCCACATTTGTAATAGTTTATATCCATTCATTGTTAGATACCACGGAGCCATGTTGGATAGAATCTAAGGGTAAGCGCACAGTGAACGCTGGTAGCTTACAAGTGGGAGCCTACTAGTACGAATAGGCCATTATATTTTAATCGGACGTCTCACAGTAAACGCTGGTGGAGAAAGCTGCGCATTGGTCATCTGCGCATATCAGCTCACTGGTTTGTTTTGTATAAACCTGCCTGCTGCTTGCTAGAAGGTTGCTAAATGTACTTGACGTTGTATAATAGGTATTCATAAATAATAACTTTTTAATTACCTAATTTTTAACATAGTTTTACAAAACTAACTTTAAAAGATTATTACTGGCCAAAAATGCTTTATAATATTGAATATCGGTAGTCAAAAAGTTCAAAATACGTTTTAAAAGATTATTACTGGCCAAAAATGCTTTATAATATTGAATATCGGTAGTCAAAAAGTTCAAAATACGTTTTAAAATGTTCAAAGTAATTCCAAATCTAGGTAATATTGGTTGCTTGTGCAAGTTGCACCATTGTTTTTTTGAAAACGAATTCTACTTAAGACAATATAAAATTAAATGTTTCCAGAGTCATTATCATGTATTTCAAAAACCTGTCTTATCTTTTTTAAATTGCGAAGAAAGATAATTATGCCGAACAATTTTCTGTTCTTATTAATGTCCTAACAGTATTGTCTTTAAAAGATAACAACTCGCCACTCCAGCAGCGCTTCGCACTGCTTCCGTGTCTCGGCCTCAGAGGGGTAGGTGGATCAGAATTTATATGTGGATCAGAACCATTTGCCACAAGGTGAATTAATGAATGAACGTTACGTACCTGTAACGTTTTGTTAATAAAAATTTGCCTAAAAAACCGTTTTGAAGGTGTAAAGATAGGAATACCTGAAAACGGCAAACCCCAAAAAACCGAAATTTGGTTTTTGTAGTTTACTCAGCGGACCGGTGGGTTAAGGGAAACTTTGGTTATATAATGTTGAAGTACGTTTTTGTGGGGCACAAAACAGGTTCATGCATTTTGTCCCTATTATTCACCGTTAAGGAGATAAAGAAATACAACCTCTACCGCAGGCTAGAGGGTTCTAATTGAAAATTTTCGGGTTATCAAATTTTTGTGTAATTTTTAACACTAAACAACATGCCGTCAAAAGACTTTTTGTATTCTAAAAATGAAACATTTCATATATTTTGGATAAGGGTAGCGACCCCCGTAAGACCCCGATTTAAAATTTGGAACATTACCCGTGATCCTACAGGTACGTGTAACTGTTTATATACATAAATTTGACGAAATAACCCATTTTGAAGGTGTAAAGAGAGAACAATATGAAAACGGCAAACCCTAAAAAGCCGAAATTTTGTTTTTTGAGTTTTCTCACCAAACCAGCCAGTTAAGGGCAACAATAGCTATATGGTTTTAAAGTACTTTGCAAGGGGTACAAAAAATATTCTACACAATTTTTCTCTACGATGCACCGTTTAGGAGATAAAAAAATACAACCCCTACCGCAGGCTAGAGGGTGCTGATTGAGAATTTTCGGGTTATCAAATTTTTGTGTAATTTTTAACGCCAAACAACATGCCGGTAACAGATTTTTTTATGTTCTAAAAATTTACAATTTTCATTATTTTTAGATAAGGGTAGCAACCCCCGTAGGACCTTGATTTAAAATTTGAAAAATTTCCCATAATGCGGAGGATACGTGTAATGCGGTCCTAGCAAAAGTTTGCCAAAGAAACCCGTTTTGATGGTGTTACAAAAGAAAACGTGAAAAATGCAACCCCAAAAAAGCCAAAATTTAGTTTTATTACCGAACTGGCAAGTTGAGAACAACAATAGCTATATGATTTTGAAGTACAAAAAATATTCTGTACAATTTATTTTTACGATGCACCGTTAATGAGATAAAAAAATACAAACCCTACTGCAAAAAAGAGGGTGCAACTCTAAAATTTTTGGTTTATCACATTTTTATGTAGTTTTTAACGTCAAACGACATGCCGTTATCAATTTTTTTGTTTTCTAACAATTAAAAAATTTCATAATTTTTAAATAAGGGTACCAAACCCTGTAGGACCCCGATCTAAAATTTGAAAAGTCACCCGTGATTCCGGGAGTTAGTGTAATGTGGTTCTAATAAAAAGTCGATGAAACCCGTCTTTGTGGTGTTACAAAGAAAAACCTAAAAACTGCAACCCCGAAAAAGCCGAATTTTTGTTTTTTGAATTTTTCCAGCGAACCGGCGGGTTAAGGGCAACTTTATATATATGGTCTTAACGTACTTCGGGAGGGGAACAAAAATGATAGCAGTGGCCTTTGCGCTACGAAACTTCGTTAAAAAGTTTGAAATATTCGGACGCATCCCCTAAGCTTTCGGGAAGATGTACCTTAAATCTGGCATTTTTCCTGGGGGTTTTAGCCGACGCCCGACAAAAACGATCCTCAGAGATTTTGCTTTTAGAGACCTCCTAATAGGCGAGAATTTCCATCAGTGAGTCATTTGTGGTTTGCCACCGTAAATCAGTACCAGTGACCAGCGTTCACTGTGCGCTTACCCTAATAATTTCTATTTCATATAATGAATTTATTTAATTATTTCACCAACCTTCTTTTTAAACTGCGTCACCTTTATTTTTATTCTTACTTACGCGTGTTATGGTGGATCAACCGAAACACGTATAAGTAAGAATAAAAATAAAGGTGACGCAGTTTAAAAAGAAGGTTGGTGAAATAATTATATAAATTCATTATTTGAAATAGAGATAATTTCAAACTGCAGGATGCATAAAGATTTATTTTTGAATACCCTAATAATGTATTTGTTTATTGTACCTGTGGAAATTCAAATTATAAATTTGATATTGTGAATCGTTTGTCCTCACGAATCAAATCTTAAAAAATCAGAGAAGGTCGGCAAGGGCATGACTCATTGAAACACATTAACTTGCCTGTCCTTGAACATTCTCACTCACTTTCAAATTTTTCTCTTGAATTTCTCGCACTCAAGAATCGAATTATAGATCGTATCTCACAGACTTACAATATGGCTGCAAATCAACATTTAAAACGCACACTGCGATGATTCCAAGTCATTCTTCCTCTCATTCAAAAATGGACCTTATTTTAAAAATTTATCTCCTATTATTACTTTAAAAAAATTCAATTATAGTAACTAACAAGAAGAAGAAATACTATAAATGTAGCATGCACAGTAAACAATTTATGTAGTAGTACACTACTGCATATTTTTTAAAAAAATGTTGAATAATGCTAGAGCCCCGAGTCATAAAAATATAGTGGCTTCATCCACGAGCGCGTGCCAGTTTAGCCCAAATATATATTCAAACTTCAGCTTCTAAAATGTTAACAAAATTTTAAAACTATAGGGTGACTGTAAAGTCAAACAACCCAAATTTTTCTGCTTTACAGGAATGACAGTTGAAGTCGCGGAAGATATTACGAGTAGGAAAATTTATTGTGACAGTACTGTGTATGGTAGCACTGCTAGATCACTCCATCGGCCAAAAGAGGGCATTGCACAAAACAGTTTGTTTAGTCCGAGCTACAATGTCGTTTACGCAAGAACGTGTCTTCTTTGTTGTGAGTTACTATCAATCGAATTGTATTCGAAGTGTAATTAAGAGTTTTCAAATAATTTTCCAGATGCTAATGTGTCATAAATCCGCTATATCTCGTTAATTTAGGCCGTCAAATAATTTTAACGGATGATACTCTGCAGATGATAGACGAAAAAATTCTTCATTCTCCTAAAATCTCTCTTCGGAAACTTGCTAGCCAGACTGGGCTATCTTATGAAAGTTGTTGTAAGGCTACTAAAGTGCTGAAATTACATCCGTATCGGATAAGTGTGACTCATCAACTCCAAGAACCAGACAAGGAAAAGCGAATGCAGTTTTGTCGATGGTTCAGACATTTCATTAGAAATGACATATCTGTTTTAAACAAGGTTTTTTCAGCAATGAAGCTTGGTATCATCTTAGCGGATATGTCAACAGTAAAAATTCTAGAATATGGTGTGCAGACAACCCACATGTGTTCCACGAACAGCCATTACACGCAAAAAGTTATGGAGTGTGGTGTATCTAATCGGAGAATTGTCGGGCCGATCTTTTCTTCGGAGACCATAGCAGTTGAACTGTATCAATAAATAATTTTTGAATACAAATACCCATGTTATTTTGTAATTTAGTAAGTTGAAAAAATGAAAAAGTACTCTAAAAACAATTTTTTGTAGTTTGGGTTGCACGACTTTACAGTCACCCGGTACAAATAACTCCCTATTCCTTATTTCATGGCCACAGCCTTCTAGAACAATAACGTTGTCATTACACTAACAATTATTAATCGATTGATCATTATCATGTATTGTAAACATTATGTATATAATAGAATCAATTTTAACCTAAAATTATCCTAATTTAAAAATATTTATTATCCTTTGCAAGTTGATTAAATTATTTAAATTTAGTATATACTAGAATTTTTTTTAATATGCTATAAAGGAATTAATAGTTTTCAAAACTGTTGTAAAATAATACTGTTACAGAATGTATATACGTATGAATATATTTTCCAAATACATAAACCTATAGTTTGATATTATTTTAAAATTGTAAGTATAGTAACAACATGTATTATAGTTTATAATAGAAACAGTAATTTAAAGTAATGTTATTAAGTAATAAAATCGGGGTGGTTAAAATTAAATTTATAACCCTTTTTAAAATTTTAATTAAAATAAATATTGTTTATTGTAATTTTCTTTAGGAATTTCTTGTAAATTGAATGCCTTTACAAATAGGAATTTGGTTTATCGATTTTCATTTATGTGAACCAAGTTTGCTGTTTTTTTGCCTGTTTTTGGATGTTAACTCTTTCCCGGTCTCTTCAAAGTAATATTACATCGTTCAGAAAATGCATGCTGATGTAATATTATGATTAGAGTTTTGTTTGGTTTTATTTTGTTTCTTGTCGTCTTATTTGATAGCTATTTAGTTTTACTTAGTATTTTCTGGAGGTTTTATAAGAGGGTGCTCTGAAAAGTTCTTGGCCTGATAGTGAAAACGACAGTATATGATTTAAAAAAAAATTTATTTTTAACGTCTTCTTCTTCTTAAGGTGCCAATCCGTTTCGAATGTTGGACACCATCATGGCGATCCTCACTTTGTCAACTGCAGCTCTAAACAGTTGCGGAGTAGTTTTATTGAACCAGGTTCTAAGGTTCTTTAACCAGGATATTCTTCTTCTATCTGGGCCCCTTTGTCCTAATATTTTTCCTTGCAGTATGGATTGCAGAAGTTCATTTTTAACGTAATCTCCTTTAATATCAATATACTTCATCCAGCGGTGTTTCAATGCCATTATCCCCTCTCTGTAGTGTTTCTCTAAACGTCCTGCAAAATACCTATCTACAGTTGCAATGATTAGATGAAAAGCGCTGACCAGGGAGGAAGATCTTAAGTTTTGAGAATAGATAGAAGTCTGAGGGAGCCAAATCTGCGAATTATAAGGTCGATGTTTCAGCACTTCATAGTGCAGATCCCTCAGTTTCCCCATTGCCAAAACTTTTTTGTGAGCAGGTCCATTGCCATGATGAAAAATGATTTTTTCTTTTTTAAGGCAGATCTGTTTTCAGGAATGCTTGCAACAAGTTTCGTTTGAAGTTGAGAGTAGTATTTTCCAGTTATGGTTTTACTTTTTTAAGATAGTCAATCGGCAAAATTCCTTTTCCATCCCATAACACCGATGCCATGATGTTTTCCACGGCTGGCACAGTTTTCGCCGTCTTTGGAGCTGAAGAACTGGCTTCTGACCACTTGTTCAGACTGCTGCTTGGATTTGGGTGTGTAGTAGTGAATCCATGTTTCATCCATTGTAATGTATCGATGCAAAAATTCGCGTTTGGTTTGCTTAAAACGTGTCAAAGTTTGTTTAAATTCAGAAAGTGTCATCCGAATGCTTTTGTGATCCGCAGTGAGCTCACATAGCTCCCATCTTTGACAAATCTTTTTTATGTTCAATTCCTGGTGCATTGTAACCAAAACATTCCTTTAATATCCCTTGAACATTAGCGATTTTACGCACCTTTGTACGGTAATCTTCCAAAACCATATCCTACACTTTGTCGATAACTTCTGGCGATTGCAGTTTTTGGAGCTCCTTCTCATGGATCATCTTGGACGCTTTCATGGTCACATTTAAACTCAGCCACCCATTTCTTTACGATGGAAATTAAAGGTGAATACACATTTACAAGCCGCAAATGAATTTCAGTCGGTGTTAAACCGTCTTTTACAAAGAATTTTATCATTGCACAATACTCAATTTTTTCCATTTCCAACACCATAGCTGCTTAGAATTACTTGCACTTTTACATGGCATTTACTAACTTGTGTATCAATGAAAGGAGAAAAAATCTCGCGAAGATCTCTGAACAAGGTCGAGAACTTTTCAGACCACAATCGTACAGTTCTAGTAGTTACTATTGATGTAGTTTACAAAAATATTACAAAGGCATTGGATTATATATGTTTGTTAAAACAAACTTTTATTGTAATAACTGCGTCCAATTGATCTGGGTTGTTTTCTCTAACATTTTTTTATAATACGTAATATATTTCACACTACTTAACCTTTTAAGTAATTAAAACTGAAAACTATAGTTTAGTGTAAGTGTAAATAGGTTAGGTGAAACGTAATAAAATTTGTTTTGCATTCTTAATAATAATTTTTACTACTTATCTACCTATATTGGGTCATAGCATACATTTTTAAGTCTATTAGAAAATGAATCAAAATAGTATCAACTTAGAAAAATAAATAAAACCAGTAAGGGGTTGACATGGTCTTCCATCGGGTTGCTAAATATTTGTTCAGTTCACCAGTATTTCCATATTTCCCCCATTAGCAGTGTTTGAGTAATTTTTATTTTCTTATGTGAGTATCTTGCTTTAATAGTGTTAAATTTTCTAATAAACAATATTTAGGTTATTTTTATATTATTGTATAAGGGTCAGAGGGGCAGTACCCTGGAAGGCTTCAGCCACCCACCCCAAAAGAAAAATCCAAATTTTGTACTGAACTAATATGCTTCTTCTAGATTTGCCTCTTCTTTCTTCTTCTTCTTCTTCTTCTCCCTTTCGAGGATTAGGCATTTCTGCCTGTTCCGAACCTCTCAAATCTGCCCATCTCTTTCTCGGGCGTCCTCGTTCTCCTGCCCTCCGGCTTATAACCCATTGTCTGCTTGGGTACAGTATTCAGATGAACTAGTGTCCCGTAGCTGTGGGAGTGAGAGAATGCATAACGCTCTCACTCTTGTTATCATGAAATAACAACTGAAAACATTATTATTATTTCATGATAACTACTGAAAAATATACTAAGTATATACACAGTTATTACTAAATCACTAGTAACTATTAAAAGTAACGCTGAACGCAAAATCACTGTCACTGTGATCACAGTGACTGGTTGAAACAGGGACACTTTTCACTAGTGCCAGCCACTTCTGACCATCTAGTTTGGTAAGGTGCATTTAAAACAAAAAAATCTCTAGATTCAACTCACCCTCGAACCAAAATCATCCCTACATCCCTGTAACTTGATTTAAAATTATTCTCGCCCTATAAAAACCCAATATTAAAAAATTTAATTGTATAAATTGCCCATCACTTTCCAAAAAAAAAAAAAAATACTGAAAATATCACAGTAACAAAATAAAAAGGGTTTGATAATTTTTTTTAATTATTTTTAATCACCTCTGAATTATAAATATTAATTTTAAGCCTTAAATTTTATAAATATAGAAAATATCTTAAGAATATTAGAGCAATATGTAACTATTTAATGTATTGAATGAAATTTTTGTTACCAAAATTATTATTTTATGTAAATACTGTACTTGAAATATTAAAAATAAAATATTCAGTGAAAAAAGAACATTTTTATACTACCAGCTTGTGTTTATTACCATGTATAAGATTTATATATTATAAATCACAGTTTAAATTGCTGTAAATTTTTTTCTTAGTTTGTTCATTTGTTTGTATTGATTGAATAGATTTATTTTTAATTATTAAGTACTATTATTATTATTATTAGTATATTATAATGTACACAAAAATAAAATCCCATTTATAATATAAATTTCATTGCTTTTTATTCATTCCTACAGATTGGACGTAAAAAAGGACGTTGCCCACACTCCAAGAGTAACTGAACGAGACTGATTAATATAGAGAAGAGTTCATTTAATGACAATGAAAATTTTTGACGGTTAAGTTGGCAACTCTGGGAACACTGTTGATCAGCTGTTCAATCATAATAATTTATATATATTTTTTATTTTTTTTTCTAATTTGTGTACGTTACAATCTGTTCAATTTAGAACAATAAGCAACCCCATGACCCAATGAGATGAGGATGATGTGTATGACGTGTAAATGAGGTGTAGTCTTGTACAGACCCAGGCCGACCATTCCTGAGAGAGTATGGTTAATTAAACCCTAACCATCAAAGTACACCGGCAACCACTGTCTAGTATTCAAATCCGTATAAAAGTAACTACCTTTACTAGGATTTGAACCAGGAAGCTTCGTCTCCGAAAATAATTTATATAATTTTTTTTTTTTAATGTTCGACTGTTCTGCAATTATTGCTAATGTAGACGGTGAAGGATGAAATAAATTTTTTGTAACACATGAAAATATACCAAACAACCTGTTTTTTTTTATACTGTAGCTGACGATACGTGGCGAAACCTTGCTTGTGAGTTTGGTGGCCCTAAAAAGGGCCGTTTAATTGTGTTGGGGTCCTGAGAAGGACCGTTTAAGTTTTGGTGGTGGGCCTGAAAAGAGTCGTTCTTGGTGATCGGAAGCAGGGCTTGAAAAGTGATGGCTTGGCTACCAGGTTCAGGCTTAACCTTCCCTCAGTGGCAGTTGGGTCCCCACTGCAGCAAGACAGTGGTGGCCAGCTGTGTCAGGTCGGCGAAGGCTGACCGGTGCATCCGCTACCGGTAGCGTAGACCAGGGATGGTGCATCTGGTCTCGGTTGGGCTTTTCCTCTTCGGTCGGGAGCTCTTCTTTCTTCTTCCCAGACTAGCGGCGGCTTAAATACCCTCCGGTGAGTCCAGTTCATAGTGGAGGGGAGGCACTGCTAGCTACGCATCTATAGCGCTCCTAGCGGCAGGCAGGTTCTGGAACCGTCTGCAGTCAGCGACAATACAAAATATCAGCTTTCCTTGAAACGTTTATGTCAGAAGAGCAACAATCAATGATAAGAATTTTAAAACAATATTGTGAAAAGTGTTTAAATCATAGTAATGTGTATTCGAGTGGTACCCAAAAGAAACCAGAATAGCGCTGCCATGGGCAGGGCTTAAATAGTACATGTGTCTCCCACTAGGCGAGTATAGCACAACTCGTTGCCTGTGTCATTGATCTGGCTTGTTGTGTTTGCCGATAATGCTGGTGCTGTTTTTTTTTTATGATGGAGAGTTTAAGTAAACAAAGCATGACTGTAAATTTTTGCTTCTTGCTTGGTAAAATCACCATTGAAATGGTTTTGATGTTGAAAACAGCTTACAAATATAACGCTAAAAGTAACAATTAAGTATACAAGTGGTTTAAAAATGGTGACATGTCGTTTGATGACGAACATCGTTCTGGATGTCCATTAACTGTCCAAACAGAGGAAAATCATGAACATGTTCTCAAGGATCGACGGCAGACCTTTGAGTAATTATTTGGAGGTTTTAAGAAGATTTTGTAATGGTATGTGTCCAAAAAAGACCTGATTTGTGGCAGATAGGACTGGTTTTTCTGCCATGACAACGCACTTCCATATTCACCCATCTCTGTTAGTCAGTTTTTGGGGTTAAAACTGCATGGTTTTGCTGGCTTTTGCACTTTACTTACTTGACCTAGCTCTATATGATTTTTTCTGATTTCCAACCATGAAGAAGGGGTATGAAAGGATTTAGATTTGACAACATTGATGAGGCTAAGAACAAAAAATATATCAATGGTAATAGTGAGTTGCAAAGCTTTTAAAAAATAATTCCGGTTACTTTTGGATACCCCTTCTTAAATAGATGGAATGGTTTAATTTGGGCAGAACAAATATCACTAATCTTCGTCTTTCTGGAAGATCAGTTGAATTTTTTATTTATCATGCTGCAAAATCATATAAATGATCTTATTCGTGAAGACAGGCGAGTCAAAATTTCCCAAATTGCTAGTTTATGTAATAAAGGCTGTTTTATTAAGGACGCAACCCTGATTATAAGAAGATAAAATTAATATATCGGTAAATTTTCTGTTCCCAATCGGTATGTTGGCAACAGTGTACTCAAGGCCACCTACCCAAGACAGTTAAAATGTTCCAGTCAAGCATTAGTGTGGCGGCAACAGTCGTTTCGTTATATTGTGTCAGCAATGGTTTTTTTCCAAGGAAGAACACATGTTTATTGTAGACTTACATAGCGAGTAAATCTTACAAATGTGTGCAAGATAAGTTTCAGTTGAAATTTACCCGTTCTGCCATTCCGAATAAATCGTCAATATTGCGTTTGATAAGAAAAATTCCGTAGGACTGGAAGTGTACTCGATGAGAAACCAGCTCGCCAGCCAACAAAGTTAACCGCGGAAGTTCTCGAAGATTTGAAAAATCCTTTGACTCAATCACCTAAAAAATTGCATTAACTAAGGATGCAAATGTAACTTTTTCGTAGCTCTGAAAACAGTAGTTAATGTTAGCCCAGCTTGCGATGATAATCTTCTAAGCGATTTTTTAGGTGATTGAGTAAAATCATTTTTCAAATCTTCAAGAACTTCCGCAGTTAACTTTGTTGGCTGGCAAGGTGGTTTCTCATCGAGTACACTCCCAGTTCTACGGAATTTATTTATCAAACGCAATATTGACGATTTATTTGGAATGGCAGAACGGGTAAATTTCAACTGAAACTTATCTTGCACACATTTGTACGATTTACTTGCTATGTAAGTCTACAATAAACATGCGTTCTTCCTTGGAAAAAACCATTGCTGACACAATATAACGAAACGACTGCTGCCACCACACTAATGCTTGACTGGAACATTTTAACTGTCTTAGGTAGTTGGCCTTGAGTACACTGTTGCCAACATACCGATTGAGGGACAGAAAACTTACCAATGTATTACTTTTATCTTATAATCAGGGTTGCGTCCTTAATAAAACACCCGTTACTAGCAACCCCCCTTCGCTTCGCTTCACATCAGCTAATGTAGGCGTCAATAAATTATTTTAAATCCTCTCTATATACAATATTTGTGGTTTTGTTGCCTTGTGGCAGGAAAATAAATTGTTTTTCTGCACTTCCAGCTCTGAAAAGTCCGACATACAGTCGTCCATGAGTGAAGGAAGCACTCTTGTCTCAAATCGATTCCCATAGTTTTAAATGTTTGTCCCTGCGATTTAACAGAATTGAACAGAATGCATAGAAGATTACCGATGGAAAAGAAAGAGATAGTAATACGTGGGTGCAGTAAGCAGAGTAACTGGAAATATAGGACTCATTCACTTCCTGTCGAATGAAAACAATATATGAAATACAGTACAAAAATAAAAATTTTGAATATTTCCGAATTATTAATGTTTTTGGAATCGAATGTTATTCTTCGAAATGTAAAAGTTTAATCGTGTTTCTAGCCCATAAAATACACCACCCAGAGGACTTAAAAAAATAAATGAGCTATGCACCCGATGGACTAAAACATCTGACATCGTCACAGTTTAAGTTGCTTAACTCACTTAATTAAAGTTACAAAATAGCCTATATTGATCAGGAGGCTCTAAGCTATGCAACAATGAAACAAAATTTAAAGCAGGTTTTTCTAGATTGTATAATAACCTTAAATGAAACATGAATTAATAATTTTGTACCCAAATCTTAAGTTAAAATATCCGAATTTGTACATCAAAAAAATTAAAAATTTAAGTATCAGCCGATGAAGTGATTTTGACAGCCTTCTGGGACTCAGAGGGCTCTTTATTTGTGACTGTCTTGCAGAACAATGTACTGTGAATAGCGAGTATTATTATAAATAACATGCTTCAACAGAAAAAGTGATCCACGATGTGAATAAAAATGTTACGGTGCTCTCAAAAGATGTGATCTTTTTTTTGCATGACAATGCATGCTCTCACACTGATCAGAGAACGAGAGAAACACTCAAGAGATTGAGTTGTGAGATGCCAAACAGCAAGGTAAAGACTTCTATGCTGTCAGAATCAGAATAGTGGGACAAATGTTTAAATATTGCTAGAGACTGTTGTAAAGTGATTTAAGGTTCAAATCGTAGTAAAAATAGTTACTATTACATGGATTTGAATACTAATATGCTTTTCACAGATGATGAGCTCTGCTGTTCCAAACGTTTAGACCAATCAGAAAGTTTGCCAGATTGTACTTGACAAACATTACGCGTGCATGCGTATAAGAGCCGCAATAATTCACTCTCATCTTGCTTATAATTGTTATTGAAAGACCAAAAAAAATGGCCGACAAAGTATTCAACAGAGCTACAAGAGGAAGTGTTGGCAATGTTGCTGGCAAGTCGTTGGCTAGCTTTAAAGTGGGTAGGGGGGAAATGCATACGTTCAGAGCTCATCAACTTTTGAAAAATAGTAGAAACAGCAGTTACTACTGTTGTTTGATGGTCAGGGTTCAATTAACTATACTCTCTCAGGAATGGTGGTAAGCCTGAATATTCAAGACTTAATGTCATATATTCTGCCCATAACAGATAGGTGGAGTGTCAAATTTTTTACACTCAATCTGTTTGTTGCAGGGCTAAAATAAATGTTCTGTTTCTTATCACATGGTCAGCCAATTAAATGACTAAATCATTTAAAAACAGAAGAGGTAGAGGTGTAAAAGACACTAATCAGAGTTATCTCCACTGAAAGTAATGAATTTCATTATACAGCCAGACCCTGTGGTGAATGAAGTGAAGGTGTCATTTGCAGAGTGGAAAATATGTGCTTTTCAGAGGGCCTGACATGCTGATAAGCGTACTTTTCCACTCGGTGAGGAAGGCAATGGTAAACCACCTCACTCCTCATTTTACTTAGTAAAACCTCTACAGGTTCAAACCAGCCTTTCGGCTGATGACCTAAACAACAACAACATGTCATATATATCCATCTTTATGTCATGGGTTATGGAGTTTCTTAGTGTTCTTAAACTGAACAGATTGCAACGTAGACATATTAGGGTTTAAAAAAATTAGGTAACGCTGAGTCAGTGTGTCAGTCACATGATCACTGTAAAAACTAAACACAAGTACCAACCCACAAAAAGGAATTTTATTCCACTGCTAGTAATCAATCGTGGTGTTTTTGAATTTATGCTTGCCCAAAACCATCAATATTCTGCAGGGTTATTTTAACTGTATCCAGGGGACTCAGGAAATATGGTAGGATAAAAACTGAGAAGTCTAAAAATAGACTTGATGTGTCTAACACTTCGCCCATAATAGACAGCTGGAGTGTCAAATTATTTACTCAATCTGTTTGTTGCAGGGCTAAAATAAATAGTTCTGTTTCTTAACACATGGTCAGCCAATTAAATGACTAAATCATTTAAGAACAGAAGAGGTAGAGGTGTAAAAGAAACTAATCAGAGTTATCTCCTCTGAAAGTAATGAATTTCATTATACACTCAGACCCTGTGGTGAATGAAGTGAAGGTGTCATTTGCAGAGTGGAAAATATGTGCTTTTCAGAGGGCCCGGCATACTGATAAGCGTACTTTTCCACTCAGTGAGGAAGGCAATTGTAAACCACTTCACTCCTCGTTTTACTTAGTAAAACCTCTACAGGTTCAAACCAGCCTTTCGGCTGATGACCTAAACAACAACAACAACATGTCTAACACTATTCACTAAACACTATTAAGTGTTTAGTTCATTAGTTACCAATTCATATATTACATTTTTATTACTGCTACTTACTACTAGCTTGCTTTGATAAACATAATTTTTAGTAATCTTTACCAAATAACACACAATTTACATTAGAGTTTACTCAGAAATTTATTTATAAAACTAGAGCGCCAGTCTTAATGTATAGTCATGAGGCTTACTGGTAGTGAAAATTTGTTTTCATGCTTAACATTAATAAATTCAACAAAAAATATATTATTTTGTGCTATAAACAATATAAAAGTAAACCTTCAAATCTTGCATTTATCTCCTAAATTATGAATAGATAATTATGTGATTGCATTGTGAGCAAAAAGTGCCTGTAGCTTCAGCACTTTTTAAAACTTGCGGTAATTATGAGATGTAGTTTATACTTGTGCATAAATAAAATACAAGCACACACACACAAGGATATTGATAGGCAGGGTTCCTTGCAAAAACTAGGTACTTTTGTCATTCATCAGTTTTTTCCAAAATTCTGTAAATACATTGTGTACCATTCAAAACATAATACATAGGGAACCTTATGATATTTTCTACAGAGTTGAATTATTTAACTGAGAAACTGTGAAAATTATTACGAAGTACAAAACCTATCCGCAGACTTAATTCAAACGGAAAACGTTTCGAGGTTTCAAGCAATATCAAGTACAGCCAACATAAAACTCAAAAATTTACTAGAAGATTAAAAATCATAAAGTTGTAAACTCACATCGCAAATATTTAAATTGTCTTACGGATGAAGTAAAAAAGTTTTTATAACATTATTATATCATAATATCAATATGTAAACAATAATAAAAATATTTGTCTTTTGGCATGTAACAAAACTAAGGACATGTAATCAGGTTGGAACGTACTGAGATAAATTTAGACAAGACGACGAACATGGTTGAATTTACGATTTGACAGCCTTGAAAACATATGTTTTTATTTACTTGTGTGTTCAGATGAGTTGTATCGAAAAATTGTATACAGCGTAGATAAATTTATAAAATATGGTGTGATAATAGAAGTATTAAAAAGTAATTACATCAGTTAAATACACAATCAGTTTTGAAACTGCCGTATGTAGTGTGATCGTATGAAAGAAATTTTATAACTTCTTTCTTTGTTTTAACGAAAAAGAGGTAAAGAATTTGACATTTTAGTACAGTACCCTACATAAAATTTTAAAAAAGAATATTTATTAGTAATTCATCAAATTTCTTTACAAAAAACATATTTTATCTACCATTTCAGAGCCTAATTTTTGAATTAAAAACAAATACATGAATATTAACATAAATAATTATGGTAGTAATTAATAGTCGAATTTATTTCTAATATTAACAACGTACCGTGAATAGTTTATTTTAATGTTGTTTATTTCATGTATTGTTTATACAGTTGTCATTGTTAAATACTGAAATTGTAAATTGAGCGTAAGAAATTGGGACATATGTTTATCCCTGTAAATATTATTTTTGTATTTGTTTTTCTTTAGTCAGTGTTGTTATGCATGTTAACGGAAGGTTAGGTGAAAATAAAATAGGTATTGTATTGATGAACTGGATTAAAAGGGGGTTGAACCCATTCAGATATTAATTTTTACAGGATTTTCTAATTATTCAAAAGCACCCAAAGTGCTTAACTCAAAACCTCAGAAGTCAATATTAAGTACAGTAATAAAGAGACAAAAAGTGTATTAGCATTTATATTATGTAAATAAAATAGTTATAAGCAAATATTGTTTTGTAAATTTTTTATGTCAATAAGGCTTATATGGATAAGTTCTGTTTGCCTTTATATTGTTGTAAATAAATAAATAAATAAATATCTGTGTATATTGACCACCTACTGGTCAACTTAGAATTTTTTTTTGGTTTAATGTCAGACTGTTCTGCAATTATTGCTAATGCAGATGGTGAAGAATGAAATGATTTTTTGTAACGTACGAAAAAATGCCGCGCCTGAATGGGATTTGAACCCAAGGCCGCATGATGAGAGGCAAGTACTTTACCAACTATGCCAATGCGTCAACTTACAGTTCAGCGGTCCTAAGTTTGCTCCTACTGTAAACAAACCAAAGCCAAGTACTGCAGGGTGCACGCTAGGGTCCACGACTATAGGATGTCGTAATCCTATTAAGTTAACTATGTTTTGAATTATAAGTACTTAAAGTACTTAAAATATCATTCATGATTTGATGTAAGCCTAACAATTTCATTTATAAAAATACTTTAAAAAGTATTTTGTGTTTAAATACTTTTGAAAGTATTTTGTTGTTATTTTTTAATCAGCGTGTACACATTTTTATATAATGCGCATGCTCAGTGTTGTCATTTTTTGTTGACAGTAGGAGCAAACTAAGAAAGGCTGGACTTTAGACAGGTGGTCGTCTTACAGAAAAATATTACAAGAGTGGGAGAACGACTTGTAAATTTAATTTATTAATAATTATTAAAAATGTATTAATTGGTATGTTTATGGAAGTAATCATTATTTTTGTTATTTTAGGTTATGGCTGCTTCCGATAGTGAAGATTTTGAAAGTGCAGATGAAGATATTGAAACCAACACTTCTTCATCAACATCCGTTAAGAAAACAACTGAACATTCAAACACATTAAATGAATCAAATGAAAGTAGTATAGGAAATACCAAAGGTAAACCATTAGCTAATAAAAACGTAAAAACCAAAAATCCTGATGACGAAAAAAATAATACAACAGATAAGAATTTAGAAGAAAATAACATTTCTGATAAATCTAGCAATAAAAGTATTAAAGAATCGAAAATAAATAAACAAATCAAAAAAGATAACGTTAGAAAATGTTCTTCGTCTTCCAATAATGAAGAAAAAACTCAAAGTTCTGGAGTCAAACGTTTAGGATCAAAATTGGGTTCGAAAGTAACAAATAATAATGTAAAACAAGATAAAAATAACGATTCTACTTCAATTTCTAGTAAAACTGTTAACAATGAAACTAATTCATCAATGAATAATGAAATTTCGAAACAAATCGATAACACAAAATTAGAATTAAAACAAGAAAATATTAATAAAAGGTCTGATAATGAAAGTTTAGTATCGAAAAATGTTGATAATGATTTTTCTAATGATGGTTGGGATTTGGAAGATGGGTTTGATGATGATGTACATTCAGATATTCAGTCGAAACCAAAGGATGAAGAATTTGAAAAGGAATTGTTTCCAGTTTTAAATAAGTTGTCTAATTTAAGTTCTGGTGCTTCCAACAATGAGAAGATTAGTGAAAGTGGTAATAAAGTAAGTACAGTAAAGTTCAATCATAAGAATTACGTTTAATATTTTTTTTTTTTTTTTTTGCGCCCTGGAGACTCCAAGAGGAGTATAGGACATGTCATCAGATATAACACCTGAAATACATATAAGAATCACACAGTGTATCTCTACTATCAAGAAAGAAATTCTTGTACGCTATAAAAAGTTTCACCGATCAAATAATTTTTTAAATTTTTTTTAAAGGAATTCAAATCCTCACAACACTTTAAAAATTGGGGTAATTTATTCATGAATTTTCTCCCTGTATAAGTAGGTTTTTGTTCAAACAATTTTGTGGAGTGATTAGCCACGTAATAATCATTTCTGTTTCTCGATTTATGATTGTGAACATTGAAATTCTGTATAAAATAATTTTGCCTAACATACATAATCACCTCAAAAATGTAGAGGGAGGGAACTGTAAGCAATGTAAGCTCCTTAAATAGTGGCCTGCATGAGGTTAGCTGGTTAGCTCCCATCATACACCTAATAGCTTTCTTTTGAATTTTAAAAACCCTATTCATATTACCCATACTAGAATTACCCCATACTAAAATACCTAGATATGAGACAGAATGAGGCCAAGATAAGCTGCCATTAGTAATTTTTTATCATTTAATCTGGCAGTTTGTTTTAATGTAAATACCCCAGATGATATTTTACTACAAACTTGATTGGTATAGAAGTCCCAGGACAAAGATCTATCTAGAGATACACCCAGGAATTTCACTGTTTCTACATGCTCTAAACTATTATGAATAAATACATCCACTTCTCTACTTTCTTTAACGTTATGTTTATTGTTAAACTGCTAGTACTGACACTTTTTCCCATTAACTGTTAATAACATTTGATTCAAGAACTGTACTACGGATTCTATGTTAACATGTGTATTTACTTCAAGAGCATCTACCAGTGAACTGTTACTGATTACTGAAGTATCATCAGCAAACAACAAAGCTCTGCCATTAGGTATTATCAGGTATTATTAGCCATTAGGTATGATTAAGTATTATTATGTAAATGCTTTTTACGGATGATGAGCTCTGCTGTTCCACACGTTTAGACCAATCAGAACGTTTGCCAGCGTTGCCAGATTGTATAGGTTTTTACTTTTTTTACTTTACTATATGGGCGTTCAGGCCTCTGCAGCCCCTCCTCACCGCGACCTAAAAGATCTTTTGTGATTGCCCCTATTCCTTATTTATGCAAGACCCACACTTTCAATAAAGCGCAGGATCTGCCTAGGATCTAGTGCACTTACCTGGGAAGGTGTTAACACATCCTTACCCATCAGCGCTCTTCTTTTGCAGCCAACCACTTTGCAACTGCATAAAATGTGCTCAGCCTTCTCTTCTGCCTCATGACAGAATCTACACAGGCTCTCTCCAGCAACTCCTATCTTGGATAAATGATACCCAAGATTACAATGACCAGTCATCAGGCCCACTACCCTCCTCAGGTCCTGTCTTCCTAGTCTATTGTATATCCCAGCCTTCCTGCTGGAATAGGCAATGAATTTCTTTGCCTGTTCACAGCCTGTCACCTTATTCCAATAGGAGGTTTTAGCCTCCTCTTCCCAGGCCCTAACTATACCTCTATAATAGCCCTCACCAATTCCACAGAATGGCTCTGGGCCTATGAAGTGAGAGGCTGCACCTTTCTTTGCTAAGGCATCCGCTCTCTCATTTCCAGGCACTCCCTGGAGATTGTATAGGTACCAGACGAACTAATGTCCCGTAGCCGAGCGAGTGAGAGGGAGATATGTGGCATTACTACGCATGCGCTCAAAGGTCTTTACCGTTATAATCCAAATCTGAAAACATACTACAGTCATTATCTTGCTTGTTAGTTTACTGCGTGCATAAATGCTTGCTCACAACAATGATTAAAATTATACGACAATGTTATTGGAACGGTGCATATGGCTTGTGCGAGTGAGAGTGTTATGCATTCTCTCACTTCCACGGCTAAGGGACTGCAGTTGATCTGAATACTATACCTGACAAACATTACACGCGCATGTGTATAAGAGCTGCAATAGTTCACTCTTATCTTGCATCTCACACTGAACACATCAATTATAGAGCATGTTAACATCCAATACTTTATACAAAAATAAATCTTTATAATGCATCCTGCAGTTTTAAATATTTCTATTTCATATAATGAATTAATACAATAATTTCACTAACCTTCTTTTTAAACTGCGTCACCTTTATTTTAATTTTCACTTACACGTGTTTCGGTGGATCCACCATCATCAGAGTAAATAACATATAATTGAAACTAAAAACATTATTTATTAAAAATCTATAGAAGATGATACATCTTCAGTCACTTGTATAAAACTGTTTTATACAAGTGACTGAAGATGTATCATCTTCTATGGATTTTTAATAAATAATGTTTTTAGTTTCAATTATATGTTATTTACTCTGATGATGGTGGATCCACCAAAACACGTGTAAGTGAAAATTAAAATAAAGGTGACGCAGTTTAAAAAGAAGGTTAGTGAAATTATTGTATTAATTCATTATATGAAATAGCAATACTTTATAATATAATCAGCTGATTGTATGTTTATAGATTATAATTCTGTACTCCAGAGGTAAAGAATATTAACTCCAATTTTGGCAAAACTGAATTAAAACTGCCTTTAAAATCAGAAAGAAATGCTATAATGCTGCAAATTTGTAGTTCATGTACAAAATTTCTTGTAAAATCGTTATTGAATGTGGTTTTACTGATAGTGAAGTAAATTTTGCTTGATTTTTTTTTTTGTATTTGTTGTTTATTCATCTGTAACTAAAGTAAAGTTTGATTTTTTTTCAAACGTTATGTATGAAACTGCTTCTTTCTGAAAGTAGTTTTAGCACTACGTATTTCATTAGTTTTTTACTTTCTCTTGCCTATATGAATATATAGGAAGGAAAGTATTGTTTTCATGTCGATTTTTCGAAATCGAGTTTTCACCGGATCTATACGTTTTCAGACCCCCTGAACCCAAAAAACATGTTTTTAGCGATTGGTCTGTGTGTGAGTGTGTGTGTGTGTGAACAGAATATCTCAAGAACGGAACATCGTACGAACTTGAAACTTAAGTTACATACCACTACCGGACGCGACACGAACATTTTCATCAAAATCGGTCAAACGGAAGTAGTAGTTTATTCGTATAATTTTTCACTTTTTTGCGATTTTCTCAAAAACTGGTCCTACGATTTTTTTTTAAATCGCCTCATTTACTCAATTTTTTATTCTCTACAAGATAGGGTAGGCGTCATGTTTGCTGAAATTCTGGGTGAGGCTGTTTTCACGTAAAAACAAAGTTTTTTTAAGATTACGGCTTTAATATGCAATTTAGAGCAAAAATTTATATAATAAAAGTTGTAGAGAATTTAAAATCCTACAACTTTTATTTCAAACATTTTTTTGTATAACGCTTAGTTTAGCGGTAATTTGCAATTTTCTGTTTTTTTCTCATGAAAACGTGAGAAAAATCGATTCTTTTAACATTTCGGCTTTAGTATGCATTTTACGACAAAAGTGTATATAATAAAATTTATAGAAAATTAAGAGATCTACAACTTTTATTTAGAGAATTTTTCTCTACAGAGCCTAGTTTAGCGTGAAAGTGTGATTTTCCGTTTTTTTTAAGCCAAATTGAGTTCGATTTTCATTTTGCGTCTTCCACTCATGATTAAAATAAGGTTATGTTTTTGAGGTTAGTTTTTGTTTATTTCTAATATTTTATTAATAATGTTAGGTTTATTATTAATTATTTGCATTGGCAAGAGAAAGTTGTGTGAGTGTTTCACACCAGATTTTTTTTAAATCACGTTACATTAGCGTTAACTCTAATGTAGAACGTAAAACAGTGACAAAACACATTAAGTGGTTAACATGTTAGGTCCTGTTTAGGTGGGGAGGTGTATAGAAGTCGACAAAGTTATAAATTAATAAATCTGCAGATAAGAAACATTTTCTGTAAAAACTGGCCGTAAATTTCAAGTTTCTAACACCTACTGAAATTTTGATACAATATTGAAAAGAGAATATTTCTACCTTTTTGGCACTTCTGAAAAATCACCAAAATGGAGTTAACACCTTTTACTTCTTAGGTACAGAATTGATATTAAAAGACCAAAAAAATGGCTGACAAATTATTTAACAGAGCTACAAGAGCAAGTATTGGCAACGTTGCTGGCAAGTGATTGGCTAGCTATAAAGTGGGTTGGGGGCAATGCATTCGTTCACAGCTCATCAGCCTTGAAAAATAGTATAGGAACATCACTGTCATTTTCTTCTTAATCCTTTTTCATCAGGTCGGGCCCAACATAACTTCTCTCCACCATTCTTTATCGTTGAACTAAAGTCACCTCTATTCCTCTTGGTATTCCATCTTTTTCCCCAATTCTTCATTAACCCGAAGAGAACGGAATTTTTTAACGATCACGCGGACTATTATTTTATGCCTAATAAAAACTCTTTTATTTCATTTAGTTTCATTCCTAAAAATTTCAAATTATTGCCGACCATTTATTTATAAAGAATTTGTTATTAGAACAAAGTTTAAACAAAATTTTCTTTTTGTAATATTAATTTGCGTACGAAAAAGTGTCACTAAATCACTAAAAAATACATAAACATATGTTTAACTATATACATAAATGAAGTAATTCATTGTAAAAATAACAACATTTAGATATTGCAAATTGATAGACGCATTCAAAAGATAACACACTTTATGTTCAACAAAGTAACGTGCTGGATGCAAAAAATGGGGGAAAAATCGCCTCAAAATAATATGGTGTCTTTTTAATTTTTATTTACTTCGTGAAGTTCCTGTGGGTCAGGCCCAACAGAACTCGTATCTATCTCTCTCTGCCACTGAACCATCTCTATTCCATTGCTTTCTTGATATTACTTCTTTTTTTAAGTTCATCCTTAACTAAAACCATCTTCTTTATTTGTGGTATTTTTCCTTCAATTCCTAGATATTGTATCCTTTTAGGCAGCGTACCAACATGTTCAAACCATTTATCTGCCCAACTCCAGTTGTTCCCGAATTATATCATCTCTTCTTGTTTTTCCTAACATACTCCTTTTGAATTTCATTTCTGCCGCATGCATTCTACTCTCTGTCTTAAATTATATTGAATAGAATTTGTTTTCTGTTTGACTATAAGTGTTTGGAAATGACAAAATTACAATTATAGATGCTGAAGTCACGAAATTGCCTTTTACGTATAGATTGGCTGTGAGGGAGGGAAGTGAACATTTTTAGTGCTGCCAACCTCAGCAGTGAGACACTACTTGTACATTTCACTACAGTGCAGTTTTTACATACATTTTGTAAGCTGAAATTTATTCCGAGAAAATGTTTTCTTCATAACTCTTATAAAAAATAAATGTGACCTTTAAAATTGCCTATAGCTTAATTACATGATTAGAAATGTTTGATTTACTGTAATTACCAAGGTACCTTATTCCATTGGCAGAAAATTTTCTACGAATGAATCACCTTTACTATCTCTTTACTATTGCTGTCACTTGCATCTTCACTATCAGTCTCACTAGTTTCTACCTAACCGTTTCCGTTTTTTACCAGGTGCCAACAAAACTGTTGAAGAATAGCTTCTTCACGTCTTTAATTTCCTTATTTAGTTTTCGAATTGTAGAAATAGAATTTTCACAGTAGTTATCCACTCACCCATGACTTTTGTTAAGAGGCAGGAAAGGTATTTTTGTTTAGCTTTAACTTCACAGCATTTTATTACACTGCATATTAGATTTCGTTTAGCCCCTATGAATAGTCTGCTCACGTTTTCGAGAAACTAACATTTCTGTTTATGGTAACAAACAGTTATATTCGTACAGTTAACCTACAAAAGGTTTCGCGATATATTTTGTATGCTCTGGGTATAGTATAAGTTGTTGTGTTGGTTGTAATGATATTAAAGCAGTCGCGCATGCGCACTGATGCTTTTCCCCCTTTACCCCCATGTTGCAAACAAGGACAAACTCGTAACTCAAGTAACTATAGCAAAATAATTTCAGATATAGCAGGCCTACAAACTGTATTGACAAAACACATCTCTGAAAAGTCTTTCAGAATGAAATAAATTAATATTCACGTACTACATAAATAATATACGAGGCGTATTTTTTAAATAAGTACCGTTTTGAAATAAAAAGAGAACAAGTAGACTTTTCTTAATAATTTTATTTTTACAGAAAGCCTGTATTTCAATCTACTTTTCTGCATAATTCCCACGAATATTAAGGTACTTATAGTATCGTACAACTAGCTTTTGAATACCATCCTCGTAAAAATCTGCCACCTGTTAGGTAATCATCCCAATCCAGCCTGAGTATAAATTTTGATAATTTAAACGTTCTGTTACAATTTCATAATACACACTTTTTGATACTACAGAGAATTCATCAGATAACGACAAAATCGTAAAGCATCTGTTCTCTCTCACTTTTTCATCAACTTTCTCACCAAGTCTTCAATAAAGATTGATCATTATGCGGTTTTGGATTCGAATCCCATTCAGGCACGGCATATTTTCATACGTTACAAAAAATCATTTCATCTTCACCGTCTGCATTAGCAGTAACTGCAGAACAGTTGAACGTTAAACCAAAAAAAAAACACATCTTTAAAAGCTCTCACCCATTTCCATACCATCCCATCGTTTATAATGTTTTCTCCATACACTTCACTGATCTGACGACGGATTACAGCCGCTTTCATGTCTTAAGCCCTAAGAAAACGAATCACAACGAGTATTTCACAGTCGGCGGGATTTTCAATCTGAAGAAACTTTTCAAATACTCACAACAAACGCAAACTTGGTCGAATGATTCTGTAATGGTGTCTGTGGCTTGCCAATAGATAGCGTGCATTCGGTAAATACTGACCGCGACAGAATTTCAAAACAGTACTACTTTAAAAATACGCCTCGTAACATTGTCAATTATTAACAATATTTTTTTGTTGCTTTTAGGGTGGGCAGAATGGAGTAGGAGGTGTTGCAAGTAACTGGGGTAATTGGGGTGGGTGGGGGGTAAGCTCGTTGTTATCAACAGCCACTGAAAGTGTGTCAACATTGACTAGTCATGTGTCAGCTGGATTTAGTACTGTACTTGAATCTGGTCTTGGTGCGCCTGATCCAGAATTACTAGCACAAGCTTTGGAAAAAGAACGTCTAGAAAAAGAAAAAGAGAAAGAGAAACAAAAAGGTAATTTGAAACATTTAATTTTTGTAAATACCAGAAGTCTACTTTCAGGCACGGCATATTTTCATGCGGTACAAAAAATCATTTCATCCTTCACCGTCTGCATTAGCAGTAATTGCAGAACAGTCGGACGTTAATAAAAAAAAAAAAGTCTACTTTCAAAAAAATTATTTGTGTTAGAAATCCATGTAAAAATTTGTTTTGCTTGAAATGCAGCTATTTGTTTTGTAATTTTTAAGTACATTTTTGAGTTTCAATATTATTTTACCTCTGTTAATCGAAACCTCCTCAACCCAACGACCGGTGGCCTATTTTATCATAACCGGCAGCAGAAAATTTGCCAAATGTAAGGTGTTATTAAGTTATTTATTTTATAATCTTGGTAACACATATCATACATCAAAAAAATGCTCAGAAAATCTCAAATATTTATGTACTATTACTAAAAATTAAATATTTAGGGGTCCCCCTTTTTACTCCCCCTACATTCACAACATATATGAATACGGTTATAATTAACCTCTTTTACCCTCAAAAATTTAAACAAATAATAATTTTTTACTAGAATTCTATTATAGCCACTTTGTAGAGTTTTTTTTTTGCAGAAAATGATATAAATATTGTATTGATGCACTGAAAACTTTTTTTTCTATAGTCAATAATACAAGAATACTACATAACTAAATATTTTCATGTCGACGCATAAGTGATATACAATTCAAAAGCAAATAAAAGAAACACTATAAAAAATCTGATATTAGGGCTTTCACCGGTAACACTTTCATCAAGCACACTATTTACTAAATCGCCTATTTCATTATTTACATTGAAATTCATAATGAAATAATAATAAATAAAACACAAACACTCACGAGTTGAGTTACTACGAAATCAGTTTAGTTCCATAAACATCAACAAAACAAACGAATTACGCAATAACTAATAATAATAAAATCATAATTGATGATTATCGTACACAAATCTAAATGAATATATTTATAACTAATAAACAAATGAACACAAGTAAATGCGAACGTCCTTTGCAAAGCAGATGACAACAAGTAACACCAACTGACTTCCATGAGAATTATACATCAATTTCATTGAATAATACATCAACAACAATCACTTTAAAAAAACAAAAATATTTTTATTTTATAAAGCTGATTTTTACTTTCTCTTGCCTATATGAATATATAGGAAGGAAAGTATTGTTTTCATGTCGATTTTAAGAAATCGAGTTTTCACCGGATCTATACGTTTTCAGACCCCCTGAACCCAAAAAACATGTTTTTAGCGATTGGTCTGTGTGTGTGTGTGTGTGTCTGTGTGTGAACAGAATATCTCAAGAACGGAACATCGTATGAACTTGAAACTTGAAACTTAAGTTACATACCACTACCGGACGCGACACGAACATTTTCATCAAAATCGGTCAACCGGAAGTAGTAGTTTATTCGTATAATTTTTCAGTTTTTTGCGATTTTCTCAAAAACTGGTCCTACGATTTTTTTTAAAAATCGCCTATTTTACTCAATTTTTTATTCTCTACAAGATAGGGTAGGCGCCATGTTTGCTGAAATTCTCGGTGAGGCTGTTTTCACGTAAAAACGTTGTTTTTTTAAGATTACGGCTTTAATATAAATTTTAGCGCAAAAACTTATATAATAAAAGTTGTAGAGAATTTAAAAACCTACAACTTTTATTTCAAACATTATTTTGTATAATGCTTAGTTTAGCGGTAATTTGCGATTTTCTGTTTTTTTTCTCACGAAAACGTGAGAAAAATCGATTTTTTTAACATTTCGGTCTTAGTATGCATTTTACGACTAAAGTGTATATAATAAAAGTTATAGAAAATTAAAAGATCTACAACTTTTGTTTAGAGCATTTTTCTCTACAGAGCCTAGTTTAGCGTGAAAGCGTGATTTTCCGTATTTTTAAGCCAAACTGAGTTCGATTGTCATTTTGCGTCATTCACTCATGATTAAAATAAGGTTATGTTTTTGAGGTTAGTGTTTTGTTTATTTCTAATATTTTATTAATAATGTTAGGTTTATTATTAATCATTTGCATTGGCAAGAGAAAGTTGTGTGAGTGTTTCACACCAGATTTTTCTGATTAAAAATATGTATTACTTGCCATGGTTATGCAATACAGTTTTTACGTCATGATTTTAAAACTAATGCATTGTTGATCAATACGATTTATCGATGCTGCCGGTACAGAAACGGTCCACGCGTCGAAAAATCGATGCCTGCCGGTTGTAGGGTTAAATTGTAAAAATAACTGTTTTTTTTTTCAGATTCAAATTAAAAAGGTCTGACAATATTACATAAAGGCCAAGCCAATAGCTGTGAGGGCTGGGCTATGCATGCGTATACTTGACTTCGGCCCTGCATACCCCTCCGACCTACAATTAGATGTACAGTCAGAGTGTTGTTGAAAATTGACAACACCCATTGTATTTTGTAGGCATGCTGTTCCATTGTTGATTACATACACTGCATTATTGCACTACATACAAGACTATATTAATGCAGACGCACGTTTTGCCCAGCGCTCTCCTTACGAAAATCAGGCTATAACATAAAGTAGTGGAGGTGCTTGAGAGTTCTTTTTACGCATCTTGCACCTTAGGATCCACCATCAGGTGTCTAGTTGCCCGTTACTTTTGATCATACGGTAGATGTCTTCGACAATTTCATTAAAATGCGTATAAAACAGGTAGCACAAGGAAACAGGAAATTTTGAAGTAATTCTCAAAAATTAAAAAAAATTAATTCTTAAGTTTAATAGTTGAAACAAGTAAATTACATGTCATTAAGTTTTCTAAAAAAAAAATTCAATTCTTAAAATCTATGTCAATAAGATGATGGCCATTCGAACATATGGATTATTGGAAGCGAACGTTGAGATTTTTCATAGCACTTTGAAACACATCCATAGGATTTGCAGCGGTTTCTTCTTAAACCCTTGTTTTCAACTCAATGATTGTTGTTGGTTGTGTGGTGTTTATTTTGTTTTTAAGGTGGCCCCCTCAAGAAAAAATCGCACACGGTTGAACCTGGTGATCTTAAGAGCTAATGAATGTCGTCAAACTATGAAATTACACGGTTACCAAAGGCTGTTATCACGCCACATAGTCTAATGGTTTCAGTTCCTCTATAAATTTAATTTTGTGCGGGTGAACTGCAAATCACTGTGGAGTATTTGACGGAGGTTGTTAAGTTTAGGTTCAATTCTGCTGGTTGTTTCCATGCCGATTGTTGCGGAGTCCTTACAATTGAGGCCTGAACTGCTTCAATGTTTTCTGGGGTTTATTGAGTACATTGACCTCCTGATTGTTTCTTTCTTAGAGTTGAACCTGTCTCTTCGAAATTCATGGCAAGCTGGAATGCGGGCATGATGTCCTAAATTGTAATCACGTCAGAATTCCCGTTGAGTACCAGTTAAAATGACTTCACAGCAAATGTAAATGATTACTAAATGGCAAGTACAGTAGAGTACCGATTTTCCGTGGATCGTTTAACCGGGGTTTGGATTAACCGTGCGATCACTAGAAATTTTTTTATTTTTATTTTGGTTTAACGTCCGACTGTTTTGCAAATTGCTGCTAATGCAGACTATGAAGGATGAAATGAATTTTTTGTAATGTATGAAAAAATGCCATGCCCGAGTGGGATTCGAACCCAAGACCGCGTGATGAGAGGCGAGCACGTTACCAACATCGCCAACGCGGCCGGCTAGAAAAATTAAAATCACTAGAAAAATTAATTATGTATGTACACTGTATAACTTTTACAAATTAAAACTTTTCAACTCCCGACATTTTCGTCATCGTAATTATCACAATTATTGTGATTTACTACGATAATATTGTTCGATTACGACAACATTGAGTGGTTAAATGTTGATGCGTGTGATTCGAGCTATGAGAAAATTAGTGATGACGATCTACTAGACAGTGTAACCCAAGCCAATTCCTGGACCGAGCTCTTTACTATATACAGCAAGACGAAAGCAGTGATGACAATTCAGAACCGGCTCCTAAAATCAGTTGTAAAGAAGCTTTAACCGGTGCCGAAACATTACTTACTTTCATGGAAAATCAGGATAACACAGATTACGTGGACATTTTACATATTCATGGTTATATAAGAAAAATAAAAGAAAAAATATTGCGGCATAAAATGAAACAAAGTAAAATAACAGATTTTTTGTGATTTTTTTTGTTACGTAGTTTAAGGTAAGATTTATATAAATTTATGTAGTAAATATTTTTATTTCAATACAATTTTTTTATTTATTTCCGATATCCGATAGTATTAACATGTATTAATCAGTAGAATAAAACATACGTGTAACTGGTGGTTTTGTTTATGACGTAGGTGGTCTCGACTGAATTGGGTTGTATTATCCGTGTTTTCCGGTTATCCGGTATAGTTATCCCCCCAATTACCACGGATAATCGGTATTATACTGTAGTTCTATACTGAAGTATGCCACTCCCACCTGTCTACAAACTCCTCAGGGGTGCCACTACAACATTTCCTGTTTCCCTGTGCCTCCCTAAAAAAATTTTCTTTGTAATATTTGTATGAATAATGTTTTTGTAGTATTGTTTTTTAAAAATTATGTCACTTTTGATTTTCAGTTGTTGAAGAACAAATTGCTGAAGAACCAAGTTCTGTAGGAGGTGTGACAAGTATCGGAGGTGGTTTTAGCCAACTTATGTCTGGAGTTAGCCAACTGAGTAACAAAGTTATCTCAGGAGGATTGGACACTCTAGAAACTCTTGGTAAAAAGACAATGGAAGTTTTACAAGATGGTGATCCTGGACTTAGAAAGAAAAGAGCTTTGTTCTTTCAAGATGATGATAAGCCTGTACTTTCACAGGTAACTTTTATTTTCATAAAATTATTTTATTAATGAACAAAATTTTATTAATTCTGACAAACTCTCGGAACCATTTGAGATCAAAACAGAACTGTACTAAGCAATTGTCTCTCGCTGCTACTATTTAACAGTTATCTAGAAATGGTAATGAGGGAATGGCTCAAAAAATGTACTGGCCAATTAAAACAAACAGTCTTGGTTTTGCTGATGACTTGGCATTGATAGTAAATGACATTGGAAGTTTTAAGAAGATTGCGTAACAGTGTTCGTCTAAAAAGATCCGATTTGTGGCAGACAGGAGACTGGTTCTTCCACCATGACAATGCACCTGCACACATAGCCATCTCAGTGAAAGATTTTTTGACTAAAAATGGCATGGTTCCGCTGCCCCACGCACCTTACTTGCCTGACCTGGCTCCGTGCGACTTTTTCTTATTTCCTTGCATGACAAGGGACATTAAAGGGCACCGATTTGATAACATTAAATCAGTCTAGAAAAAAAAGAGGGAGGAGCTCTCAACCATTTCTAAAGATGACTACAAAAAATGTTTCGAACAGTGGAAGCACCAGTGGGATAAATGTATTAGTTGTAATGGAGAGTATTTTGAAGGGCATGAGGTTGTTTTGTAAAAAAATTGAAAATTAATTCCGGTTTCTTTTGGGTACCCCCTCGTATGTATACAATTTAAGTTTCTTGTATTGAAATTTATGTAATAAATTTTCCAGATCTTACGAGAAGCAAAGGAAGTTGCTGAGAAAAGTGACAAATTAGAGGAAGAAAAACAGGCAGCGAGAAAAGTTCACTTTGAAACACTTTTTGATGATTATCATGGTAAATATTCATTCATTTACTAAATATTTCACTACGAACTATTGCATTTATTTAGTTTTATGAATTAGTTGGTCTAGTTCTCAATGTACGAGGTGTAATCAAAAACTACTGTGAATAATAATATTTTATTTATTCCACTTTATACAAATACAAAATTACATATTATCTATTAGGAATAAATAACCACCAACTCAAGTAAATGGTGGTTACATGAGAACAAGTTTACAAATAAATTACAAATCAATGTTGTCATCCACTACAAATGACAATCCAAATTGTAGTGGCAGCTACAGTGCATGTTAATTATATTATTTTTAACACTAAACATTAACCAAGCCGTTAGTCTTTAGATCAGATATTCACCTGTATATGACGACTTAACACTAAAATTAGTTATTATTGTTATATTATTTACCAATATCAGTAATTCCTACAAGGACTGAATAGCAAGCACTGCAAGCCAGCAACGGTAAAACACCAATTTTTACAAGTGAATCAACATCAGTTATGTCATTGACCCAATCTTTAACCTTTCTTGAAAATATTTACACGTTTAACCTATTTTTAATTTCAATAGGCAATAGGTTAAAACACTTTGGACCTAAATAAACAAAAATTTTAGCAAAAAAGGATTTATTAACTTTCTGTCTGACAAAAAGTTGTTGGCTGTAATAATAATTTTATTACGAACAAACTGTTGGCACGACATCCATGTAAAGTAATAAGTTCAATAACCTGATTCTTTAAGATAGGCAGTGTCAAGTTTGAACAAGTTGTGACTTGTCAGTCAGCTTCCAGAGTCGAAAGAGTGAGGTCGAATTTATCATGCATTATGGATTTTGAATGCGTTAACAATAATTTTTACTTTCTCTTGCCTATATAAATATATAGGAAGGAAAGTATTGTTTTCATGTCGATTTTTCGAAATCGAGTTTTCACCGGATCTATACGTTTTCAGACCCCCTGAACCCAAAAAACATGTTTTTAGCGATTGGTCTGTGTGTGTGTGTGTCTGTGTGTGAACAGAATATCTCAAGAACGGAACATCGTACGAACTTGAAACTTGAAACTTAAGTTACATACCACTACCGGACGCGACACGAACATTTTCATCAAAATCGGTCAACCGGAAGTAGTAGTTTATTCGTATAATTTTTCAGTTTTTTGCGATTTTCTCAAAAACTGGTCCTACGATTTTTTTAAAAATCGCCTATTTTACTCAATTTTTTATTCTCTACAAGATAGGGTAGGCGCCATGTTTGCTGAAATTCTCGGTGAGGCTGTTTTCACGTAAAAACGTTGTTTTTTTAAGATTACGGCTTTAATATAAATTTTAGCGCAAAAACTTATGTAATAAAAGTTGTAGAGAATTTAAAAACCTACAACTTTTATTTCAAACATTTTTTTGTATAACGCTTAGTTTAGCGGTAATTTGCGATTTTCTGTTTTTTTTCTCACGAAAACGTGAGAAAAATCGATTTTTTTAACATTTCGGTCTTAGTATGCATTTTACGACAAAAGTGTATATAATTAAATTTATAGAAAATTAAAAGATCTACAACTTTTGTTTAGAGCATTTTTCTCTACAGAGCCTAGTTTAGCGTGAAAGCGTGATTTTCCGTATTTTTAAGCCAAACTGAGTTCGATTGTCATTTTGCGTCATTCACTCATGATTAAAATAAGGTTATGTTTTTGAGGTTAGTTTTTGTTCATTTCTAATGTTTTAATACTAATGTTAGGTTTATTGTTAATTATTTGCATTGGCAAGAGAAAGTTGTGTGAGTGTTTCACACCAGATTTTTATTTTAAGTTGCAAGAAAGTGCCAAAGAAGCTTATAAAATGTTAAAATTAGTGTATGGTGATAATACGGTAATTCTGTAAACATGTGGCTGACTAAAAAATTAAAAACTAAAAATGGATACTGTACTATTTTTACGCCGGTCCGTCGTTCATATTTTACCCGCTGTTGGCGCTGCCGATAGATAGCACAGTGGTCACACCTCTCGCAGTGCCTGTGCCAAGTGGCAAAATATATCTGAGGTACCGGTGAAAGCGATAGTTGAAGGTGATCAGACAGTATCGATTCCATCTGTAGAGAAGATCAATACGGAGGAGGAATTATTGCTCAACATTGAGGTTTTTTCTTCTTGCTTCACTCTTCCCTTCCCTACCCCTCGCTTCACTGTTGACTGCTCCTCTAAGAGGCAGCGGTAAAATGTGCTCGCTGCGTTGGCGACTGCTCCTATTTGATTAGGTAGCGGTACAGACGATCCAGCTTCGTTTCACCGGCGACTGCTCCTTTCGTAGGCAGCGGTAAAAGGTGTTCGCTGCGTCGGCGATTGCTCCTAATCGTTTAGGCAACGGTACAGACGACCTCCCTTCGCTTGCCAGTGGCTGCTCCTCTTTGAGGTAGCGGCAAAGGCTTCCCTAACCATTTGCTTATTTTCCTTCTGAACTACGCCACCGGATGCCATGCCGTTCCAGCTGGTCCTACGATGTTACAAAAAAAAAAAACAAAAAAACAAAAAAACAAAAAAAAAAAATGTTAGCTCTACCGATTGTGCTACAACTAACCGGTGGCGATAAAACGTTAACTAAATAATTTAAATAAGTCCTTTTGTTTCAGGATTAGTTCATCTAGAAGCACTTGAAATGCTATCGAAACAGTGTCAATTAAAAATCCATACAATATTACTGGGTATGTCTGGTGATGGTCTAAAAGATCTTAGAGAGACATTAGATCAAGTTAAGGAATTGTGTGAATTGTCCGATGAAGAAGACGAAGAAAATGATAAAGACGAGGAAAACAGTGATGCTGATTTTGCTAAAAAGGTTTCTGATGCAATACAAATGATGGCTGTTCAAGTCCCACATACAAAACTTATTGAAGTAAGTATTTTCATTTGTTTTAAAAAATTAATTTATTACATTTTTTATAAAACCTTTTAATCTCTTTCAAAGTAAATCTTTATAATGCATCCTGCAGTTTGAAATTAATTCTATTTTATATAATAAATTTCACTAACCTTCTTTTTAAACTGCATCAAGTGTTATTTTTATTTTTACTTACACGTGTTTCGGTGGATCCATCATCATCAGAGTAAATAACATATAATTGAAACTGTGTTGTTTAGGTCAACAGCCGAAAGGCTGGTTTGAACCTCTAGAGGTTTTACTAAGTAAAACGAGGAGTGAGGTGGTTTACCATTGCCTTCCTCACTGAGTGGAAAAGTACGCTTATCAGCATGCCGGGCCCTCTGAAAAGCACATATTTTCCACTCTGTAAATGACAACTTCACTTCATTCACCACAGGGTCTGGCTGTACAATGAAATTCATTACTTTCAGAGGAGATAACTCTGATTAGTGTCTTTTACACCTCTACCTCTTCTGTTCTTAAATGATTCAGTCATTTAATTGACTGACCATGTGATAAGAAACAGAACTATTTATTTTAGCCCTGCAACGAACAGATTGAGTGTAAATAATTTGACACTCCACTTGTCTGTTATGGGCAGAATTGAAACTAAAAACTTTATTTATTAAAAATCTATAGAAGATGAGACATCTTCAGTCATTTGTATAAAACTCTCTTTTAAAGTATTTTGCGGTTCCAAGCTCCGTGTAGTTGCGGGGTGAAGGGTACGGGTGAGGTATAATGAATGAGTGATGCATGCTGGGAACCCTATTGTTCTATTACTCTGTTACAAAACATTTGTTTTTAAACTTTCCGTATTTAACATATTTGTTTGTATTAATTACATTTATTTATTTACATATTATGATATGAATTGGTAAGTTAAATATTATGAATCCGACCAAGTTAATAACCCGGTAGGTATTTGTTAAATTAATACGCCGGATGACGAGAATATTTTTTTAGTCTAGCTAGTACACGCTACCACTTCAAATGCATCAGCTGTGAAACACTAGTAACTCATTCATTCTCCCACTACTATAACAACGCACTGCATTCCTTTCAACTACACGGAGCTGGGACTCAATTAATACTCTTCATTGTATACAATGCACTTGTCCAGTCTTCTCTTTGTGAAGCGGTTATTACGGCCTCCGCATTATCAAAACAGTTTTCTTTTGCCCTATATGAATATCTGCCCATAACAGACAGGCGGAGAGTCAAATTTTTTACTCTCAATCTGTTCGTTGCAGGGCTAAAATAAATAGTTCTGTTTCTTATCAAATGGTCAGCCAATTAAATGACTGAATCATTTAAGAACAGAAGAGGTAGAGGTGTAAAAGACGCTAATCAGAGTTATCTCCTCTGAAAGTAATGAATTTCATTGTACAGCCAGACCCTGTGGTGAATGAAGTGAAGGTGTCATTTGCAGAGTGGAAAATATGTGCTTTTCAGAGGGCCCGGAATGCTGATAAGCATACTTTTCCATTCAGTGAGGAAGGCAATGGTAAACCACCTCACTCCTCATTTTACTTAGTAAAACCTCTACAGGTTCAAACCAGCTTTTCGGCTGATGACCTAAACAACACATATATGAATATGTAGGGAAAGAAATTATTGTGTTCATGTTGATTTTCGGAAACTGAGTTTTCCACTGGATATAAACAATTTCAGGCTTTCAGAACCCAGAATACATGTTATTAGCGATTGATCTGTGTGTGCGTGTGTGTGTTTGGCACTTACCCTATCTTGAAGAGAAGGCTGTGCTCTCGTATAAAATGCATTCTAGGGGGAAAAATGATATATAAAAATTAGAAATAAACAAAATTAATTTTTTTTAAGATATCAGCCTTAGTATGCATTTTATGGCAAAAGTGTATGTAATCAAATTTATAGAAAATTAAAAGTTCTACAACTTTTATTTAGAGCATTTTTCTCTACAGAGCCTAGTTTAGCACGAAAGAGTGATTTTCCGTATTTTAAGCCAAACTGAGGTTGATTTTCACTTAACGTCTTTCACTGATGATTAAAATAAGGTTAGTTTTTTGTTTATTTCTAATGTTTTATTACTTACAATCCAGCCTCTCTTAGTTTGCTCCTAATTAAACAAATAATGACGTCACTGAGCATGGGCATTATATCAAAATGCGTACACGCTGATTAAAAAGTAACAACAAAATACTTTCAAAAGTATTTAAATACAAAATACTTTTAAAAGTATTTTTATAAATGAAATTGTTAGGTCTATATTTTAT
Source organism: Catonia carolina (assembly GCA_035578175.1). Classification (NCBI taxonomy): domain Eukaryota; kingdom Metazoa; phylum Arthropoda; class Insecta; order Hemiptera; family Achilidae; genus Catonia; species Catonia carolina. The sequence continues at coordinate 45,593,451 of JAQMRL010000009.1, forward strand.
CATGACTGATGTTTTTAGTACTTTAAGTATTTATAATTTAAAAAATATTTAACTTAATAGAAATACAAAATCCGTAAAGTCGCAGACTCTAGCGTGCACCCTGTAGTAGGTGGCTTTTGTTTGTTGACAGTAGGAGCAAACTAAGAACAGCTGAACTGTAGGTTATATTGTTCATTATTTGCATTGACAAGAGAAAGTCGTGTGAGTGTTTCACACCAAATTTTTCTTATTATAATGAACTGTTGTTATTTTAGGTCAGTGAAGCTGTTACAAACTGGTTAAACAGTGAATCGGCGAAAAATTCAACACCGTCTGAAATACATCAAAAAGCTGTTTCATCAATGGCTGAATTTACGTCCGTCTCAATGGAAACATTCCATCGAATGGCTGAATTACTTCTGATTAAACAACATCACAGTACTGCGGATGAAGCTGAAAGTTTAACGCAGTTAGTATTGTTATTACTAAATAATTTAGCGTATTAGCACTTGTGATATTATCCTATTCTGGGATCAAAAGACTCAGTACAGTCAACTCCTGATTATCCGCGGAATTGGGTGGCACGAGTGCCGTGGATAATCCGTAAAATGACAAAAAAAAGTGTAGGCATATACAGTATATACGTTGTTGTTTAGGTCAACAGCCGAAAGGCTGGTTTGAACCTGTAGAGGTTTAAACTAAGTAAAACGAGGAATGAGGTGGTTTACCATTGCCTTCCTCACTGAGTGGAAAAGTACGCTTATCAGCATGCCGGGCCCTCTGAAAAGCACATATTTTCCACTCTGCAAATGACACCTTCACTTCATTCACCACAGGGTCTGGCTGTATAATGAAATTCATTACTTTCAGAGGAGATAACTCTGATTAGTGTATTTTACACCTCTACCTCTTCTGTTCTTAAATGATTCAGACATTTGATTGGTTGACCATGTGATAAGAAACAGAACTATTTATTTTAGCCCTGCAACAAACAGATTGAGAGTAAATAATTTGACACTCCACCTGTCTGTTATGGGCAGGCATATACAGTATATACGTATAAAATCTTTATTAATTTTTTGTTATTTAAAGTACATAAATATGTACAGAATGAAAACATTAACTTAAATTACAAAATATAACATTAAAATTTAAAATGTTGTTATTTATTTTTGTCCGTAAAAATGTTTGTTTACTGTATTTTTTTAAAACTAGTACATACAATGTATTTAGAGAAAAAAAACATAAAAATATTGTTTACTTACAAATGATGAGCAGAAGCTATGTTGTAATAGAAGTCACAACGTTTTAAAATAGTCAGTCATCTGCTTTTGTTTTTTTTGAGTTAAAACACTTTTTCTTGATTTGGGACAGAAATTTTCTCAACATAAGTTTGTCACAAAGCAAAGCGTGTGCTTTACAAATTTAAGCATGTGCTTTACTTAACAAAGTGCATATTTACAAATTTAAGTGTATGCTTTACTTCACGAAGCGCGTACTTCCTGTGCTGTACAAATTTTATCTTTAATGTTATCACATTACAAAAAATTTACTTAACATTAAGAAAAAAGAATGAAAAAAATTTCATCCGACGTGCGCGGATAATCTACCCGTAGATAATCGGGAGTTGACTGTATTTTGTAATCTCAGTTTTGTTGTATCTAATATTGCAATTATCAACAGGAACCACCCACTGTATCGTTCTGAGCAATTGATTAAGGATATTCAAGCGCTAGATGTTTGTTTACTATTTAATAAACCTACTCCAATATCTAGCCAGGGGGCTCTGCCCTCTCACATAGGCTACAGCACTCCAAAGAACACAATAAAGCAACTGTCAAAATTTGAAAATTTTTACTTTCTCTTGCCTATATAAATATATAGGAAGGAAAGTATTGTTTTCATGTCGATTTTTCACCGGATCTACACGTTTTCAGACCCCCTGAACCCATGATGAGTCTGTGGAAGCTGTAAAAGAGAAAGTGGCACGTGTTCTGAAGGAGCTGACAGAAGATGACTCCACTGTTTCCAACAATGGAAAATTTACATGGAGCGTTGTAGAGATAGAGAAGGAGTGTGTATTGAAGGTGGCAATAAGTGATTATGTATAAAATTAAAATTAAATTTTTTACAATGTCAGTCTCGTTATTTAATAGCCACGCCTCGTATAGCTTCTAGAACTGTTATGAAGAGAGTCATATGTAAGAAATGAAGTATCAGATGGAATGTAAGGTAAGGTAAATATAAAATGATTTTTTTATGTACACATAATAAAAACATTGAAATATATATTTTCTAACCACCAGAATACGGTAACATAAAACACTTACCAATGTTTATAGCGCTTTCGTGTATCTTGTACACATCTTCAGTAAATTAACATTTATTACAAGTCAAAATTTAAAACTTCCTGCTCCTACCATGGTAGATAAGGAATAGTCGATTCTTATATTTAAAACAGTCTTGCCAACTTAATCAGTTGATTGTCGTATTCAATTTGTGTGTTCATTAATTTCTCCCTGCTATTGTATTTATAAATATAATATTTTTCCAGAATTTCAATTTCATTTTGTTTGTTATTTATTTCTAATATTTCTAGATTATTTTTTATATTCAACATATTGTGTTTATTTTTTATCATGTGTTCAGTTACATTGGAGAATTTTCAATTTCCTTTTTTATAGTTAGAATAGTGTTCTGTAAACCGTTTTTTAAAAGATCTGGTGGTTTTACCACCAAACCTTTTAAAAAACGGTTTACAGAACACTATTATAAAAGGAAATCGAAAATTCTCCAATGTAACGGAACACATGATAAAAAATAAACACAATATGTTGAATATAAAAAATAATCTAGAAATATTAGAAATAAATAACAAACAAAATGAAATTGAAATTCTGGAAAAATATTATATTTATAAATACAATAGCAGGGAGAAATTAATGAACACACAAATTGAATACGACAATCAACTGATTAAGTTGGCAAGACTGTTTTAAATATAAGAATCGACTATTCCTTATCTACCATGGTAGGAGCAGGAAGTTTTAAATTTTGACTTGTAATAAATGTTAATTTACTGAAGATGTGTACAAGATACACGAAAGCGCTATAAACATTGGTAAGTGTTTTATGTTACCGTATTCTGGTGGTTAGAAAATATATATTTCAATTTTAAATAATACGGCTGTTTAAAAATCCTACATAGGATGTTTAATAAAATAATAATAAAAACAATATATTATTATGAATTCGGCTGCAATGATGCTTACTAAAAACTTAAATAATTATATTTTATTCATACTTTGAGATAATAGTATTTTTCCTTGTATTTCAGGTTAACAGGAACACTTTGTGCTCGCGTTTCAAGAATGGCTAGTAAATTTACTGTATTACTGTCAGAAAGTGATGACACCAAAAGTAACAATGGTATAATCACAACCATCTTTATGGAGGTTAGTATGTTTTATTTTTGTTTTATTTTTTTATTTTCTCTTGCCTATATAAATATATGGGAAGGAAAGTATTGTTTTCAAGTTGATTTTTCGAAATCAATAATATTTAACTTGAAAAAATAAAATTAAAACTGGTTATTAATGGCTAAAATAAGGTACAAAAAAAAAGAAATACAAACATCTGTTGGTCAGTTTCATATTCAAATAATTGGTTTAAAGGTTACCGCGCCCACGTGCTGGTCCTTAACTCGTTAACTTAATCATTATACATATTTCTATTAACACGTTCACTGCGGCCCGGGTGAAGCGATGTTATTTGCTGTGGCTGAACCGTCGCCTGCCGCATTTATATGTTCCCCGCACACAGAAGCACACAAGTCCGCGGCGCTTCATATCCTCATATTCTCTCTACAATTACAATTTCTCGTGTGTATTTTCATTCAATACTTTTATTTAATATTTATACGTGTATGTTTATGTATTTTACTATAGATAAATGTATTGTTTTTCGTTTTAAAAATACACACATAAAAGTATAAATATAAAATAAATGTAAAAGTCTGAATGTACTTTGCTTTTATCACGTAAACCTATGAGAAAAATTTAAAAACTTATAGGAATAAAAGGATAATAAGAGTTCATTATGGCACTCTTAGCTGAATAACTGCGGTGTGGCCAAAGGTTTTTGAAAAGTTGAAAGTAAGAAATATTACGGGCTACAGACAGCAGACAGATATCGGTACCTGTGACGGCTTTACAATTTTTTCTTGTTTTCAACAATATTTTATTACCCTTTCTGATCCCACGGCAGTAAGTCTTTCCATGGACAGGTAAAAATTCAATTCCAAAAATGGGGTCACCTAAGAAAAGAATTGAATAAGCCTACTAGTATACTGTTATAAGTAAATGACCCTGCCGCTTTGTGTGACTGCGCACGCCTCGTAGGCTCCTAAAATTATAAATACTAATAAAATATTTCTATAACCAATTTTTAAATGAGGCAAACATTTAAAAAAAAAATTAATACCTACTAGTTTCTTTAAAAAAAGTTAACTTTTGGTCTGTATGTACGAAAAAATAGGCTTACTAAAAAATAGCCTAAATTTAAAGCATTTAGGTATACATTCGTATACACATATTTATTTATTTAGTTGCATTTTTGCCACACTTAATATTTACTAAGTATAGTAAATGTTGCGTAATTGTAAGAAAAGTAATATAATGATATAACATTTTATTAATAACAAATAAAACAGCCTGTAAAACTCGAAACATAGAAGAAAATATATCAGGTTTTAAAACTCCACCAAAAAACACCGGTGACGTTTCTTCAGAAGCTGAAGGTATACTGGCATAGAATGAACCTTTTTTACGGCTGAACAATAAAAGAAATACAATTTACCCTAGCTGAACGCAGAAAGAAGAGATTATAAAACTGTATAAACGGACCACATATTCGTGGCGGCCCGCACCCTGGGACTGTTCAATACGCCACATAAGTATGGCGGCCGCACTGAACATTTTAATTGCCTATACGTGCCTTTTTCATGGTCTTTACAGTCATAATCTGTGTTCCCTCCATTCTTTCCCGCGTTCCTGTCTCAACTTGTGAAGATCCGTCTCCCACATCCTGCCTCTTTTTACTCACTTGCTATTGTAATGTCATGCTGAACAGTGAAGTGGTCGTTTGTCTATTAATTTCCCGCCTAACACGGCGTTGCTGTTTTGTCGTTATTTCTTCATGAACGTTATATATCGATGATTTACATTACTGTATTGTGTTTAGTTTGAACATTTCGTGTGTTTTCAAGCGTATCTTCGTTGGTTCTAAGTTAGCGTTCTTAGGGTCAACCGCATGGCAGCCTTGTCATCTACATTGTACCAGTGTTTCTTATTCGCCAAATTACCAGTTGTGTATCGTCAAAAGGACTTAATTACTGTCAGTAGTATTTATTCTATCCAGTTGATTATTATAATAGCTTGTCATTCCCTGTTCCATTGTAACGTATTTTCCTTGTCTTATGTAACCTTCCAACCCCTCCAAACCTTTATTTGCTTATTAGCCTTTATCTTTGGCTATTGAATTAAGGGGGTCACTGCATGAAAAAGATTTTTTTTCTCAATTTTCAGTTTTTTAGGTTAAAATATTCTCTTGAATTTCCTTTTTAAAATGAGACTACATTTTATAATAATCAGATGCATAGAAGTCGTACAAAAGGTATTTGTAATGATAACTACTTTTTGTGATTTTGGTAACTGGTGGTTACACTTTGTGCAATCAACAAAATGTAGACGTTTGCTTTATAATTTCCCGCTAGAATGAAATGGTAATGATAGTATTATATCGAATTGTAGATTGTGTCGATAGTCGATTATTATCATTTGGTTTACTGTTTGTTTATTTAAATCTTTCTAGCAGAAGATTTTATAGGTTATGCGTGATAATTTTGTAAACGTTTGTGTTTGGTCTTTGGTCCCAAAAAACGTTTTTGTTGGTCTGAAAACTACATTTAGGAGTACATGAAGCAGTTAGTACATTTAATGATGGCCACGTAGTAAAATGTATAACATTGAAACAAATAGGGATTGTACCAGGAGCAAACTTGATTGCAGCAATGAAGAAGTTTGACAAAAGGCGACTTGCCAAGTCTGAGAAGCAATTGTCCGAAATAGAAAAAAAAATAAGGCAGAAGAGATCTTTAACAAGAAGGAAACTAGAAGAACAGTTTGAAGCAGAGGAAGAAGCAGGTCCTTCATACAGTGCTGGTTGTTATTGACAAAAAAATAAATAAAATACTTTCAACTTACAGTGAGGAAAGTGATTTTTTAAAGTCAAAATATCCGTAAACTCATTTTTTTTTGTACTTATGACCCATTATCTCAGCTCCTATAAGAGATATTGACATGAAACTTTCAGGGTATCTCTAGTACACATATATACACATTTTAACACAGCCATTAAGTAGAAATATAATTCTAAATAAAGTTATGGTTCTCTAAATTATTATTTTCTGAGGTTTTATTGTAAGTAGTTAATTTTTTTTAAAATAAATTTTATTTATGAACAGAAAGGAAAGTCCTTCTGTTAAAGTGTGTAGGAAAAACCATATTTTCAAACAAAAAAAATTATCAAGATATCTTTTATAGGAAATGAGAAATCGGGTCAAACATTAACATGGAGTAAGATAGGCTGCAGTTACCCCCTTAAAAGATATGGTCCTCCTGAGCTATTGTTCCAGAAATCCGTAAGCAAACCCCACTATCTGTTCTCATCTTATTCAGGAGAATTCCAACTACAATATCACAGCTGCCGTTACAGTATGGGCAGCACTTCGCATATTTACTTTACACCATTCGTTTTTAGGCTCACTCGCCAGCCCCAACACAGATCTCAAGAGTTGTTATAAATTAAACAACCTACTTTAAAAATTAATGAATAAAAAAATTAATTTGTTAAAATTTTTTCTGATTTTCAGTCTGCCAACAGTAGTTCATACATTCAAGATGCATGCCGTTTAATAGTACCAGTTTTGCAAGTGGGTGCAGCTTCATGAATGGAAATATAATATTCTTCAACCAAAGAATGAAAGAAATGTGTTAACAATCATTGTCATTGTCAGTAAAAATAAATATTACTATAGTTTTATTAATCCATTGGTGTTTGTTTATAAATTAATCTATAAATGTTTTCATAAATATTTATTTTGTTGTATTATTACTGGTAATAATTTTTACGTCAGTTTATTATTGAACACTTTCACAGCTGAATATTATGCGCAAGTTAACCCTGTGCGGATGGAAAAAACCGAGTCAGAGCCTTTATACATGCAACAGTTGCATGGTTTGCACAGTGTGAAGAATGACCTGCGTGCAACTGTGGCGTGTTCAGTTCCAAAAGTATTAAATACATTCCAAATATTAATTTATAATTACATCTTATATGTTTTTATTGTTCAAAAATACAAATTGAAAATTTCACTTCATTTTGAAATCATTAATATAAAATAATTTTTGTCTAGAAAATTCAATGTCAAGAACGGTGTCAAAACATTCCTTTCAGCACGGTTTTTATTTTTGGGAAGAGTCAGAAGTTAAATGGTGCTAACCGGAGAGTAAGACAGATGTGAACAGAAAGGAATCATTTTTTGACCAAAACTTCATGGATCAGAAGCGAGATTTGGCATAGGGTGTTGTAATATACAGTAGCATGCAAATTAATCTGAACACAGATGTTAATTAATAAAAAGTAACTTGTACAAAAAAATATACGTACAATTTGTGAATATTTAGGATCTAATATGTTTCCCTTTATTTTTTATCACTTCACGTGTACAATTTGGCATAGATTCAATTAGTGTACTACAAAATGTTTAATTTTTTCGTCTCGAAACCATACTGAGATTATTGCTGCACAATGAGGTTATTTTTGTAGTAAAATCCACTTTTGAGAGTCGGTTTTTCACAATTGCCCAAAGATTTTCAACTGGGCTTATATCTGGGGAATAACCTGGTCATGACAACACTTTAATGTTTTCATGTTCAAAATAAATATTGTCACTTTCTTGGCAATATGACGTGGCGTTAAATTGTGTTGGAACACTCCATTGCCTTGTGGGAATTTCTTATGAAGTTGCAGCATAACTATTGACTTTAAAATTTTGATATATCCATCGCTTTTAACACACCGTCTACTGGAATTAATGAACAGGGGATTTCAAATCTAAAACAACCCCAAAACATTTTTTTCTTGGGATGTTTAACTGATTGTTGGATATGAGCTGTGTTCGGATTAATTTGCACGCTACTGTAGGAGGAAACCATTGGCAACTTTTCCCATAAATCGTTTTAAAAACATTCCAGAACATCTTGTAATATTCGGAATTTACATTTGTTCTCTTTGGATCAGACTCTGAGCGGATTGTGCCTTGACTTTTAAAAAAACAATGAGCATTACCTGTGCATTTGACGTTACCTAAAAGTACCTTCTTAGTTCGAGGTGATAATTAAATGAAAAGTGAAAATTATAATTTTCAATTCATTAATATTATTTGTAATGCAAAAGTGAAGTGAAATTTAATTAGCGTTAGTTTTCATACTTGTTTATAAAATGTATTGATGAATTATAGGGTGATTCAAAAAGAGCGCCGGTTTTGATATATCAAATTAAGAGATTTATTTTATTGAAAAACTGAAAATATATACATCAACAAGTTCATCTTTCCTTCCGATTTTATGTATGAAAAATGATGTCATGCATGTGTCCTCCTCTACTGCGCTGGCACGCATCAACTCTGTCCATGAAATTGGATATTACTGCACGACAAGTTTCGACTTCCATTTGCCCGATAACCCGTCGAATTTCCTCCTTCAAGTCATTGATGTTCTGTTTATTAACAAAACCGTTTAAGTGGAAGTGCGCCTCATCACTGAAAATGATTTTGTTTGCGAAGGTGTCATCATCCTGCCGTTTTCTCAATACCCAGTCAACAAACTGTCATCTCTTCTGGTGGTCTGCCACTTTCAAATGTTGCGTCAACTGAAGTTTATACGGGTGATATTGGAGATCGTACCGAAGAATTCTCCGTACAGAAGAACATCGTAAACCCAATTGTTGAGAACGGCGACGTATTGATTTTGCTGGGCTAACAGCCACACTATCACGAACCAACGCAACGTTCTGCTCAGTTTGGCCAGAACGACGACGTCCAGAACTTTTAAGGTCGACTGTTGAACCCGTCTCAAAAAACTTTTTCATGAGCCTGCGAACTGTTGATTCATTCGGTGCTTCATACGTCCTAGAGTACCGCGAAGTCGCCTGACAGTAGCCGCATAACTCTCTCCACTCTGGTAAAATGTTTTGACGATTAACACTCGTTGCGCAATAGTAAACTTCTCCATGGTTAGACACAGACTGCGAGAGTACTACACTGCGAACAAGAGAAACTACAACTGAATCGTCAATCGGAATGTTCTCCGAAATAGTAATGAGGTCTAACAATGTTGCCAACTGATAAACAAAAATTTACCAGCCGTTTAAAAACCGGCGCTCTTTTTGAATCACCCTTTATTTGCTTAGCATGTATATAACTTTTCCCTTGGTTAGAATAAATAAATAATTGTTAATATTCTACGAACGCCAATGGATTAAATGCAGCTAATCCTTTAAATACAATTGATTCTTGATAATCTAGATACTTAATAATTCGTTGATATTTAATTGATAATTTGATACACTGTTTAAAGTATGACTTGGGGTGGAAATAGAAGTCAGTTAATACAGGTGATCATAAAGTTGCACAAACCAAATGACAACAAATTGTTGTTAGATCTTGTTGTATCTAGCAATTACGTTCATCAGCATGTAACAACAATATAAACTGCATTATTATTTCTTGGTACCGTTCACCTGTGACAGTCTCCGAAAAAATATATAGGCCCAGCAATTCTCCGACGAGATACACCTTTACCACACCCCAAGTTTTTGTGAAGTAATGGCTGTTCGTGGAACACTTGTGGGTTTTCTGCAAACCGTATTCTGTAAGTTTTACACTTAACATATATGCTCAGATGGAACCAAGCTTCATCGCTGAAAAAATTTGTCAAGATAAATATGTCAATTCGAAACTCCTAAACCACTGACAATACTGAATTCATTCAAAAATAAATCTTTATAATGCATCCTGCGGTTTGAAATTATTTCTATTTCATATAATGAATTAATATAATAATTTCACTAACCTTCTTTTTAAACTGCGTCACCTTTATTGTAATTTCTACTTACACGTGTTTCGGTGGATCCACCATCATCAGAGTAAATGAAAAATTGAAACTAAAAAATTTTTTCACATTTATTTAAAATTTACAGAAGATGGTACATCTTCAGTCACTTGTATAAAACTCTTTTATACAAGTGACTGAAGATGTACCATTTTTAAAAACCATACCATTTGTACCATTTTGTATAAAACTCTTTTATACAAGTGACTGAAGATGTACCATCTTCTGTAAATTTTAAATAAATGTGAAAAAATTGTTTAGTTTCAATTTTTCATTTACTCTGATGATGGTGGATCCACCGAAACACGTGTAAGTAGAAATTACAATAAAGGTGACGCAGTTTAAAAAGAAGGTTAGTGAAATTATTATATTAATTCATTATATGAAATAGAAATACTGAATTCATTTCACCTTATCTGGTTCTTGGAGCATATGACTTGCGTTAATATGGTATGAATGTAATTTTAGCTCTTTAGTTGTCTTATGAACACTTCCATAAGATAGCCCAATCTAGTTAGACAGTTTTCAAAGAGACTTTCTTGGACAACAAAGAAGTACATTATTCATCATCTGCAGACTGTCGTCAGTTAAAACTCTTGGACCCCCGGTACATTTACGGTCATGCACACATTTTGTATCCCGAAAACTATTTAATAAACGACATATAATGGATTTCTTTGGCACATTAGCTTCTGGAAAATCTTCTAAAAAATCTTCTTGACACTTTGCGTATGATTTAGATTCACAGTAACTCACAACAATAAAGACGCGTTGTTCTTGCGTAAAAGACTAAATAAACTGCTTGGTGCCACCTCCACTGTTGCCCGGTGTCATGATCTAGCAGTGCTGCCACACATTGTACAATCAGACAAAAAATTCCCATATTCAAAATATATTTACAAATTTACCTGTCATTCCTACACGGCATTAAATATTGGGTTGCGCGACTTTATGATCACTTGTAGAACTGTAGATCATTTAAAACGTTTTCGAACTAGAAATTGAGTATATATATAATAAATTTGAATCCTGAAATTAAGCAGTATATGAATGACTTCATACCTTTAATTTCACTTTTCCCATATCAGTAGGGTAAATGAAATAAAATTTTACAGTATATTACCTATAAAAATTACACAATCAAAACGAACGAAACGAGAACTTCTTCGTTTTGATTAACCCTTTGAATGCTAAGGTCCGATTTTTTTGGATGTGAGGGTCCTCTGAAAAGTGCCAGACCCTTTCACATCGGATGTCAGTAAACTGTTGCGTAAATGGCTATAACTTCCGTATACACCGGTAAATTGCGTTAAATTCTGGCTTTATTATTAATGTAAATATGAACTTTCATTTTATGTCAATAGATTTTGCTATCATTTAGTTACATCTGTTTTACAAAGAGTTTATAGTTTGTGTACGTTTTTGTAAACACACGCGTCAAATGGCGGCTTCGTCGTTTTTATATATAATTATAGTATTTTAAATAATGTTGTGTTATACATCAATCTAATCAGAACAAAATTGTCTATAAAATGAAATACCTCGTGATAGTAAAGATATTTTTAGTTTAATACCTACTGGATGAAGAATATTACATGAACATCAAATTTGGGCAAATGAATATAGATATTTTAGTAAATAAAAATAAATTATCAATGAATAAATTTTTTTTTAACTGTGCTATTTATAAAGATAGGTTTTCTGCTAATTTCGGTAAAAGAATTAAGATAATATTTGTATTAGTTTTGATGAAATTAATTTTTAAAGGGAATAGTGTCATTAGCTTGCTTTTGACCTGGCATTTTTCACCAGTTCTCCACTGCAAGGCATGGCACTCAATAATACAAAAAAGTCAAGCTCTACATTAGATTTAAATGAATAAAAGATATACAGTACAACTTGGTTAATTCAAACTTGAAGGGAAATTGAAAAGGTTGAATTATCCAAAATTTGAATTAACTAACATATATGGAACGGTATTGTAAGTTAAAAAATCTGGTGTGAAACACTCACACAATTTTCTCTTGCCAGTGCAAATAATTAACAATAAACCTAACATTAGTAATAAAACATAAGAAATAAACAAAAAACTAACCTCAATAAAAATAACCTAATTTTAATCATGAGTGGAAGACGCAAAATGAAAATCAACCTCAGTTTGGCTTAGAAATACGGAAAATCACTCTTTCACACTAAACTAGGCTCTGTTGAGAAAAATGCTCTAAATAAAAGTTGTAGATCTTTTAATTTTCTATAAATTTAATTATATACACTTTTGTCGTAAAATGCATACTAAGGCCGAAATGTTAAAAAAATTGATTTTTCTCACGTTTTCGTGGGAAAAAAACAGAAAATCGCAAATTACCGCTAAACTAAGTGTTATACAAAAAAATTTTTGAAATAAAAGTTGTAGGTTTTTAAATTCTCTACAACTTTTATTATATACGTTTTTGCGCTAAAATGCATAATTAAGCCGTAATCTTAAAAAAACTTTGTTTTTACGTAAAAACAGCCTCACCAAGAATTTCAGCGAACATGACGCCTACCCTATCTTGTAGAGAATAAAAAGTTGAGTAAACAAGGCGATTTTTAAAAAAATCGTAGGACCAGTTTTTGAGAAAATCGCAAAAAAGTGAAAAATTATACGAATAAACTACTACTTCCGGTTGACCGATTTTGATGAAAATGTTCGTGTCGGGTCCGGTAGTGGTATGTAACTTAAGTTTCAAGTTTCAAGTTCGTACGATGTTCCGTTCTTGAGATATTTTGTATACACACACACACACACACACACACACACACAGACCAATCGCTAAAAACATGTTTTTTGGGTTCAGGGGGTCTGAAAACGTATAGATCTGGTGAAAACTCGATTTCTTAAAATCGACATGAAAACAATACTTTCCTTCCTATATATTCATATAGGCAAGAGAAAGTAAAAATTATGAAATTTTAACTTTTGTCATACTATGTACTAATAACAAAAAAAATAAAGTAGAACATCAATTTCATAGAAAACCCTGATTTATTTCAGTAATAAACTAGTAGAATGTATGTCAAACTACTTACATTTATGTTGTCGCTGACAAGGGCCGACGGCATGTGGCAAAACCTTGTTTAGAAAATTGGTGGCCCTGGAAAGGGCTGTTTAATTATCTTAGTGGCCCTGAAAAGGGCCGTTGTTGGCGGTCGGAAGCGGTGTTACGTCCCAGGTTCGTGAAATAAAATTCAAAAGCTTTTATCGAAAATCCAACTAGTGTTTTGTTTTATTCAAGAAAAAAAATCTTATCAGATCCAATGTTGAAATATTTAAAACAATTAAAAGTCTTAAAACAATTAAAATTCTTAAAAAAAATTAAAATTCTTTAAATTCAGTTGGAGTAATTATTAAATCTTCTAAAATACTTTCATCAAAATAAAGTTGAAAAAAATTAATAAATTATTAATATTTTGTTTTCTGTTTTTTTTTATAAAAAATTGTATATCACCTATCCCTTTAAAGTTTTAAAAGAGAGTAAGGACAACAATCCAATTTATTTAAATTAAGAAAATTGTCTTTTTCTTTTTTTTTTTGTACTCACATCTGACGTTGTGTAAATAAGATCATCTGGTGGTACATTGATGTTGATGCTGTAAGAGTGTTTATGTTTACGTTGGAATGTCGTTACGTGCGTACTGTTCGTTATGTTTTGTTTTGTTTTGTGCGTACTGTTCGTTATGTTTTGTTTTGTTACGTGCGTACTGTTCGTTATGTTTTGTTTCCACTGTCCGTTATGCGTTAGGTGTTCGTATGTGTATCTCCTATTACAATCCTATTACAATCTTCCCCTCCCCCCGGAGAGTAAAGAGAAGCACACAGTACGTGTAAGCAAAATAAAGGGGGTGAGTGTTAAAATGAAAAAGAGAAGATGAGTATGTAGCAGTTGTCGGCTTGAGATGGTAATATACATTCATTTGGGGCCCCATTCAATAAAACATTCAAACAACATGCAAACAGCATTTTTTTTTTTATTACAATCATCCCAAACTCGAGGATCGCTACAGACAGCACCTAAAAATAAATTATGTAATTTATGAGTATACTATTTAACTTTTTTAATATTAGAAATATGTTCTTTAGTGATATCTCCTCCTACAGTCTTACGAAGTAATGCTGTAACTGGAGTAGAGAAGCCGATGATATAAAAAGGTTCAGACCATCGATACGCCATTTTGGCACAAATATTTTTTCGTTTTGAACTAACGGGGTGAGTTTTTAGCAGAACTTTATCTCCCACTGAAAATGGATTGGGATGGCGTGTAGCATTATATCGACGTGCCATATCATTATGTGATTTAACTAGTTTTCTTCTAATATCACACATCATATTACTAGAGCGTATAGGATTTCTATGGAGGATATCTTGGATATTCCATGCTCTATCTAATGGAGTGTGAGCTGGAAAAGTATGCAATATGTCAAATGGGCATTTCCCATGAGCATTATGTTGAGCCATATTGAAAGCTAATTGAAACCAAAATAAAGATTTGTCCCAAGTTGCTTGAGTCTTTGCATGATACGCAATAAGGATAGACCTAAGATTTCGGTTTAAACGTTCTGCATGCGATGGTTGAGGGTGATAGGGTGAGAGGGTGGTTCGTTTTATGCCTAAATTGAAACAAAAGTTTTTAAACATTATGGAATTAAAATTTTTAGCATTATCTGTGACAATCAATCTTGGAATAGAATAACTTTGGAAAATACGTTTTAATTCATGTATAATAGAGGATGTATTAGTGTTTTTTAACGGGGCTAACCATGTGAATTTTGAGAAACTATCGACTACCACTAGAATATATTTATATCCTTGATTGGTTTTTGCTAGGCTACCGACGGTATCAATAAACAGTGTGTCAAATGGCGCTGTCGGAACTCTGGAACTGAGATTTCCCCATTTATAATTTATCCCAGGTTTGCTTCGTTGGCAGGTCGTACAAGCCTTGACTTTCAGAGGAATTTCTCGATATATAGCTGGCCAATAAAAATATCGTGTGATTTTGTGTATAGTTTTCTCAACACCTAAGTGTCCACCAATCTCCGAATCATGAAAATATTTAAATACTAAATCTTTTAAAGAGTCGGGAAGTACGATTTTGGTTGGATTATTATGTTTATTTTTTGAACATAGGACTCCTTTGGATAAACAAAATTTACTATTCCTTTGTTGTTTTTGTTGTAGGATAAAGGTATCCTGTTCCTGATGTAGTTTGACGTCTGTAAAAGATAGGGGGAATTGTGACAATAAACTATTAATATAAGTTATATCCTGCGGAATATCTTCGTTATTTAGATCATACATCCTCGATAATGCATCGGCAACATTATTATCTGAACCACGGATGTGATTAATTTTAAATTTAAAGACAGATATTCGGAGTAACCATCTAGCTAATCTACCTAACTGTTTTGGTTTGGAAAGAAGCCAGGCTAAGGCTTGATTATCAGTTTCTAAAAGAAATTCGCGATGTGTTAAATAGGTCCTGAAATGATCCGTTGCGAAAACAACTGCAAGACACTCTCTTTCATATGCTGAAAACTTTCGTTCTGCTTCTGTTAGTGTTTTAGAAGCATACGCTATAGGTTTCCTAGATCCTTCTTGTTCCTGAAGTAGGACAGCTCCTAGACCTGTATCAGACGCATCCGTCTGCAAAATGAAAGTTTTGGAAAAGTCTGGAATTGCTAATACCGGTGGATTAGCGATTGCCTGTTTGAGATCTTCAAACGCAAGTTTTTGAGCGTCGTGCCAGATAAACGGAGTGTTTTTGCGACGTAATTTATTTAGTGGTTCAATTCTATCAGCATAATTTTTGATAAATTTGGAAAAATAATTAACCATACCACAAAATCGATGTACTTGTTTTACTGTCATAGGCTGTGGGTACTGTAATATTTTTTGTGTCCTATTTGAGTCTATAGAGACTCCTTTGTACGACAATACATGTCCGAGAAACGGTATTTCATTTACAGCAAATGTCACTTTATCAGGATTAACTGTAATGCCAGCTTTCCGTAAAATTGACAATACTATTTTAATATGTTTAACATGCTCTGTAAAACTTTTTGAATATATTAATATATCATCCATATAATTAAATACAAATTTATATTTAATATTTTTGAATAATGTATTCATAAGGCGAGTTAAAACTTGCGCACCAGTCGACAAACCAAAAGGTAACCTTTCATATTCGTACAAACCATCTGGTGTACAAAATGCAGTAATTTGACGAGATTTTTCTGTCAATGGGATCTGATGGTACGCTTGTGCTAAATCTAACGTACTAAACCATCTTGCATTGGAAAACCATTGGAACGCATGATTTATATTCGGCAAAGGTTGTGCCTCTGAATCAATTATTAGGTTAACTTGACGATAATCTACAACTAGACGACTAGTTCCGTTTGGTTTCGGAATTAAAAATGCTGGGGAAGAATAGGGGGAAATACTTTCTCGAATTACCTTATCTTTTAATAATTTGTCAATTTGTTGTTTCATTTGAAACGTTTTTATCGGATTTAAAGGATAGGGTCTAGATTTAATAATTTCATTATTTTTAAGTACAATATCGTATTTCAATACATGAGTACAACCTAATTTAGTTGTAAGAACATCAGGAAATTCTTTACATAAATCATTAATTGTATTTTTAATATACTCACTTTGTTCCACGTTGTTAATTTGTTCTGGAGATAGGTCGGTTAAGTGAAATTGTTTACCTCTTGCCCAATCAAAAGTTATGAAAGATTTTGTTGGGTTAACTATTGCGCGGGTTGTTTGTAAAAAATTCATCCCGAGTATTATTCGGTGTTGTAATTTGGATAATATTTTAAAATTCACTTTCCATGATAATTTTTGAAGATTAACCTTAATCCAAATTTGTTTATTTATTTTTAAAGGAAATCGATCAGCTGTGAGACAAATTGTATTAATGTTTTCTTCCTCTATAATTGCCTTTTTATTTTTTAAAAATGTATACAGTTGTTGATTTATAATATTATGGGTGGAACCTGAATCGATAAGGGCATTAAATATGTTATTTTTAATTTTTATTGGTAATGTTTTTAAAGAATAATTACAATTTAACTTATTTTCTTTCAACTTTAAATATTTACTTGAATTATTTTTACAAATGCACATCATATGTTTATGGTCAGTACATTTGTAAACATTTAGTTTTTTGAAACATTATTATTTCCTTTTTGTTGTAAAAGTTTACAATTTCGTTTGATATGACCTAATTTATGGCAATAGAAACATTTTAAAGTGGTTGCAGGCATTTGTGATCTAACGGTGTTGTAAGTTGTATCTTTTAATATATTTTGTTTACCTCGTGAAGGTACCATGCTATTTATATCTTGTATTACGCTCGTATCACTTATTTTAGATACGCCGATGTCATTCAGAGTCCTAGCATAAACTCTCTCATAGACATAGGTATCTAGTTTATTGAAATCTTGTAAGTTACGAGGTTGGCCAATTATACCTATATGTGCGGCGTATACTTCATTTAAACCGGTTAAAATTATATTAATTAACTCACCTTCTGTTAGATCTAATCTTAATACCTCATGGTGTTCTAAAATTTCTTTTATGTATTCATTAAGTGTCTCTGTTTGCGACTGATTTCGGTACAACAATTTGAGTTTTAATATTTCTTTCATTTTTGGCGTTATTAATTTGTTGACTAAATCTCTATGAAATTGATCGAAATTATGATTATTTTTAATTGAATTCTCAAAGATTTGTTCAGTAAAGCCTGTCATAAATTGAGTTAACAATACTAAAGGTAAATCTACTGCATAGCGTTTCTGAATTTGTTTAATTATTTTGATATTTCGTACTAGTATATCAATATCACGTCCATCAGTTATAGTTAATTGCTTTAATTCATTTTCAATTGGATTTGCAATTTTCGTCCAATTGAAGTTTAACTCACGATTAAAATAGGCTGGATTATGATTACCTACTGCATTCGGTATTAATATATCAGGAGTTTCGTTTCTAAGAACAGGATTTTGCATTACTGGGGAATGTAAAATATTAATATGGTTAACACCAAAATTTTCTTGTTGATCAAGTAAGAAATCATTTCCTAAATGTGCGTTTTCAATATTTATGTTGTTTTGTTCTAAATTAGGCTCAATTTCGAAATTTTGTAACCTATTAAGTTTCCAAATATCAAATTCTCCCTTTAAATTTTGAAATCCTACAAGTTTATCTGGTTTATTAGTTAATATGAATGTTAATAATTTATTAAGCCTATCATCAAATGTTTCGGCATTATACTTTTCTACTTCAGTTAAATTTTCTAGGTTTCGTAACTTTACCAAATAGTTTTGACACTCCGTCAGTTGTTTGTCTATGTCAAACCTATGTAGCGTAGTTAAGTCAATTTGTCGTCTATTATTTAAGAGTTTTTGTAACCTTTGTCTTTTTTGTCTTACGTTTCCTGTTGTTGTACTTTTTCGTATTCGTAATTGGAAATTAACGTTTGTTTCGTCTAATTTAGTGGGGTCAAGAATTGGTGCTACTTGTCTATCCATGTTTCTACCTGTTTATTGTTTTCTGTAATGATGACTATTTAAATGTATGTAAACAATGCCTTACCAGATAATTTCAATACACTTGCCAGATGTGAGATTGTTACGTTTTTTGAAATTGTTATTGATAATTGATTTTTATGAATTTTAGAAGATTTATTGATGTTATTTATTGAATTTTTGTTTTAGTTTTTATGATATTCTGATTTATATCCTGGTTTATCCTTGTCGTATCTTGGTTTATCCTTGTTTTATCCTGGTTTATCCCTGTTTTTATCCTGGTTTATCCTTGTTTTGTCCTGGTTTATCCTTGTTTAATTTCCCGGTCGATGCACCATTTTTGTTACGTCCCAGGTTCGTGAAATAAAATTCAAAAGCTTTTATCGAAAATCCAACTAGTGTTTTGTTTTATTCAAGAAAAAAAATCTTATCAGATCCAATGTTGAAATATTTAAAACAATTAAAAGTCTTAAAACAATTAAAATTCTTAAAAAAAATTAAAATTCTTTAAATTCAGTTGGAGTAATTATTAAATCTTCTAAAATACTTTCATCAAAATAAAGTTGAAAAAAATTAATAAATTATTAATATTTTGTTTTCTGTTTTTTTTTATAAAAAATTGTATATCACCTATCCCTTTAAAGTTTTAAAAGAGAGTAAGGACAACAATCCAATTTATTTAAATTAAGAAAATTGTCTTTTTCTTTTTTTTTTTGTACTCACATCTGACGTTGTGTAAATAAGATCATCTGGTGGTACATTGATGTTGATGCTGTAAGAGTGTTTATGTTTACGTTGGAATGTCGTTACGTGCGTACTGTTCGTTATGTTTTGTTTTGTTTTGTGCGTACTGTTCGTTATGTTTTGTTTTGTTACGTGCGTACTGTTCGTTATGTTTTGTTTCCACTGTCCGTTATGCGTTAGGTGTTCGTATGTGTATCTCCTATTACAATCCTATTACAGCGGTAAGCCAGCGTGGTGGAAGCGGAGTCCAAAGAGTGACAGCTTGTGGGCCAGGGCAGTCACTTAAATCCCCCTCCGGCGAGTCCACTTCATAATGGAGGGGAGGCACTGTGCGGCAGGCAGGTACTGGGACCGCCTGCAGATGCTAATGCAGGTAGGGGATTTGGTGACAATGTATAAATTATAGTACCAGATATACGGCATGTCCAGTATTTATTACTGAAATACAGTACTGCTAGTTATTGAATCTATTAAACAAAACTTCAAAACACAATTGTCCACTTTAGGATATTCTGCTGATCTTACCCGCTTTCGACTTTTTCCGTTTTTTTTATTCGTTTTCCATAATTTTGTTTTATTTTTTAAGAAAGGTGACAAAGTGTTCAGTAAAATCCTGTATTTTTACTTTCTCTTGCCTATATGAATATATAGGAAGGAAAGTATTGTTTTCATGTCGATTTTTCGAAATCGAGTTTTCACCGGATCTATACGTTTTCAGACCCCCTGAACCCAAAAAACATGTTTTTAGCGATTGGTCTGTGTGTGTGTGTGTGTGTGTCTGTGTGTGAACAGAATATCTCAAGAACGGAACGTCATACGAACTTGAAACTTGAAACTTAAGTTACATACCACTACCGGACGCGACACGAACATTTTCATCAAAATCGGTCAACCGGAAGTAGTAGTTTATTCGTATAATTTTTCAGTTTTTTGCGATTTTCTCAAAAACTGGTCCTACGATTTTTTTTAAAATCGCCTATTTTACTCAATTTTTTATTCTCTACAAGATAGGGTAGGCGCCATGTTTGCTGAAATTCTCGGTGAGGCTGTTTTCACGTAAAAACGTTGTTTTTTTAAGATTACGGCTTTAATATAAATTTTAGCGCAAAAACTTATATAATAAAAGTTGTAGAGAATTTAAAAACCTACAACTTCTGTTTCAAACATTTTTTTGTATGACGCTTAGTTTAGCAGTAATTAGCGATTTTCTGATTTTTTCTCACGAAAACGTGTGAAAAATCGATTTTTTAAAGATTTTGGCCTTAGTATGCATTTTACGACAAAAGTGTATATAATTAAATTTATAGAAAATTAAAAGATCTACAACTTTTGTTTAGAGCATTTTTCTCTACAGAGCCTAGTTTAGCGTGAAAGCGTGATTTTCCGTATTTTTAAGCCAAACTGAGTTCGATTGTCATTTTGCGTCATTCACTCATGATTAAAATAAGGTTATGTTTTTGAGGTTAGTTTATGTTTATTTCTAATATTTTATTACTAATGTCAAATTATATTGTAAATTATTTGCATTGGCAAGAGAAAGTTGTGTGAGTGTTTCACACCAGATTTTTTAGCTATGTGTCACTTTTGTTTTGTACCCCGTTCCACATCTTAAATCACTTTAACTTTTCTGTCGAAAGTTAAACTCTGGTACAGACCATGCTTAGCTGTTGTTAAAATGAAATTAACCGTACTGCACATAAACTCTTAACTGAGTTAAGAGATAGAGTTCTTAATGAATGTACTGTACCTAGTTTACAAAAAATGTTTTTTTTTTTTTGTCATCAGTCTCTCGACTGGTTTGATGCAGTTCTCCAACCTGTCTATCTTGCGCAAGTCGTTTCATATCTACATACCTGTAACACCCTACATCTTTTGTAATTTGCTTTATATATTCTAATCTTTGCCTCCCTCTACAATTTACTCCCTCAATGTTACCCTCCATTATTGATAGCCCAATACCTGGATGTCTTAGGATATGCCCCACTAGCCTATCCCTTCTTTTGGTAAGATGCTTCCATATACTTGTTTTTTTCATCCACTCGCCTAAGAACCTCTAAATTACTTATTTTGTCCACCCACCTAATCTTTAACATTTTCCTATAACACCACATTTCAAAAGCTTCTATCCTCTTCCGTTCTACAGCCCCTATCACCCACGTTTCACTTCCGTATAATGCTACACTCCAAACATAATGTTTTAAGAAATTTTTCCTAATCTGTAAATCAATGTTTGTAGTCAGTAAGCTGTTTTTCATTTCAAAGGCTTTTCTAGCTTGAGCAATTCTACTCTTGATATCACTTGTGCTTCTACCATCCTTTGTTATTTTACTCCGTAGATAGCAGAATTCCCCAACTTCCTGTATGTTTTCGTTGCCTACTTTTAAATTTCCCATCTCTTCTAAACCACTCTTGCTGCTGCACAACACTTTCGTTTTGTTCTTATTAATTTTCATGAAGTAATCCTTCCTCAAGATCTCATCCATTCCATTTAAGGCATCCTCTAGTTGATTTTCCAAAAAATGTTTTTTCAAAAAATGTATAACACAAATTCCTAACAGCGTATGCACTTTTGTCTCTACAGTAAGCATACTATACTGTGACTTAAAACTGTTTAAGAATGAGGATGTAAATTTATCTGGGGAAATCCGAAACTGATCATACAGTGTAACTCTCTGTGAAAGTGAAACTCATTTTAAAATGTTCAAAGCCAATACGGCGTACTGGCTAGAATTCCCTAGATTAGCCTACTCACACATTAATAACTAACTGTTGGCTATTTTCAACCCAAACGCAGCAGGTAAAAAATTTTTTACCTGTCTACAAAAACCATAGGTAAACAAACATTTATTTTTTCTTTTAAAAATTTTGAATTAAACAAATAACATATTTTTAAACTTTGAATTTGGCATTCCATTTTTAATATGCTTTTCAAGGGGAATACGAGTACATTCGATCAAATTATATAAGTTCAAAATAACCAAGTTATAGTGTATTTTCATTTTTTGTGTATTTTAAGTAACATTCATGATTTGGATTAAGGAACGATTGGTTTGTACTAGCTTTTTTTAAAAGGATTGATGTAATTTTTTTGTCCTATCATATGAACCATTAAGTTATCAATTTTTTTTAAATGGAAATTAAAATTCAGTTTATCAAGAATCAACTTGTTTTAAAATATTAAATTATTCGGTAATTTTATCAGTGTTTTTTTAATTTAAACTCACACGTCTAATAATAATTCAGTGCACATTTTCAATTTCTAAACTTATGTCTACGAAATACCATGTTACAATAAATGTGCTTTATATAATCTGTAAATTTTAAAAAGTATTTGACAGGTAAAATTGAAAATCATGAGTTTTTAAAATAATATTAGTGTTTTTTATTAATCAGAAAAAATTTATTGGAAAATTTAAAAAAAAAATTTTTCGTAACATTTTTACTTTAAAATGTTCTTTTTACAGAGTAATTTTTATGTATGGAAACAGCTTTATATTTTGTAACTGATAGGTACTTGGGGAAAGAATCTTATGCGGATCTTTGTATTTTTAAAACACCAACTTTATGGTAGTTTTGAAAATTTTTGTCCTCCGTATTGGATTAAATTTTATATTTTTAAATAGGATGGTGGTCATGTGACATGTCGTTTCAATGTGAAATTTCAAGAAAAAAACTATGGCGCAAACCGTTTTTTATAGATGCCTTCGTTTTTGAGTTAAAAGCATTCAAAGTTGGAATTTTGGGACACAATTTTCCCAAAATTGTAACTTTGAATGCTTATAACTTAAAAATGAAGGCATCTGTCAAAAAATGGTTTGCGCCATAGTTTTTTCTTGAAATTTTACATTGAAATGACGTGTCACATAACCACATGCCATTTAAAAATATCAGGTTGAATCCAATATGGCGGAAAAAATTTCAAAACCACCAAAAAAGTTGGATTTTTAAAGCTAAATTTTAATAACTTAGTTATTAGATACTTTATGATTGAAAAATGCAGTAAAGTAGTTTATGCCGTGCATTCTACCTTTTTTTATTGCTAACAATATTTTTCCAAAATTACAACTTTGATTGCTTATAACTCAAAAACAAAGACATTTATCAAAAAACGGTTTGTCCTGTCACCATCACCCCTTCTAATTAATCATTTACTGTGTTGCCGGCCTTCATTGCTTCTCCCGGGCCTTTTGGCGGCGTACCGACAAACCTTTCAGCTGCGTACCGATGGAGGCCTTTATCATCAAGGCCGAGCCAGTAACTGCCTCTTATCACAGCGCTCTCTGCGACTATAAAAAGAGCGCTCCACTGAGCCGAGGGATTCAGTTTCGATCCAGACACAGAGAGATTCACTTCCACCAGTCTACAGCATCGACAAGACGTCCACCACGGCACATGGCTACAGGACTCCAGCGAAGACTAATCGACAACCCAGCAAGAGAGGAGATGGATGGTGCTTCTGCTCGCCAACTTGTCACCGTAAGCCGTCGACCAGACCGTCATCGCCTGCTGATGCAAGTGATGCCCACAGCAGTCCCTCGACCGAGCCTTACGCCCACCGGATTCGATGAAGCGGCCATTGACGCACTACTGCGAGGGAAAAAGATGATGTCTCCGCTGGACGACGACATGCCGTGTCACCCAGCTCCTCAACCGCCATGACGACTACGACTGATGCTTCCCATCAAAACGACCACCGCTTAAACGGGTCTTTTCAGGGCCACCAAAATGCAAAGCTTTAAACTCGCCACTCAATGTCACCATCCGGTGACAGTCCCATAGTTTTTTCTTGAAATTTTACATTGAAATGATCTGTCACATGACCACCATCCCATTTAAAAATATAAAGTTAAATCCAATATGGCAGAAAAAAATTTCAAAATTGCCATAAAGTTGGATTTTTTAAACTACACAGATCCGCATAAGCTTCTTCCGCCAATTTCATCTCAGTTACACAATATAAAACTGTTTCCATACTTAAAAATTACTTTGTGTATGGTATATATGGTAAAAGATTATGTTGGTGAGAAATTTTTGATACTTAAATTTCAACTGGTCTTCTCTTATCATGAGATCACCTCTTGAAGGCCAAAAATATGGTTTTACAAAAAATTGTCTCTTTGTTTATTCATATGCTATTTATTCGTAGGGTATCCGCACAGTGAAGGCTGAAATTCGAATTCTGACAACAAGCGCTGTACGACTTTCAAAATTGCCAATATCTTTAGATCAGAACACTCTCAGTGATGGCGTATGGTGACGCCAACTTCCTGCTTAACTGAATTAGATTATTCAAAGGAATGAAATGTTTATTCTGGTTTTTAGATTCTAGCATTATCGGTTCGTAATTTTTTTATTTATTTATTCTTTAGTTTACTCGTAGTGCAACTGGCTTCTATGCTGAAGTCCTGGGTTCGATTCCCGGTCAGGCCTGGCATTTTTTAATCACTCATTTTCATATATCATCATTCTCCACCGTCTGCATTAGCAGAAATTACAAAACGGTCAGATGTAAAACAAAAAAAAAAGACTAGACAAAATATATGGATGCGAAGACTTTAATTTCATAAGTTTGTTTTTAATTAGATATTTTGTATGATTTCCTTTCTAAATAATTTAATTAAAAAACCAGTCACGGTCTTACATGTTGAAAGCCAATAGCTGGCCACTGATGTAGAGATTTATCAGCAGACTTAACCATTATGGTTAAATCTGGAGAGTCAAGTTTGTACGGATTAAATTTTGACACACTTTAACATGTAAAGGTAAGTCTGCGAATAACTCGGCGCGGTTAAGTCTGGACGGACATTGCGACAGTCCAAACCCATGGCACTCCACTAACTAGTGAATCAAGAAACCCACGATGAAGTCCGTGTGGCCACATCTGTACAAACTTAACCGCTCGTTGATGGGCGAAAACTGCGCATAAATCCGTGAACTTCCCAGGTCCTTGGACTGTTGGCCAAACCATCGGTCCAAAAGATAAGTTGGACGGTTTATATCTTGTCTTGTTTTATGTGATGAAAGTGTATAAGTGTTTTTGTAACATGCTTAGTACTAGAAAGAAACAGGCTTTATGTTGCTATGCTGCATATGCATTTTACTGAAAATGCACCAAGAGAACGATTTAAGTGGGTTAAAAACGGGTTAAATATGAGAAATCGTATTGGCCACATGGTGCTACTAAAAGAATTAAGACATAATGAGCCAGACGATTTTCAAAATTATTTACGAATAGATGCACTTTTGATTTTCTGTTATCTCTGCTCAGAAATAGTCTTACAAAGAAAGATACAATTATTAAAAAAGCAATTCCCTGAGGAAAGTTTAACAGCAAAATTAAGATTCCTTAATGTCGAAAAAAGATTTTTTCTTGTTAATGTGCTTCCGAACCGAACTGACTTGAGTACAGCTTTGCATGTGGTGGTGCAACACACTTGCTAACATTCTTCTTCTTCATGTAGCATCTCCATTACGAAGGTGTGCTAGCATCATGGCAATCCTGACCTTGGAAACTGTAGCTCTAAATAGGTCGATGGATGACAAATTAAACCACTCTCGCAGGTTCCGTAGCCAGGAGGTTCTTCTTCTTCCAACCGATCGTTTGCCCATAATCTTTCCCTGGATGACAAGATGAAGGATTTCATATTTTGGACCTCTCAAGACATGGCCGAGGTACACCAGCTTTCTCTTCTTGATTTCGATCATCACTTCCATTCCCTTCTGCATCCTCCTTAGGACTTCCATGTTTGTGACTCTCTCTGTCCAAGATATTTTGTGCATCCTTCTGTAAACCCACATCTCAAAGGCCTCAAGTCTTCGTTCACATTGCCTATTGGTAGTCCAGGCCTCTGCACCATAGTACAGCACCGGAAAGATGTAACAGATGCAAACTTGCTATCATTAATGGGAGAGATTTCTCCATGGTTTTAACTGCACAGATATCTGTAACAGTCTAGTCCAGCGCGTTACGAGAGCCATTAACACACAGTTATTTACAGTTTTTCAGGAACGTACGCAAGTTTGCTGATAAATCTTTACGTCTAGTGGCCAGCTATTTAGAACTTGAAACTGGTATTTTTTTCACATCTGTTTGAATCACCAGTGAAAGGGGAGAAATATGACCTGAGAATAACTGAATTTGTATAATAAGAAAAAGTAAATGAAATCAATTCCTTTAAAAAAAATTACAATATCTTTGATTTTTGAAAGGTTTATATTACTTTCTCTGTATAAATAGACTTAAAAACTAAACTATGTATAATAGACTTTATATGTATAAATACACTAATCAGAGTTATCTCCTCTGAAAGTAATAAATTTCATTATACAGCCAGACCCTGTGGTGAATGAAGTGAAGGTGTCATTTGCAGAGTGGAAAATATGTGCTTTTCAGAGGGCCCGGCATGCTGATAAGCATAAGTTTCCACTCGGGAAGGCAATGGTAAACCACCTCACTCCTTGTTTTCTTAGTAAAGCCTCTACAGGTTAAAACCAGCCTTTCGGCTGATGACCTAAACAACAACAACATGTATAAATAGATGTGGTATTATTTCTTGGATATCTGTTGTAATAATTTTTAATTATTCTGAAAAAGGAATGATTAAAAGATGTCATGCTGATGGATTTCTCATACAACTACAAAAAATAAAAGGTATCTTCATTTTACCAATCAGGAAATTTTTTCTTTAAAATTTAAAAATTATCTAACACCATATAGCCGATGTTACTCAGGAAGCTCTAAGCTTTTCAACAGTGGAATAATTTTTTTAAATCAGTTGAGTTGTTTCTAAGATTATCTCACGCAAACAAAAATTACTTTTTTACAATATTGGTCTGGATATAATTTAGGAGAATGAAGTGAAGGTGTCATTTACAGGGTGAAAAGTTTATGCTTTTTAGAGGACCATGCTTGGTGATAAGCATAATTTTCTACTCAGTGAGAAAGACATTGGCAAACCACCTCATTCACTCGTTGTTCGTAGTTTTTAAAGCCTCTATAGGTTCAAACCAGCCTTTCGGCTGATAAATTAAACAACATAATTTAACATCATGATTTACAGTGTTGTGTTTGTGAGAAAATGAGTGTAATTTTCTGACATATTTTGTTTGTATTGTTTTCTCAGTGGCAATACAAAATCTGTATTGTATATACTTTATCTGTATATTATATTCTTGTAAATTAATGTTATATTTATAAAATACGTATTGTAATAGATTTTTAATTGTTTTATTAATCCATTTTATTCTATTAAGTCTTTTTATATTTGTCGTACAATCATTTTATTGTTGAATATCTATTTAATAAAATTAAACGTGTTATTTACATGACTTATTAATATTGTATTATTAAATTTATAAATAAAACTTATTATCAAAAATATTTTATATATTTTTTATATTTTGTTTAACATTATCCTGTGTATTGTTCAGAATTATACAATAGTGAAAAACGACCAATAGCTGAAAACATGTTTTTTTTGGTTTAGGGGTCTGAAAATGTGTATATCCAGTGAAAAATTTGACATGAAAACAATACTTTCCTTCATATACGAGGTGTGGCAATTAAAAAACGAAACTGACGTTATAAAATATTTAATTTTAATTTTATACATAATCACTTATTGTTACTTTCAATATACACTCCTTCTCTATTCCTACAACACTCCATACGAATTTTCCATTGTTGGAAAAAGTGCCAGAAGTCATCTTCTGTCAGCTCCTTCAGGACACAAGCCACTTTCTCTTTTACAGTTTCCACAGACTCAAATCTTGTCCCTTTTAATGCAGATTTCGCCTTAGGGAACAGGTAGAAGTCATATGGTGCAAGATCTGGTGAATAACGTGGATGTTCTAACACTGGAATGCTGTACTTGGCTAGGAACCTCTTGGCAGATAACGCGAAATAAGCTGGCGCATTGTCTTGGTGGAGAACCCATGATTTGTCCTTCCTCATTTCAGGGCGTTTTTTCCTTACTCTTTGACGTAGTTTAGAAAGTACCTCAAGGTAGTAATATTGATTAATTGTTTGACCTTCAGGAACCTAGTGAAGGTACACAATCCCATGGATATCAAAAAACCAGTCATCATTGCTTTAAATTTTGACTTGCTCATTCGAGCTTTTTTTTGGCTCTCGTGAAGTTCGGCTCTTCCAGTGTATGGATTGGCATTTCGTTTCCGGATCATAAGTAAACAATCACATGTTATTATCTTCTACCTGTTCCCTAAGGTGAAATCTGCATTAAAAAAAACAAGACTTGAGTCTGTGGAAGCTGTAAAAGGGAAAGCGGCACGTGTCCTGAAGGACCTGACGGAAGATGACTTCCAGCACTGTTTCCAAAAATTGAAAATTCGCATGGAGCGTTGTAGGGATAGAGAAGGAGTGTATATTGAAAGTGACAATAAGTGATTATGTATATAATAAAAATACATAAGATGTATTAAACAAATTATTAATTGGTTAAAAAAAAATTAACAAAAATGTTTATGCTTAGCTTTTCAATATTTATAATAGATAACAACAAGAATGCAACGTTACATTCCATAGAAAAATTTAATAGTTTAATTTTAATTACTGTTTAAATATTACATAAATATAGATTTGCAATAAATAATAATTAAAGCATGACATTAAATCTTTAAAATAAATATCATTACTGTAGTTGTAAATTAAAACTTTAAATAAATATATAAAATAAATCAAAGAAAATTCATGAGCAAATAAAAATTTTGTATGTATTTGAAATACCAAATAAAATTAGATAAATAATAATATAATCTTTCATTTTGTTTAATTCATGCAAATATTTACATATTTTAATTTAATTTAAATAATATTAAAATATGTTTGGTATGTAATAATATTACAAAATTTTAGATAAGTGAATTATTCAATTCTTTGTTTACTTTTGCATAACATTTTTTTTACTTTCTCTTGCCTATATGAATATATAGGAAGGAAAGTATTGTTTTCATGTCGATTTTTCGAAATCGAGTTTTCACCGGATCTATACGTTTTCAGACCCCCTGAACCCAAAAAACATGTTTTTAGCGATTGGTCTGTGTGTGTGTGTGTGTGTGTCTGTGTGTGAACAGAATATCTCAAGAACGGAACATCGTACGAACTTGAAACTTGAAACTTAAGTTACATACCACTACCGGACGCGACACGAACATTTTCATCAAAATCGGTCAACCGGAAGTAGTAGTTTATTCGTATAATTTTTCAGTTTTTTGCGATTTTCTCAAAAACTGGTCCTACGATTTTTTTTAAAATCGCCTATTTTACTCAATTTTTTATTCTCTACAAGATAGGGTAGGCGCCATGTTTGCTGAAATTCTCGGTGAGGCTGTTTTCACGTAAAAACGTTGTTTTTTTTAAGATTACGGTTTTAATATAAATTTTAGCGCAAAAACTTATATAATAAAAGTTGTAGAGAATTTAAAAACCTACAACTTCTGTTTCAAACATTTTTTTGTATAACGCTTAGTTTAGCGGTAATTTGCGATTTTCTGATTTTTTCTCACGAAAACGTGAGAAAAATCGATTTTTTTAACATTTCGGTCTTAGTATGCATTTTACGACAAAAGTGTATATAATAAAAGTTATAGAAAATTAAAAGATCTACAACTTTTGTTTAGAGCATTTTTCTCTACAGAGCCTAGTTTAGCGTGAAAGCGTGATTTTCCGTATTTTTAAGCCAAACTGAGTTCGATTGTCATTTTGCGTCATTCACTCATGATTAAAATAAGGTTATGTTTTTGAGGTTAGTTTATGTTTATTTCTAATATTTTATTACTAATGTCAAATTATATTGTAAATTATTTGCATTGGCAAGAGAAAGTTGTGTGAGTGTTTCACACCAGATTTTTTTTATTAAGTTGAGCTGAAATTTTATTATATGAGGTGTGGCTATTAAATAACGAGACTGACGTAGTAAAAAATTTTATACATAATCACTTATTGTCACTTTCAATATACACTCCTTCTCTATCCGTACAACGCTCCATGCGAATTTTCCATTGTTGGAAACAGTGCTGGAAGTCATCTTCTGTCAGCTCCTTCAGGACACGAGCCACTTTCTCTTTTACAGCTTCTGCAAACTCAAATCTTGTCCCTTTTTTAGCAGATTTCACCTTAGGGAACAAGTAGAAGATAATAGCATGTGATTAAACGTGATATTTTACTTATGATCTGGAAATGAAGGGCCAATCCATGCACTGGAAGAGCCGAATTTCACCAAGAGCCAAACAAGCTCGAATGAGCAAGTCAAAATTTATGTAAAGCAATGATGATTGTGTTTTTTTTTATATCCATGGGATTGTGTATCTTCACTGGGTTTGTGAAGGTCAAACAATTAATCAATATTACTACCTTGAGGTACTTTCTAAACTACGTCAAAGGTAAGGAAAAAAATGCCCCGAAATGTGGAAGGACAAAATCATGGGTTCATCACCAAGATGATGCGCCAGCTCATTCCGCGTTATCTGTCAAGAGATTCCTAGCCAGTACACCATCTCAGTGTTAGAACATTCACCTTATACACCAGATCTTGCACCACGTGACTTCTACCTGTTCCCTAAGGTGAAATCTGGATTAAAAGGGACAAGATTTGAGCTGTAGAAGGTGTAAAAGAGAAAGTGGCACGTGTCCTGAAGGAGCTGACTGAATATGGCTTCCAGCACTGTTTCCAAAAATGGAAAATTCGCATGGAGCGTTGTAGGGATAGGAGGAGTGTATATTGAAGGTGACAATAAGTGATTATGTATAAAATTAAAATAAATTTTTTACAATGTCAGTCTCGTTATTTAATAGCCACACCTCATATACCAATCATAACGTAAATCTTATTGAGTTAATGTGGGCTCAAGTGATGGATTACATGGCTACAAAATAATAAAACATTGAAGCTCTAAAAAATAACAATTTTTATTAAAATTGGGGTTTCTAAATTACTGGAAAAACTTTATAGCTCATGTGGAAAAGGAGGAGATACACATGTAGTATTCAGTTTTTTTGAGTGAATTTCAGATAGAAAAACTTGTTGTAAATTTGGAACTTGATACAAGTAGTGACAATGAGGATGATGTCTCATCAGATGAAGTATCATCCGGTGTAGAAGAATTACAGTAAGGTAACCTTTTACAGTACTTTGTTTACTATTAACAACCTCAAGCCTAGTTATAATTATTATAAGAATGTTAATTAATTATTATAAAAAAAAAATCTGGTGTGAAACACTCTCACAACTTTCTCTTGCCAATGCAAATAATGAACAATATAACCTAACATTAGTAATAAAATATAAGAAGTAAACAAAAAACTAACCTCAATAAACATAACCTTATTTTAATCTTGAGTTAAAGACGCAAAATGAAAATCGACCTCAGTTTGGCTTAAAAATACAGAAAATCACTCTTTCATGCTAAGCTAGGCTCTGTAGAGAAAAATGCTCTAAATAAAAGTTGTAGATCTTTTAATTTTCTATAAGTTTTATTAAACGCACTTTTATCACGTTCTATTTGTCAAATGCATGCTAAGGTTAATATCATAAAAAAAATCAATTTTTTACATGTTTTCGTGAGAAAAAAAACAGAAAATCGCTAATTACCACTAAACTAAGTGTTATAAAAAAAAATGTGTGAAATAAAAGTTGTAGGATTTTAAATCCTCTACAACTTTTATTATAAAAATTTCTGCACTCAAATGCATATTAAAGCCGTAATCTTAAAAAAACAATTTCTTTACGTGAAAACAGCCTCATCAAGAACTTCAGCTAACTAGGCGCCTATCCTTTATTGTAGAGCATAAAAAATTTTAGTGAACCAGGCGATTTAAAATAAATTGTATACCAGTTTTTGAGAAAATCGCAAAAGAGTGAAAAATGACACGAATAAACTACTACTTCCGGTTGACTAATTTTGATGAAATTGTTCGTGTCGGGTCGGTAGTAGCATCTAACTTAAGTTTCAAGTTCGTACAATGTTCCGTTTTTGAGATATTCTGTTCACACACAGACCAATCGCTAAAAACATGTTTTTTGGGTTCAGGGGGTCTGAAAACGTGTAGATCCGGTGAAAAATTGACATGAAAACAATACTTTCCTTCCTATATATTTATACGGGTGATTTTTTAGTCCTGTTACCCAATTGTTAATGTCTGGTAATTTTTTTCTAAGAAAGGGATATTTTGTTTTGTGACACAAAGTTGGTAGCCCTACTCAACCGGTATAGATACGACAGTTTGAGTTGATTCTCCTTGAGTTGCGTAAAATTTAGTGCTGTTTCCAGTTGTGTTACAAACAGAATGTCTTTTACACTAGAACAACGGGTTTTCATTCTTGAACAATATTTTGCTACAAAATCGTATGCGAGTGTAAAAGAATCATTTCAAATTAAATTTTTTGGTGTTCCTCCACTCTATTCTAGTCAATTTCTAGGCTAACTAACTGATTTTTAGAGGCAGGTATTGTTTGCAGCAGAAAACGTAGTGGTCGACCAACTCTCTTGACAGATGACGTTAAGAGAATGTGAAAACAAGATTGCTCAATTCTCCATGGAAAAGTTTACAAAAACTTTCCTCGCATGTTGATTTGTCATGTTCGAGTGCTCAGAAAGCTGCTAAAAAATTGAAATTGTATCCGTATCACATACGATTAGTTCTAGAGCTTCAGCCTCCAGATTTAAACAAGAGATTGTTTTAGGATAAAAGACATTCTGTTTGTAGCACGACCGGAAATGGCACAAAATTTTACACAGCTCAAGGAGAATCAACTCACACTGCCATATCCATACTGGTTGAGTAGGGCTACCAACTTAGTGTCACAAAACAAAATTTATTTTTTTAGAAAAATATTACCAGACATTAACAATTGGGTAACAGGACTAAAAAATCACCTGGTATAAGCAAGAAAAAGTAAAAATGAGCTCACAAAATTGTTGGATTCCTTGTATAACCATTGTTTTTACAGCTCGTCTTCCAACTCCATTAATCACATGGTTACTATTTTTATACTTAATAATGCCCGGTATCTTGTTTGACTCCAGGAAATTTTTAATAAGTTAAATTCATCATTACTGTTACTAAAACCAATGTAATTACTAATGACCAAACTGTTTATCCAAGTTTAAATAATCTAAAAACAATTGTAAAGTCAATATTAATCATTATAAGTAACCCTAAAATTTATCACAGTGTTACTAATGCCTGTGTTCAAAATTTTTAATATACGTTTATTTTTTTCAAAAGTGAATTTATTTCTAAATAAAGAAAATATATAAAAAGGGATTAACTTCTAGGCTTATTTTCTTTTTATCTAACAATTTTTGTTCTTTATATAAACTTTAAATTAATTCTGTAAATTAAAATATAATCTAGTTTTATGAAATCTCTTTTATTCCTAATTTGTGTATGTTGCAATCTGTTCAATTTAGAACAATAAGCAACCCCATGATCCAATGAGATGATGAGGATGATGTGTATGACGTGTAAATGAGGTGTAGCCTTGTACAGACCCAGGCCAACCATTCCTGAGAGAGTATGGTTAATTAAACCCCAACCATCAAAGTACACCGGTAACCACTGTCTAGTATTCAAATTCGTATAAAAGTAAATACCTTTACTAGGATTTGAACCAGGTTTTATGAAATGGCACAATAAAGACCATACACTTGTGTTTTATCATTTTCCCTAAACAATGAAAATCATTCATTCATCCAGATCTCCTCTTTCTTTCCTCTTCTGAATACACACCTATTTTTCTTTCTTTATTATTTGCAAGAGAAATAACTAAATCATGAACTTGCCTTTTAAATACATCTTGATCTAAACAAATACTTAAATTTAATATAAGAGATTTTTCTCAATTTTACCTAGTTTAAATTGTTGAAGGTGTTTCACTTTATTTTTTATTCAGAAAATGTGCATATAAAATTTAAGCTGTTTAAATTATTTTAACGGATTTTAATGTTTCAATTTTTAAATAGTTCTTTGTTTTATATTAATTTATAACTCTTTTTGGTACATTTTTAAAAAATTCTTTCAATGTCTAAATATCTAGCTAGTGTATATGTACATTAGTTCTATTCCATATAAAATATTATTTGTTTTAAACTGTTTCTTAATATCTAAAATTTTACATAAATCAAAATGTTTCTCTTGTTATATACGTTTTTTAAATTTCACAGTTTGTTCTTTCATTTGTTTTTTATAAAGTCAATTTGTAAATGGTATTCTGGTTAAAAAATGTATAAATTATTTTTAAGTGTAACTAAAAAGTACTTTTAAAATGAATTAAGTACAGAAAGAAATTTTCTTATAGATGATTTCTGGTGCTGTTGGGAACTCCATTGTATACATGAGAAATTTATACATGCTTGTCTTACTTATATATTTTGCTATTATGTAAATTATGTTGCTATATTTTTAACTACATTTCATTAGTTACAACTGAAAAATTCAGGCAGAGATTTTACATCTGGTGTAAATATCTCAATGATGTTTTAAGAAATTAAAAATATGTTCACAATTTTTTATGGTGTTAAAAAATAAATCAATTCGATTTAAAAATAAATCTTTGTTTTATTTTATAATGTATTATTTCTGGTATCTATACATAGTCAAATTTTATAATATAAAAAAGAAAACGAGAAACATATTTGTTTGTGGAAAAGAGCAATGGGATGATGAATAATGCATTTTTGTTTAATTGCTGTATAACTAATGACATAAACATAAAACTTAAATAACAACCGTGTAAATTAATGAAATATTAATATAACAAGAAAATAAAAGGGTATCAGCAACACATTATAGAAAAGTTATAGCTTATGACATGTCATCAAAGGTCCCCTAGAAGAATGTGGTTACATTTTTTAGGAAAAAATCATTTCCTATTAGAAAAAAAACATATTTATTTCAACTAGTTTGCGTCAAGAAATAGACATATAAATTAATAAGACATTCCACAATATGGTAATAGCCGCATTCCTTTCCCGAGGCATCTAGCCCGTGATTGGCTACCGAACATGAGTTGAAGGTGATGTCACGCCGCTGCCGCTCATGATAATGAGATTCGGTATTCAAGATGGCGGAATAAGCTAGTTATTGTGTGCCAGTTGCTACAGTTTTGGATGGATTTAAGTAGTGAAATATGCCAAGGAGACGAAATGGTGAAATACCTTTACCCGAGGGATGGGATTTCGCACGGGATTACGATGGAAAAGTGTATTTTATCGATCATAACAGCAAGAAAACTACATGGATTGACCCTAGAGACAGGTAAGGGGAATAATTCACCCTTTGGAGCCCCAACATTACTAGTGAATTCCTAATATGTTTACCTTGTTATAAGTTTTAAAATAACATAAGAGTACTGAAATTTTAACGTTATATATTCTAAACAATATATCCTAGGATTTTTTTGTGTGTTTATTAAGTATCAATCGATATATGCAATATAAATTTTAAAAAAACGAGTTGCTGTCATGAATGATCTAAATATTTTGTGATTGTGCTGCGATCTGCTTGAAAGCATGCGATGTAAAGTAATTTTGTTCCTATGAAATGCCTTTGGCATTGAACGAAGTGTTTTCTATTAATGAAAGCAGTATTTTAAAGCACAATAAAATACATTTAGAAATTGATAATAAGTATTACCAAAATATAAGCCCACCGAGGATAAATTCCCTGTTTTATTTATCGTACAAACCTCTTTAATACGTGTAACGTTTACGGCGAACGGTACATGCATTTTTCTTCCATTCAACAACTAATGTTTTTAATGCAGATAAATAAATTAAAAAATTAGTACTTTCATAAATTTAAGATTTCTAATTATAACTTTATTTGATGTGAGAGGTACTTGCATTGTAGAATTACTATCAAGTTTTTCTTACCCCGTATTTCTATTTATCATTATTTATTCTTTTAAAATAACGTATACTTTAAAAATAATTATATTATTTGTAAATGTATTAGGTTGTTACATATTGAGGCTTGTTAACGACTTCAAGGATTTCTGAACTATTATATAGTATACGATTTTATTACTGTTTATAAAATGTAATTGAATACGGTTTGTTAATGTTATTTTAGTTGGAAGCGTAATTTATTTTAAATAAACATAAACAAATTTTATGTTATTTTAGTTATTTTGTATTTAGGAAAAATTTATGATTTACTAATTTTTAGTAGTAAAGTTAATTGAAAATTATTTATTTGTTTAAAACGTGTTTTTTAGAAATTTTTTAGAAAATTCATAAATTTTAATATTTGTAGGGTTTTCACGTTAACAGTACTTATTTTTTAGGTGTTAAAATGGACGTGAAAGGTTCCTTTCGAAAAGAAATAGTTTAATCTAGCTTTTTTTTTATCCCTACTGTTTTAATTTAATATTACCCTCTGTAAAATAAAAAATAGTTAGGTTACAATACTTTATTCAAAATACCATTTTTGTTTAATATTCGAATATAATATCGACAAAATTTAATATAAATAGTCATTTATTTAATTAATAAATTAATTATTTAATGTCATTCAATATTTTTATAATGGTATGTAAACTTTTCTGTCGTATGTAGTGTGATTTTATTGTTGGTTAGGTTTTAACATAATTCTACCAATTTAATAAGATTTGTCGGTTTGTCTTAATAGGTTTTCTTAAGTGATAATAAATTGTTAGGTTATGAGCAGGTCAGGTAACATTTTCATCACAATATATAACTTGAAGGCTTTTCATTGTGTATCTCCATTATTCTGAATGTATAGTTATTTTTTTTTTTGTAATTATTTACATAATATAACGGAATTTTCTGTTTTTTTCTCACAATAACGTGTAAAAAATCGATTTTTTTAAAGATTTCAAACTTTAGTATCTATTTTACGACAAAAGTGTTAATAATCAAATTTAAAGGAAAGATCTACAACTTTTATTGAGAATTCTTCTCTACAGAGCCTAGTTTAGCGTGAAAGAGTAATTTTTCATATTTTTAAGTCAAACTGATGTTGATTTTTAATTTTGCATCTTTCACTCATGATTAAAATAAGGTTATGTTTTTCGAGGGTTGGTTTTTTTTGTTTATTTCTAGTGTTTTATAACTAATGTTAGGTTATATTGTTAATTATTTACATTGGCAAGAGAAAGTCGTGTGAGTGTTTCACAGCAGATTGTTTTTTTTTTCTTGAGGAGCAATATTTTAAAGTTACGTGAGATGACTAGATGTTTCTGGGAGCGCTTTTTGTAGCCCACATTCTAAGCATTCGCTCACTGTTGGCTTTCATTACTTCTGTCCACACAATGTTCTGTTTTTGCTCTTCATGAAAGTTTGTAATTAATTTGATTCGTTTCGTTTTATTTTGGTTACGCCAGTTTTCTAAATATTCTTTTCTGACTTCATTATACCATTTATTTGACAACTTAAAGGTCTATTGTTTTGTGTCGTAAAAATTTGTTTTGTCAACACCATATGTCTGTAAAGTTTTTTTCTTCTTTTTCTAATCGTTTCAATTGATTGTTCATTTTACTTTCTCTTGCGTATATGAATATATAGGAAGGAAAGTATTGTTTTCATGTCGATTTTTCGAAATCGAGTTTTCACCGGATCTATACGTTTTCAGACCCCCTGAACCCAAAAAACCTGTTTTTAGTGATTGGTCTGTGTGTGTGTGCGTGGGTGCGTGTGAATATAAAATATCTCAAGAAAGGAACATTGTATGAACTTAAAACTTAAGTTACAGACCACTACCGGACCCGACACGAACATTTTCATCAAAATCGGTCAACCGGAAGTAGTAGTTTATTCGTGTAATTTTTCACTTTTTTGCAATTTTCTCAAAAACTGGTCCTACGATTTTTTTAAAATCACCTGGTTTACTCAATTTTTATTCTCTACATGATAGGGTAGGCGCCATGTTTGCTGAAATTCTGGGTGAGGCTGTTTTCACGTATAAACATAGTTTTTTTAAAATTCTACAACTTTAATTTCAAACATTTTTTTTTATAACGCTTAGTTCAGCGGTAATTAGTGATTTTTCTGTTTTTTTCTTACGAAAACGTGTGAAAAATCGATTTTTTTTTAAGATTTCGGCCTTAGAATGCATTTTACGACAAAAGTGTATATAATAAATTTTATAGGAAATAAAAAGATTTACAACTTTTATTTAAAGCATTTCTCTCTACAGAGCCTAGTTTAGCGTGAAAGAGTGATTTTCCGTATTTTTAAGCCAAACAGGTCGATTTTCATTTTGCGTCTTTCAATTATGATTAAAATAAGGTTATGTCTATTGAGGTTAGTTTTTTTTTGTTTATTTCTAATGTTTTATTACTATTGTTACATTTATTGTTAATTATTTGCATTGACAAGAGAAAGTTGTGTGAGTGTTTCACACCAGATTTTTCTTGTACAATTTTTCTTGGCGTCATAACCTATATTGTTTGTCCACCATCTTCGAACCAATTATCTTGCGGAGGATTTTTTTTCTCTGCTTCTCTTCGACCGGCATTCTAAGCCATTCCCTTGCATACAGGCTTACAGGTTTTTGTCACGCTATTATAATGCCTTATCTTGGTTTGTCATGACAGTGCTTTCTTCCTACACTAGTGACAAGTTCCTTGAAATGCATCAGTCATATTTCCTCGTCACAGACATTATTACAGTTCAACCCAAATAAGTATGGATGCATGAGGAATGTGGGTGAGTTGTGCCCCTCTTCTACCCATACTGTTGACTGTAGTGCTGAACCGGGTGTGCGAAAACATTTTACAGTCATTCTTAATACCGCCATATAAATTTTATCACTTCCCGATTTTTACCGGGTGTTGAAATGCTTGTTCTTGGAGTATAAAATCAACATTGTTTTCTGATATGAATCGGTGAGTGGAAAAAGGGTAATATTCCAAAAAATGCTAAATTGAACAAAGATAGCAGTTTTGTTAAGTTTACTTCGACGCATCTATTGGTTGATAAAAGGGAAATATTCCTTGTATCTAAAAGCAGCTAAGCTACATTAAAAATTTAGTAGAGTGGAAAAAGGGTAATATTCCTGGAATATTATCCTTCTTCCATTCAATAGTGAACAGCTGTTGGACCACTAGTTTTTGTGTTATTATTTTCAAAATGTAACTGTAAATTATTTTAAAATTAAAATAAAGTTTTGTGGCATATTGGCACATTATATTGTTTTTTCAACTTAATTTTTCCCATTCACTTGTACTAAATCTAGAAAAAGGTGAATAGTCGACACATTAATAATAAAAAATCAATCCCATGATTATTGTAAAACGAATTGTAAACTCACCATTAAAAAGGTTTAATATAGTACTACAAATGACCAATTGAACATTTTACCATTAAACCAAAAACAAAGTCACTAAACAGTTTTTTTTTAATTTCTCGAAAATAAGGATTTTGGAATATTACCCTTTTTCCACTCACCAATTCATATTTGAAATCATTTGTTTTGATAAATTCATGTAAAGCGCTGCTTGTTTTGTGGCTTTCGGTAATTGCAAGCGCAGTTTTTTGTCCAAGGCATCTTAATCACGTACCTTAATAACTTCACTCGCTGTGTATAAATTTATTTTTATGGCATTTGTTCTAATTCTCCAAGTTTATGTTGTATTCATACGCACTAATTTCACTTAACTGTTTTACTGTTATGTACCGTAATCCAAATCAATAAAACGTACACTTCAAATATCATTTGCACATTAGTAAATGTTTAAACTACAAAATACTAAAGCTGATAATAAAAATCTATACTAATATTATAAAGACAATGCATGTTTCCAAAACTACTGAAAGGATTTTCATGAAATTTTGACAAAACGTTTGTATTCATATTCACGGCAACTTTTTAATTTTCAAAAATGATAACCCCCCCTAATGAAAATTTTCATAAATATGTGTGTACGTGTGTGTGTGTGTACATGTGAGTATGTATTGCTGTTGAAGTAGATGAAGGCGAGAGATGTACGTGGGGGTATTTAGAAAACAAACAAACAAAACATTTTGTTTGTTCGTTGGAGTATACAGTCGATCTACCAGCTACACAGTTTTTTTCCCCTAATGTGTGTACGTTGCAATCTGTTCAATTTAGAACAATAAGCAACCCCATGACTCAATAAGATGAAGATAGTGTCTATGACATGTAAATGTGGTGTAGTCTTGTACAGACCCAGGCCAACTATTCCTAAGAGTGTATGGTTATTGAACCCCAAACATCAAAGTACACCGGTAACCACAGTCTAGTATTCAAATCCGTATAAAAGTATAGTTATCAGACGAACTAATAGCCGATCGAGTGAGAGGGAGATATGTGGCATAACTATGCATGCGCTCAAAGCTCTTTACCGTTATAATCCAAATCTGAAAACATACTACAGTCATTATTATTTTATTAAACATCCTATGTAGGATTTTTAAACAGCCGTATTATTTAAAATTGAAATATATATTTTCTAACCACCAGAATACGGTAACATAAAACACTTACCAATGTTTATAGCGCTTTCGTGTATCTTGTACACATCTTCGGTAAATTAACATTTATTACAAGTCAAAATTTAAAACTTCC
Organism: Catonia carolina; assembly: GCA_035578175.1. Classification (NCBI taxonomy): domain Eukaryota; kingdom Metazoa; phylum Arthropoda; class Insecta; order Hemiptera; family Achilidae; genus Catonia; species Catonia carolina. The sequence continues at coordinate 45,634,558 of JAQMRL010000009.1, forward strand.
TGCTCCTACCATGGTAGATAAGGAATCCTTATCTACCATGGTAGGAGCAGGAAGTTTTAAATTTTGACTTGTAATAAATGTTGATTTACCATGGTAGATAAGGAATCCTTATCTACCATGGTAGGAGCAGGAAGTTTTAAATTTTGACTTGTAATAAATGTTAATTTACCAAAGATGTGTACAAGATACACAAAAGCGCTATAAACATTGGTAAGTGTTTTATGTTACCGTATTCTGGTGGTTGGAAAATATATATTTCAACTACAGTCATTATCTTGCTTGTTAGTTTACTGCATGCATAAACGCTTGCTCACAACAATGAGTAAAATTAAAGACAATGTTATTGGAACGGCGTGTGTGGCTTGTGCGAGTGGGAGCGTTATGCATTCTCTCACTCCCACGGCTAGGGGACATTAGTTCGTCTGAATACTTTAACTACCTTTACTAGGATTCGAACCAGGAACCTTTGTCTCCGACAATCAGCTGTTAAACAGCTGACTCGTGGCGACGACTTTACCTCTAGACGAACCCGGTGGGTCCTACACAATCTCTGTTACGTTTATTTATTTAAAAGAAAATGATTACTCATGTTTTGTATGCAAAGCCGCGCGGGGTATGCTAGTAACTAATAATTGGACTAATACAAAATACTAATAAACAAAATAAGAGAAAATATGTTGTATACAATGATATGCTGTTGTTGTTGTTTAGGTCATCAGCCAAAAGGCTGGTTTGAACCTGTAGAGGTTTTACTAAGTAAAACGAGGAGTGAGGTGGTTTACCATTGCCACAACTCACTGAGTGGAAAAGTATGCTTATCAGCATGCCGGGCCCTCTGAAAAGCACATATTTTCCGCTCTGTAAATGACACCTTCATTTCATTCATCACAGGGTCTGGCTGTATAATGAAATTCATTACTTTCAGAGGAGGTAACTCTGATAGGTGTCTTTTACACCTCTGCCTCTTCTGTTCTTAAATGATTCAGTCATTTAATTGGCTGAACATGTGAAAAGAAACAGAACTATTTATTTTAGCCCAGCAACGAACAGATTGAGTGTAAATAATTTGACACTCCACCTGTCTGTTATGGGCAGAATGATATGCTACGGAACCAAATACAGTAAAACCTCACTAATTCGGACTAATTGGGGGGAAGTGAAGTCCGAATTCTCGCGAATATTTGTTTACATCTAAAAATTGAATAATTTAGGCAATTAAAATTAAAAAATAAACGTTACTTGTCTGAAATATCGATGTTCAATGAATTTACAGTACAGTATATTGAAAAACAACAAAGTTAAAAGTATAGAAATAAAAATATTTACGGCAGTAAAAATATTGTTAAATAATAAATGTCCAGTGTAAACTGATATTTAATTAAAACACTGTACTTACGTACCTATTATTTGGCACTTGTTGAAGTAGAGGGTTGATAAATATCTTCAGGGATCATTTGAGGTTGCTTAGAAAAAAACTTAATATTTTTTTCTGTGATTTTTTGCTACACTGTTTTCATATAACTTGTTGGCGCATCTCTCTTAGGACAAGATAATAGTCATTGAATTCCGGATTGAAGTCTGCAAATTCAATAAGTTCGTCTATGTGGTTTCTCACTTCACTAGCTTAAATTGTGGAACGTTTTCTTCACTGAGTAACCAATAATGTATTACAGGATGAAACAATTTTTATTAGACAGTTAAAAGCTATTATTTTTTGAAGTAGCACTTTATTAATTTTTAACTAAAAACTTAAAAAAGCTGCTCTTCTTGGAGTAGCCCGAAATATCGCGAATTCCGAATTAGTGAGGTTTTACTGTACATAGAATGGACAGAATAGACCCAGAATGTTGAATATTTAAGAAGGCTTGAAAACTTTTCCGGTTAACCAGTGGTGTAATTAGTGAAAATATAGTGGTAATAACGCACGTGCAGAAAAATTTCATTGTTCCTTTCTTTTTAAGTTGCATCCATTCTAAACATCATGTACTAATTGTTTACTAATTCTACGAATCTAATCTTTAATTAAAGGAATTATTGATTTTGTCAATAGCTATAATTTTAAGAAAAATTTATTTTGTTTGTACTAACTTTATCTTGGAAATGATTATGAAAACAAAAAAACTATTACAAGTTAATTATTATTAATCTATTAACGAACTGAAAACTAAAGACTACCTTATCTGAAATCTGTTTACGTTTTAGTTTATAATGGTACTGAAATATCTAACCGTCTCTTTTCTTTATGGAATTTATTGTTTATTTAGAAAGAATCAATTATGAATAATTTTGTTATAAATAAATTATATTTATGATTTCATAAATAATGTAAATACAATGAGATTTAATTGTTTGGTGTTTTGGCTGTGTATTGTAATCAAATTAAATGTTATTTTTTGAAGGTATTATTGATTTTCTCGAAACTTGTATACGATTTGTAAGAATATCTTGTGTTCGAGGAAAAAATATTTTAACAAATATTTATATTTTTATTGAAATATATATATTTCTAACCACCAGAATATGGTAACAGAAACACTTACCAATGTTTATAGCGTTTTCATGTATCTTGTTTGCATCTTCAGTAAATTAAAATTTATTAAAATTTTTCTACATCAAAATTTAAAACTTCCTACTCCTACTATGGTAGATTTAAAAACTTGGTAATTTATGGTTAACGAACGAAAGTGTTGTGCAGCAGCAAGAGTGGTTTAGAAGAGATGGGAAATTTAAAAGTAGGCAACGAAAACATACAGGAAGTTGGGGAATTCTGCTATCTAGGGAGTAAAATAACAAAGGATGGTAGAAGCACGAGTGATATCAAGAGTAGAATTGCTCAAGCTAGAAAAGCCTTTGAAATGAAAAACAGCTTACTGACTACAAACATTGATTTACAGATTAGGAAAAATTTCTTAAAACATTATGTTTGGAGTGTAGCATTATGCGGAAGTGAAACGTGGGTGATAGGGGCTGTAGAACGGAAGAGGATAGAAGCTTTTGAAATGTGGTGTTATAGGAAAATGTTAAAGATTAGGTGGGTGGAGAAAATAAGTAATTTAGAAGTTCTTAGGCGAGTGGATGAAAAAAGAAGTATATGGAAGCATCTTACCAAAAGAAGGGATAGACTAGTGGGGCAGATCCTAAGACATCCAGGTATTGGGCTATCAATAATGGAGGGTAACATTGAGGGAGTAAATTGTATAGGGAGGCAAAGATTAGAATATATAAAGCAAATTACAAAAGATGTAGGGTGTTACAGGTATGTAGATATGAAACGACTTGCGCAAGATAGAACAGGTTGGAGAACTGCATCAAACCAGTCGAGAGACTGATGACAAAAAAAAATTATGGTAGGAGTAGGAAGTTTTAAATTTTGATGAAGAAAAATTTTAATGAATTTTAATTTACTGAAGATGTGTACAAGGTACAGTTCAGCCGTCCTTAGTTTGCTCCTACTGTCAACAAACCAAAGCCAGCTACTACAGGGTGCACCCTAGGGTCCAACACTTTATGGATGTCGTATTCCTATTAAGTTAACTATTTTTAAAATTATAAGTACTTAAAACATTAGTCATGATATGATGTATGCCTAACAATTTCATTATTAAAAATACTTTTAAAAGTATTTTGTATTTAAATACTTTTGGAACTGCCCATAACAGACAGGTGGAGTGTCAAATTATTTACGCTCAATTTGTTCGTTGCAGGGCTAAAATAAATAGTTCTGTTTCTTATCACATGGTCAACCAATTAAATGACTGAATCATTTAAGAACAAAAGAGGTAGAGGTGTAAAAGACACTAATCAGAGTTATCTCCTGTGAAAGTAATGAATTTCATTGTACAGCCAGACCTTGTGGTGAATGAAGTGAAGGTGTCATTTACAGAGTGGAAAATATGTGCTTTTCAGAGGGCCCGGCATGCTGATAAGCGTCCTTTTCTACTCAGTGAGGAAGGCAATGGTAAACCACCTCACTCCTCGTTTTACTTAGTAAAACCTCTAGAGGTTCAAACCAGCCTTTCGGCTGTTGACCTAAACAACAACACTTTTGGAAGTATTTTGTTGTTACTTTTTAATCAGCGTGTACTCATTTTTATATAATGCGCATGCGCAGTGATGTCATTATTTGTTTACATTAGGAGCAAACTAAGAAAGGCTGGCCTGTACATAAAAGCGCTATAAACATTGGTAAGTGTTTCTGTTACCGTATTCTGGTGGTTAGAAATATATATTTCAATTTTAAATAATACGGCTGTTTGAATCCTATATTATAGGATCTTTGATAAAATAATTATACTTTTATATCTTCAATGGAGTGTCAGTTATTCGAACTAATTGGAACCAGAGCGGTTCTAATAATCAAATAGTTCGGATAATCAAACATGTTAAATACTGTTATTTGATACACTGGTACCACAACAATATAATATAACCTAAATGTTTAATACATTATTAAAGGCTAAATACATAAACTTAGTTAAAAATTCGTTGTGAAACACTCACACAACTTTCTCTTGCCAATGCAAATCATGAACAATATAACCTAAAATTAGTAAGAAACCATTAGAAATAAACAAAAAACTAACCTTAAATAACATAACCTTATTATAATCATGAGTGAATGATGCAAAATGAAAAATGAAAGTACGGTAAAATCCTTTATGAACTATTTTTTACGTACTTAAAACAATACTACACGTTAATTTTTTTAAAATTTTCCCCTTAACCCTACAACTGCCAATATAGTACCCTAGTCACTGCCAGGCAAAAAATTGTGTTTTGGTAGCCTCCTCAAGAAACACTGGCAGATCCTTATATCTAATGCTAATGTTATACTATTATACATGAATTTATTCAGAATTTCCCAAGGAATCTGACTATGTAATTATTTACTAAAAGTTTTGCAAGCAAAAAAAATAAAAATTTTGAAAAATAAATTTTTTAACATGCTGAAAATTTGTAAAACCACTACTTACAGGTAACATCAAGATCTGTGATTTGAAATTCCAAAATATACAAATGATAGTCAATTTTGTTCTTGAAATTTTAAAAAAAAGAACTAAAAAATACATTCAAAATTAAAAAAGTTGTGGAAAAAAAACTATTTACACGCACTTTCACTTTTTTCACATTTATATTATTAACGTAACCTAATAACTATTATTTAAGTAACTGCTACAAATGTCTGCCTTAATACAAATATTGTTTTTTTAAACAAGCTCAGACTGTGTAGTCTATTTTGTATAATATACATTTAAAAAAATAAATCACAAAATTACATAAAAAATTTAAAAAAATATGAAACACTACTCGAATGTACACAATTTACTGGACCTAATAAAAATTATTTACATGTCACTTCCATTTTTACAAGAAGCATAACACAAAATATTTACAATATTTTTACATTCACTTCACTAACCTATTTACACATCATCACCCTCTAATTTTTGTCTCTTGTAACCCCTTGAACGGTAATAATGTTCCAACTGTGGCCAGCAAGTCTGATGAATACCTACATTACATCCTGGACACCAGAATGTAGATCGGTTTCGTTTATTTCCTGTTCCACAAACAGCACATTTTCTTTCTTTCTTGCCAGGCAGTTTTTGGAAAAAGTGCTTTGACACATCCTCTACACTAGCAATTGGTGTCGGTCTAAGGGGAACAGCATCTTCTTTGTTACCATAACTTATGCTCTCAATTATGGAGACAATATAATTGTATCTTGAGAGTGGTTTGTCCGTGTTAGCACAGTAAATAATATAAGAATTAAGAATAGATTCATCTATCATATTCTGAACAATTTTGGTCCAGTACCGTCTCGTAGCATGATGTATGGCTAAATGATACAACTTCTTGTCTTTGACATCAACACCACCCATATATTTATTGTATTTGTGGATCAGTACAGGTTTATATACTTCCCTCCCTCGTGAAACTCTTGAAACTGCCAGTTTGGCTTTACTAGCAGAGGATATAAGGAATACAGGCTTCCTAGTTTTTTTTTCCTTAAAGCCACAACTTAAAATAGTACCCTTTCGGTAAAAAAGTACTTCTCCAGCTTTTTTGAAGTTGTGACAAACAAGTTGTTTGGGCAGGCCTTTAGACTGTTTTCGTACAGTACCTGTATAATTTATTTTTTTGTCATACAAAATATTGGCAAGGGATAGTTTCGTATAAAAATTATCGGTGAAAAGATGGTATCCCTTACCAGTAACATGGCATTTTTCTACAAGCTGTAAAACAACAGATGAGGTCATACCCTGAGGATCACCAGTAGCAAAGAAATCTTTACCACTATACAGCTCAGAATGCATTATATAACCTGTACGACTCTCACACAACTGAAATTTTTTTAAGCCGAAGCGAGCATGTCGCTTGTTGGGCATGTATTGTATGTACATTGCCCGATTCTTCATGCCTATTAGACTTTCATCTATTGAAATCATTTGTTCGGGAATGTACAATTGTTTCCACTTATTATTAAAATAATCTAATATGGGCCTGACCTTTGCCCATGGGTCAAAGTCAGGAGCACCACGAGGAGAAATATTTTTGTTATTTACCACGTGAAACATCCTTCTTATAAGCTGGTGCTCATTACGTGGCATCACCTCCCCGAAAAATGGCATTATTTGGCTGCGCCTTGTGTCCCAGTGAAAATCATAATTTTTTTTTCGGTTCAGACCCATGTTTAGAGTGACTGCCAACCAAACTTTCATTTTCTGAACTGTAACTGGGGTCCAGCTATGAAATCTACTGGATGGATGGTGTTCTAGCCATTCTTTGAGTGACTCAAGCAATTGTTCGGCATACTCATTAGTTTGGGTTACTATAGTATTAAAAAAATGTTGGTTAAACATCATATTAAAATATAAAATTGGTTCGGAGTTCTTAGCAGGTATTTTTGTGGTGATTGGTCCAGGGTGATGAACAGTAATCTCTAGGTCGGTATGTACATTGATTTCTGGGGGAATCACTCTCTGCCAGTCCTTTGGTAGAAGGTTGATGCTATCAGGGGTATTTTGGGGTGTAGATGGAGTAGAGGGTATAAGGAAAGATGGATCAGTTTGTTGGGAAGTAGAAGGTTGAGGAAACAGGGATAAGTTACACAAAGGAGACTGATAGTCAGCTTGCTGTGATGTAGATGGTTGTGGAGAATGACTTTCTACTGAAGAAATTTCAGAACTGGCAACTATTACAGGCTGCTCAGTGCTAGGCAAATTAGAGACATTCACTACTGGTAAATGTGAAATAAATTCTTCATAACCTAAATCATGTTGACTAGCATTATCACATGGTGGGACAGTAACTAAAATAAATGATTCAGTGGCTGTAATATTATCCATTTGAACTTCTCTATTGTCATCTACATTACACGTTATTATATTACTACTACTAATACTAGATTTATTACCGTTATTACGTTTAGCAACGTTCGATAAGTCACTACTACTTGCGTCCGAAGTGTAAACAAAAGAATCACTACTACTGCTACTACAACTATTTATTTCATAATCCGAAATGTCAAAGTCACTACCTTCGACGTCTACTAAGTCTTTATTCATCTTAGATTTATAAAAAAAGCTCACAAACCAACTAATTATAAAAAAAAAGAACAACCGACACGATTGTAACTTCGTAACACAACACTAACAACACAACACACAATCGAACATAACCTCGAATTTCAACGCCAGTCCAGTAACTGTCTACAGAACGAATTATTACGTATTTAGTACCAAAATACTCTGTATAGTCTTTTCTGTCGATCTAGTTAATATTTACATTGCTAGATGGCAGTAGAAACCAGTAGTTCTCTGTTTTCTAAAGGTCGGCTGAAGCGACTTTGGCACTATACGGAAACAACATATCGTCGGCTGAGCCGACTCTGGCAATACGAGGGTTAACAGTTTCCACTGTTGGCAAGTTGAACATGGAAATTACTGTGGTATAGATTTTTCGTTGAATTACATACCACCCGTATTTTGGTAGTAAATATCATGTGTTGTTTTTTACCAATGGTGGTTAGGATAATCGACGGTTCTGTGTAATTGCAATAACAAAATTAATGTCAGTTTAATGGAATTGAGTTAGTCACGTGGTAATATTCAAATTTCTTTTAACTTGATAATTAATTATTATAGATACTGAAGTCACGAGATTGTCTTTTGTGTACAGAGGGGCTGTGAGGAACGGAAGTGAACATTTGACAGTGCTGCCAACCTCAACAGTGGGACACTACCGTGTAGTTTCTACATACATTTTGTATGCTGTGGTTTTTTCCGAGATAATGTTTTCTTCATAAACCCTATAAGAAATAAATGTGACCTGTAATTTTTGCCTATAACTTAATTTACATGACTAGATATGTTTGATTTACTGTAATTACCAGCTAACGTATTCCATTAGAACAAAATTTTCTACGAATGAATCGCCTTCTTTACTATCGCTGTCACCGGTGTTTTCAGTATCAGTCTTACTGGTATCTACCTAAACGGTTCCTTTTTTTTAACCAGGTTTTAACAAAACTTGAAGAATAGCTTCTTCACGTCTTTAATTTCCTTCTTTATTTTTCGAATTGTGGAAAGAGAAACATCACAAGTAGTTAGCCACTCGCTCATGGCTTTTGTTAAGAGGCAGGGGAAAGGTTTTTTTGTTTAGCTTTAACTTTACAGTATTTTATTACACTGCATTTAGATTTCGTACAGCACTGTGAATATTCTGCCCGCGTTTTCCAGAAACTAACATTTCTGTTTACCGTAACAAACTGTTATATTCATACAGTTAACTCACAAAATGTTCCACGATGTATTTTATATGCTCTGGGTAGAATATAAGTTAAGTTTGTTGTACTGAAATTAAAGCAGTCACGCTTATGGACTGATGCTTTTCCTGCTTTAACCCCCGTTACAAACAAGGGCAAACTCATTACTCAAGTAATTATACTGTTGCCTTCCTCACTGAGTTGAAAGAGTATGCTTATCAGCATGCCAGGCCTTCCGCAAAGCATCTACTTTCCACCCTGCAAATGAAACAGCATTTTATTACACTGCATATTAGATTTCGTTCAGCACTGTGAATAGTCTGCCCACGTTTTTGAGAAATTAACATTTCTGTTTACGGTAACAAACCGTTATATTCTTACAGTTAAACTACAAAGGGATCTGTGATATACAGTATATGCTCTGGGTATAGTATAAGTTGTTATGTTTATTGTACTGAAATTGAAGCAGTTGCACATGCGCACTGATGCTTTTCCCCCTTTTCCGCTTGTTGCAAAAGGGCTAACTTGTGACTCAAGTAACTTTAGTAACTGACAGTGTCAGATGATTGTCAAAAAAGTTTTACCGTTTCAAAAATGTTTGTCGTTTAGGAGCGGAAAGACTGGTTTGAACCTCTGTAGACTTAATTAAGTAAAACGAGGAGTGAGGCAATTTACCATTGCCTTCCTATAAAAAGCATCTACTTTCCACCCTGTGAATGACACCTTCACTTTATTCACGACAGGGTCTGGCTGTTAAATGAAATTCTTTACTCTCAGAGGTGATAACTCTGACTAGTGTCTTTTACACTTCTACCTCTTCTGTTTTTAAATGCTTTAGTCTTATAATTGACTGATCATGTGATAAGAAACGCAACTAGTTTTCATAACCCTGGAACTAGTAGATTGAGTGCAAATAATTTTAAGATCCACCGGCCTCGTAAGGGCAGTAAATTAACTTATGTAGTATTAAATAAACTTTTTATACCTTAATTTAACGTCTACACTATTTTTGCAGGGCTGATGAGCTCTGAAAACGTACGTATTGCCCCCTACCCATTTCACAGTTAGCCAATGACTTGCCAGCAATGTTTCCAATACTTGCTCTGATAGCTCTGTTATATATTTTGTCAGCCATTGTTTTGGTTTTTCAATAACAATTATAATGTATGAACATATACAATCAACTGATTATATTATAAAGTATTGCGTGTTAACTTGCTCTAAAATCGATATGTTCTGTACAAGATGGAAGACACAATTGAACTTCTGTGGCTCTTATATGCATGCACGCATAATGTTTGTCAGGCTGATACATTCGTACAATCTGACAACGCTGGCAAACGTTCTGAGTGGTTTAAATGCGTGGAATAGGAGAGCTCATCAATTGGGAAAAACATTATAGTGTCTTTTTTTTTTTTTTTTTTTTTTTGCGCCCTGGAGACTCCAGGAGGAGTATAGGACATGTCGTCAGATGTAACACCTGAAATACATATAAGAAACACACTATGTATCACTACTATCAAGAAAGAAATTCTTGTACGCTATAAAAAGTTTCACCGATCAAGTAATTTTTTAAATTTTTTTTAAAGGAATTCAAATCCTCACAACACTTTAAAGATTGGGGTAATTTATTTATGAATTTTCTCCCTGCATAAGTAGGTTTTTGTTCAAACAATTTTGTGGAGTGATTAGCCACATAATAATCATTCCTGTTTCTCGTGTTATGATTGTGAACATTAAAATTCTGCATAAAATTATTTTGCCTAACATACATAATCACCTCAAAAATGTAGAGACAGGGAACTGTGCATTTCACACCTCTACCTCTTCTGTTGTTAAATGATTTAGTCGTATAATTTACTGACCATGTGATAAAAAACAGAACCAATTTTCGTAACCCTAGAACTAGCAGATTAAGTGCTAATAATTAAAAAAATCCACCTGCCTGTTATGGGGAGTAAATTAACTTCAAAGTATTAAATACATTTTTTATTCTTTAATTTAACGCCTATACTATTTTTCAGGGCTGATGATGAGCTCTGAACGTATGTATTGCCCCCTACTCATTTCATAGCTAGCCAATAACTTACCAGCAATGTTGCCAATACTTGCTCTCGTAGCTCTGTTATGTATTTCGTCAGCCATTTTTTTTTTTTGGGTCTTTCAATAACAATTATAACTTCATTCAAAAATAAATCTTTATAATGCATCCTGCAGTTTGAAATATTTCTATTTCATATAATGAATTAATATAATAATTTCACTAACCTTCTTTTTAAACTGCGTCACCTTTATTTCAATTTTTACTTACACAAGTTTCGGCGGATCCACCATCATCAGAGTAAATGAAAAATAGAAACTAAAAATTTTTTTCATTTATTTAAAATTTACAGAAGATGATACATCTTCAGTCACTTGTATAAAACTGTGTGTATTTTATACAAGTGACTGAAGATGTATCATCTTCTGTAAATTTTAAATAAATGAAAAAAATTTTTAGTTTCTATTTTTAAAATTTACAGAAGATGATACATCTTCAGTCACTTGTATAAAACTGTGTGTATTTTATACAAGTGACTGAAGATGTATCATCTTCTGTAAATTTTAAATAAATGAAAAAAATTTTTAGTTTCTATTTTTCATTTACTCTGATGATGGTGGATCCGCTGAAACACGTGTAAGTAAAAATTGAAATAAAGGTGACGCAGTTTAAAAAGAAGGTTAGTGAAATTATTATATTAATTCATTATATGAAATAGAACAATTATAACGTATGAATATATAAAATCAACTGATTATAATATAAAGTATTGCATGTTAACTTGCTTTATAACCGATGTGTTCAGTACGAGATCCAAGACACGAGTGAACTACTGCGGCTCTTATATGCACGCACGCGTAATGTTTGTCGCGCTGATACATTCGTACAATCTGACAACGCTGGCAAACATTCTGATTGGTCTTAACGCGTGGAACAGCAGAGCTCATCAACTGTGAAAAGCAGTATAGTGTCTTATACACCTCTTATCTCTTCTGTTAAATGTTTCAGTCGTAATTGGCTGACCATGTGATAAGAACAGAACTATTATTCGTAGCCCTGGAATAACTAGCTGATCGAGTGCAAATAATTTAAAACCCCACTTGTCTGTTAAGGGGAGTAAATTAACTTAGGTAGTATTAAATAATCAAACTTTTTGGTACTGTAATTTACCGTTCTGGTACCAAACCATATTTACTACTTAGTTGTAAAATTTGAATAAGTTTGATGTACGAGGTGTTGCTATTAAATAATGAGACTGGCGTTGTAAAAAATTTAATTTTAATTTTATACATAATCACGTATTGTCACCTTCAATATACATTCCTTCTTTATCCCTACAACGCTCCATGCGAATTTTCCATTGTTGGAAACAGTGTTGGAAGTCATCTTCTGTCAGGACATTTGCCGCTTTCTCTTTTACAGCTTCCACAGACTCAAGTCTTGTCCCTTTTAATCCAGATTTCACCTTAGGAACAAGTAGAAGTCACATGGTGCAAGATCTGGTGAATAAGGTGGATGTTCTGACACTGAGATGCTGTACTTGGCTAGGAACCTCGTGACAGATAACGCGGAATGAGCTGGCGCATTGTCTTAGTTGAGAATTCATCCACATTTCGGGGTGTTTTTTCCTTACTCTTTGACGTAGTTTATAAAGTACCTCAAGGTAATAATATTGATTAAGTGTTTGACCTTTAGGAACCCAGAGAAGGTACACAATCCCAAGAATATATAAAAAAAACAATCATCATTGATTTAAATTTCGATTTGCTCATTCGAGCTTTTTTGGCTCTCGGTGAAGTTCGGCTCTTCCAGTGCATAAATTGGCGCTTCGTTTCCAGATCATAAGTAAAAAACCATGTTTTATGACATATTATTGTTGTTTCCAAAAAATTTGGGTCATTTTCAATCGCGTACAAAGTGTCAGTATAAACATTTTTGAGCAGCACGTATCCTGAAGGAGCTGACAGAACATGACTTCCTGTGTCCAACAACGGAAATTTTGCATGGAGTGTTGTAGGGATAGAGAAGGAATCTATATTGAAGGTGACAATAAGTGATTATGTTTAAAATTAAATTTTTTACAACGTCAGTCTCGTTATTTAATAGCCACACCTCGTATATTAGTTATATTCATAAATTTGTTCTTGTATCGTAATGAACATTTGTGTGCCTATCCCTTCGGAATAAGGATATTTTTATCTTATCACCAGTTGCTGTTATCAGCATTGAAAAATGACAGAACCTTCGCATTGTTTGATATAGTAATGGAATGCGTAGATTCGTGATAAAAATTTGTGATCTATTCAATATTTAATGTTAATATTTTTTTTCAGTATTTTTAATAATATAATTTATTTGATGGTCGTTAAAAATAGATTGTCTAGAAAATGTATTAAGGTTTTTTTTCCACTTTCGTTATTGACCCTAGATTGTGAAGTGCATTCTTATTAATAAAAATGTACTATGTTAAAAATATTCGTTTGTATTAATATTGTATATCTGCTGTGTAACACTCACACGACTTTCTTGTGCCAATGTAAATAATTTAAAATATTACTTATGTGTTTAATCATGAGTAATACTTAAATCTAGTGTGAAACACTCACACAACTTTATCTTGCCAATGCAAATAATGAACAATATAACATCTAACGTTAGAAATAAACAAAAAATTAACCTCAAAAAACTTAACCTTATTTCAATCTGGAGTAAAGGATGCAAAAAAACCAAGCTTAGTTTGGCGTAATAATACGGAAAATCACTCTTTGACGCTAAATTACGCTCTGTTGAGAAAAATGTTTAAAATAAAAGTTTTATATCTTTTAATTTCCTATAATTTTGATTATATACACTTTAGTCGTTAAAAACATACTAAGGCTGAAATCTTTTTTTTTTCTCTTTAATTCTTTATTTACAACTGTAAAATTTTACAACAAGCAAATGTTATGATTATGATAATAATGTAAACTGCCCATAACAGACAGGTGGAGTATCAAATTATTTACACCCAATCTGTTTGTTACAGGGCTAAAAATAATAGTTCTGTTTCTTATCATATGGTCAGCCAATTGAATGAATCATTTAAGAACAGAAGAGGTAGAGGTGTAAAAGACACTAATCAGAGTTATCTCCTCTGAAAGTAATGAATTTCATTATACAGCCAGACCCTGTGGTGAATGAAGTGAAGGTGTCATTTGCAGAGTTGGAAAATATGTGCTTTTCAGAGGGCCCGGCATGCTGATAAGCGTATTTTCCACCCAGTGAGGAAGGCAATTGTAAACCACCTCACTCTTCGTTTTACTTAGTAAAACCTCTACAGGTTCAAACCAGCATTTCGGCTGATGACCTAAACAACAACAATAATGTAAATGACATGATTGGCATGAGAGGGGTAGGGCCCCCATTGGTGCCTCTCCAAGAATGAAATTTGTATGTCAAATTAGCAGGTCTCTACTCCAGCGTCTTTTAAGGCGTCTTGGGGGATTATCAGGTAAATAAAAGGTGGTAAGTGAACGCACCAGTGGGTTCTAGTGTTCGTGTGACTTGTCGTGAAAGCGTTTATATAGGTATTCGATGGAATTTTGTACAAGTGGTGTTTTCAAATCTGTATGTAAGGTTTTGTTGCTAACGTAAAGAGGTGCTTTTGCTATATGGCGTAATTTTTTTGACTGAAATGCTTGAATTCGTTGCAAGTTAGAGGGTTTGGTTGAACCGTAAATTTGGGACCCGTAGGTCCATATAGGTTTCAAAAGAGAACAATATATGTGTAATTTTTGTGCCATTGGTAATTTTGATCGTTCGTGAAGTAGGGAATATAGAAGTTTAAGTCGGGAATTCAGTAATAAACGTTTCCGTTTGATATGTGAGCTCCAAGTTTAGTCATTTATCAAAAGTCAGACCAAGATACATTTTTCTTACAGATTTTCACGAAAAAAAAACTTGTGAAACAGTCAAACGACTTTCTCTTGCCTAATGAACAATATTACCTAACATTAGTAATATAACATTAGAAATACATGAAAAATTTAATCTCAAAAATACAACCTAATTTTAATTATCAGTGAATGATGCAAAATGAAAATTTAAGATAGCGTAGGAGGTGCCATGTCTGCTGAAATTCCTGGAGAGGCTGTTCTCTTATAAAAGAAATATGGGTTTTTTTAAGATAGTGGTCTTAAAATGCATTTTAGGACAAATAAAAGTTGTAGACAATTTAAAAATCTACAACTTATATTTCAAACTCTTTTTGTATAATGCTTAGTTTAGCAGCAATTAGTGATTTTCTGGTTTTTTTTTTCATAAAAATCTATGAAAAAATTATTTTTAATTTTGAGATTCCGGCCATAGTATGCATTTTACGACAAAAGTATATAAAACTAATTTATAGGAAATTCAAAGATCTACAACTGTTTTTAAAGCATTTTTTCTCTACAGAGTCTAGTTTAGAGTCAAGGAATGATTTTTCCATATTTTTAAGCCAAACAGGTTGATTTTCATTTTGCGTCTTTCACTTGTGATTAAAATAAGATAATGTTTTTTGAGGTTAGTTTTTACTTTCTCTTGCCTATATGAATATATAGGAAGGAAAGTATTGTTTTCATGTCGATTTTTCGAAATCGAGTTTTCACCGGATCTATACGTTTTCAGACCCCCTGAACCCAAAAAACATGTTTTTAGCGATTGGTCTGTGTGTGTGTACAAAATATCTCAAGAACAGAACATCGTACGAACTTGAAACTTAAGTTACATACCACTACCGGACCCGACACGAACATTTTCATCAAATTCGGTCAACCGGAAGTAGCAGTTTATTCGTATAATTTTTCACTTTTTTGCGATTTTCTCAAAAACTGGTCCTACGATTTTTTTAAAAATCACCTTGTTTACTCAACTTTTTATTCTCTACAAGATAGGGTAGGCGCCATTTTTGCTGAAATTCTTGGTGAGGCTGTTTTCACATAAAAACATAGTTTTTTTTAAGATTACGGCTTTAATATGCAATTTAGCGCAAAAAATTATATAATAAAAATTGTAGAGAATTTAAAATTCTACAACTTTTATTTCCAACATTTTTTTGTATAACGCTTAGTTCAGCGGTAATTTGCAATTTTCTGTTTTTTTCTCACGAAAATGTGTGAAAAATTGATTTTTTTAAGATTTCGGCCTTAGAATGCATTTTATGACAAAATAGTATGTAATAAATTTTATAGAAAATAAAAAGATCCACAACTTTTATTTAAAGCATTTTTCACAACAGAGCCTATTTTAGCGTGAAAGAGTGATTTTCTGTATTTTTAAGCCAAACTGAGTTCGATTTTCATTTAGCGTGTTTCACTCATGATTAAAATAAGGTTATGTTTTTGAGGTTAGTTATTTTGTTTATTTTTAATGTTTTATTACTAATGTTAGGTTATATTGTTCATTATTTACATTGGCAAGAGAAAGTTGTGTGAGTGTTTCACACCAGATTTTTTCTCTTGAAAACCTGTAAAAATGATTTTTTAAGTGAATATAATTAAATTTAAAGGAAATTCAAATATCTACAACTTTTATTTAAAGCATTTTTCTCTATATTATAGCCTAGTTTAGCATGAAAGTTTGATTTTTTTTGTATTATTAAGCGAAACTAAACTATTTATTTTCATTTTGCATCATTCAGTCATGATTAAAATTAGGTTAAGAGGTTAATTTTTTCCTAATGTTTTATAACCCACCGGGTTGGTCTAGAGGTAAAGTCGTCGCCAAAATCAGCTGTTTAACAGCTGATTTTCGGAGACGAAGGTTCCTGGTTCAAATCCGAGTAAAGTTATTTTTATACGGATTTGAATGCTAGATAGTGGTTACCGGTGTACTTTGATGGTTGGGGTTCAATTAACCATACTCTCTCAGGAATGGTCGACCTGAGTCTGTACAAGACTACACCTCATACACACGTCATACAGATCATCCTCATCTCATTGGGTAATGGGGTTGCTTATTGTTCGGAATTGAATAGATTGCAACGTACACATATTAAGAATTAAAAAACAAAAAAAAATGTTTTATTACTAACGTTAGGTTATATTGTTCATTACTTACACTGGCAAGAGAAAATTGTGCGAGTGTTACCTACCAGATTTTTTTTTATTAATAAATTAGGAAGTGCTTAATGTGAAGTAGATTAAAAGTTATAAATAGATTTTTACGTATTAGAATAACGAGTTGCTTAAATAGGCATTATTTTTTTTTATCGTTAGTTAATTATATCTATTCTGCAAACCATTGTTGTAATAAAAATGTAGGCATATTTTTTATTTCAAAATATAAGCTTCGTGTGACTTAAGTTAAAAGAAATTTTAATTAACGATTGATAAACCCAACGTCTCTACATGTATTCTCAAAATTTAGACGCCTGTTATCGGTTTTTTGTATTTTCAACGAGCCTAAATTTAATTTCGTAATTATATCAGATGTATTTTTGACTGCCTTAATACATTCCATTTATAACCTGTGACCCTTCAATGTTTTAAGTTATCATTTTGTATGTACTTTTTACTTTCTCTTGCCTATATGAATATATAGGAAGAAAAATATTGTTTTCATATCGATTTTTCGAAATCGAATTTTCACCGGATCTACACGTTTCCAGACCTCCTGAACCCAAAAAACATGTTTTTTGGGCCATTGGTCCTATGTGTGTGTGTGTGTGTGTGTGTGTGTGTGTGTGTGCGCGCGCGCGCGTGTGTGAACAGAATATCTCAAGATTGGAACATCGTACCAACTTGAAACTTATGTTAAATTCCACTTCAGGACCCGACACGAACATTTGCATCAAAATCGGTCAACCGGAAGTAGTAGGTTGTTCGTGTCATTTTTCACTTTTTGCGAATTTCTCAAAAACGTTCTTACGATTTTTTTTAAAATCACCTGATTTACTAATTTTTTTATGCTTTACAAGACAGGGTAGGCGTCATGTCTGCTGAAATTCTTGGAGAGGCTGTTTTCACGTAAAAAAATTGTTTTTTTAAGATTGCTGCTTTAATATGCATTTTAACGCAAAAATTTGTACAATAAAAGTTGTAGACAATTTAAAATTGTACAATTTTTATTTTAAATTTTTTTTTGGGTAATGTTCAGCGGTAATTACCGAAATTCTGTTTTTTTCTCACGAAAACGTGTAAAAAAATCGATTTTTTTAAAACTTTTCAGCCTTAGTATACATTTCACGACAAAAGTGTATAATAAAATTTATAGGAAATCAAACGATATAAAACTATAATTAGAGCATTTTTCTCTACAGAGCCTAGTTTAGCGTGAATGAGTGATTTTCCTTATTTGTAAGCCAAACTGAGGTTGATTTTCATTTTGTGTCTTTTACTCATGATTAAAATAAGGTTATGATTAGAGGTTAGTTTTTTGTTTATTTCTAATGTTTTATCACCAGTGTTAGGTTATATTGGTCATTATTTGCATTGGCAAAAGAAAGTCGTGTGAGTGTTTCACACAGATTTTTTTATTTGTTTTTTTAATAAACTTAAAAATTGTCTCAACTTTTTAAAGATCGTGGCAATATATTATGTGTCTCGGTTTAGGGCGGGAAATTTCTAGCCACTTCGTGTAAATGTTGTTTAGGTCATCAGCTGAAAGGCTGGTTTGAACCTCTAGAGGTTTTACTAAGTAAACGTGGAGTGAGTTGGTTTACCAATGCCTTCCTCACTGAATGGAAAAATACGCTAATCAGCATGCCGGGCCCTCTGGAAAGCACACATATTTTCCACTCTGCAAATGACACTTTCACTTTATTCACCACAGGGTCTGGCTGTATAATGAAATTCATTACTTTCAGAGGAGATAACTCTGATTAGTGTCTTTTACACCTCTACCCTCTTCTGTTCTTAAATGATTCAGTCATTTAATTGGCTGACCATGTGATAAGAAACAGAAATATTTATTTTAGCCCTGCAATGAACAGTTTGAGTGAACATAATTTGACACTCCACCTGTCTGTTTTGGGCAGTTCGTGTATTGTCCAGCCTCTCTTAGTTTGCTCCTAATGTAAACAAATAATGACATCACTAAGCATGGGTATAATATAAAAAAGTGTACACGCTGATTAAAAAGTAACAACAAAATACTTTCAAAAGTATTTAAATACAAAATACTTTTAAAAGTATTTTTATAAATGAAATTGTTAGGCCTATATCATATCATGACTGATGTACTTTAAGTACTTTTAATTTAAAAATTTGGTGTGAAACACTCACACAACTTTCTCTTGCCAATGCCAATAATTAACAATAAACCTAACATTAGTAATAAAACATTAGAAATAAACAAAAAACTAACCTCAAAAAACTAAGTGAAATACACTAAATTTAAATCGACCTCAGTTTGGCTTAAAAATACGGAAAATCGCTCATTCACGCTAAACTAGGCACTGTACAAAAAAATGCTTTAAATAAAAGGTGTAGATCTCTTAACTTTCTATAAATTTTATTATATACACTTTTGTCGTAAAATGCATTCTAAGGCCGAAATCTTAAGAAAATAACTTTTTCACACGTTTTCGTGAGAAAAAAACAGAAAATTGTTTATTACCGCTAAACTAAGCGTTATACAAAAAAATGTTCGAAATAAAAGTTGTAGAATTTTACATTCTCTACAACATTTATTATATAACGTTTTGCGCTAAAATGCATATTAAAGCCGCAATTTTAAAAAGAAAATGTTTATACGTAAAAACAGCCTCACGCAGAATTTCAGCAAACATGGCGCCTACCATATCTTGTACAACATAAAATATGCAGTAAACTAGGCGATTTTTAAAAAAAATCGTAGGACCAGTTTTTGAGAAAATCGCAAAAAAGTGAAAAATTATACGAATAAACTACTACTTTCGGTTGACCGATTTTGATGAAAATGTTCGTGTCGGGTCCGGTAGTGGTATGTAACTTAAGTTTCAAGTTCGTACGATGTTCCGTTCTTGAGATATTCTGTTCACACACAGACACACACACACACACACACACACACACACACACACACACACACACACACACACACACACACACACACACAGACCAATCGCTAAAACATGTTTTTTGGGTTCAGGGGGTCTGAAAACGTATAGATCCGGTGAAAATTCGATTTTGAAAAATCGACATGAAAACAATACTTTCCTTCCTATATATTCATATAGGCAAGAGAAAGTAAAAAATAGTTAACGTAAAAGGAATACGACATCCATAAAGTCGTGGACCCTAGCGTGCACCCTGTAGTAGGTGGCTTTTGTTTGTTGACAGTAGGAGCAAACTAAGAACGGCTGAACTGTAAATACTTGTATCAAAATCGGTGGTACTAGAAGTGAGTGAAATGTGGTACTGTTTGGCGTTGAGTAGCGAAAACATTGGTGGTGCATTTATCGTTTTTACTTTCTCTTGCCTATATGAATATATAGGAAGGAAAGTATTGTTTTCATGTCGATTTTTCGAAATCGAGTTTTCACCGGATCTGTACGTTTTCAGACCCCCTGAACCCAAAAAACATGTTTTTTAGCGATTGGTGTGTGTGCGTGTGTGTGTGTGTGTGTGTATACAAAATATCTCAAGAACGGAACATCGTACGAACTTGAAACTTAAAACTTAAGTTGCATACCACTACCGGACCCGACACGAACATTTTCATCAAAATCGGTCAACCGGAAGTAGTAGTTTATTCGTGTGATTTTTCACTTTTTTGTGATTTTCTCAAAAACTGGTCCTACGATATTTTTTAAAATCGCCTGGTTTATTCAGTTTTTTATTCTCTACAAGATAGGGTAGGCGCCATTTTTGCTGAAATTCTTGGTGAGGCTGTTTTCACGTAAAAACGTTGTTTTTTTAAGATTACGGCTTTAATATGCATTTTAGCGCAAAAATTTATATAACAAAAGTTGTAGAGAATTTAAAAACCTACAACTTTTATTTCGTACATTTTTTGTATAACGCTTAGTTTAGCGGTAATTTGCGATTTTCTGATTTTTTTAACATTTCAGCCTTTGTATGCATTTTACGACAAAAGTGTATATAATTAAATTTATAGAAAATTAAAAGATCTACAATTTTTATTTAGAGCATTTTCTCTACAGAGTCTAGTTTAGAGAGAAAGAGTGATTTTCTGTATTTTTAAGCCAAACTGAGTACGATTTTCATTTTGCGTTTTTCATTTATGATAAAAATAAGGTTATGTTTTTGAGGTTAGTTTCTTTGTTTATTTCTAATGTTTTATTACTAATGTTAGGTTTATTGTTAATTATTTGCACTGGCAAGAGAAAGTTGTGTGAGTGTTTCACACCAGATTTTTATTTATGTATTCGGTAAGGAAGTGTTATTGAATACATTCGTGTGAGTGAGAAAGAAATATCGCCGTCGAAATCAACGTGGGTACAGAAATAGACCCCACTAGAAGAAGCTACGTTAGATGACAAGTCACCAATGTGTGTGTGTGTTCGTGTGTGTGTGTGTGTGTATGTATGTGTGATTTGTCGTAGACTATCGGTTCTGCATATTGCCGCCAGGCTGTCTGTATCTTCTCTCTACACCCATTTAAACTATTTTTGTGACTGCACGACGTAATGTGGGGATTTTTTTACGTTTGTGTTAATCTTAGATGTCACACACCACTGTGTTTTCAATAATAAAATTGTGTATCACAAAACTGTCACATCGGTTTTCTCATATTTATTTCATCTGTGAAATGTATAACGTGTTGTTGTACTATTTAACCTCATTCCTTCGGAATAATTCGGATATTACACATGTCGGATAAATTGAAATTACGGTTAAATATCCAATATGTCTGCCCATAACAGACAGGTGGAGTGTTAAATTTTTATTTACACTCAATCTGTTCGTTGCAGGGCTAAAATAAATAGTTCTGTTTCTTTTCACATGGTCAGACAATTAAATGACTGAATCATTTAGGAACAGAAGAGGGTGGAGGTGTAAAAGACACTAATCAGAGTTATCTCCTCTGAAAGTAATGAATTTCATTGTACAGCCAGACCTTGTGGTGAATCAAGTGAAGGTGTCTTTTGGAGAGGGAAAATATGTGCTGTACAGAGGGCCCGGCATGCTGATAAGCATATTTTTCCATTCAGTGAAAAAGGTAATGGTAAACCACCTCACTCCTCGTTTTACTTAGCAAAACCTCTACAAATTCAAACCAGCCTTTCGGTTGATGACCTAAACAACAACAACCCAATATGTTTTTGTTTACCAGCTGAAAGGTTGGTTTGAACCTGTAGAGGTTTTGCTAAGTAAAACGAGGAGTGAGGTGGTTTACCATTGCCTTTTTCACTGAATAGAAAAATATGCTTATCAGCATGCCGGGGCCCTCTGTCAAGCACATATTTTCCACTCTGCAAATGACACCTTCATTTCATTCGCCACACGGTCTGGCTGCATAATGATATTCGTTACTTTCAGAGGAGATAACTCTGATTAGTGTCTTTTACACCTCTACCTCTTCTGTTCTTAAATGATTCAGTCATTCAATTGGCTGACCATGTGATAAGACACAGAACTATTTATTTTAGCCCTGCAACGAACAGATTGAGTGTAAATAATTTGACACTCCACCTGTCTGTTGTTGTTGTGTTGTTTAGGTCAACAGCTGAAAGGCTGGTTTGAACCTCTAGAGGTTTTACTAAGTAAAACGAGGAGTGAGGTGGTTTAAGATTGCCTTCCTCACTGAGTGGAAAAGTACGCTTATCAGCATGCCGGGCCCTCTGAAAAGCACATATTTTTCACTCTGTAAATGACACCTTCACTTCATTCACCACAGGGTCTGGCTGTACAATGAAATTCATTACTTTCAGAGGAGATAACTCTGACTAGTGTCTTTTACACCTCTACCTCTTCTGTTCTTAAATGATTCAGTCATTTAATTGGCTGACCATGTGATAAGAAACAGAACTATTTATTTTAGCCCTGCAACGAACAGATTGAGTATAAATTTGACACTCCACCTGTCTGTTAAGGGCAGCACCTGTCTGTTATGGGCATAAATATATAGAAAGAAAAGTATTGTTTTCATGTCATTTTAAGAAATTGAGTTTTAACCGGATATATACGTTTTCAGATCCCCTGTACCCAAAAAAAAACATGTTTTTAGCGATTGGTCCGGAGTGTGTGCGCGCGCGCGCGTGTGTGAACAAAATATCTCAAGAACGGAACATCGTACGAACTTGAAACTTTAATTAGATACCACTAGAGGACCCGACACGAACATTTTCATCAAAATCGGTCAACCAGAAGTAGTAGTTTATTCGTGTAATTTTTCACATTCTTGCGATTTTCTCAAAAACGGCTTCTACGATTTTTTTTTAAAACTCTTCATTTTCTAAATTTTTTATGCGTTACTAGATAGGGCAGGCGCCATGTCTGATGAAGTTCTTGGAGGCTGTTTTTTCGTAAAATTCTTTTTTTTAAGATAGCGACTTAAATATGCGTTTTAGCGCAAAAATATATATTATAAAAGTTGTAGACGCTTTAAAAACGTACAACTTTTATTTGAACATTTTTGTTGCGTGCGTGTGTATACAAAATATCTCAAGAACGGAACATCGTACGAACTTGAAACTTAAGTTACATACCACTACCGGACCCGACAATTTTCAACAAAATTGGTCAACCAGAAGTAGTAGTTTATTCGTATAATTTTTTTACTTTTTTGCAATTTTCTCAAAAACTGGTCCTACGATTTTTTTAAAAATCGCCTGGTTTACTCAATTTTTTATTCTCTATAAGATAGGTTAGGCGCCATGTTTGCTGAAATTCTCAGTGAGGCTGTTTTTACGTAAAAAAATTGTTTTTTTTTAAGATTACGGCTTGTAGAGAATTTAAAATTTTACAACTTTTAATTAAAACATTTTTTTGTATAACCCCTAGTTTAGCGGTAATTAGCGATTTTCTGTTTTTTCTCACGAAAACGTGTGAAAAATCTATTTATTTTAAGATTTCGGCCTTAGTATGCATGCATTTTTCGACAAAAGTGTATATCATCAAATTTATAGTAATTTAAAAGATCTACAACATTTATTTAGAGCCTAGTTGAGCGTGATAAAGTGATTTTCCGTATTTTTTAGGCCAAATTGAGGTTGATTTTCATTTTGCGTCTTTCATATACGATTAAAATTAGATTATGTTTATTGAGGTTAATATTTTATTTATTTCTAATGTTTTATTACTGTTAGTTTTATTGTTAATTATTTGCACTGGCAAGAGAAAGTTGTGTGAGTGTTTCACACCAGGTTTTTAATGTTTTATTTTAGTAATGTTAAATTATGTCCAAAACGAACAGGTGGAGTGTTATTTTAATTGCACTCTATCTGTTTGGTCCAGGGCTAAAAAAAATAGTTCTGTTTCTTATCACATAGTTAGCCACTTATATGACTAAACTATTTAAGAACAGAAGAGGTAGAGGTGTAAAAGACACTAGTCAGAGTTATCTCCTCTGAGAGTAATGAATTTCACTATGCAGCCAGACCCTGTGGTGAATGAAGTGAATGTGTCATTTGCAGGGTGGAAAGTGAGTGCTTTTCGGAGGGCCTGGCATGCTGATAAGCATACTCTTTCAACTCAGTGAGGAAGGCAATGGTAAACCACCTTACTCCTCGTTTTTACTTAGTAAAACCTCTAGAGGTTCAAGCCAGCCTTTCGGCTGTTGACCTAAACAACAACAATGTTAAATTAAATTGGTCATTATTTGCAGTGGCTAGAAAAAGTCGTGTGAGTGTTTCATACCAAATTTTTATCGATTTATGATGTGAAAATTTCGGTGTAGAAAATTCTGCTGCTTTGATATTTTTACATTATGCCGAATTGTATTAAGTGAAATTATGTTAAAATTGAATACAGTTCGTACAAAAAGACAACCTTGGATTTACATAATAAATGTACTCGAGAAGCATTTGTATTTTTACTTTCTCTTCCCTATATGAATATATAGGAGGGAAAGTATTGTTTTCATGTCGATTTTAAGAAATCGAGTTTTCACCGGATCCACACGTTTCTAGACCCCCTGAACCCAAAAAAACATGTTTTTAGCGATTGGTCTGCGCGTTTGTGTGAACGGAATATCTCAAGAAAGGAACATCGTACGAACTTGAAACTTTAGTTAAATACCACTAGAGGACCCGACACGAATATTTTCATCAAAATCGGTCAAACGGAATTATTAGTTTTATTCGTGTAATTTTTCACATTATTGCGATTTTCTCAAAAACGGCTTCTACGATTTTTAAATCGCCTCATTTTCTAAATTTTTTATGCGTTACTAGATATGGCAGGGGCCATGTCTGGTAAAATTCTTGGGGGTAAAATTCTCGGTAAAAAAAAAGTTTTTTTTTAAGATAGCGACTTAAATATGCAGTTTAGCGCAAAATGTCTTTAATGGAAGTTGTAGACACTTTAAAAACCTACAACTTTTATTTCGAACATTTTTTTGTATAACGCTTAGTTTAGCGGTAATTGGCGATTTCGGATTTTTTTTATCACGAAAACGTGTAAAAAATAGATTTTCTTTAAGATTTCAGCCTTAGTAAGCATTTTACGACAAAAGTGTCTTTAATAAAATTTATATATAGGAAATTAAAAGATCTACAACTTTTATTAAAAGCATTTTTCTCTACAGAGCCTAGTGTAGCGCGTGAAAGAGTGATTTTCCGTATTTTTAAGCCTAACTGAGGTTGATTTTCATTTTGCGCTCTTCACTCATGATGAAAATTAGGTTATGTTTATTTAGGTTAGTTTTTTTGTTTATTTTTACTTTCTCTTGCCTATATGAATATATAGGAAGGAAAGTATTGTTTTCATGTCGATTTTTCGAAATCGAGTTTTCACCGGATCTATACGTTTTCAGACCCCCTGAACCCAAAAAACATGTTTTTAGCGATTGGTCTGTGTGTGTGTGTGTGTGTGTGTGTCTGTGTGTGAACAGAATATCTCAAGAACGGAACGTCGTACGAACTTGAAACTTGAAACTTAAGTTACATACCACTACCGGACGCGACATGAACATTTTCATCAAAATCGGTCAACCGGAAGTAGTAGTTTATTCGTATAATTTTTCAGTTTTTTGCGATTTTCTCAAAAACTGGTCCTACGATTTCTTTTAAAATCGCCTATTTTACTCAATTTTTTATTCTCTACAAGATAGGGTAGGCGCCATGTTTGCTGAAATTCTCGGTGAGGCTGTTTTCACGTAAAAACGTTGTTTTTTTAAGATTACGGCTTAAATATAAATTTTAGCGCAAAAACTTATATAATAAAAGTTGTAGAGAATTTAAAAACCTACAACTTCTGTTTCAAACATTTTTTTGTATAACGCTTAGTTTAGCGGTAATTTGCGATTTTCTGTTTTTTTCTCACGAAAACGTGAGAAAAATCGATTTTTTTAACATTTCGGTCTTAGTATGCATTTTACGACAAAAGTGTATATAATTAAATTTATAGAAAATTAAAAGATCTACAACTTTTGTTAAGAGCATTTATCTCTACAGAGCCTAGTTTAGCGTGAGAGCGTGATTTTCCGTATTTTTAAGCCAAACTGAGTTCGATTGTCATTTTGCGCCATTCACTCATGATTAAAATAAGGTTATGTTTTTGAGGTTAGTTTTTGTTCATTTCTAATGTTTTAATACTAATGTTAGGTTTATTGTTAATTATTTGCATTGGCAAGAGAAAGTTGTGTGAGTGTTTCACACCAGATTTTTTATGTTTTATTACTAATGTTAGGATTATTGTTAATTATTTGCATTGCCAAGAGAGTTGTGTGAGTGATTCACAATTTTTTTTGTTTATTTCTAATGTTTTATTTACTGATGTTAGGTTAAATTTGTTATTATTTGCAGTGGCTAGAAAAAGTCCTGTGAGTATTTCATATTAAATTTTTATCGATTTATGATGTGAAAATTTCGGTGTAGAAAATTCTGCTGCTTTTATAATTTTACATTATGGCCGAATTGTATTAAGTGAAATTATGTTAAAATTGAATACAGTTCGTAACAAAAAACAACCTTGGATTTACATAATAAAATAATGTACTCTAGAAGCATTTTTATTTATTTTACTGTTTAATATGTGTGTATGTACGGCGTATAATAAGCTGCACCGTTCAATATCGTACTGTGTTACACCGAAACAAACGTACTGTTGTATTTATTATACGTGTAGTAGTGTAGTAAAGTTCTCTGTTCATTCCTTGACACGCACGCACGCGCGCGCCCCATTGGAATGCAAAATGGCCGTCACTATCTAAAGTATTTTAATAGTAGTTTTATATATATCCATATACAACGTGTGTGTTGATTTCTTTTTTGTTTTGATCTGTTTTTTTTTATTGTTCAATTTGTTTTCTTTATTACGTTTGTTTGCCACTTGACTTCAGCAAGGGAAGTTTTTCTTTTATTTTTTATTATTTATTTTATTTATTGTTTTTTATTCTTTCCCGCTTTTTTTTGTTTGTCTTTCGTTCCTGTTCATGTATTGTGCGTTTCTTCTTTACCTTGACATACTTTATTCAGCGTTCGTTCATGTCCTTATCATTATCATATCTATCAAAATCGTTTTTGTAATTTTTTTTCTTTAATTGTTTTCTCGTGTTGTTTTTTTATGCCCAAAACGGGCAGGTGGAGTGTTATTTTAATTGCACTCTATCTGTTTGGTCCAGGGCTAAAAAAAATAGTTATGTTTCTTATTACATAGCAGCCACTTATATGACTGAACTATTTAAGAACAGAAGAGGTAGACGTGTAAAAGACACTAGTCAGAGTTATCTCCTCTGAGAGTAATGAATTTCACTATGCAGCCAGACCCTGCATTGAATGAAGTGAATGTGTCATTTGCAGGGTGGAAAGTGAGTGCTTTTCGGAGAGCCTGGCATGCTGATAAGCATACTCTTTCAACTCAGTGACGAAGGCAGTGGTAAACCACCTTACTCCTCGTGTTTACTTAGTAAAACCTCTAGAGGTTCAAACCAGCCTTTCGGCTGTTGACCTAAACAACGTGTTGTTTATAGTGTATGAAGTGTTGTGGTAGTAAAAAATTTTCAGTACCCGGATTTTAATTCGTTTATAGATTTCTTTTGATACCTTGAATGGCAAATTAGTTGTTTTTTTTTAAGGATATATTTCTGTTGTATGGGTTTTTACGTTACTCATTTCGGAGTAAAAACCACTGCTCCGATTTTGTAGAAATTAAGAAGTAAATTTGGTATTTTCCGTTTTCTGTATGCTACTATCAAATCCGAATTCCCTGAAGGGTTGCACTCTTGTTCATTTCTCCCAATCCCTGCCTTATTGAATGCTCATACTGAGACAGACACACTCACGCGTGCGTACACACGTCCTTCCCAGTCCCAGTGTATAGTACTGTGTTACACGTTCTGTTGTTTTATTTCGTACTAGCATGCCCCGTCGCGGCTTTGCACGCGAAAAATGGTGTAATCACTTTTCAGCAGTTCGTGCTTTTTGAAGTTTTTTTTTGCTTTTGAAGATTTTGTTCCATGAAAACGTGTATTTGCGGTGAAAACTCGATTTCGAAAAATCGACATGAAAACAATACTTTCTTTGCTATGTATTCATATAGGCAAGAGAAAGTAATAATAAAACACGATAAATTTATTATATTTAAATAGCAGTGTTGAAGTGTTATAATGGAAATATTGATACAGTATTATGGTGTTGTTTAGGTCATCAGCCGAAAGGCTGGTTTGAACCTGTAGAGGTTTTACTAAGTAAAACGAGGAGTGAGGTGGTTTACAATTGCCTTCCTCACTGAATGGAAAAGTTCACTTATCAGCATGCCGGGCCCTCTGAAAAGCACATATTTTCCACTCTGCAAATGACACCTTCACTTCATTCACCACAGGGTCTGGCTGTATAATGAAATTCATTACTTTCAGAGGAGAGAACTCTGATTGGTGTTTTTTACACCTCTACCTATTCTGTTCTTAAGGGGACGTTGTACCATGTATCTTATGTAGCCTTTTTTTAAACGTGGTAAGAAAAAATTGCTGTACAATAGCAACCTCCACATAATACGTAAGTATACTGTTCGCCAACTACGGCGGCATGTAGGGAGGGTAGCGAGACAGAGAGAGAATGTGTTGCGTCCGCCTTTCCCCTCTTTCTCTCATAGATACATGCTTACAAGTTATACAGCTTGCACCTGCCCATAACAGACAGGTGGAGTGTCAAATTATTTACACTCAATCTGTTAGTTGCAGGGCTAAAATAAATAGTTCTGTTTCTTATCACATGGTCAGTCAATTAAATGACTGAATCATTTAAGAACAGAAGAGGTAGAGGTGTAAAAGACACTAATCAGAGTTATCTTCTCTGAAAGTAATGAATTTCATTGTACAGTCAGACCCTGTGGTGAATGAAGTGAAGGTGTCATTTACAGAGTGGAAAATATGTGCTTTTCAGAGGGCCCGGCATGCTGATAAGCGTACTTTTCCACTTAGTGAGGAAGGCATGGTAAACCACCTCACTCCTCGTTTTACTTAGTAAAACCTCCAGAGGTTCAAACCAGCCTTTCGGCTGTTGACCTAAACAACAACACAGCTTGCACACTTGACTAAAGTTTTTCCAGAATTTAAAAATAAATTCTCTGATAATCTCCTGATCTTACCCATGTTAAAATAGCCAAATTTATGACCCGTTTTCTCAGCTTACATAAGGGTTATAGCCCTGAAATTTTGCATAGTCTTAGTTGATACCTTTTTATGATTACTGAGTTTTTTTTAAACGTTTATCTGAACAATTTTTTTTTTCAGAATTTTTTCCCGAACTCTTCTGATTTTGTCTTAATTTTTTGTCGTTAAACATATATACATTTTTTTCTATGTCATCTACAAGGTTGAAAAAAAACTCAGTGTTTGTACCTCTATCATGTAAAACTACTGTCAAAATTTCAAATTTTTGTAATGAACGGTTTTTGAGAAAACGGGGCAAATATCATAAAAAAGTTAATTTTCGGTAAACGGAGATTAAAGAAAATATCTATCTTGTATAACCTAACTTGTAAATGAGCACAATTTGTTTGTCAACACTACTTAGATGTCATAAATCAGCGATGTAAAAACAGTAAACTCACTGTAACAACATAAAATATCCCTAATAAGAAAAAAAATTCCCTGTAAAATCTTTTACAACTTTTATTTTTTTAAATGAAAAACTCTAAAAAGATACTGCTTTTTTGCCATGCAGCACATTGGATATTTTTTAAATATTTAAAATTGTTTTTAAGCTAAAATAGTATTACCAATGAATAATAAAATGTTAAAACTAACCAAAAACCGCAAAATTCAAAAATCGATATTTTCTTAATTTTCATGGTACAAGGTCCCCTTAAATGATTCAGTCATTTAATTGGCTGACCATGTGACAAGAAACAGAACTATTTATTTTAGCCCTGCAATTAACATATTGAGTGTAAATAATTTGACACTCCACCTGTCTGTTACGAGCAGACAGTATTATGGTAGATACATTATAATTTTTGAAAGAAAATAAATCTTGTTAATTATTTTATTTAAATAAATAATTAAGTGTGACAAAATGTCCAATAAGTAAGTTAGGGAAGAAGAACTTCTTAGTTGTGCGATACCGGTTGCAGTTCAGCGAGAAAGTAAGGGTGATTTGCCTAGAGATCGTAAGTTTTTATTACATCTTGCCACTTGACTTCACCAAGGGAATTTTTTTCTCCTTTTATTTTATCGTTGATTTTCTTTTTATTTAATGTTTGTTGTTTGTAGTAGTCGTTTTTATTATCTTTGTTGTTTGTATTGTGCGTGTCGTAACCTTGGCATACTTAGTTCTGCATTCGTTTTAAGTCCTTTTATCTAATCTGTCAAGATCGTACTTGTGTTATTGGTAAAAAATTTTGTTTTGTTATTTTGTGTTTAGTAATTATTAGTTTTGTTGTAAATTTAATTACCTGTAGATCGGATTTCGGTTTTCCGGATATGATTAGTATCCGAAGGACGTTTTAAGTACAGGGTGATACAGTAGACTCTCCGAAATCCGGACTAATGTGGCGGACGGCCGGTCCGGATTTCGAAAAATCCGGATTTCCCGGAGGTTGGCAATTTCGTCTTTGTGGCAAATAATTATGACAATAAGCATTAACGTTTATCTGCTATTATAAGAGTGAGCTTCTGAAAAAACTTTAAAACACTGTAGGCCTAATAAATTACAGTATGCTATTGGTACTGTAATTATTCAATATACGAAGCACAAACATTGACTAAACTTAACGCTACTGTACCGTAATAAGATTCGATTGCACTCTTTGTAAGATTTGCAAGTTACGGGTTTCAAACATGTAACAAAATGTGTCATATATATCTCAATTATAGAGTAATTATAATAAGATAGAGTAATTATAGTAGGTACAAATTCATTAAAAAACCAAGTCTTAAAAATTGTAGAATTCATCCGTGCTTTTTGTTGGTTTGTGTACCAAAGTGGCAACTCATCGTCTTTCTTTAAATTTTTAAAAGCTCTGGGTTTTCTTGATTTTCCTATTAATGTTAACCTAAGTTTATGACTGCCGGTCACATTGCTACAAGCCAACACCGTAACCCGTTCCTTGCTTTTTTTATAGCCCGAGGCTGAAGCTTCTTTTTTGGATGCGAGAGTTTTCGTGGGCAACATTTTATAGTTCAGACCAGTCTCGTCGCAATTATACAGCTGGTCACCGGAAATTCCTTCTTCGTCAAGGATTTTAAAAAGTAAGGTCTTAAATTCAGGAACAGCGTCTTTGTTCGCCGATAAAGTCTCCCCACTGATTTCATCGGGCCAATCCCATGAAAACTTTTTACTGGTTGTTAATTTAAAAGTTATAAATTTTCAGAAAATAAAGTAAAAAAAAATCATCGTCCGGACTAGTGCGATCCGGATTTTTGAGAATCTACTGTATTTAAGTTGTTGTTTAGGTCAACAACCGAAAGGCTGGTTTGAACCTCTCGTTGTTTTACTAAGTAAAAACGAGGGGTGAGGTGGTTTACCACTGCCTTCCTCATTGAGTTGAAAGAGTATGCTTATCAGCATACCAGGCCCTCTGAAAAGGACCAACTTTTCCACCCTGAAAATCACACCTTCACTTCATTCACCAAAGGATCTGGCTGCATAGTGAAATTTATTTCTCTCTCAGAGGAAATAACTCTTGTCTTTTACACCTCTACCTCTTTTGTTCTTAAATAGTTCAGTCATATAATGGGTGAATATGTGATATGTGATAAAAAACAGAACTATTTTTTCTAGCCCTGAAACAAACAGATCGAGTGCAATTAATTGAACACTCCACCTGTTTGTTATGGGCAAAGATTTAAGTTTGGAAACGAATTTATATTGTACATCTCAGAGGTGTTTTAAGACAAAAGAAAATTTGTTTTTACGTAGTTTTAAAAAACTTTGTTACGGTTTTTTTACTTTCTCTTGCCTATATACAGTAAAATCTCTCTATTGCGGAACTCTATATAGCGGAAATCTCTCTTTAGCGGCATTATTTGCCGACCCCGACCCTTTCGTATACTATGATAATGTATTTAGCTCTCGTTATAGCGGCACAAAAATCTCTCTATAGCGGCAAAACAATATCTTCAGGATATGGATTTAGGCGCCTATTTAGGGGCAGACAATGATTTAGCCACTTCAGCAGATGTTGGCGATGATGCAATAATCGAAAATGTCTTAGCCCAAAACAACGAGCAAGAAAGTGAAAATGACGATGAAATGGAAACAGAAATGTTGTCCCTTCAAGTAAACAGACACTAGACGCTATTCTTGTTGTTTACACGTACTGTCATTGCCAATATGTAAATGAAAATTTACAAGTTTTAAACATTGAAAATGAGATTGAAGATATGTTTTATGAATTGAAAACGAAACAAAATTTACAACTTATTTTACGAAATGAAGTGTACTTCACAGTCATTGTTTCCTTAATAACAAAAAAATATATACTGTACTGTGTATTTTTTTTGTGTTTGTGTAGCCTATGTTTTAGGAGATTTTAATTGTATGTATCTTATGTTTATTACTGTTCAGTAAAAACCGAGTTTCAGTGCTAATTAATTTTAGGCTATCTATTATGGTATGTACTGTATGAATGATTATTGAAAAAAGTTCAATACGAAAAGTGAAATTCTATTGTTAAACATCAGTAACACAACATCTAATAAAACCAGTTTGTATCCAAATTTCTTGTTAAGTTAATAATCTACACTTTATGTAGTTAATTTAATATCTCACTGTATTGAAGTAATCTACTGTATTAAATATTCGCCATAAAGTTATCTATTCAGTAGTTTTTCAAAAACTTATTTCATGCACCATTTACATACGTATATAAGTTATTTTATACAGAAAAATTAGTACTCCAACTTCCCTCCCACCGTTAATTACTCGCTCTCTCTATAACGGAACTCTCTTTATAGCGGCGGTACCTCATGGTCCCTTCAATTCCGCTATAGAGAGATTTTACTGTATATAAAATTGTGATTTTGTCTGTGCAATTTTTCAAAATGGCCCAAATTTTGTTTCTATGCCAAATCTACTAGGTAATCACCGAAAATAAGTTCAGCTGAATATTTGTCTGTTTGTAGGTTACGTCATCACGCACGAACCGCTGAACCAAATTCAATGAATTTCGGTATTTAGGTTCTGGACATAATCGAAAAATGAAAATAGGCTATAATTTTTTTTAATATCACAAAGGGATGGGGGAGGAGTTCAGAGGGAGGGGTAAACAAAAAACTACGAATATCTCTGTTAAAAGTCGATGTATCAAAAAATGTTATAATCGTTATGTAATGTCATATAATGTTATCGAAATTACGTAACGATTAAAGACGTTTAAAGAAGTTTAATTATGTAAAGTTTTTTTTCATTTTCATGCAAAATAACGTTGATATTACCAATTATAAAAAAATAAACCAATATTTTTAGAATATTGACATTTAAAATAAACAGAACAATAATAATGTAGACTTACGCGCCGGTAAAACCCGTATTCATTCAGTCAGTTACCTATTTCTCCATTCCACCAGTACGTACACCTTTATCGTTTTTCTGTTTTTTTCTCACGAAAACTTATAAAAATCGATTGTTTTTTTAGATTTTACGACAAATAAATAGGAAATTAAAATATCTTCAACTTTTATTCAGTGCATTTTTCTCTTGAGCCTAGTTTAGTGTGAACAGTGATTTTCCGTATTTTTAAGCCAAACTGATGTTGATTTTATTTTGCATCATTCACTCATGATTAAAATAAGGTTATTTTTTGAGATTAGTTTTTTGTTTTTTCTAATTTTTATTATTAATGTTAGGTTATATTGTTCATTATTTGCATTTGCAAGAGAAAGTCGTGTGAGTGTTTCACACAGATTTTTTTTTATTGTATTTTACAGTTTTGTGTTAACTGTTCGTTTTCTTTAGAAATATTTGAAATATTTCTAGGAATTTGTTGCAGTATTATTTGGATGCAGCAAAATAAATTATTGCTGACATCGTACATCTTTTACGACCATACATTCCAATAATTTTTTTCTTCTAAAAATGCTATCTGTATTTTTCTAGTGCTTTAACTGTTTTTCTTCTTTAACGACATCGATTGTAACTTCTATTTAAATATTTACTTTATTTTGATATGGATCAGTCTACGATCATGTAAAAATGGATACATTAAATTCATTTTTACTTTCTCTTGCCTGTATGAATATATAGGAAAGAAAGTATTGTTTTCATGTCGATTTTTCGAAATTGAGTTTTCACCGGATCTACACGTTTTCAGACCCCCTGGACCCAAAAAAGATGTTTTAGCGATTGGTGTGTGTGGGTGTGTGTAAACAGAATATCTCTAGAACGGAAAATCGTACGAACTTGAAACTTAAGTTAGACACCACTAGAGGATCCGACCCGAACATTTTCATCAAAATCGGTCAACCGGAAGTAGTAGTTTATTCGTGTCGTTTTTCACTTTTTTCGATTTTCTCAAAAACTGGTCCTACGATTTTTTAAAAATCGCCTCATTTACTACATTTTTTATGCTCTACAAGATAGGGTAGGCGCCATGTCTGCTGCATTCTTGGGGAGGCTGTTTTCTTGTAAAAAATTGTTATTTTAAGATTGCGGCTTTAATATGTATTTTAGCGCGAAAATGTATATAATAAAAGCGGTAGAGAATTTAAATTCCTACAACTTTTATTTCGACGATTATTTTGTTTAATGCTTAGTTTAGCGGTAATTAGCGATTTTCTGTTTTATTTTTTCCTCAC
Organism: Catonia carolina; assembly: GCA_035578175.1. Lineage (NCBI taxonomy): Eukaryota > Metazoa > Arthropoda > Insecta > Hemiptera > Achilidae > Catonia > Catonia carolina. The sequence continues at coordinate 45,669,669 of JAQMRL010000009.1, forward strand.
GAAAACTTGTAAAAATTGATTTTTTTTGAGATTTCAGCCTTAGTATGCATTTTACGACAAAATAGTATTATAACTTAGTCAAATTTATAGGAAATTAAAAGATCTACAACTTTTATTTAGAGAATTTTTCTCTACAGAACCCAGTTTAGCGTGAAATAGTGATTTTCCGTATTTTTAAACCAAACTGAGGTTGACTTTCGTTTTGCGTCATTCACTCATGATTAAAATAGTTTAGTTTTCGGTTATTTCTAATGCTAGGTTATATTGTTAATTATTTGCAGTGGCAAGAGAAAGTCGTGTGAGTGTTAAACACCAGATTTTTTTTTTTTTTTAATTTTTAATACACTTAAACTAAGTTTATTTTGTATTTTAAAAAATTTTAACATGTTTTTGTTTTTCTGTCTGTTTCAGGTTTACGAAACCACAGTCGTTCGCGGACTGTATAGGAAACGAGCTTCCCCTCGGTTGGGAAGAATCGTTTGATCCTCACATAGGGGTTTATTATATAAACCACGTTAATCGTAAGTATCTGAATTCATTTTATTTTTACTTTCTCTTGCCTATATGAATATATAGGAAGGAAAGTATTGTTTTCATGTCGATTTTTCGAAATCGAGTTTTCACCGGATCTATACGTTTTCAGACCCCCTGAACCCAAAAAACATGTTTTTAGCGATTGGTCTGTGTGTGTGTGAACAGAATATCTCAAGAACGGAACATCGTACGAACTTGAAACTTGAAACTTAAGTTACATACCACTACCGGACGCGACACGAACATTTTCATCAAAATCGGTCAACCGGAAGTAGTAGTTTATTCGTATAATTTTTCAGTTTTTTGCGGTTTTCTCAAAAACTGGTCCTACGATTTTTTTTAAAATCGCCTATTTTACTCAATTTTTTATTCTCTACAAGATAGGGTAGGCGCCATGTTTGCTGAAATTCTCGGTGAGGCTGTTTTCACGTAAAAACGTTGTTTTTTTAAGATTACGGCTTTAATATAAATTTTAGCGCAAAAACTTATATACTAAAAGTTGTAGAGAATTTAAAAACCTACAACTTTTGTTTCAAACATTTTTTTGTATAACGCTTAGTTTAGCGGTAATTTGCGATTTTCTGTTTTTTTTTCTCACGAAAACGTGAGAAAAATCTATTTTTTTAACATTTCGGTCTTAGTATGCATTTTACGACAAAAGTGTATATAATAAAAGTTATAGAAAATTAAAAGATCTACAACTTTTGTTTAGAGAATTTTTCTCTACAGAGCCTAGTTTAGCGTGAAAGTGTGATTTTCCGTTTTTTTTAAGCCAAATTGAGTTCGATTTTCATTTTGCGTCTTCCACTCATGATTAAAATAAGGTTATGTTTTTGAGGTAAGTTGTTGTTTATTTTTAATATTTTATTAATAATGTTAGGTTTATTATTAATTATTTGCATTGGCAAGAGAAAGTTGTGTGAGTGTTTCACACCAGATTTTTTAAATTATAAGTACCTAAAGTACTAAAAACATCAGTCATGATATGATGTAGGCCTAACAATTTCATTTATAAAAATACTTTTAAAAGTATTTTGTATTTAAATACTTTTGAAAGTATTTTGTTGTTACTTTTTAATCAGCGTGTACACATTTTTATATAATGCGCATGCTCACTGACGTCATTATTTGTTTACATTAGGAGCAAACTAAGAAAGGCTGGACTGTAGAATTGTTTACTTTCTCTTGCCTATATGAATATATAGGAAGGAAAGTATTGTTTTCATGTTGATTTTTCGAAATCAACTTTTCACCTGATCTACACGTTTTCAGATCCCCTGAACCCAAAAAACATGTTTTTAGCGATTGGTCTGTGTGTGTGTGTGTGTGTGTGTGTGTGTGTGTGTGTGTGTGTGTGTGTGTGTGTGTGTGTGTGTGTGTGTGTGTGTGTGTGTGTGTGTGAACAGAATATCTCAAGAACGGAACATCGTACGAACTTGAAACTTAAGTTCGATACCACTAGAGAACCCGTCCAGAACATTTTCATCAAAATCGGTCAACCGGTAGTAGTAGTTTAATGTGGATTTTACCGCAAAAATGTACATAATAAAAATTGTGGTGAATTTAAAATTCTACAACTTTTATTTTATAACATTTTTTGCATAACGCTTAGTTCAGCGGTAATAAGCGATTTTTTTTCACGAAAACGTGTAAAATATCGATTTTTTACGATTTCAGCCGTAGATTTACGACATTTAACGATAAACGTGTATATAATAAAATTTATAGGAAATTAAAAGATTACTATCTTTATTTTATCTAGAGCATTTTTTTTACAGCGTCAGTTTAGCGTGAAAGAGTGATTTCCCGCATTTTAAAGCCAAACTGAGGTTAGTTTTTTGTTTATTTCTAATGTTTTATTACTAATATATTTGGTTATATTGGTTATTATTTCTGCATTGACAAGAGAAAGTTGTGTGTGTGTGTTTCATACCAGATTTTTTTGAATAGTTTCGCTGTATAGGTATGTACATTAGATAACTATCAAATTAAACAGGCACACTTAATGATGGCAGTATTTTTACTTTCACCCGTACAAATATTTCAGTTTGTAACAAGAATTTGAAATGAGTAAATATCCTGTCATGGTAATTTAGGCCTAACACTAACGTTGTTCATTATTATATACAGGGTGTCCCACAACAGTAACCTGATATACTTCCGAGGTGTATTCCTTTCATTAAAATAATGAGAAAAGTTCATATAAACATAAGTCTGGAATCGCTTCGTAATCGAGTTACATTTGGGGAAAATTTTCGTCCGAGTTTCAGTTTACCCCGCACAAATGAAGCGCAACATAAATGTTAGAGCGTTAATTAAGTTGCGAAACTAAACAGATATTATGTAAAATGAGCTGCAAAATTGATTTAAACAGATTTTAGTTCTGTAATTCGAGTAGTTTTTGAAATATCTGACTGAATACACCAAATTTGGTCTCGATGAAGATTTTTCTTTATGGTTTGAAGTACATTAACTTTGTTGAATGGGTAACAAATGTAAACTTTTCAAACAAAAAATAACTTGTGGAGAATTTAATTCTGAAGAGAATGGTGTAAAATATGCCAATAAGAAACAAACACAAACTGTAGAATGTCTGTTATTCATTTAACAAAGTTAATAATGTACATCAAACTATAAAGAAAACAGTTTTTCGTGACCAAATTTGGTGTGTTTTGTCGGATATCTCAAAAATCTGGTTTGAAACCATCACAAGACTTTCTCTTGCCAATGCAAATAATGAACAATATAACCTTATATTAGTAATAAAACATTAGAAATAAACAAAAAACTAACCTCAATAAACATAACTTAATTTTAATCATGAGTGATTTTAGTTTTTAAATTATCTGCATCACTGTTTTTTTTTTGTATTATTAGCTGTTAGTTCAGCTTTCTAAACAACTGTTGATGGGGAATTTACTTTTTGTGTAAATTTTGTTTTTGATTTGTGCTTTCTTGTTTCTTGCGTTTCCCCGTAAATTTAGATTTTTAACACTAAGGTAAGGTCCATTTTTCTCAGAAACCAATTAACGTACCAGGCTGAAAATTTTACCAGTTTATTATTTTATATCATCACGTACACCAACATTTTTATGACTTCCTCAGGTGCTCCAAAAATTAGTAATACTCAAAAAGCATAGAAATAAATTTATATAAGTTTTATGTTATTCGTTATTTTAAAAAAAAAATGGTGTGGTCCGAAGATTAATTTGAAAAAATGTCAGTAGCTCGAGAAGAAACGCGACGTCTATAATTTGTAAAGTTTAATTTCCCTATATTTTACCAGTCGTATGAAAAATTTACCTAAAAGTAGCAAATTTAACTTTGGCGGGATACAAAGTACAGTCTTCCCTTAACCCCTTAAAGGTTGATTTTTTAAACCCAAAGTAATGTTATTTTGCTAAATTTTTTTCCCACTGAATAATAATTATTTTTATTTTTTTTGATTATTTATTATTTTTATCATGACATTTTTATAAGTATATTTAAGAAAATTAACTGTTCAAAAACTATTATTGTTATTTTTTTTTATTCCTAATTTGTGTACGTTGCAATCTGTTTAATTTAGAACAATAAGCAACCCCATGATCCAATGAGATGAGGATTTAAAAAATTTTTTTTTTTGTTTAACGTCCGACTGTTTTGCAAATTGCTGTTAATGCAGACAGATGAGATGAGGATGATGTGTATGACGTGTAAATGGGATGTAGTCTTGTACAGACCCAGGCCGACCATTCCTGAGAGAGTATGGTTAATTGAACCCCAACCATCAAAGTACACCGGTAACCACTGTCTAGTATTCAAATCCGTATAAAAGTAACTACATTTACTAGGATTTGAACCAGGAACCTTCGTCTCCGAAAATCAGCTGTTCACAGCTGATAGCTGTAAATCTAAATTTACAGCTGTGTAGTTGCATGAAGCATGTTCTTTCCAGGTTTCAGCCCCCCTTCTTCGTACAATGATAATATAATGTTTACATTTGTAAAAATTGCACTACCACCATAAATAACATATCGAAACACTCAGAATCTATGTTTTATAAAATGAAAAAAAAAAATGTGAAAAAATTATTTTCCCCAGTTACGGGTCCCCTTAAGGCTGTGTTTCCCAAAGTGTGCGCCCCGGGGCGCCGCAGGTCACGGATTTAAAAATGTATATGAAATAATTTTTTGTTTCAATTGTAATTATTTATAAGACATCATATTAAAATTTCATATATAAAACTTGCCTGTGGTTTTTCGAATATATTTACTCTCCTCTGCCAACTTGTCTTTCATAATAATTATAATATAATTTTTATTATATTAATTATATTAAAATTATTATTAAAATTAATTATATTATAATTTTTATTATTGAGGATTTTTTTTTTTTTTTTTTTTTTGGTTTTACGTCCGACTGTTTTGCAAATTGCTGCTAATGCAGACGGTGAAGGATGAAATGAATTTTTGTAACGTATGAAAAAATGCCATGCCCGAGTGGGATTCGAACCCAAGACCGCGTGATGAGAGGCGAGCACGTTACCAACATCGCCAACGCGGCCGGCTATTATTGAGGACTCAATAATAGACCGTATTGAGAGAAAACAACTGCACTGGTATGGTCACATGCGAAGAATGAGCAACGTACGAATCCCACTGAAGGCATGGAACTGGAGACCGCAGCGAAATAGAAAAAGAGGAAGACCGAGAGGGAGATGGATGGAAGGTATTGACAGAGCCATGGGGAGAAGAAACATGGAGGAGGAGTCATGGCAAGACAGGCAAAAATGGCGTTTTGACTGCGACAAACGACCCATAGTGTTGTAAATAGTCGCCATTATATATATATAATTTTTATTATAATATTCTTAAAATCCGCCAAGAGCTTATAAAATAGCAGTTTTTTTCTAGAAAATACATATTATTTGAAGCTTGAATTTTTGCCTCAAAATGATTAAAATGCTGTTTTTGAACGTTTAATTTTCATCAAAAATTCCATACCCCCAGCCCACACCTCCTAGAAGGTGTGAACCCCTCAACGAAATACCTCACCAGCCGCCACTGAGCTAAGTAGAGGGGCGCCGCCGTAACCTTAAAAAATCACAAGGGAGCCGCGAGGTTAAAAAGTTTGGGAAACGCTGCCTTAAGGGGTTAATGAGAGGAATAGACCTCGGAAGTATGTCATGTTACTCTTGGGACACCCTGTATATACGACACATATTTGTGTTGTCTATTCATCCATACGCTCGTAGACACGTAATTGATTGGGTATTTATTAGTAAATACTTGCATGTGTGGTAGTATTGCTGTGTCTTGTCTATGATTTGTAGTATCAGACTATTATCCTAGTTTTGTTGTTTCCTGTGATACATTTAAAAAATATTTCTACTCGCATGTTTAAGTAAAAATACGTGATGACGAAATTCTTGGAATTGTTTTATTTACAGAAATTGTTTTATACAGTTTGTTAAATATTTATGCTGTTGTTGTAATACATAATGTATTTTTTTATAGTAAATAGTTCTTATAACGGTTTTTTTTACTTTTTGTTTCCTATGGGAATATATAGAAAGGAAAGTATTGTTTTCATGTCGATTTTTCGAAATCGAGTGTTCATCGGATCTACACGTTTTCAGATCTGAACCCAAAAAACATGCTTTTTTGCGATTGGTCTGTGTGTATGTGTGAACAGAATATCTCAGGAACGGAACGTCGTACGAACTTGAAACTTAAGTTGCATACCACTACCGGACCCGACACGAACATTTTCATCAAAATCGGTCTACCAGAAGTACTAGTTTATTCGTGTAATTTTTCACTTTTTTGCGATTTTTCTCAAAAACTGGTCCTACGATTTTTTTAAAAATCACCTGGTTTACTACATTTTTTATGCTCTACAAGATAAAGTAGGCGCCATGTTTGCTGAAATTCTTGGTGAGGCTTTTTTCACGTGAAGAAATTGTTTTTTTAAGAATACGACTTTAATATGGATTTAAGCGCAAAATTTATATAATAAAATATGTAGATAATTTAACATCCTACAACTTTTATTTCAAACAATTTATTGTATAACGCTTAGTTTAGCGGTAATAATTAGCAATTTTCTGTTTTTTTTTCTTACGAAAACGCGTGAAAAATCTATTTTTTAAGAATTCAGCCATTTTACGACAAAAATGTTTATAATAAAATTTATAGGAAATTAAAAGATCTACGACTTTCATTTTGAGCATTTTTCTCTACAGAGCCTAGTTTAGTGTGAAAGAGTGATTTTCCGTATTTTAAAGCCAAACTGAGGTTGATTTTCATTTTGCGTCTTTCACTCATGATTAAAATAAGGTTATGTTTTTGAGTTTAGTTTTTTTTTGTTTATTTCTAATGTTGTATTACTAATGTTAGGTTATATTGGGCATTATTTGCATTGGCAAGAGAAAGTCGTGTGAGTGTTTCACACCAAATTTTTTTTACAGTAGTCTAGTAGTTCTAATAAAATTTATTACTGTATGGGAAAGTATTTGAGGCGTTCGATTCTTTTAAAGCGGTACAGATACTTAGTTTAGCGGTAGGCTAATTATCAATTTTCTGTTTTTTCTCACAAAAACGCGTGAAAAATCTATTTTCTTAAGAATTCAGCCTTAGCATCATACGACAAAAATGTGTATAATAAAATTTATAGGAAATTAAAAGACCTACGATTTTCTTTTAGAGCATTTTTCTCTATAGAGCCTAGTTTAGCGTGAAAGTGTTTTTCCGTATTTTAATCCAAACTGAGGTCGATTTTCATTTTGCGTCTTTCACTCAGGATTAAAATAAGGTTATTTTTTTGAGTTTAGTTTTTTTTGTTTATTTCTAATGTTGTATTACTAATGTTAGGTTATATTGGTCAATATTTGCATTGGCAAGAGAAAGTCGTGTGAGTGTTTCACACCAGATTTTTTTTTTTAATAAAATTAGAACTACTAATTTTATTAGTAGTTCTAATAAAATTTATTACTGTATGGGAAAGTATTTGAGGATTATTTTTAAGCGGTATTGATATTTTACATAAGAACGATTTAATAAGAAAACAAATCTATATTCTTCAGTTTAATTTTTACTGGCGTGGTTGAAGCGCGTTGTCGTGTTGAAAATATTTGAAGAATGCGGAAAAATACTCAGTTTCAATCCTAATACAGTGTACTGTTGAATTATTAATCGTCTCGCGCGTCGCTAGGTCGTCGTGTCTTGTCCGCTTTTAACATCATAGATAATGTTGTACTGTCCTTTGCATAGCATAGTTATCGTTCATTTTCACTTCCTATCGTTTATGTAATTATTGCTCTCTCTCTCTCTCTCTTTCTCTTTCTCTTCGTGTGTGCGTGCCCGTGCGCATAAATATACTATTATTGTAATCCCTAATTTGTGTACGTTGCAATCTGTTCAATTCAGAACAATAAGCAACCCCATGGACCCAATGAGATGAGGATGATGTGTATGACGTGTAAATGAGGTGTTGTCTTGTACAAACTCAGGTCGACCATTCCTGAGAGAGTATGGTTAATTGAACCCCAACCATCAAAGTACACCGGTAACCACTGTCTAGTATTTAAATCCAAATTAAAGTAACTATCTTTACTAGGTTTGAACCACGAACCTTCGTCTCCGAAAATCATCTGTTAAACAGCTGATTTTGGCGACGATTTACCTCTAGACCAACCCGGTGGGTATAAATATACTGTATCAAATATTTTGTATTTATACGTTTGTAATTCGCGAAAAAACTGAGATATTTCGGGAGATGAATCTACATCGAGAAATAAGAAAAAAAGTTTTTATATAAACGTAACTTCGGAAATGCTTCGTTAGCCTGTTACGGTCGGCGAAAGATTTCGCTCGGATTTCGGCTCATCCCATTAAATTGGTTCTTATAAAATTTTTAGGGCGTTAGGTGTCAAAAATGGTGGTTTCGTTTGGTCTTTTTGAGCTGAGAAAGCGAATAAAACTGATCCCAAACCCCATCGTTCGTAATTTTTTTGATAAATCTCTTGGGTATGCACGCGCGTGTTTGCGAACAGAATATCTCGACAACGGAACATCGTATGAACTTAAAACTTAAGTTAGGTACCACTAGAGGACCAGATACGAACATTTTCATCAAAATCGGTCAACCGGAAGTAGTATGTAGTTTATTCGTGTCATTTTTTACTTTTACGATTCTCTCAAAAACAGCTCCTAAGTTTTTTTTTTTTAAATTACCTCTTTTACTAAATTATTGTTTATGCTCTACAAGATAGGGTAGGCGCAATGTTTGCTGAAATTCTTGGGGAGGCTGTTTTCTCGTAAAAAAAAGGTTTTTTTTAAGATTGCTACCTTAATATGCATTTCAGCGCAAAATGTAGCTATATAATAAAATTTGTAGAGAATTTAAAGTCGTACAACTTTTATTTTCAACTTTTTTTGTTATAACGCTTAGTTTAGCGGTAATTAGCGATTTTCTGTTTTTTCCCGAGAAAATGTGTAAAAAAATTGATTTTTTTAAAAAGATTTCAGCTTTAGTATGCATTTTACGACAAAAGTGTAGTACATAATCAAATTTATTGGCAATTAAAAGATCTACAACTTTTATTTAGATTATTTTTCTCTACAGAACCTAGTATAGCGTGAAAGAGTGATTTTCCGTATTTTTAAGTCAAACTAAGGTTGATTTTCATTTTGCGTCTTTCACTCATGATTAAAATTAGGTTATGTTTATTGAGGGTAGTTTTTTTAGTTTATTTCTAATGTGTTTATTACTAATGTTAGGTTATATTGTTCAATATTTGCATTGGAAAGAGAAAGTTATCTGAGTGTTCACACCAAATATTTCTCTAAAGAGCCTAGTTTAGAGGCTATTACGGATTTTCCGTATTTTTCGAACAGAGGTGTATTTTCATTTTGCGTCATTCACTCATGGTTGTAAATTAGGTTATATATGTTCGTTATCTACGAGGGCAGTCCAGAAAGTCTGTCACGTTTTGCGTTGTAGCCGCTAGGGGCGGAGCTATCGCAGCCATTTTGGTGCCGCGGCGTTTCTCCGTTCAGTGGCTATCCAGCCGTGCTAGCTAGAGGTCTGGGTCGCTCTTCGTTGTTTTTCAACAGCAATTTAAAATGTGTGCCACAATTCAAAATCCCGCCAGTTGTGAAGTACGGTCGGTAATACGGTTTTTGTTGGGTATCGATTTCTTGGAACGTAGCACAACAATAACCTCTGCGAGGTATTGTGAAACCCTTGAAAAGTCAAGAAGAGCGATCCAAAACAAGCGCAGAGGAAAGTTGACTGGAAAAATTCTCTTTTTGAATGACAACGCCCGACCACACACGGCAAATCGAACACGAGAAGTCCTGGATGCTTTCAAATGGGAGGTTTTTCCACATCCGCCATACAGTCCGGACCTTGCGCCCAGCGATTATCACCTTGTTCCCAACAATGAAGACATGGCTTGCGACGCAGCGCTTTAACGACGACGCGGAGCTGCAGGAGGGTGTGACTAACTGGTTAAAATCACAGGCGGTAGACTTTTATGACGCCGGCATTTCAAAATTAGTTCACCGCTATGATAAGTGTCTTAATTTGTTTGGTGATTATGTAGAAAAATAGCATTTTAGTTGCACTTTCAAATGTTGTTGTTGTTTAGGTCATCAGCCGTAAGGCTGGTTTGAACCATTAGAGGTTTTACTAAGTAAAACGAGGAGTGAGGTGGTTTACCATTGCCTTCCTCACTAAGTGGAAAAGTACGCTTATCAGCATGCCGGGCCCTCTGAAAAGCACATATTTTCCACTCTGCAAATGACACTTTTACTTCATTCACCACAGGGTCTGGCTGTATAATGAAATTCATTACGTTCAGAGGAGATAACTCTGATTAATGTCTTTTACACCTCTACCTCTTCTGTTCTCTAATGATTCAGTCATTTAATTGGCTGACCATGTGATAAGAAACAGAACTATTTATTTTAGCCCTGCAACAAACAGATTGAGTGTAAATAATTTGATACTCCACCTGTCTATTATGGGCAGTTTCAAATGTATATAATAAAAAATGTTTTCTTGTACTTAGTTTTTTTTATATCAAAACGTGACAGACTTTCTGGACTGCCCTCGTACATTGGCAAGAGTAAGTCGTGTGAGCGTTTCACACCAGATCTTTTTTGTTAATAATGGTTATGAACATGATTATCAGTTAATTGGCTCTTATTTCAGTGTATCGTGTATTTAGTCGGTTGTGTGGAAGTTATGCATTCTTTGTGTACATTTGAACAGCGCCCGAGGCGATTTTAGTTGAGCGATGCTATGTTAATGTGTACATCGTACGTGAAATCATCCGGCACTTTCTAATTATTGCCGTAGTCAGAGTTGACTGCGTAATAACGATCGAGTATTATTGTTATACATTAAAAAATAAAAAATCTGGTGTGAAACACTCCCACAACGTTCTCTTGCCATTGCAAATAATTTAAACAATATAACCGAACATTAGTAATAAAACATTAGAAATAAACAAAAAACTAACCTCAATAAACATAAGCTAATTGTAATCATATATGAAGGACGCAAAATGAAAATCAACCTCAGTTTGGTTTAAAAATACGGAAAATCACTCTTTCACACTAAACTACTCTCTGTAGAGAAAAATACTCTAAATAAAAGTGTTAGATCTTTTAATTTTCTATAAATTTGATTATAAACACTTATGTCATAAAATTAATACTAAGGCCGAAATCTTAAAAAAATAGATTTTTCACACGTTTTCGTGAGAAAAAACAAAATCGCTAATTACCGCTAAACTAAGCGTTATACAAAAAATTGTTTGAAATAAAAGTGGTAGGATTTTAATTTCTGTACATTTTTTATTATATAAATTTTTGCGCTAAAATGCATATTAAAGCCATAATCTTAAAAAAACAACTCTTTTACGTGAAAACACCCTCACCAAGAATTTCAGCAAAATGGCGCCTACCCTATCTGTAGAGAATAACAAATTGAGTAAACCAGGCGATTTTAAAAGAAATGGTAGGACCAGTTTTTGAGAAAATCGCAAAAAAGTGAAAAATTACACGAATAAACTACTACTTCCGGTTGACCAATTTTGATGAAAATGTTCGTGTCGGGTCCGGTAGTGGTATGTAACTTAAGTTTCAAGTTCGTAAGATATTCTGTTCACACACACACACAGACCAATCGCTAAAAACATGTTTTTTGGGTTCAGGGGGTCTGAAAACGTATAGATCCGGTGAAAACTCGATTTCGAAAAATCGAAATGAAAATAATACTTTCCTTCCTATATATTCATATAGGCAAGATAAAGTAAAAAATCTGAAACAATCACTCGATTTTTTTCTTGCCAATATAAATAATGCCGACTAGGCTTTAACCTATGATGTCTAATAATGATTAAATAATGTAATATAAAAATATTACCTAATTTTTATTACGAGTAAATGACGCAAAATGAGTCATTAACTCTAAACTAGGCTCTTTAGAAATAAATTAAAAAATAAAAAGTTGTAGGTTTTTTAATTTCCTACAACTTGGATTATATAAATTTTTCTCAGAAAATGCTTTGTAGGGCCGCAATCTTAAAAATTTCTCTTTAGAGATTTTCATGGAAAAAAATCACTAATCTTGCTGCTAAACTTAAGCGTTATACAAAAAAAGTGTTGGAATTAAAAGTTGTAGATTTTTAAATTAATTGTATACAACTTTAATTATACACTTTTGGTCTTAAGTGTCAATGTAAAATCACAATAAGGCCGAAATCTTTAAAAACAATTTTTTTCCGATAGCATAGCCTCTCCAAGAATTTCAGCAGACATGGCACATTAATAGTAAATACTGTAAGGTTTTTTGAAAAAAATCGTGGAAGCCATTTTGGCCTAAAATGCTTTTTAAGGTCGCAATCTTAAAAAACCCATTTATTCTACGAAAGCACAGACTTGCCAAGAATTTCAGCAGACATGGCACCTACCCTATCGTGTTGAGCATAAAAAATCTAGTAAATGAGGCGATTAAAAAAAACGTAGGAGCCGTTTTTGAGGAAATTGCAAAAAGTGAAAAAATACACAAATAAATTACTACTTCCGGTTGACCGATTTTGCTAAAAAGTTTCACGTTATAACTTCGTAGGCCTACGATGTTTCGTTCTTGAGATATTTTGTTCACACCCAGACTCGCAAACACGCAGCGACCAATCGCTAAATCATGTTTTTTTGGATTCAGGGGTTCTGAAAACGTGTGTATCCGGTGAAAATTCGATTAAACCTATATATTATTTTATATTTTTTGCACATAACAGACAGGTGGAGTGTCAAATTATTTACACTCAATCTGTTCGTTGCAGGGCTAAAATAGTTCTGTTTTTTATCACATGGTCAGCCAATTAAATTAATTTCATTATACAGCCAGACCCTGTGGTGAATAAAGTGAAGGTGTCATTTGCAGAGTGGAAAATATGTGCTTTTCAGAGGGCCCGGCATGCTGATAAGCGTACTTTTACACTCAGTGAGGGAGGCAATGGTAAACCATGTCACTCTTCGTTTTACTTGGTAATACTTCTACAGGTTCAAACCAGCCTTTCGGCTAATGACGTAAACAACGACATATTATTCACGTAGACAAGAGAAAGTAAAAAATAAGAAAAACATCATTAAATTAAATTCTTAAATGTTTATTAATGGAAACGTGTTGGGGTTGTTTTTGTAGTAAGGTTGTTTAAGAATAGTAACTTTTTACAATTGGTTATTTTATTTGAATGGAATTCGAATGTTTGAATCGCATATTTTTTCTCTGTATAGACACTCTATCTTTATCAATGCGAAAATACACTTTTTATTACCATCTATATTTTATGGTTTTTATCATTAGTATTTTATTGTTATTATATTTTATTATAATAGGTTTATTGTATCGTCAGGAATTTATATTGCAGTTTTTAAAACCGCTAATAACCGGCTAATCGTTAGTTCGATTTAACGTCGTTTACGTCAGACGATTATAATATTGTGAATCTCTATTTTGTTTTGTTTTATCTTGGACGTTATTTTTGTTTGTTTTTTTTTTATTTGTGTTTTGTTTAGTTCCATTCTGTGATGTAACAGGAAATATTATTTTTATCAACAGAAGCGTGTTGTTTTTTTTTGTAATTATTTTTTTATTAATTTTCTTGTTATTCATCGTATAATTATTGTAGTGTTAATATTTTTAAATTTTTTAATTTTAAAATTTTACGTTGGAAGATAAATTTATTAATTTTTACTTTCTCTTGCCTTTATGAAAATATAGTAAGGAAAGTATTGTTTTCATGTCGATTTTAAGAAATCGAGTTTTCACCGGATCTATACGTTATCAGACCCCCTGAACCCAAAAAACATGTTTTTAGCGATTGGTCTGTGTGTGTGTGTCTGTGTGTGTGCGTGTGTGTGTCTGTGTGTGAACAGAATATCTCAAGAACGAAGCATCGTACGAACTTGAAACTTGAAACTTAAGTTACATACCACTACCGGACCCGACACGAACATTTTCATCAAAATCGGTCAACCGGAAGTAGTAGTTTATTCGTGTAATTTTTCACTTTTTTGCGATTTTCTCAAAAACGACGATTTTTTTTAAAATCGCCTCATTTACTCAATTTTTTATTCTCTACAAGATAGGGTAGGCGCCATGTTTGCTGAAATTCTGGGTGACGCTGTTTTCACGTAAAAACAAAGTTTTTTTAAGATTACGGCTTTAATATGCAATTTACCGAAAAAATTTATATAATAAAAGTTGTAGAGAATTTAAAAACCTACAACTTTTATTTCAAACATTTTTTGGTATAACGCTTAGTTTAGCAGTAATTAGCAATTTTCTGTTATTTTCTCACGAAAACGTGAGAAAAATCGATTTTTTTAAGATTTCGGCCTTAGTATGCATTTTATAATAAAAGTGCATATAATCAAATTTATAGAAAATTAAAAGATCTGCAACTTTTATTTAAAACATTTTTCTCTACAGAGCCTAGTTTAGCGTGAAAGAGTGATTTTCTGTATTTTGAAGCCAAACTGAGGTTGATTTTCATTTTGCGTCTTTCACTCATGATTAAAATTAGGTTATGTTTATTAAGGTTAGTTTTTTTGTTTATGTCTAATGTTTTATTACTAATATTAGGTTTATTGTTAATTATTTATATTGGCAAGAGAAAATTGTGTGAGTGTTTCACACCAGATTTTTAACTCTTGAAGGAATACTCGTTATTGACAATAAGTTATTTTATTTTGAATTATTTTGTTTTTATTTTCTTACTGATAGGCCTCAGAATTATTTGCTTGAATTCTGCTATGTTTTCAAACATTGTTGTGATTAAAATGCTGTTTCTTTATTAGAGTAGAGTTAGCACAATAATAATATTTTCTCTACGTTTTGTTTTCGTTTGATTAAGTCAAGTTACATTGGGGGTTAACACTATTGTAATTAAAACTCAGAAAGACGTAAAGAGTATGAAGTTATGTGGGTGGTCAGGGGTTAGTAGAAGTTAAGAAAGTTGTTTAGTCATTGAAATCTCTGTATCAGAAGCTAATTTATTTGCTACAAATTTTTTTTTTGAATTCTCACACCTTCAGAAATTTTTTACAAAATAAAAAAATTTCATGTTTTTGGTACTCTCGAAAAATTACAACTTAGGTACAGAGTTATATACTACTAGAGGACCGAATTTTTTTTAAAGATTGCTACCTTAATATTCTTCTTCTTCTTTTTCTTCAGGTGCCATCTCCGCTTCGAAGGTTGGCAATCATCAGAGCGATTTTTATCTTTGATGTCACAGCCCTAAACAACTCGTTGTTGCTGCAACCATACCAATCTCTTAGGTTTTTCAGCCAGGATTTTCGTCTTCTTCCCAAGGATCTCTTTCCTTGGATTTTCCCCTGGACAATCACTTGTAATAATTTATATTTTTCTCCCCTCATGACATGTCCCATATACAATAATTTTCTTTTCTTCACTGTTAATAGTACTTCTCTTTCTATATGCATACGTCTCAACACCTCCACATTCGTCATCTTTTCCACCCATGAAATCCTCAGAATTCGCCGGTACAGCCACATTTCAAATGCATCCAGTCTATTTTCATCAATCTTCTTCATTGTCCAAGCCTCCATCCCATAGTACAGTACGGATAGGACATAGCATCTTAGGAGACGTGTTTTTAATTCAAGGCTTAAATCTCGGCAGCAGAACAGTTTCTTCATCTTTATAAATGTTTTTCTGGCCTGTTCTATTCTGATGCGAATTTCTTGAGAGCTGTCATTGTTTTCTTAATATTCATTGTACAGTAAATATGTAAATCAAAGTTTTAGGAAATTAAAAAACCTTCAATTGTTATTTAACACATTCAGTGCCTAGCGGGTCATGGGGTAGGTGTTACCACCAGGCTGCCGTCTCACCTAGCGGGTTTTGTTTTGCTATCATTTTAAGTACAGTATTCAGATGAACTAATGTCCCTTAGCCGTGGGAGTGAAAGAATGCGTAACGCTCTCACTCGCACAAGCCATTCGCGCCATTCCAATAACATTGTCGTATAATTTTACTCATTGTTGTGAGCAAGCGTTTATGCATGCACTAAACTAACAAGCAAGATAACGACTGTAGTATGTTTTCAGATTTGGATTATAGCCTAATGGTAAACCTGTGGGCGCATGCGTAGTTATCTCACATATCTCCCTTTCACTCGCTCGGCTATGGGACATTAGTTCGTCTGATACCTTTAATTCCGGAGGGACACCGCCTGTCGGATATCAAATTGTTTCTATTATAATACCCCTCAGAAAGGTATTTTCTTTGTAACCGTACAGTTCGTTTTTGAATTTTTGTCATACGATCTTCTACCCTCGTAGAGTATATTCGTACTGTATTTTTGTTAGGTTTTCAGGGTACAGTTGAAGCCGTGAATTTAGTATCTTTGCAAGTATCGATTCAAAATAGCTTATACTTTTAGAAGTACTTTAAAAACATATTATTTTTGGTGTAAAATTATATAAGAAATTACGCGTAAATCTTAAATGTAAATGGAAAAATTCAAACATTAAATATATATTTATTATAAACACGCGAAAATAAACCTAAAAAACATTGAATTGTTTACTTTTTTTTGTAATCCCTAATGTGTGTACGTTGCAATCTGTTCAATTCACCAATAATAAGCAACCCCATGACCCAATGAGATGAGGATGATATATATGACGTGTAAATGAGGTGTAGTCTAGTACAGACTCAGGTCAACCATTCCTGAGAGAGTATGGTTAATTGAACACCAACCATCAAAGTACACCGGTAGCCACTGTCTAGCATTCAGATCCGTATAAAAGTAACTACCTTTACTAGGATTTGAACCAGGAACATTTATGTTATTGTTGTTGTTTAGGTCAACAGCCGAAAGGCTGGTTTGAACCTGTAGAGGTTTTACTAAGTAAAACGAGGAGTGAGGTGGTTTACTTTGCCTTCCTCACTGAGTGGAAAAGTACGCTTAACAGCATGCCGGGCCCTCTGAAAAGCACATATTTTCCACTCTGCAAATGACACCTTCACTTCATTCACCACAGGGTCTGGCTGTATAGTGAAATTCATTACTTTCAGAGAAGATAACTCTGACTAGTGTCTTTGACACCTCTACCTCTTCTGTTCTTAAATGATTCAGTCATTTGATTGGCTGACCATGTGATAAGAAACAGAACTATTTATTTAAGCCCTGCAACAAACAGATTGAGTGTAAATACATGTATAGGTAAATACATAAATACATGTATAGGTTCGCAAATAAAATAAATAATAAAGCCGGTCGCATTGGCGCAGTTGGTAACGTGCTCGCCTCTCATCATGCGGTTCTTGGTTCGTATCCCACTCAGGCATGGCATATTTTCATACGTTACAAAAAATGATTTCATCCTCCATTGTACAATAAATACACCCCAACGTCGTCGCTAATGACCGTTGTAGTTGATGCGACGTTAAATAAATAAATAAATAAATAAATGTATAAAAAGTTAGTAACATAAGTTGTAGGGGGTACATAAAGCAAGCAGATTTTAAAGCAGCAATTTGCCCATAACAGACAGGTGGGGTGTCAAATTATTTACACTCAATCTGTTAGTTACAGGGCTAAAATAAATAGTTCTGTTTCTTATCAGATGGTCAGCCAATTAAATGACTGAATCATTTAAGAACAGAAGAGGTAGAGGTGTAAAAGATACTAATCAGAGTTATCTCCTCTGAAAGTAATGGATTTCATTATGCAGCCAGACCCTGTGGTGAATGAAGTGAAAGTGTCTTTTGCAGAGTGGAAAATATATGCTTTTCAGAGGGCCTGGCATGCTGATAAGGGTAATTTTTCACTCAGTGAGGAAGGCAATGGTAAACCACCTCACTCCTCGATTTACTTAGTAAAACCTCTACAGGTTCAAACCAGCCTACAGGCTGATGACCTAAACAACAAAGCAAGCAGATAATAATACACTGCACGAGTAAATAGCCCGACGGGACAAATATCTCATAATTGGTCAGCATTGAATATGTTAGGTTTTTCTTGTACAATTTAGTTTAGGAGCCGTAAGTGATTTTTTGGTTTTACCATTAAAATCTGTAAAAAATAGATTTTTTAAGATTTTGGGATTAGTGTGCATTTTACGACAAAAGTACTCCACATATTATAGTCAAAGTTATAGGAAATTAAAAAACTTACAATTTTTATTTGAAGCATTTTTTCTCTGTAGAGCTTTGTTTAAAGGCAGTTACTGATTTTCCATAATTTTAAGGTTTTTTAAATTTTTACGTTGGCGCGAGTGAGTCGTGTGAGTGTTTTACACCAGATTTTGTCAAAAATAATAACCTATTTATAATTCAGGCGGTATTTCTGGCATTACCTTCGTGTATTGTAAATCTGCTGCAGAGATTGCATTGTCAGTATGAATTTGGCACAGAAGAAAAATGTGTGCGATAACAATGACTTTTCTTATCTGTTTACTTATTTTTTACGTAAATTTTATGTCGCATGTTATAGTTTTTACCATTACACGTGTTGAATGAAAACGTAAAAGGCTGTGAAAGACTTTTGTTTTGTTTTTCTTTATCAGAAGTAAATCGTAACCTTGATCAATGTTAATAGTAAATGGGCCGTTAAACTGCGCTGTCCGTATTGCCAATCTAATCGGCGGTAATTTTTACTTTCTCTTGCTTATATGAATAAATAGGAAGGAAAGTATTGTTTTCATGTCAAGTTTTCACCGGATCTACACGTTTTCAGATCTTCTGAACCCAAAAAACATGTTTTTAGCGATTGGTTCTGTCTCCCCTTTCCCCCTCTGTTTGTGTGTGTGTGTGTGCGCGCGCGCGCCTGAAAAATTTATCTCAAGATCGGAACATTGTACGAACTTGAAACTTATGTTATAACCACTAGAGGACCCGACACGAACATTTTCATCAAAATCGATCAATTGGAAGTAGTAGTAAATTCGTGTAATTTTTCACGTTTTTGCGATTTTTTCAAAAACGGCTCCTACGATTTTTTTAAAAATCGCCTTATTTACTAAACTTATTATGGTCTTCAAGGTAGGATAGGCGCCATGTCTGCTGAAATTCTTGGGGAGGCTGTGTTCTTGTAGAAAAAAAAAATTTTTTTTAAATTACGGCTTTAATATCCATTTTAGTGCAAAATTTTATATATTAAAAGTTGTAGAGAATTAATATTCTACAACTTTTATTTCAAATTTTTTTTTGTATAACGCTTACTTAGTTGAGCGGCGGTAATTAGCGATTTTGGTTGTTTCACGAAAGTGTGTAAAAAAAAATCGATTTTTAGGATTTCAGCCATTTTACGACAAAAGTGTATATAATAAAATTTATAGAAAAGTATAAGATCTATAACTTTTATTTAGAGCATTTTTCTCTACAGAGCCTAGTTTAGCGTGAAAGAGTGATTTTCCGTATTTTTAAGCCAAACTGAGGTTGATTTTCAGTTTGCATCATTCATTTATGATTAAAATAAGGTTATGTTTTTTGAGGTTAGTTTTTTGTTTATTTCTACTGTTGTATTACTAACATTTGGTTATATTGTTAATTTATATGCGTTGGCAAGAGAAAGTAGTGTGAGTGTTTCACACCAGATTTTTTTTTCTATGTGTTGAAATGAATTCACATGTGTTTTTTCATAATGTTTACAGATAGTACCCAGTTAGAAGATCCTAGATTAGAATGGAGGCGGATTCAGGAGGAAATGTTACGAGATTATCTCCATACTGCCCAAGATCTTCTTGAGGTAAGTGAATTAAAAATTATATTTATTATTGCCACCCTAAATAGGAAGTTGTTAATCCAAATGAAATTGAAGTTTAACCCCGTGTAAGATAATAAATTCCTCCACGAGGTATCCCCACAAGGGATCGGCAAATTTGTAAGAAACTATCGTTTCCCACCACAAGGATATGCCAAATTTGAAGAGTAACTTTATTCCACAAGAGTTTGAATTCCAAATTTGTTGAGTATAAATTTTATTCCCTGTTAGGCATCGTCAACTTTACAGTGATTAAATAAACTCAAGTTGTTGAATAAATTTTATTTAATAATTTTGAATATTTTCGTAACAATTGATTAGTGTATATTTCATTTTACATGTTTAAAATTTTGTCACTTTTATATTTTATCTGATACTTTACAAAACGTGTATGATATGTTTTAAGTTTCACTGTCCCTTTATCGTCATTTTTAAACTATATGTCCCGTCTATATTGTGTATTTTAATTTAAACTTTTATTTATTCTGTGGCCCGTCCATCTTCTTTGATGTTCGGAACCACACTATTCTTTCTTCACAAAATTCACAGTTATTCTTTTTTATAGTTTCCTAGCAACCATATAAATAACTCTTTTCAATATTTTTTTGGTAGTATAAATTAAATAATTTTTAAAAGTGTTTATTTCCAATCAGCTGGAGTTTGTTTATACTCTCAACTAGAGCAAACATAAACAGATTTAACTGTGACTGGTTTGAATCGTTACACCCGTTCGGATTATCGAAAATTAATCAAAAATTTTACGAGGCCCGTATTTTTTTCAGTATTCGATAGGTCATAAATAAATGAAAGACAAGTGGATTTATAAAGCAATTATTGTTTTGTTGCTGAAAATTACGTATATTTATAGGGTGTTTTTTTTAGAGGTATAGAATTTTAAAATGAAATGAAACACAGAATAATTGAACAATTGACGTGGAATTGGTTTTATTTTAATGATAATTATTTGCCATTTTTATTTTAAAATAATTTCCGGCATGTGGCCGCCGCGGCTGGCTCGGACGTGGTCCAATCGAGACGTCCAATTTGTGACCACTTTTTGCAGCATTTGGGGCCGTATATTGGTAATAACGCGGCGAATGTTGCCTTTCAAGTCGTCAATTGTCTGTGGCGTATTGGCATAGACTAGCGACTTCACGTACCCCCACAGAAAATAGTCCAGCGGTGTTAGATAGCACGACCTTTTAGAGGCCAATTTACTGGTCCAGAACGTGAAATTATGCGTTCACCAAACGTTTCCTTCAGTAAATCGATTGTGGCACGCGCTGTGTGACATGTTGCACCATCTTGTTGAAATCACAGCTCTCCAACATTAAGGCGATTCAATTCAGGAACAAAAAAGTCATTGATCATGGCTCTGTAGCGGTCACCATTGACTGTAACATTCTGCCCGGGTTCATTTTTGAAGAAGTAAGGACCAATGACTCCACCAGCCCATAAAGCACACCAAACAGTCACTTTTTCTGGATGTAAAGGCTTCTCAGCAATATATCGAGGTTACCTTCACTCCAAATGCGGCAGTTTTGTTTATTTACGTAGCCATTCAACCAAAAATGGGCTTCATCACTGAACAAAATGCTCTAAATGCTGGCAAGCGTTGTTCAGGCGTCAGTCTATTCATTATAAAGTGGTAAACCAAACTGAACATAAATTACAAAACAGTTTTCCAAATGGCCGCCATGGAAATCATTACTGCCAAGTTCTATACCTCTAAAAAAACTAAATTTATGATCATAAGGTGGGAGGAAATGCATGGCATGTCTCTTTACATTGACGGGAATAGAATAGAGCGTGTTTCGCAAAATTAATGCCAGGGCACCAATTATTAATGAGGCATGGGATAACTTGAAGAAGATACGTTGTCGTACTGTAAAGGCCAGAGGGGTTTTCAATGCAATGGGTTCAGTGTTTCGGAGCCATAACCTGACATTGGGCACTAAATTACGGTTCCTCAGATGCTATGTGTTCTCTTTTCTTCTGTATGGTGTGGAGACTTAGATCTTGAACAGGGTGACTGCACGCCGGTTGGAGGCTATTGAACTGTGGTTGTATAAGAGAATATTGAGAATTTCGTGGACGCAGAATGTTGAAGTTTTGTTACGAATGAACGAAGTTCTGGAATTGTTCGAAATTGTTGAATGTCATAAGCTGAAGTACATCGAGCATATTATGAGAAATCAAAAAGGATATGAGCTACTGGAGCGCATTCTGCAGGGGAAGATAGAGGGAATGAGGAATCCTGGAAGAAAATGTTCCTGGTTCCCCAATTTTAGGACCTGATTCGGTAAGAGCTCCACGGATTGTGTGTGCGTGCGTGTGTGTGCGCGCGCGCGCGCGTGTGTGTGTGTGTCAAGAATATGTCAAGAACGGACCATCGTATGAACTTGAAACTTAAGTTAGGTACTACTACCTGACTCGACACGAACATTTTCATTAAAATCGGTCAATCGGAAGTAGTAGTTTATTCGTGTAATTTTTTCACTTTTTTGTAATTTTCTCAAAAACGGGTCCTACGATTTTTAAACGATTTTTTTTAAAAAATCGCCTTATTTACTAAATTTTTAATGCTCTACAAGATAGGGTAGGCGCCATGTTTGCTTAAATTCTTGTTGAAGCTGTTTTCACGTAAAAAAAATGTTTTTTTGAGATTGCGACTTTAATATGCATTTTAGCGCGAAAATTTATATAATAAAAGTGGTAGACAATTTTAAATCCTACGATTATTTCAATTTTTTTTTGTATGACGCTTGGTTTGGCGGTAATCAGCGATTTTCTTTTTTTTCTCACGAAACCGTGTAAAAAATTGATTTTTATAAGATTTTCAGCCTTAATATGTATTTCACGACAAAATTGTATATACTAGTCAAATTTATTGGAAATTAAAAGATCTACAACTTTTATTAAGAGCATTTTTCTCTACAGAGCCTAGTTTAACGTGATAAGAGTGATATTCCGTATTTTTAAGCCAAACTGTTTGATTTTCATTTTGCATCATTCACTCATGATTTAGATTAGGTTATATTTTTTTCCGTTTATTTCTAATGTTAGGTTACATTGTTCATTATTTACATTGGCAAGAGAATGTCGTGTGAGTGTTTCACACCAGATTTTTTTTTTGTAATTGTAAAATAAAAATAATCGCGATAAAGGAAAGGTGACAAGGTTGTTTTAAAATTTATTATTCTTTAATGATCCTTTAACAAAAAACAACAACCGTCGAAATGCAAATGGAATGCTTAGTTAAATAAGTAGATAATAAAGTAAAATTGCTGGCATCCGGTATTTGTTACCATGAAGGAAAGTCGTGTGTGCGCATCTTCTTCTATGTGTACGTACAATGGAAGAAGGAATGTTATGTTTATTATTATTGAAATCGCTTGCATGTAATTTTATTTATTCGAATCGGCAAACGCCGCGCCGCGCCGCCCCGCCCCGCCCGCTTATTTGTGCCAATTTAAATCAAAAATTGTTTTAACGAATTTGGTTTCTGTATTGTTTGTTGTTTAGGTCATCAGCCAAAAGGCTGGTTTGAACCTGTAGAGGTTTTACTAAGTAAAACAAGGAGTGAGGTAGTTTACCATTGCCACAACTCACAGAGTGGAAAAGTACGCTTATCAGCATGCCGGGCCCTCTGAAAAGCACATATTTTCCACTCTGCAAATGACACCTTCACTTTTTATTCACCACAGGGTCTGGCTGTATAATGAAATTCATTACTTTCAGAGGAGATAACTCTTGATTAGTGTCTTTTACACCTCTACCTCTTCTATTCTTAAATGAATCAGTCATTTAATTGGCTGACCATGTGATAAGAAACAGAACTATTTATTTTAGCCCTGCAACTAACAGATTGAGTATAAATAATTTGACACTCCACCTGTCTGTTAGGGGCACTGTATATTGTTTATAATATTGTTATTACGTATCTCAGGTTTTCATTATTGGTCCCAATTTTTTGCCGTTTATCATTTCTTTCAGATTTTTGAAATGACCGATTCATATTTTTACTTTCTCTTGCCTGTATGAATATATAGGAAGGAAAGTATTGTTTTCATGTCGATTTTTCGAAATCGAGTTTTCACCGGATCTACACGTTTTCGTACCCCCTGAACCCACACAAACATGTTTTTAGCGATTGGTCTGTGCGTGCGTGCGTGCGTGCGTGCGTGCGTGCGTGCGTGCGTGCGTGCGTGCGTGCGTGTGTGTGTGTGTGTGTGTGTGTGTGTGTGTGTGTGTGTGTGTATGTGAACAAAATATCTCAAGAACATGTACGAACTTGAAACTTAAATTAGATACCACTACCGGATCCGACACGACCATTTTCATCAAAATCGGTCAATCAGAAGTAGTAATTCGTGTAATTTTTCACTTTTTTGCGATTTTCTCAAAAACGGCTCCTACGATTTTTTTAAAATCGCCTAATTTACTAAAATTTTTATGCTCTACAAGATAGGGTAGGCGCCCATGTCTGTTGAAATTCTTGGTGAGGCTGTTTTTTCTCACGAAAATGTGTGAAAAATCATTTTGTTAAGATGTTGCCTTAGTATGAATTTACGACAAAAATGTATGTAATAAAATTTATTGGAAATTAAAAGATCTACAACTTTAATTTATAGCATTTTTCTCTACAGAGCCTAGTTTAGCGTGGAAGAGTGATTTTCCGTATTTTTAAGCCAAACTGAGGTTGATTTTCATTTTGTTTCTTTCACTCATTATTATAATTAGGTTATGTTTATTGAGGTTAGTTTTTTCTTTATTTCTAATGTTTTATTAATAATGTTAGATTATATTGTTAATTTTTTGCATTGGGAAGAGAAAGTTGTGTGAGTGTTTCGCACCAAAATTTTAAATATTAAATAATGATATTATCCGAAAATATATTTCGGTTCCATTATAGTAATGAAACAAAATTCGACATCTTGTAAAAAAATCAGGATTTTAATTCTTTTAAACAGTTAACAATTTTTACACATGAAGTTACATTTAAAGGCTAATAATTAAAAAATTTCAATGAACAAAAGGAGAAAAATCTACGGTATACTTTAATATTTGGTTTTATTAAAATAACTAGATTTTTCAACCTTAATTTTTTCTCGGCCCAAGGAGTAATATTACAAAGAGGTTCCAGCGAGTTCCGAAACACGAAGTATATCGTACGATGCATTTATGCAGTTTATAATTCGATAAAACAAAACGCTGTACTTGTTTCATTACATTTTTATGGTTTTTTTTAATAATTGCGTGCGTAATAACTTACCTAATTCTTTGAAGATAATGTCTATTAATTATTATTCAGTGTTTTTTCTTCTTTAAATTCGTTTTAGTATTTGTTAGGTTAGGTCATTGAATAAATCTCCCTTACGTCATCCGCCCTTAAATGTAATGTATTTACGTATTAATTTATTCAGTTATATATTATAATATCGATTGTTGATTCAGTATTGTATTTATTATATTTTCAATTAATATTTTGCTCTTTGCAACCAATTTTATCTTGGCTTTGACGTATGTAGATTCTTAAATTTTTTCCATAATTTAATAACAAATGTATCGTTCGTCTTTTGATGATAATGTATGACATATTTGTTGAGGATTTTTTGTTCGTTTATTTGCGTCCGTATTTTTTTTTTCTATAGTTCGATCTGTTGTTCATGTATAATTGCATTGCTATTTTATCTTTTGGGCGGTTTTTTTTTTAGTAATTTTATGGGTCATTTTGTATTTACTTTCGTCAAGTGTTGTACTTTTATGTATTGTATACAAAGTCCAAAGGTCGGTTGAACTATTGTTATTACGGAAAAATTTAATCAGTGTTTTAATTAGAATATTGCGCCGATAGTATGGATGGATGTTCTGATATTGGGTGTCCCCAAGGGTTCTCGTTTTGATCCGTTATTGTTTTGATTTCTTATTCATCCCCTGTGTTAAAGTTCATATATCTTATATCAGCATGCTGGGCCTTCTGAAAAGCACATATTTGCAACTCTGCAAATGACAACTTCATTCACCACAGGGTCTGGCTGTATAATGAAATTCATTACTTTCAGAGGAGATAACTCTGATTAGTGTCTTTTACACCTCTACCTCTAATGTTCTTAAATGATTCAGTCATTTAATTGGCTGACCATGTGATAAGAAACCGACCAATTTATTTTAGCCCTGCAACGAACAGATTGATTGTAAATAATTCGACACCCAACCTGTCTGTTAGGGGCAAATTATGACTTTATTAAATTGTTATAAAGGTTTTTTTTATTAAGAAACGTTGTGTAGTTTGATTAAATTATGTAAGAATTCTTAAATTTTGGTGTGCCAAAGGGCTCCAGTTTTGATCCGTTTAGTATTTAAATTTCATTGATACGGTAATGTTAAGTAAAATGTTTTTTGTTCTGTTAGGTACATGTCAATGAGTTTTATTTTTTAAATTTAAGTTGGACGATTTATTACTTTCTCTTGCTTATATGAATATATAGGAAGGAAAGTATTGTTTTCATGTCGATTTTTCGAAATCGAGTTTTCACCGGATCTATACGTTTTCAGACCCCCTGAACCCAAAAAACATGTTTTTAGCGATTGGTCTGTGTGTGTGTGTGTGTGTGTCTGTGTGTGAACAGAATATCTCAAGAACGGAATATCGTTCGAACTTGAAACTTAAGTTACATACCACTACCGGACCCGACACGAACATTTTCATCAAAATCGGTCAACCGAAAGTAGTAGTTTATTCGTATAATTTTTCACTTTTTTGCGATTTTCTCAAAAACTGGTGCTACGATTTTTTTTTAAATCGCCTGGTTTACTCAATTTTTTATTCTCTACAAGATAGGGTAGGCGCCATGTTTGCTGAAATTCTGCGTGAGGCTGTTTTTACGTAAAAACATTTTCTTTTTAAGATTGCGGCTTTAATATGCATTTTAGCGCAAAACGTTATATAATAAAAGTTGTAGAGAATGTAAAATTGTACAACTTTTATTTCAAACATTTTTTTGTATAACGCTTAGTTTAGCGGTAATTAGCAATTTTCTTTTTTTTTCTCACGAAAACGTGTGAAAAATTATTTTTTTAAGATTTCGGCCTTAGAATGCATTTTACGACAAAAGTGTATAAAAAAAAATTTATAGGAAATTAAGAGATCTACAACTTTTATTTTAAGCATTTTTTTTGTACAGTGCCTAGTTTAGCGTGAATGAGCGATTTTCCGTATTTTTAAGCCAAACTGAGGTCGATTTTAATTTTGCGTATTTCACTAATGTTTTTTTTGAGGTTAGTTTTTTGTTCATTTCTAATGTTTTAATACTAATGTTAGGTTTATTGTCAATTATTTGCATTGGCAAGAGAAAGTTGTGTGAGTGTTTCACACCAGATTTTATTTTATTTTAAATTGTTTTTTCCACGAAGCTGGTCGGGGGATTCATCCATTCGCGAGGAGATAGTTGAACGACTGCCGCTGACGGTGGACTGTTTGCTCGCGGCTTTTATCATAAAAGCAGGAGAGCGAGCGAGTGAGTGCAGCCGCATTAAGGGAACACAGTAGTAGTTGTTACTGTAATAAGAGCGAGAAGGAGCGATAGGTTATTTGAAATAGAGTGAGCGAGAAAGAAAATCGAAGCGATACGGAATGTGTGCGCGAGTACGTGAGAGTGAGTGAGATAGTAGATAATGTTATGGCATGGTAAGAGTGTTGTTTTGGGGTGGGGAAGGGGCTCGCTAGGAATGCGGCTATGCTGCCATGTTGCCAGATCTGTACCCTCTGGAATGTTGAAAACTTCTTCTGTAGTTCTCTCTCACTCTCTCTCTCTTTCTCCTTTTCTTTTAAACTCCTCACCATCTAGTCATTTTAACCATCCATGTACAGTCTCTGCCGTAATGCTTCCTTATTATTTACCCATTCTTAATCCGTCCATCTCTGTCATTTACATAACGAATGACCTTTTTTTATCTTTTTCTAATTTTGTTGAGTAGTTTTATTTTTATTTTTTATCCTATCATTTTCTCCGTTCCCTCCCGTCTTTCCATCACGCATTCTCTTTCTTTATCATCACCCTTTCTTTTTTATTATTATTATTATTATTATTAATGCTACTTTTTTGGAATCACAGTATGGTCGCGGTAATCCGGACTCCCGGTATATCGAAACCTCCAATAATCCGAATGATCACTTATTATATTTTTAAAATTATTTTTTTAGCATTTAGAAAAATTATTTAAAAAGTTTAATAGACCTTCGGGCCAGCCCAGTCAGTCAGCTGGTAGAAAGTCGCTATTATTTGTAAGTAACACCGGTTGGGCAAGCGACTTTGTATGGTGACCAGTTGACAGCCATCCATGATTATTCAATAAGGCCGGGAGTAGGAGATATATGCAACCCTTCAGGGAAATTCGGATTTGATAGTGGCATACAAAAAACGGAAAAGACCCAAAAATCTAATGATTTCGATGATTTTATGGGCTTGAAAACACAATTACAGGACGAAGTAAAAAAACGGGGTTTAACAACAGATCAAGTTTACAATGGAGATGAGTCGGCATTGTACTGGATAATTATGCCTGGAAAAACTTCAGTTCATAACGGGGTAAAAGACTGCCGCTGGATTAAAAGTTCAAAAAGATTGTATAACATTTTCCCCGTGGAGTAACGGCACTGGCAAACACAAGTTACCATTGTTTGTTTTAAAATTGTGTTTTGTTTTTAAAATGACATGAAAAAAATACTGTAACAGGTTTCAAATAAAGGTGTCATTTGTAATTTTGTGTTCTCGATTTTGTTAAATCTGTATTTTTACCCTACAGTATATCGTATTTGTAATTTGATTGCCGAATCTAAGATTGTAGACATCAATTATAACGATTGTAGACATCGATTATATCGATTGTACAAATCGATAATCCGTTAGATCGTATATCCGTAAGATGTCCGACCTTTATCGGACATCTTACGTGTTCGGATTACCGCGACTATACTGTATCAGAATGCTTTGATTCAAATTTTTGTTTCATATTTCGACAATGTGTAAATAAAAAATATATTTTCTATTAAGTAGCTTTATAATTTTTCGACTAGAGTCCCGGATATTTTTTTTTGTGACGGGCTGTTTTTTATTTTTTAACTACTCAAAACATGTTAAACTTGTTAATTACTCAAAACTTTCTCAAAGTACGCTTATCAATGTGATTTTCCGTGATATTAAGCCAAACTGAGGTTGATTTTCATTTTGCGTCTTTCACTCATGGTTGAAATTAGGTTATGTTTTTTGAGGGTTAGTTTTTTGTTAATTTCTAATTTTAGATTGTATTGTTAATTATTTGTATTGGCAAGAGAAAGTCGTGTGAGTGTTTCACACCAGATTTGTTATTATTGTTTACATGTTACGAATTCCGCATTAATATCGGGTAACGGAAAAAGACGGCTTGGAAATTATATTCGGAAGTTTTTACTTTCTCTTGCCTATATGAATATATAGGAAGGAAAGTATTGTTTTCATGTCGATTTTTCGAAATCGAGTTTTCACCGGATCTATACGTTTTCAGACCCCCTGAACCCAAAAAGAATGTTTTTAGCGATTGGTCTGTGCGTGTGTGTATACAAAATATCTCAAGAACGGAACATCGTAAGAACTTGAAACTTGAGTTACATACCCTTACCGGACCCAACACGAACATTTTCATTAAAATCGGTCAACCGGAAGCAGTAGTTTATTCGTGTAATTTTTCACTTTTTTGCGATTTTCTCAAAAACTGGTCCTACGATTTTTTAAAAAATCGCCTTGTTTATTAAATTTTTTATTCTCTACAAGATAGGGTAGGCGCCATGTTTGCTGAAATTCTCGGTGAGGCTGTTTTCAAGTAAAGAAATTGTTTTTTTTTTTAAGATTACGGCTTTAATATGCATTTTAGCGCAAAAATGTATGTAGTAAAAGTTGTAGAGAATGTAAAATCCTACAACTTTTATTTCAAATATGTTTTGTATAACGCTTAGTTTAACGGTAATTAGCGTTTTTCTGGTTTTTTTCTCACGAAAACGTGTGAAAAATCGATTTTTTTTAAAGATTTCGGCCTTAGTATGCATTTTACGACAAAAGTGTATTTAATCAAATTTATAGGAAATTAAAAGATTTACAACTTTTCCTTTAATCATTTTTGTGTACAGAGCCTAGTTTAGCTTAAAAGAGTGATTTTCCGAATTTTTAAGCCAAACTGGTCGACATTAATTTTGCGTCTTTCACTCATTATTAAAGAAGGTAATGTTCATTGAGGTTAGTTTTTGTTTATTTTTAATGTTTTATTACTAATGTTAGGTTTATTGTTAATTATTTGCATTGGCAAGAGAAAGTTGTGCGAGTGTTTCACACCAGATTTTTTCTGTTGGTCGGATCATTATGCTTTCGGTAATAGGACGCTGGAGTGTAGTAGGTATTTTACAGTACATGTATCACCACGGACTGTCGATGTCGATCGACCATATGGTCTGTAGTTGTTAAAAAATATATTTGTGTTAAACAAGAACGTGTGCACAATGTCATTTCTCCCACATATCGTTGGTACGGTATGAACACCTACATTGTACGTATGCATGTAAAGAATTGAACGATACATCGTACTGAATGTGCTTTTATTTGCTTGTTGCATATTAGAACGGTCGCGAATATGGGCGTGATATATTTTTTTGCACTTTGTCTGTTCCGTCTGGTTATTCCGGATTATGGTAAATTTATCTGTTCTCTAATGTATGAAAAATTTGATGTGAAACACTCACAGGACTTTCTCTTGCCAATGCAAATAATGAACCATATAACCAAAAATTAGTAATAAAACATTAAAAATAAAGAAAAAACTAACCTCAAAAACAAAACTTTATTTTAATCATGAGTGTAAGTCGCAAAATGAAAATCAACCTCAGTTTGGCTTAGAAATACGGAAAATCATTCTTTCACGCTAAACTAGGCTCTGTTGAGAAAAATGTTTAAAATAAAAGTTGTAGATCTTTTAATTTTCTATATATTTGATTGTATACAGTTTTGTCGTAAAATGCATATTAAGGCAGAAATCTTTAAAAAAAAAAATCGATTTTTTTTTTACACATTTTCGTGAGAAAAAAACGAAAATCGCTAATTACCACTAAACTAAGCGTTATATAAAAAAATATTTGAAATAAAAGTTGTAGGATTTTAAATTCTCTACAACTTTTATTATAATACATTTTGCGCTAAAATGCTTATTAAAGCCGTAATCTTAAAAAAACAATTTTTTGACGTAAAAACAGCCTCTCCAAGAATTTCAGCAGACATGGTGCTTACTTTATCTTGTAGAGCATAAAAAATGTAGTAAATGAGGCGATTGAAAAAAAAATTGTAAAAGCCGTTTGTGAGAAAATCGCAAAAAGTGAAAAATGTCATGAATAAACCTACTTCCGGTTGACCGATTTTGATGAAAATGTTCGTGTCGGGTCCTCTAGTGGTGGTATGTAACTTAAGTTTCAAGTTCGTACAATGTTCCGTTCTTGAGATAATCAGTTTACACACTCACACAGACCAATCGCTAGTAACATGTTTTGTTGGGTTCAGGGGGTCTGAAAACGTGTGAAAACTCGATTTCGAAAAGCGACATGAAAACAATACGTTCCTTCCTATGTATTCATATAGGCAAGAGAAAGTACAAATTATTAGTTATTGTCAATTAATTATCTTAAGAAAGAAAAAATAACATTTTTCTCTAAAAATGTTTTCGAAAATCATAAAAATTCGGTTGTAATAGACTTACCAAAATGTATTTTTTGTTTATTTATTTTATCCAATTTTTTTATTATTTATTATGTGTGTACGTTGAAATTCGTTTTTTTAGAACAGTAACAAATTCCATGATCCAATAAGATGAGGATTATACGTATGACGTGTAATGAGTTGTAGTCTTGTACATACTCAGGCCGACAATTCCTGAGAGATTATTGTTAATTGGACCCCAACCATATATATATATATATAACACATATACACATTATATATATTTGTTAAAAAATATTCAATATAGTTGAAAATTATGATTCAAAGAATAAATGTTACAGAAATGAACCTGGTACATTAAAGAAAATGATTTGTTTTTGCACTTAGCCCAAAATCTTAACGTGATTAGTTGTTAATTTTGTCCACGATTTTATTTTAAATGTAAATTTTATATGATTTGTGTTTAAACAGTTCATATCTGGAATGTTTCGATATAAGATTTATAGTATGTACTTGAATGCGGTGTTATGATTCTTTTAGAGTGGGACAATGTTGAAAAAGAATGTGTGTTGACATAGGTACATGGCCGGGTATATGACGATATTGTGTCGTGTGTGCGTTTTGATATGCTATATAGCCCAGTTTTGATAGGATTACGTTGGTGAAGGAACGCATGGCATGATCCGTGATTTGGTCGCCCTCTGGTATACGATATTACTATAATATGGACGGGATGCTTTTTTACTTTCTCATGCCTATTTGAATATAAAGGAAGGAAAGTATTGTTTTCATGTCGATTTTAAGAAATCGAGTTTTCACCGGATCTACACGATTTTAAACCCCCTTAACCCAAAAAACATGTTTTTAGCGATTGGTCTGTGTGTGCGCGCGCGCGTATACAAAATATCTCAAGAACGGAACATCGTACGAACTTGAAACTTAAGTTACATACCACTACCGGACCCGACATGAACATTTTCATCAAAATCGGTCAACTGGAAGTAAGTTAGTAGTTTATATGTGTAATTTTTCACTTTTTTGCGATTTTCCCAAAAAATGGTACTACGATTTTTTTTAAAGTCGCCTGGTTTACTTAATTTTTTATGCTCTACAAGATAGCGTAGGCGCCATGTTTGCTGAAATTCTCGGTGAGGCAGTTTTCACGTAAAAACATAGTTTTTTTTTAAGATTACGGCTTTAATAAGCAATTTAGCGCAAAAATTTATATAATAAAATTTGTAGAGAATTTAAAATCCTACAACTTTTATTTCAAACATTTTTTTGTATAACGCTTAGTTTAGCGGTAATTAGCGATTTTCTGTTGTTTTTTTCTCACGAAAACGTGTGAAAAATAGATTTTTTAAAAGATTTCGGCCTTAGAATGCCATTTTACGACAAAAGTGTATATAATCAGTTTTATTGGAAATAAAAAGATCTACAACTTTTATTTAAAGCATTTGTTTTTAAACCGTTCATATCTGGAATGTTTTAGTATAAGATTTATAGTAGTATAGCTACCTAAGTAGTAAGTATACCTACTTGAATGTGGTGTTATGATTCTTTTAGAGTGGGACAATATTGAAAAAGAATGTGTGTGTGACATAGGTACATGGCCGGGTATATTATAACGATATTGTGTCGTGTGTGCGTTTTGATATGCTATATAGCCCAGTTGTGATAGGATTATGTTGGTGAAGGAACGCATGGCATGATCCGTGATTTGGTCTCCCTCTGGTATACGATATTACTATATGGACGGGATGTTTTTTTTCTTGGTAGACTTGGCAACGATGCGTACGCGCCGGTGTGTAGTACATGTTATGTTGTTTAGTGTCGAAGTACATAGTATACGGGGCTACGAAGCTTCTGGCTACCTGAGTTACGCCCCTTCTGTATTCTATCTATATTATATATATATATATATATCCTTGTCTAATATATTAATGCATCCGTATTTCCCATCTCTTTCTAACCCCCCCTTTGTCATTACATTCAAATCAAAACTGAACTAACCTCCCCATCGGATGGTATTTTGTCCCTTCCGTCGACGTATGTACCTTTTACTCTTTTATTTATCCCCTTCTCATTGTATCTTTCTCTCTCTCTCTCTCACCCCTCCCACGTTTTAATTCTTATTCATAATCTTTCCCCACTCCGTCTTCTTATCTATCTATAAAAGTTACCCCCTCTCTCTTTTGCGTTCCGAATATTCTTCGTCTATCTTTTTCTACATCAATGTGTTTGTTCCTCGAGCCTTTGATACAATGTGATCTTATATTCCCCACCTCTCCATTACAAATATCTTCCAAATACCATCTCATCCTGTATTTTTTACTATTAAATAATATTTTTATTTATTATCTTCAGTGGGGTGAATTATATTGATTTATTCGTTGGTTTTTCCCCCGGTTACAATATATTTTGTTATTTTTTATAGGTAGTATCTATTTCAATTGCCCATAACAGACAGGTGGAGTGTCAAATTATTTACACTCAATCTGTTAGTTGCAGGGCTAAAATAAATAGTTCTGTTTCTTATCACATGGTCAGCCAATTAAATGACTGAATCATTTAAGAATAGAAGAGGTAGAGGTGTAAAAGACACTAATCAGAGTTATCTTCTCTGAAAGTAATGAATTTCATTGTACAGCCAGACCCTGTGGTGAAAGAAGCGAAGGTGTCATTTACAGAGTGGAAAATATATGATTTTCAGAGGGCCTGGCATGCTGATAAGTGTACTTTTCCACTTAGTGAGGAAGGCAAATGTAAACCACCTCACTCCTCGATTTACTTAGTAAAACCTCTACAGGTTCAAACCAGCCTTTTGGCTGATGACCTAAACAACAATCTATTTCAAAACAAAATCTGGTTTGAAACACTAACATGACTTTATCTTGCCATTGCAAATAATGAACCTTATTTTGTCATCAGTCTCTCGACTGGTTTGGTGCAGTTCTTCAAGCTGTTCTATCTTGCGCGAGTCGTTTCATATCTACATACCTGTAACACCCTACATATTTTGTAATTTGCTTTATATATTCTAATCTTTGCCTCCCCCTTCAGTTTACTCCCTCAATATTACCCTCCATTATTGATATTACCAATACCTGGATGTCTTAAGATATGCGTCTCTATCCTGTCCCTTCTTCTGGTAAGATGCTTCCATATACGTCTTTTTTCATCCACTTCCCTAAGAACCTCTAAATTACTTATTTTGTCCATCCACGTAATCTTTAACATTTTCCTATAACACCACATTTCAAAAGCATAATGAACCTAATATTAATAATAAAACTTTAGAAATAAACAAAAAAATTAATCACGGAAAACATATCCTCATTTTAGAATATTTTTGCAATATGAAAATTAATCTCAGTTTGGCTTAATAATACGTAAAATTACTCTTTCGTGCTAAATTAGGCTTTGTAGAGAAAAATGCTTGAAATAAAAGTTGTACATCTTTTAATTTTCTATTAAATTTATTTTTATACGCTTTGGTCGTAAAATCACAAGCCCGTACTAAGGCCGTAATCTTAAAAAAAATCATTTTTTTTACAGATTTTCATGAAAAAGAATCATTAATTACCGCTAAACTAAGCGTTATACAAAGAAATGCTTGTAATAAAAGTTGTAGATCTTTAATTTTCTTTAAAATTTATTATACTTTTGTCGTAAAATTCATATTATGGCTTTAATCCTAAAAAAATCCATTTTTTTACAGATTTTCATGAAAAAAAAACAAAATCATTAATTACCGCTAAACTAAGCGTTATACAAAGAAATGTTTGAAATAAAAGTTGTAGATTTTTTTATATTCTTTACAACTTAACTTTTCCGCTAAAATTCATATTAAGGCCAATACATATTAAGGCAATGCATCGAGATCCTTGCCAGGGCAAGGAATCGAACCCGGGTTCTCCGTGTGATTGGCTAGCGCGCCGACCACTACGTTGTGGTGGCGGTTTTTTTTATTAATTACTTTTTCAGTAATATGATATCAAACATTACTTTCATTCTCCTTATGTAGAACACATTTCTAAAAATAAATCAGTTTATCACTGAAGCCCGGATATTGCAATTTTTTTAATAACCTATTTAATGTCATCGAACAATAGGAAGTGTTTATTATATGCGTTATCGGAAAAATAGCTGTGACCTTATATGACTGTTTTTTTAAGATTGTGGCCTTAAAATGAATTTTAGGGCAAAAGTGTACATAATAAAAATTGTAGATAATTTAAAAATCTACTATGTTTATTTCAAACTTTTTTTGTATAACTGTTAGTTTAGCGGTAAAATTAGTGATTTTCTGTTTTTTTTTCACGAAAACTTGTAAAAATTGTATTTTTAAAGGTTTCGGTCTTAGTATGCATTTTACGACAAAAGTGTATATAATTATAATAAAATTTATAGAAAATCAAAGATCTACAAAATTTTTCTTAAGCATTTTTCTCTATAGAGCCTAGTTTAGCGTGAGAGTGATTTTCCGTGTTAAACCGAAGTAAGGTTGGGTTTTCGTATTTTGCATCATTCATTCAAGATTAAAATGAGGTTATAGGCCTATTTTTATGAGATAATTTTTAATTTCTCTTGCCTATATGAATATGTAGGAAGGAAAGTATTGTTTCATGTCGATTTTTCGAAATCGTATTTTTACCGGATCTACACGTTTCAGACCCCCTGAATCCAAAAAAACATGTTTTTAGCGATTGGTCTGTGTGTATGTGTGAACAGAATGTCTCAAGAACGAAACATCGTATGAAGTCGAAACTTAAATTCGATACCACTAGAGAACCCGACACAAACATTTTCATCAAAAACGATCAACCGGAAGTAGTAGTTTATTCGTGTAATTTTTCACTTTTTTGCGATTATCTCAAAAACTGCTCCTTCAATCTTTTTTGTAAATCGCCTCATTTATTTAATTTTTTATACTCTACAAGATAGAGTAGGCGCCATGTCTGCTGAAATTCTTGGAGAAGTTTTTTCTGTTTTCACGTAAAAAAAATGATTTTTTTTTGTAAAGATTTTAGCCTTTAGGATGCATTTTACGACAAAAATGTATATAATTAAATTAATAGTAAATTATAAGATCTACAATTTTTATTTAGAGCATTTTTCTCTACAGAGCCTAGTTTAGCGTGAGAGTGATTTTCCGTGTTATTAAGCCAAAGTAAGGTTGGGTTTTATTTTGCATCATTCATTCAAGAATGATATGAGATTATGTTTTTGTGAGATAATGTTTTTTGTTTATTTCTAATGTTAATACTAATGGTATGTTATATTGGTAATTATTTGCATTGGCAAGAGAAAGTCGTGTGAGTGTTTCACACCAATTTTTTTTTTTATTATTATTAACTAGTCCATGATAGGTGTTTTGTGTGAATAGGAGCAACTTATTTCCCATTATTTTTTTACACGCTATTATCTGGATGTATTATTCTAGGTTGATTTACATATAATTACAGATATGCAGTACTTTAATAGTTTATTCGGTAATTATTTTGAATTTATTAATTTCTGTAGCCAATTCCGCGTACAACGTGGTTCTTTTTTTGTTGTAGCCAATATAAAAATTTTGTCTTATTTTATTCCAATAGATCGACTTACCATGATTTCTGGATTCCAATCCCGGATATTTGTTTTTTTTTTAAAAGGGTTGTTGTTTTTACTTTCTCTTGCCTATATGAATACAGTATATAGGAAGGAAAGTATTGTTTTTTTTGTCGATTTTTCGAAATCGAGTTTTCATATACACATTTTCAGACCCCCGGAACCCAAAAAACCTGTTTTTAGCGATTTGTCTGTGTACGCGCGCGCACACAGACCCTATTAGTTTTTGCGATATGAGTATATAGGAAGGATAATATTGTTTTCATGTCGATTTTTCTGAATCGAGTTTTCATATACACATTTTCAGACCCCCGGAACCCAAAAAACCTGTTTTTTAGCGATTTGTCTGTGTACGCGCGCGCACACAGACCCTATTAGTTTTTGCGATATGAGTATATAGGAAGGATAATATTGTTTTCATGTCGATTTTTCGAAATCGAGTTTTCATATACACTTTATCAGACCCCCGAACCCCAAAAAAACCTGTTTTTTAGCGATTTGTCTGTGTACGCGCACGCGCACAGACCCTATTATTTTTTGCAATTTTCTCAAAAACGCTTCTACGATTTTTTAAAAATTTCTTATTTACTACAATTTTTTATGCTTTATAACAACTTGCTGCGCAAGATAGAATGCTTGGAGAACTGTATCAAACCAGTCTTACATACTCGTATAATATATAATTATTATTACAAAATATGCAGTACTTAGTATTTTATTCGGTAATTATTTTGAATTTAGTAATTTCTAGCCAATGCCGCGTATAAAACGGCGGTTATTTATTTTTGTTGTATCCAGTATAAGTTTTTTTTTTTTTTTTACTCCAATACATCGACTTACCATGATATCTGGATTCCAATCCCGGACATTGTTTCTTTTTTTAAAGGGGTTTGTTTTTCTACTTTCTCTTGCGTATATAAAATATTATACACGTTTTCAGACCTCCGGAACCTAAAAACCCTGTTTTTAGCGATTTTTCTTTGTACGCGCGCGCACACAGACCCTATTATGTTTTGCGATTTTGTCAAAAACGCTTCTACGATTTTTAAAAATTTCATATATACTACTTTTTTTTATGCTGTATAACAATTTGCGCAAGATAGAATGCTTGGAGAACTGTATCAAACCAGTCTTACATAAAAATGTAATTATTTTTACAAATTTACAGTACTTAGTAGTTTATTCGGTAATTATTTTGAATTTATTAATTTCTGTAGCCGATGGCGCGTACAACGCGGTTCTATTTTTGTTGTAGTCAATATAAATTTTGTCTTATTTTTATTCCAATAAATAGCTTACCGTGATTTTTGGATTCCAATCCCGGACATTGTTTTTTTAAAGGGGGTATTTTTTTACTTTCTCTTGGATATATGAGTGTATAGGAAGGAAAATATTGTTTTCATGTCGATTTTTCGAAATCGAGCTTTCATATACACTTTTTCAGGACCCCCGGAACCCAAAAAACCTGTGTTTAGCGATTTGTCTGTGTACGCGCGCGCGCACAGACCCTATTAGGTTTTGCGATTTTCTCAAAAACGCTTCTACGATTTTTAAAAATTTTCATGTTTACTACTTTTTTATGCTTTATAACAACTTGCGCAAGATAGAGTGCTTGGAGAACTGTATCAAACCAGTCTTACATATAATGTAATTATTATTACAAATTTACAGTACTTAGTAGTTTATTCGGTAATTATTTTGAATTTAGTAATTTCTAGCCGATGCCGCGTAGAACGGCGGTTATTTATTTTTGTTGTATCCAGTATAAGTTTTGTCTTATTTTATTCTAATAGATCGATTAATCTAATAGATCGTCAAATTATTTACACTCAATCTGTTAGTTGCAGGGCTAAAATAAATAGTTCTGTTTCTTATCACATGGTCAGCCAATTAAATGACTGAATCATTTAAGAACAGAAGAGGTAGAGGTGTAAAAGACACTAATCAGAGTTATCTCGTCTGAAAGTACATAATGGATTTCATTATACCTACAGCCAGACCCTGTGGTTGAATGAAGTGAAAGTGTCATTTGCAGAGTGGAAAATATATGCTTTTCAGAGGACCTGGTATGCTGATAAGTGTACTTTTCCACTCAGTGAGGAAGGCAATTGTAAACCACCTCACTCCTCGATTTACTTAGTAAAACCTCTACAGGTTCAAACCAGCCTTTCGGCTGATGACCTAAACAACAACAGATCGACTAACCATGATTTCTGGATTCCAATCCCGGGCATTGTTTTTTTTTTTGGGAGGGGTTTGTTTTTCTACTTTCTCTTGCGTATATAAATATATACACGTTTTCAGAACTCCGGAACCTAAAAACCCTGTTTTTAGTGATTTGTCTGTGTACGCGCGCGCACGCAAAATTTTCTTAAAAACGCTTTACGATTTTTTAAAAATTTCCATATTTTATTTTTTTGTGTATGTTTTATAACAACTTGCGCAAGGTAGAATGCTTGGAGAACTGCATCAAACCAGTCGAGAGACTGATGACAAAAAGAACTATTATTATTAAAATATTACTACTGGTACATCTAGCTTTCTTCCATTCGTATTACCGCCGACGATTGCTACTGGAATACACAACAAAAGCAAGCGGCAGCAGAGAAGAAAAAAAAAACAGTAAAAAAAATGAGAAATATTTTTCCTTCCTTTCTCTTATACGCATACATACACCAACACACATGTTCAACTTTAAAAGTAATCTTCTGTCCTTCTACCTTTTCTATAAGGCATCCCAACAATATATTTTCGTCCTTCTTCTTCTTTCCCGTCTTATCATTTATTTTGTTCTTCCCAAGTTAACTCGTTGTTGCTACCGGTGTTAAACACATTCTTTTCTTACCATCTCACACACCCTGTCCTTCTCCCTCCGTTCTTCTCTTTTCAAACATCTTCCGTTTCTTAATCTTTCCCCTCCTTCTAAATACGTTCTCTTTCTTACTTTTTTAATCGTGTCCTCTCGCTTCTGTTGTATACAATTAATCCCTATTGTTTTATATACTTTAATTTAGTTTCCTTTGTTTGTTTTTGTTGTTTTCTTAACTATCTATCCTAGTGTTTTAATTTATTTGTAACTGCCTCCGTGCCGTAATAGTGACCAGTGCGTTAGTTTACAAAGCAAATTGTCCTTGGTTCGATTACCTCCGGTTAGGGTTTGGAAATTTTTAACCCTTTCAACCCCAAATTTTTTAACTATACACATAGAAATATATGTAGCTACATTGTTTCATACATTTTACTGTCATTTAAGCGCAATAAAATCGCTTACGCACGCTGATATGTGTGATGGCTTGACAAAAAAGTGTGACACATAGGCCTACGTCACATTGGGACTTGATATCAAAAGTCCCAACAATATTTTTTTTTTTTTTTTTTATTCCTAATTTTGTGTACGTTGCAATCTGTTCAATTTAGAACAATAAGCAACCCCATGACCCAATGAGATGAGGATGATGTGTATGACGTGTTAATGAGGTGTAGTCTTGTACAGACTCAGGCCGACCATTCCTGAGAAAGTATGGTTAATTAAACCCCAACCATCAAAGTACACCGGTAACCACTGTCTAGTATTCAAATCCGTATAAAAGTAACTACCTTTACTAGGATTTGAACCAGGAACCTTCATCTCCGAAAATCAGCTGTTAAACAGCTGATTTTGGCGACGACTTTACCTCTAGACCAACCCGGTGGGTCCCAACAATATGAATTAGTTAAATCATGTTCAGGCTTCCTAAACAATATTCTCTTAACTTTTAATTTGTACCAAAATATAGATGTTTAAGATGGATAGAAATTGGTAACAGAACTATTTATTTTAGCTCTGGAACGAACAGTTTCAGTGTAAATAATTTGATACTCCACCTGTCTGTTACGGGCACTAGTCCGGATTAGTGGTTTTTTTGTTTTTTTTTTTGGTTTAACGTCCGACTGTTCTGCAATTACTGCTAATGCAGACGGTGAAGGATGAAATGATTTTTTTGTGACGTATGAAAATATGCCGTGCCTCAGTGGGATTCGAACCCAAGACCGCATGATGAGAGGCGAGCACGTTACCAACTACGCAAATGCGGCCGGCATCCCGATTAATGGGGTTGTTGTGTACTGATAAAATACATAATTGTATTAATAGTTAATTATCTAATCCTTTTTCAAGTAATAAATTAATGTTAAAAAACCAGTTGGTTATTGTTTTGGTTTGTATTTGTTTGAATTCTGTTAGTGATAAATCTAAGCGTTTTGTTTTTAGTTTATTACAGAAGACCGTTTGATTAATAAAATGTTGATTAAATTTAAGTCACGCCATACTCTTCTCTTGTAAATATATTGATAATTTTTTTGTTTTTTATTATTTTGGACCGGCATGTCTTCTGTGCGTTGCCGTTGCTTTATTATAAGGTCATGTAGACATTTGAAGACTTACTGTGTTTCTGTTTGACCTTTTTCTTTGTTATCATTCAGTACTGTTCGCTCTTCAAGTTATCTTTGTAAGTAACTAGCGATTTCGCCTGCTCTGTTCGCAGGGTATTGGTAGCCTCAAAAAAATCTGGTGTGAAACACTCACACAACTTTCTCTTGCCAATGCAAATAATTAATAATAAACCTAACATTAATTATAAAATATTAGAAATAAACAAAAACTAACCTCAAAAACATAACCTTATTTTAATCATGAGTGAATGACGCAAAATGACAATCTAACTCAGTTTGGCTTAAAAATACGGAAAATCACGCTTTCACGCTAAACTAGGCTCTGTAGAGAAAAATGCTCTAAACAAAAGTTGTAGATCTTTTAATTTTCTATAAATTTAATTATATACACTTTTGTCGTAAAATGCATACTAAGACCGAAATGTTAAAAAAATCAATTTTTCTCACGTTTTCGTGAGAAAAAAAACAGAAAATCGCAAATTACCGCTAAACTAAGCGTTATACAAAAAAATGTTTGAAATAAAAGTTGTAGAATTTTACATTCTCTACAACTTATATTATATAACGTTTGCGCTAAAATGCATATTAAAGCCGCAATCTTAAAAAGAAAATGTTTTTACGTAAAAACAGCCTCAAGCAGAATTTCAGCAAACATGACGCCTACCCTATATTGTAGAGCATAAAAAATGTAGTAAACCAGTTGATTTAAAAAAAAATCGTAGGACTAGTTTTTGAGAAAATCGCAAAAAAGTGAAAAATTATACGAATAAACTACTACTTCCGGTTGACCGATTTTGATGAAAATGTTCGTGTCGCGTCCGGTAGTGGTATGTAACTTAAGTTTCAAGTTTCAAGTTCGTACGATGTTCCGTTCTTGCGATATTCTGTTCACACACAGACACACACACACACACAGACCAATCGCTAAAAACATGTTTTTTGGGTTCAGGGGGTCTGAAAACGTATAGATCCGGTGAAAACGCGATTTCGAAAAATAGTAATGAAAACAATACTTTCCTTCCTATATATTCATATAGGCAAGAGAAAGTAAAAAAGGGTACATTAAATACTGTGCCCTACAGGTAAAGGGTGTTAACTTTAATTATGGAAAAATTAAATTTAAAAATTAGCAAGAAATGCTCTATCTATTGGTTTACAGTATTAACTCGTGATGATTTATTTTCATTTTTACTTTCTCTTGCCTATTGTTGTTTAGGTCATCAGCCGAAAGGCTGGTTTGAACCTGTAGAGGTTTTACTAAGTAAAACGAGGAGTGAGGTGGTTTACCTTTGCCTTCCTCACTGAATATAAAAGTACACTTATCAGCATGCCGGGCCCTCTAAAAAGCACATATTTTCCACTCTGTAAATGACACCTTCACTTCATTCACCACAGGGTCTGGTTGTACAATGAAATTCATTACTTTCAGAGGAGATAACTTTGATTAGTGTCTTTTGCACCTCTACCTCTTCTGTTCTTAAATGATTCAGTCATTTAATTGGCTGACCATGTGATAAGAAACAGAACTATTTATTTTAGCTCTGCAACGAACAGATTGAGTGTAAATAATTTAACACTCCACCTGTCTGTTATGGGCAGAATGCCTCTTGCCTATATGAATATAATATAGGAAGGAAAGTATTGTTTTCATGTCGATTTCTCGAAATCGAGTTTTCATCGGATCTACGCGTTTTCAGACCCCCTGAACCCAAAAAAACATGTTTTTAGCGATTGGTTTGCGCGCGGTGCGTGTGTACGCGTGTGTGTGTGTGAACGGAACATCGGAACATAGTACGAACTTGAAAATTAAGTTAAATACCACTACCGGACCCGACACGAACATTTTCATCAAAATCGGTTAACCGGAAGCAGTAGTTTATTCGTGTAATTTTTCACTTTTTTTGCGGTTTTCTCAAAAACTGGTCGTACAATTTTTTTTAAAAATTGTCACGTTTGGTAAATTTTTTATGCTTTACAAGTAAGGGTAGGGGTAATGTCTGCTGAAATTCTTAGGCTGTTTTCACGCAAAAAAATAGTTTTTTTAAGATAACGGCTTAAACATGCATTTTAGCGCAAAAATTTATCCAATAAAAATTGTAGAAAATTTAGAATCCTACAGCTTTTATTTCAAACATATTTTTGTATAACGCTTAGTATAGCGGTAATTAGCGATTTTTTGTTTTTTTCTCACGAAAACGTGTGAAAAAAATTGATTTTTTTAGAATTCCGCATTAGTATGCTTTTTACGACAAAAATGTATATAAATTAATTTATAGGAAATTAAAAGATCTACGACTTTTATTTTGAGCATTTCAGCGGGAAAGAGTGATTTTCCGTATTTTAAAGCCAAACTGAGGTTGATTTTCATTTTGCGTGTTTCACTCATGATTAAAATAAGGTTATGTTTTTTGAGGTTAGTTTTTTGTTTATTTCTTTTTTTTTTAGATTTTTATTTGTTATCGGGAACTGTACATTGTTGACAACTACCCAATTTGATCGCTGCTTTTTACTATATTTTTTGACGTTGATTAGACTATGAGTTTAAACAGGGACCCCCAGTAGAGTTTGTTCATGGATGGCTGTCAACTGGTCACCATACAAAGTCGCTTGCCCAACCGGTGTTACTTAACAAATAATAGCGACTTTCTACCAGCTGACTGACTGGGCTGGTCCGAAGGCCGTTTATTTCTATGTTAGGTTTATTGTTAATTATTTGCGTTGGCAAGAGAAAGTTGTGTGAGTGTTTCACACCAGATTTTTTTACTATGAAATAATTCCTAATTTACTACTAAATTTCACGTGTATACCACATGATCTAATTTATCATGGTTTCTCGGTGTATTTTTTTTGTCTGGAATAGTATCACTTTATTAGTAATTGGAAAAATGTGCACCCGTTGTATTTGCTTATCGATTAATTACATTCTTTATTTAATTAA
Organism: Catonia carolina; assembly: GCA_035578175.1. NCBI lineage: Eukaryota > Metazoa > Arthropoda > Insecta > Hemiptera > Achilidae > Catonia > Catonia carolina. The sequence continues at coordinate 45,714,214 of JAQMRL010000009.1, forward strand.
TAAATATTTCAATTTTTTTATAGTACAAAGTAAGTATTTATCTTGTAAATAACAATTATTGAATTCTTTTGTTTTATTTGCGTTATTTAATCTTTTGAAATTTGTTTAACGTTTAATTTATGTTTAATTACTGTTAGTTAATTATTGATTTTTTTTAACCTTAATGCAGTTGGCTTACTGTGTTGTCTTTTTAATTAATTAATTAATTAATTTTTTAAATATATTTCATTCGAATTAATTGTGTCAGTGTAATGGGTTTGATTTTTGTAAAAAATAGTATTGGTCTCAGTATTGACCCATGTGGTACTCCGATCAGATATCCGAAGTTTTAATGTGTTGTAATGTAAAAAATAAATTAGTTTATGTGTATGGTTTGGGGGGGGGGGGTATGTAGTATACCACCTCCAATCGCTAAGATTTAGTTCCCGGAAATAATCGGATCTACACGTTTTTAGACCCCTGAACCCCAAAAAAAACATGTCTAGCGATTGGTGTATGCGCGCGCGTGCTTACGCGTGAACAAAATATCTCGAGAATGGAACATCGTACGAACTTAAAAGTTAGATATTACTACCGGACCAGACACGAACATTTTCATTAAAATCGGTCAGCCGAAAGTAGTAGTTTATTCGTGTCATTTTTCAATTTTCTCAAAAACGGCCTAACGATTGTTTTAAAAACCGCCTCATTTACTAAATTTTTTATGCTCTACAAGATAAGGTTGGCGCCATGTCTGCTGAAATTCTTGGTAAGGCTGTTTTCTCGAAAAAAATTGTTTTTTTTAAGATAGCGACTTAAATATGCATTTTAGCGCAAAAATGTATATAATAAAAGTTGTAGACCTTTAAAAACTTTATTAAACTTTTATTTCGAACATTTTTTTTGTATAACGCTTGGTGGTTTAGCGGTAATTAGCGATTTTCTGTTTTTTCTCACGAAAACTTGTAAAAAAAGAAATCAATATTTTTTTGAAGATTTCAGCGTTAGTTTGTCATTTTACGACAAAAATCTGTTGTTTAGGTCAACAGCCGAAAGGATGGTTAGAACTTCTAGAGGTTTTACTAAGTAAAACGAGGAGTGAGGTGGTTTACCATTGCCTTCCTCACTGAGTGGAAAAGTACGCTTATCAGCATGCCGGGCCCTCTGAAAAGCACATATTTTCCACTCTGTAAATGACAATTTCACTTCATTCACCACAGGGTCTGGCTGTATAATGAAATTCATTACTTTCAGAGAAGATAACTCTGATTAGTGTCTTTTACACCTCTACCTCTTCTGTTATTAAATGATTCAGTCATTTAATTGACTGACCACGTGATAAGAAACAGAACTATTTATTTTAGCCCTGCAACGAACAGATTGAGTGTAAATAATTTAACACTCCGCCTGTCTGTTATGGGCATACAAAAAATCTATAATCAAATTTATAGGAAATAAAAGATCTACAAATTTTATTTAAAGCGTTTTTCTCTACAGAGCCTAGTTTAGCGTGAAAGAGCGATTTTCCGTATTTTTAAGCCAAACTGGGGTTGATTTTCATTTTGCGTCCTACACTCATGATTTAAGTAAGGTTATGTTTTTTGTTTATTTCTATTGGTTTATAACTAATGTTACCAATTATTTGCATTGGCAAGAGAAAGTCGTGTGAGTGTTTGAATCTGTGAACACCAGTTTTTTTCATTTTATCAAGTTCTTGTCTCCCTGGGAGTTGTACCAGTACTGGAGTTGAAAATGTTAAAGTACCTAATTTATTGGAATGTTTAAAAAAATGTATCCTATACTGTTTATTTATCTGAATAGTATTGTGCTAAGAAGTATTGGAATGTATTAGTAATAGTAGTTTAGTATTTGTTGATGGATGAGGAGGTGGAGTGGGAGGGTTGGTAGGGGCGGTGGAGGAGGAGGATAAGTAGAATGAATATAATGTATTATCTGAGGAATGGAATTTCCAGACCGAAGACATAGTAAATAGTAATATGAGGTCAAATAACTAACTGGATAAAAACGTATCCGTCGTACATTTTTTACATGTTCCATACAATATTACCCACCTAAAAATGTTTTCTGTTTATTTTAAAGAAATTTTTATTATTCTTAAATATATTTTTAGTCGTGTAAAAAAAATCTGGTGTAAAACACTCTCTGGTCATCTTATGTAATGAACAATTTTATTTCTTCTTCTTTTTTAATACCTAACGTGTGTACGTTGCAATCTGTTCAATTCAGAACAATAAGCAACCCCATGACCCCAATGAGTTGAGTATGATATGTATGACGTGTAAATGAGGTGTAGTCTTGCACTGACTCAGGTCGACCATTCCTGAGAGAGTATGGTTAATTGAACCCCGACAATCAAAGGACATCGGTTACCACCTTTCTAGCATTCAAATCCGTGTAAAAGTAACTAACTGTCACCGCCACCTCTTCTAATTAATCATTTACTGTGTTGCCGGCCTTCAATACATTTCTCGGCCCTTGTCGGCGCGGTAGGCCCTTTGGCGGCGTTCCGACAAACCTTTCTGCTGCGTACCGACAGAGGCCTTTGTCATCAAGGCCGAGCCAGTAACCGCCCTCTACCACAGCGCTCTCGGCAACTAAATAAAGAGCGCTACACTGAGCCGAGAGATTCAATTTCGATCCAGACACAGAGGGATTTAATTCCGATCCAAACGCAGAGAGGTTCAATTCCGATCCAGACTGTGGACAAGACGTCCACCACGGCACACGGCTACAGGACTCCAGCGAATAGTCATCGACGACTCCGCAAGAGAGAAGATGATGTTCCCGCTCGCCGACCCGTCAACGTAAGCCGTCGACCGGACCGTCATCGCCCGCTGACGCGAGCGATGCCCACAGCGGTCCCTCGACCAAGCCGTACGCCCACCGGATCCGACGAAGCAGCCATCGACCCACTACTGCGAGGGAAGAAGATGTCTCCGCTGGACGACGACACGCCGTGTCACCCAGCTCCTCGACCGCCACGACGACTACGACCGACGTTTCCCATCAAGACGACCACCGCTTAAACGGCTCTTTTCAGGGCCACTAAAAATTAAAGGTTTTAATTCGCCACTTAATGTCGCCATCCGGTGACATAATTTTACCAGGATTTGAACAATCCGGTGACATAACTTTATCAGGATTTGAACCAGGAACGCGCTAATCTGATTAGTAATATCCTTGCGTAATGTCAACTCTACTCCGATTCACAGTTAGTTACTACACAGTCTACTATGAATTTTGTAGAGTTATTTAATAATATTCGGACGGAGGAAGAAAGATACTGCAGAGTTCCTTCAGGAAAGTTGGTTATTGCATAATCCCAGATGATGTGACAACTAAAAACGTTTGTGAACACGACTTTCTCTTTCCAATGTAAATAATTAAAAAAATATGACGTATTAGTAATTTAATAATAGCAGATTAAAACAATCAAAGTAAGAAATAAAACAACAGAACGTGTAACATTACTAGGACTGGGAAGGACGTGTGTACGCGTGCGTGAGTGTGTCTTTCAGGGAGTGGGAGTAATGAACAAGTGTGCAACTCTTCAGGGAATTTTGATTTGATAGTGGCATGGAGAAAACGGAAAATACCCAGATTTTCTTTTTGGTTTTTATCGGACATTTACGGATATGGAGAGTTTGTAATCTTCATACTTTCTTTAAAGGTTAATTAGGGAAGATTGTAAATGGAATTCGCGGGCACGTGCTCGTGCGTGCGTCGTGTTATGTTTACAGTGGAATTCGAGTATGTGGTAGTAGTGGTGGTGGTTAGATGTTCAGTTGGTAAGGATCTCCTGTTCATGTAGGATGGAGTTGATGTTCTTTTTTGTTTTGTGGTTAGAATGATTGTTATGCACATTCCAAAAAAATTCCTTCGGTTTAGAGAGGGTCAGGATACTTTTGTATTGCGTGTCAAGCGGAGGGCACACGAGCGACTCGATTTCTCTTCATATAATGCGGTTTGTGTTTGAAAAGATGTTTAATGGTGTTCATTCACATACCGAAACGAAATATTTTTGTCGGGTTTAAAAAAATTATTAATTTTTATTTTCTCTTACCCTATTTGAATATGAAGGGAAGTAAAGTATTGTTTTAATATAAGTTTTTCGAAATTGAATTTTCACCGAAAATACATGGCTGTTTTTATTAACAGTTCTTTGAAGTATTTATTAAAAAGTAAAATCAAATCAAATTCTTGTGTAGTGTGTTTATTTCACCCCCTTCCCTAACCCCTAACTTAATCGCTCTCCCCTTTTCCCTGCTTAGCTGACATCCGAATTGATTAGACATTAAAACATTGGAAATTAAATCATTTCTGACCGCCTCCGTGTAATGTCGTGGTTAGCGCGTTAACTAAAGCGCGGTTTCGCTAAACGGAAATGTCCTGGGTTCGATTCCCGTCTAGGGTTTGTAAATTATTACAAGTCAAAAACTCACCATTCCAGTTCCATAACCCACAGTAGTTGCTAAACGCCCAGCTGTTGACGCAACTGCTGACCAAGCTGTTGAATCAACTAAAATAAAACTTAAATAAAAATACATCATGTAAGCTATTGTATTCTGGACGTTAAAAAAACTATTCTAAATTTTTTATAGTTTTGTTATGATGACATCAGCGGAAAGGGTGATGTGAACCTCTAGGGGCTTTACTAAGCGAAACGAGGAGTCAGTTCTCATGCTTTCCTCACTGAGTGGAAAAGTATGCTTATCAGCATGTCAGGCTCTCAGAAAAGGATTTACTTTCCACTTTGCAAATGACACCTTTACTTCATTTACTATATGATCTGGCTGTATAATGATGAAATTCATTACTCTCAGAGGAGATAACTCTGACTAGTGTATTTTACACCTCTACCTCTTTAATTACGGCTGACCTCTTATCACACGGCTGACCATGTGATAAGAATCTGGAATTATTTTTTGTAGCCCTGGAACTAGCTGATCGAGAAATAATTTAATTCTGCAAATAATTTAACATCCACCAGTTTGTTATGTGTAATAAAAGTAATATAATTAAAAACCATTTTTATATAATTGGACAAACGCTAATCCTGCAAAAATTAAAATACCGGACTGAGGGTAAAACTGGACGTATAGTAAGCCTGATTTTGATTAATGTATACAGTCTATTCGAAATAGTATGATACTGTAAGTCTTTGAATGGTGGTAACTTTCGAAAATGAAAAGTCCCTTTTCGAAAGTAAAATTTCCCTTTTAATTATTCTTACAAAATATAATATAATTTCTTTTTTATGGAATTCATTATTTTACTGGCATTTGTTATTGTTGGATTCAATACAAAAGACGTGATTAATTAATAATATAATAAATTAACCATTAATTGATAAATTATTTCTATTTCCGGTGTGTTATTGGAAAAATCATTATTTTTCCATTATTAAATTATCTTTCAAAACGCCTTTCATTCACTAACAGAGGGAAAGTTAACGCAACGAAAAATTTCTTAAGTGGTAGCACATTACCAAATTCCTTCTGTTCCTTTTGGTCTTTTCCGTTTTCTGTATGCCACCATCAAATCCGAATTCCCTGAAGAGTTGCATAGTCTACATTGTCAATCTACTTTGAATTTTGTACAGTAAATTAATAATAGTAATGTAATAGTAATATAATGTAATAATGTAGTAATATACAGTAATAATAATGTAATAATAGTAATAGTAATGTAATAATTAAATGTCAATAATTAGAATAAGTTATAAGTAACCTGTAAAAAAAGTATAAAATAATAGAAAACTCAAAATAAGAAATAAAACAACAGAACGTGTAACTGGGAAGGACGTGTGTACGCGTGTCTGTCTCAGTAAGAGTATTCAGTAAGGCAGGGATTAGGAGAAATTAATACGTGCGCAACCATTCAGAGAATTCGGATTTGATAGTGGCATACAGAAAACGGAAAAGACCTTGTTCTTTTTATTCCATTTAATTAAAATTATCATGTTATTTTGATATACTTTAAAATTAAAATAATTGTGACATTTTATTATCGGCCGCGGATCGTGAAAGTAATGCGGTTAAAATCGGCTCGTGTGTACCACGCCTGATCAATTGTATGTAACAGCATGTATGAACCCCCGCACATCTCATATCTGGTCTTTATCTACATTATTTCTACACTAATACTTTTACAGATTCTTCCTATTTTTTTTTTTTTACTTACTGTATGTATGTGTATTATATACGCTTCGGGTGTCAAGTCCCCAATACATAGACACAGATGCTGTATTTTTTTTTTGTGGTGTGATGGTGGTTTCATATACAACAGAAGACGTGAAGGAGATCCGTGTGGGTTGGTTTTTTCTTCTTCTCTTGATTCGTTGGACGCGCGCGGTTCGTTCTGTTCATTCCGTGCCTCCCGGTGGGTTTTGGAATTTCGTTTCGTTAGTAAGAAGAGGGCTACGCGTATAATGCGGTGTCGGATGGGTGTAGATGAGGCGCGGGGGGGAGAGGTCGAATTCCTTTAAAATTCAAGGTCACAACATGCACCCTGCAAGGTCAGTTTTCTTCCTTCAACTCTTCAGTATTTCGTCGCCGTTCTTACGATAAAGTTATGGTGATTTCTGATTCTGACCCGGTGTTCGGTCGTCCGCTTTCGTCTTATTATTATACTTCCACACATTTTTCACCTTTATGCCAAATTATGGATTATTTTCAACAACAGTGGAATCATCAGAATGGTTGTTACGAGTTTTATGATTACGATTGTAATAATGTGGATTATGATTATGGATTTTATGATTACGTTCCAGTTAATAATTTCAATCATGATTATGATGCTAATTATATTTATACTACAATTTATTACTATGATCATGTACGGTGATTTAATTAATTTATTATTTTATTTATGTATTATTTTATGACCACGTTGGATCATTTTAATCAATTTGTTATTATTTTGGTGTTTATTTATATACGCAATAGACTTTCATCCTATCAGTTTTCTTGTTTTCCGGTTGATCGGTCATTTATTTTTCTGTTATATTGTTTTGAGTGTATCTTTTAAAATTTTTTATGAAATTTGTAATTCTTCCATATCTTTTTTAATGGTTAAGATAGTTTTTTTGTTATTCCAATTTTTTTTAATAGTATTCTAATTTTGGACTTCTGATTAAATGTCGTTTTAAGAATTTTTACTTTCTCTTGCCTTTATGAATATATAGAAAGTATTGTTTTCATGTCGATTTTTCGAAATCGAGTTTTCACCGGATCTACACGTTTTCAGACCCCCTGAACCCCAAAAACATGTTTTTAGCGATTGGTCTGTGTGACTACGCGCGCGCGCGTGTGAACAGAATATCTCAAGAACGGAACATCGTATGAACTTAAAATCCGTCAGATATTTCAAACATTTTTTTGTATAACGCTTAGTTTAGCTGTAATTAGCGATTTTGTGTTATTTTTCTCACGAAAACGTGTTAAAAACCGATTTTTTAAAGATTTCACCCTTAATATGCATTTTACGACTGTAAAGTATATATAATCAAATTTATAGGAAATTAAAAGATCTACAAATTTTATTAATAGCATTTTTCTCTACAGAGCCTAGTTTAGAGTGAAAGTGATTTTTCGTATTTTTAAGCCAAACTGAGGTTGTTTTTCTTTTTGCGTCTTTCACTCATGATTAAAATTAGGTTATGTTTATTGAGGTTATTTTTTTTTGTTTATTTCTAATGTTTTGTTGTATTGTTAATTATTTGCATTGGCAAGAGAAAATTGTGTGAGTGTTTAACAGGAATTTGTTTTATCAAATTGCTTGTTAATTTTTTACAAATAAAAATATCGTGTGCAGTCAAAAAAAATTAAAAAAAAATTAATTTAAAATTTTGAGGGGAGTTTCTTGTTTTTTGAAAATTTGTTTTCTAAGTAAATGATTTTCTGTACACTAACTAGGTACTCAATAATTTGCATCACACAAAATTTTTTTATTATTTATTTATTTATTTAAAGTGACATCAAGTGGTTGGTTATTAGCGACTACGGTGGAATATGTGACTGAACATTTCCAGATCCTGGGCGGGAATCGAACCCGGGACCTTCGCGTAGTAGACTAACTAACGCGGTAACCACTACGCTACGTAATTATAACTTAATAACATAAAAAAATTATTTCAAAGATCAGTTACTGCTAATGGAGATAGTGAAAAGTTATGAATGGGTAGAGAAGATGAGTGATGGAAAAATGCCAGTACTGAACGGGAATCGAACCCGAGACCCCGGCGTAAAAATAAAAAATTAAATACGTTTTTCGTGGAAAAATTATATTATTGTTAATTTGTGAACAAACTTAAATTAGGTGTAAAATGAAAGAATAAATTAACCTCAATAATTTTTTAAAATCGTTTTTAAATATTTCCTCAAAAAGTTTTTTCTCTCTTGCCTATGTGAATATATAGGAATTAAAGTATTGTTTTCATGTCAAGTTTTCACCGGATCTACACGTTTTCAGACCCCCTGAACCCAAAAAAACATGTTTTTAGCGATTGGTCTGTGTGCTTGTGAACAGAATATTTCAGGAACGGAACATCGTACGAACTTGAAACTTAAGTTACATACCACTACCGGACCAGACACGAAGATTTTCATCAAAATCGGTCAACCGGAAGTAGTAGTTCATTCGTGTAATTTTTCACGTTTTAGCAATTTACTCTAAAAAGGGTTCTACGATTTTTTTAAAAAAATCGCCTCGTTTACGAAATTTTTCATGCCTTACAAGATAGGGTAGGCCTCATGTCTGCTGCAATTCTGAGGGAGGTTGTTTTTGCGTGAAAACATTATTTTATTAAGATAGCGACTTTAATATGCATTTTAGCGGAAAATGTATAGAATAAAAGTTGTAGACAATTCAAAATTTTACAACGTGTATTTCAAACATTTTTTTGTATAACGCTTGGTTTGGCGTTAATTAGCGATTTTCTGTTTTTTTTTCTCACGAGAACTTGTAAAAAACAATTTTTTTAAGATTTCTAAGCCCGAGAGCATGAATTGTACGACTAAAGTGTTTATTGAAATTTATAGGAAATTAAAAGATCTACAACTTTTATTTAGAGCATTTTTCTGTACAGAGCCCAGTTTAGAGTGAAAGAGTGATTTTCCGTATTTTTAAGCCAAATGAGTTGATTTCCATTTTGAATCATTCACTCATGATTAAAATTAGGTTATGTTTATTGGGGTTAATTTTTTGTTTATTTCTAATGTTAATATTAATGTTAATATTGTTAATTATTTGGATTGGCAAGAGAAAGTTGTGTGAGTGTTTCACACCAGATTTTTAAACAAAACGAGCATTAAAATTTGAAAATATTAATACAATCAATTTCAATCAGAGTTACCTTGTTGTATATTAATAAAACCAAATAGATATTTGTATTTGTTTATTGTATTTACTACTCTTACAGGCATGTGGAGTGTTAAATTATTTGCACTCAATCTGCTAGTGCCAGGACTACAAAATATAGTTCTGTTTCTTATCACATGGTCAGCCAATTATATGACAAGTATTTACGAACAGACGAGGTAGAGTTGTAAAATACACTAGTCAGAGTTATCTCCTCTGAGAGTAATGAATTTCATTATACAACCAGACCCTGTGGTGTGAATGAAGTGAAGGTGTCATTTACAGGGTGGAATGTAGATGATATCAGAGGGCCTGGTATGCTGATAAGCATACTTTTCCACTCATTGAGGAAGTCTATGTTTAACCACCACATTCATCGTTTTACTTAGCAAAGCCTTTTAAGGTTCAAACTAGCCTTTTGGCTAATGATCTAAACAACAATAACTTTATTTACAATACTAGCAAACTCCACTCGCTTCGCTTCACAGCAGCTAATGTAAGCCTCATTAAATTATTTTAAAACCTCTCTATATACAATATTTGTGGTTTCGTTGCCCTGTGGCAGCAAAATAAATTGCTTTTCTGCACTTCCAGCTCTAGAAAGTCCGACATAAAGTTGTCCATGAGTGAAGGAAGCACTCTTGTCTCAAATCGATGCCCACCGTTTTAAATGCTTGTCCCTGTGATTTAACAGAATTGAATGGAATGCATAGAAGAATACCGATGGAAAAGAAAGAGACAGTTGATATATGGCTGAGATAAGAGACAGTAATATGTGGCTGTGGTATGCAGAGTAATTGGAAATATATGATTCATTCACTGCCTGTTGAATGAAAATAAATATATGAAATACAGTACAAAAATAAAATTTTTGAATTTATCCAAATTTTGAATGTTTTTGGAATAGATTTGTTATTCACATTTTTCTATGAAATATAAAAGTTGAATCGTGTGCTTCTAGCCCATAAAATACACCATCCAGAAGATTTAAAAAAAATAAAAGTGCTATGCACCCGATAAACTAAAACATGCGACATCGTCACAGTTTAAGTTGCTTAACTCACTTAATTAGAGTTACTTAAAGTTGCAAAGTAACCTATATTGATCAGGAAGCTCTAAGCTATGCAACAATGAAAGATTTTTTAAAATCAGTTCAGTAATTTCTGAGATTACCTCAGACAAACAAACAAACAAACAAACAGAAGTTTCATCTTTATTATATTAGTATAGATTAAATACCAGAAGTAAACTAAATGAATATAGTCAGATTAGCTATACCAAACATTAAGTTATTACTGTGTAATAAAATATTGAACTATTAAATTAACATAATTTTATTATAATGATGCATTGAAAAATGAATGGAATTCGTAATAAGATAATGAAAGTAATAATTTTCTTAATAGTATCGTTAAACTTGTTATCAGTGAAGTATAAGGCTTATTGCAGGATGTTGACCTACTGTAGAAACACTCGCACGACTTTCTCTTTCCATTGTAAATAATGAAAAACAACCTAATTTTAATCATGAATGAATTACTCAAAATGAAAATCAACCTCTGCAGAACGTGTAAATACGGAAAATCACTAATTGACGCTAAACTAGGAGAAAATGCTTGAAGTAAAAGTTGTAGATTTTTACTTTTTCTTGCCCTATATGAATCGTATATAGGGTTATCTCCTCAATCGTGTCATAACTGCTTCTTTTCATGGGCCAATTTTAGTTTTGGAAATAAAAAGAAGTCGCGGGGGGCCAAGTCTAGTGAATACAGAGGATGAGGCATCATAATGGTGTTGTTGGTTTTCGCCAAAAATTTGCGAAGAAGCAGTAAAATGTTTCCTGGCTGGGGCATTGTCATGAAGTTTTCACGAGTGGTTTTTCCATAATTCCGGGCGTTTGTTTTTTAGTTGCTTCACGCAATCAGCGCATACTTTCCAGGTAGTATTCTTTATTGACCGAAAAACTTTGTGGTAAAAACTCAATGATGCGCTACGCCATTGTAATCGAAGAAAACGGTGAGCAGAACTTTCACATTTGAATGGACTTGACTTAGTTTTTTTTCATCTTGGCTCTTCTTGCTGCTTCCATTGGGACGATTGGGCTTTGGTTTCAAATTTTAAACGGATCTTGATCAAATTTAGTTTATGATCACCGATATATTTAGTGTTTTTTTTTTAAAAATATGATATTGTCACTGGATGGCGAGATTAAGTGGCAAAATAAAACCTTTACTTTTTGGTGGCCCTGAAAAGGAACGTTTTTGTGTGTTTTTGTTGGGGCGTTGAAAGTTGGTTAATGGCCCTGAAAAGTGCCGGTTAAAACCTTTAGCAGTCGGTCCTGAGTAGAACTGCTTTGTTGGTCTTGAAGGAGACCCATGTAGGCAGTGCGTGGCTGTGGTGAGAGCCGTGGTTTAGGTTGATGGGCCTGAAAAGGGCCGGTTAAAACCTTGTGAATTGGTCCTTAGATGGACTGATGAAGGCTATGGCAGCAGTGACAGCTGATGATTTGCTTGCTGCTGCATCAAGTCCCAATGCATCTTCCTTCTTTCTCTTGTGGATCCAGTCGGTCGATCATGGTCGGAAATGTAAAGCGCAATGATGCTCGATTCACTGCAGTGTGCTTATATAATCACCGAAAGCGCTATGTTAGAAGTTAGTTATTGGCATTGGTGTTGACAACGAAGGCCTCTATCGGTATGCCGCTGAAGAGTCTGTCGGTACGCTGCCAAAGTGTCTGCCGTGCTGATAAGGGTCTGTAGAAGTATTGAAGCCTGGCAACACAATAAATGATTTATTAGAAGGGGTGATGGTGACAACATATATTAAAATGCTTTTATATATACATTGTTAATATATTATTTTTTTGTATTTCAGTTTGTATTTATCGTATTTTTTTTTTGTTGCAGGCTAAAAAAGAAATTTACGATGTTAAACAACAAAGGTTATACCTAGCCCAGGATGAATACAACCATTTAAATAATGCTCTTAGTACACTTAACACTTCTAGAACTAGTTGTAAGTATTATATCTGTATTTTTGTTACTATTATGTTAATGAAATAAATTATTGGATTATTTGTTTTCTCTGTATTAAAGTAGTAAATGAAAGTATTGGTGTACAAGTAATCAGCTTTATTTTAAACTTATTGAAAACATTAAGCGAATAAACATTAATCTGCCCAAATGAAGGGAAGTTTGATAATAAAAAGCAGTGTGTGTATTTTGGAAGCATGCTGGCAATTGAATGGGTCAACGGAAAAACGTTGCAAGTAACATAAACAAATTTTTACGGAAAGTGAAAGATACCATCTGATTCTTAGCTGTATGACAATTTTGTTTCAAGAATTTCTGAGATTTTAGTTGCTATTCTACCCGTTAAATTCACTGTTATGATCAAATAGAGGATTTGTAGAATGTATTTTACTGAAACGTCACTTTTGTAAATTTTGTTACTTGCAATGTTTTTCTGTTAAGCCATTCAGTTGTAGAAGTGAAACTGAAATATACGAATTACAATTAAATTACATGGACTAGAATAATTACGAAAATGTTATTAAAAACTTAAGGCTTAAACTAAAAAAAAATGGTTCTAATAAATTATGGTTATTACACCTGTACTATTTGATTTATTTGCATTGATGAGCTCTGAACGTATGCTTTGCCAGCAACGTTGCAAATACTTACTGTCGTAGCTCTGTTATATATTTTAACAGTCATTTCTGTGGTCTTTCAAAACAATTATTACTTATGAACATACAACCAGCTGATTATATTATAAAGTATTCCATGTTAACGCGCTATATAATCGACGTATTCAGTACAAGAGGCAAGACACGAGTGAACTGTTGCGGCTTTTATACGCACGTAATGTTTGTCAGGCTGATACATTCGTACAATGTGACAATGCTGGCAAACGTTCTGATTGGTCGAAACGCGTGCAACAGCAGAGCTCATCAACGGTGAAAAATATTATTGTTGAATGTATCATTGTGATTAACTTTTTTTTTATCAGTTTTATCTTGACATGTCTTATACTCCCTTTTGGAGTCTTCTGGATGCAAAAAAAAATTATAAATTGACTCTAACCTACAATCAATTGTATACAATGTTTTACTGTACGAAGGCTTGCTTTTCTTAATGTATTTGTCACAATGTTTAAATTGGTTAACAATATAAACACTATACGAGGGTTGTTCAAAAAGTATCGGACTATTGTTAATAAAAAGTGCATTTATTGAACTAGAGCTACAAACTTCTAATCCCCTTCAAAGTAGTCTCCTTGGTGATGCACACACTTTTCTCAGTGCTTCTGCCACTGTTCAAACATTTTTGGAAGGCATTTTTTGGAATGCTGTTAAGCTCGGACGTCGTATTCTGTTTAATGTCTTCTCTTTCTTGAAATCGAGTTCCTATCACGGGCATTTTCAGCTTAGGAAATAGCCAGAAGTCGCACGGAGCCATGTCAAGGGAGTACGGAGCTTGGCGAACCAGAGGAGTGTTGTTTTTAGCGAGAAAACTCTGAATTAGATGTACAGAGTGGGCAGGTGCATTATAGCTGCCAAGGTTTTGTTGCCCACAGATTTAGTCGTTTGTGCCGCACAGCATCACGTAGGCGACAAAGAACCTCAAGATAGTTTTCTTTTGGTCCTCGGTGACTAAAGTTCGCACTTGTTCAAAAACATCCTCATTCCGGCTTGTCGATGGCCTGCCTGAACGCGATTCACTTTCCACTGACATTTGACAATTTTTTCGATCGTTTGTACCACTCTTTTATTCGAGTACAGCTCATGGCAGACTCCCCAAAAGCCTGTTGAATCTTGCGAATTGTTTCCACTTGCGAATCGCCAAGCTTTTGGCAAAATTTAATGCACTAACGCTGCTCAAGTTTTTCTGTCATTTTATAACTTGATAAAAATCGCCGAGCACAACAGAGAGGTCTACACTACTAGGCTGACTGCCGGCGACGGAAGCTTTGTCATGACATGAAATAGTGCATGCACGCGCATGACAGTCCCCCTCCACATCCCCACTAAGCTTGGCCGCCAGTGCTTCATTCGTTTCAGTGGGAGGACAGAAGGTCCGATACTTTTTGAACAGCCCTCGTACATGTACTGATTTCATTCACATCTGAGTTTCAACTAGAACTGGTTGATAAAAGAGCGAGCAGTTTATATACAGGTGGTCGTGATTGTTTCTAGAAAAAATTAAGGACAATATATCCTATTAAAAACCTTCTTCGCTTTGCTAGAACAATCTACAGCATAATTGGACAAAATTAAGAATTTATAATAGGCATAATAAAACCTTTTTACTGAATTTCAAGGGACAACCATTGAACCTTGGTCGACCGGCTTTTCCAAGAATCATTATCAAAAGCATTCCATTCATAGTCAATCCGTTGGCCTTTTTACAATAAGCTTTCGTGCACAGATTATTATGTATGGAATTGAAAATGTGTGGGAAAAACTAGTGATTTTAGTTACTTGAGTCACGAGTTTGCCTTTGTTTTTAACGAGGGTTATAGGGGGAAAGCATCAGTGCGCATACATGACTGCTTTAATTTCAGTACAACCAACATAACAACATATACAGTACGTTGTAGAATCTTTGTAGGTTAACTTTATGAATATAACTGTTTGTTACCGTAAAGAGAAATGTCGGTTTCTCGAAAATGTGGTCGGACTTTTCACAGTAGTCATGGGACGGCACAGTAAAATAGGTGAGCTAGCACACCCCGCTCTGCACACTTGAGTGAACGGCACAGAGCATGCCGTACAATTGAATGATGAGACGGGGTGAACTGTGGCAGTGAGCTAGTAGATTCTAATACGTACAGCACTCACCTGAGCTATGTGAATAAACAGACAGTGAGTCGAGCCGAGGGTGACTTTCGCTCGCTCCTTCGCTTACAGCACGTTGTGTTTGCGCAAGTGTCAACCTTAACGTTCATGCATCCATTTCCACAAACAAATTTTTGTCATGTGTCCATCTTTGTTTCGTACGCACGTGGTACAATTGTTACAGTACAGTACAATGGTATTTTACAACCATTTGTTTCAGGGTTGTTGTGGTATAGTATGAATGAATAATGACCCCCTCTCTGCAACCGTATTCTGCACCCTCACAAATAGAGGCAGAGTTTGATACGATATGTATATTTTCCATGCAGTGTTTAGGTATAGGTAGCCCTTGCTATGATGCGGCTTGAGAAAAGTGGTTTAGTCGTGGAGGGGATGTACAAGTCAGCTCTGTGCGGAGAGCGTGCTGCGTGGGGAGAAACGCTCGGTATTCTGGTCGTTCAAAATAAAAGAGGTGGTAGCTCACCGCTTAGTTAAAAGAGCTAGCTTTTTTTTGCGACTCGCTCATGAGCGTCACATCACAAAAATATCTGCGCTTGCCTCTTAAAAAAAGCCATAAGCGAGTGGCTAACTACTGTGATGTTTCTATTTCCACAATTCGAAATATAAAGAAGATAATTGGATGTTTTACAGTCAACAGTTTTGTTGACACCTGGTAAAAAAAAAGGAAACGGTTCGGTAGATACTAGTGAGACTGATAGTGAAGATGATGGTGATAGTGATAGCAAAGAACGCGATTAATTCCTAGGAGATTTTGTTCCAATAGAATAAAATAGCTGTTAATTACAGTAAATCAAACATTTCTAGTCATGTAATTAAGCTATATTTATGCAATATTACATTTATTCCTTGTAAGGTTTATAAAGAAATCATTTTCTTGGAGTAAAACACAGCTTACAAAATGTATGTAGAAAATGAACGGTAGTGAAATGTTAGTGTCTTACGGTTGATGTTGACAGCACTGTTAAATTTTCACAGCCCGTCCATACAAAAGGCAATCTCGTGACTAAAATATCTATGTAGAATGCACAATGATTACTAGATTTGTATTTGTTTGTAGATCCTCCCTGTTCAGTCTTCCATCTGTGTTCACAGTATTTACTTTGGTAATTAAATGACAGACGTAGTTTTCCAGAACTGAATATAGATATATATGTGTATTATATATTTTGATATAAACTGGTACTTTCATTTATGTTTTCTTTTTTCAGTATGTTCGAGTTCAAGTAGTGTCAGCACAAAATACGATCCAGATTTATTGAAGTCTGATGTAGCGCTTGCAAGAAATAGAGTTTCACGATTAAAAAGAGAACTCGAACAAATTAGAGCGGAAATGAGTTGTACACAGAGAGGTGTCGACACGTTAACATCGTAAGTTGAATTTTTTATATCGTAATTATGTTTTTAAAAATTTTGAAGGTAAGCCGCCTCCATGGTGTAGTGGTAACATGCTAACCTACAATCCGGAGGTCCCGGGTAGGGTCCGGAAAGTATCGCAAGTGAAAACCCACTGTCCAAGTTAGATAACCCACTGTAGTTGCTAATAATCGAGCTATTGATGTGGCTTTAAAAATTAATCATTGAGTGTAATGAAAAATTTTCTGATGAAATTTTATATTGTCATGAAAGCTGTGCATTAATACACTGTATTATTACTTAAAACGTGAAGAAAATTTGTAACTTGTGAGTTTTTATATAGAATTCAGTTGAAGAATCTTCGATCTCTGTAGTTGTCGAACTCTTGAACAGTTTTATTGACAATTGATAATTATAACTGATAATAATAACTGATAATAATAACTGGAAATTGATGTGTAAAATTTTTTATGGCAGCTAAAAAAATTAATAAATTTCCTGATTTGTTAGGAATGCAAAGATTGTGCAGTTGAATGTTTTTGTTTATTTTTTTCATAATTTAAATTATTAGAAACACGGAAACAGCAATAGAACAAATTGATGTGTTAAAAGAACACAGAAGAAAACACAGGAACACAAATTTCCTTGGAAAAATCTAAATACATAACAAACATCTAAACAGTCTTGCATCACTTGAAAACACATTATGGAAAAATTGGAAAAGTTAATAGCTTCAACCAAATACTATCCGATAATGCACCGAAGACCAGTGAAAAGGAAGCGAACAATAGCAGATGAAGAAAGATGGCCGTTGCACTCTGAGGAACTCACCACTTGAATAAGAAAAAAGCACTCTCAAGACTAGCCAAGATTAGGCGTTATTATATTGCGATTAAATCTATGTGTTAGTATGCGAGTGAACGCCTTAGAATGACTGAGAAAACTGGTTTAAGAGAACCAGAAAAATTTGAGAGGAAGATCCTTCGCAAGTTAATTGGTCTGATGATAGTAAACGAACAATGTAGGTTACAAGGACAAAACAAAGTGTACAAGGAAAATGAATGATTAATGAAGACTATTAGAAAAAGAAGACTGGAATTTTATGGACACTTGTATAGAATGGATGATGTACGATTGACAAAACAAATTTTGGCGACACTTAAACGATAAACTTAAGTTGTAGAATAAATGGTTAAAGAAGTCTGAAAGGGTACTGAGAAAACCGGAATAAAGTGAGAAAACCTTTAATGAACCGAACCAAATTCAGATTACTAATTACGGACTTTAAAAGTTTCAATGAAGAGCAACATTTAAACACTGGGTGGACATAAGAAAGGAAAAACGCGTACTTGCTGAGAATGTGGGCTCCAGAAAGAGCTTTCAGAATTTAAAGTCACCACTTGTGGTCTAAAATTGGTTGTAGGCTATATCAAACAAAGATACCTTTTAAATATTAGAAAACAAGAATTTACAGAATTGAGTACAAATGAAAAAAGTAAATTATGTACTCACATGTTGTGTACTTTAAATATTATATATACCAGTGTGAACTAACCTTATTTATTTAAAAGTAAATGTTTCACTTTATTGTTGTTGAAATCTTATTGCAAAATTTTTTTTTGATAAATATACTATACACGTTTTTTTTGTTTTGTGTGATATTACAGGGTGGAACAGAAATTAAGTAGTACACAGGGTGGCTGTTACAACATCACAGAAGCGCAGGCGATAATGGCCGAACTTCGTGAGATTCAGCGGTCGTTAAGTTCTGGCGAACAAGAAAAAGTTGAATTGATGAGGTCGTTAGCGAAATTAAAAGACGATTTAACGCGACTGCAGTTGTGCGAAAGCTCACCGGATGTGTCGACTTTATCATTACCAGCTGTTGCACCTAGTGATAAACTTAGTACTGCCTCACAGACTGATCTCTCTGGCGAGGTAAGTGATAATTAAAAAAATATTCTGGGATGTTCTCGTTAAGTAGTTATATGTGATATGCGATATTAAAAGTTTATATTGATCATTTAAACTAGACTTTTGAAAGTTCAGATCTTTAATATTTCAATCAGCGAAATGTCACTGATCTACGCTTGCGGTAATCACTCGTGGTGAATAGCTTCCACCACTGAGCCTCACTTTTTTTTTTTTTAAATGTGTCCAAGAGACTCCAGGGGGAGTATGTCAAAAAGTTATAACACTTTAAATATACTGCCCGTTCTCAAGCTTTGTGCAGCTGAGAGGTATGCATTACGTCACTACTACTGTGAGAGATTGCGTTAGTAGTAGTATAGTTTGTTCGCGCTAAGAGCTTGCCTCAAGTAAACAAACCGCTCTGATACCGTACAGGTTGCCCCGAAAAGTTTTCCATTCAATCATTAATAACAAGTAAAATGTTATGCAATTTACTTATTTTAATTATTTCATTACGACATATAGTCCTCTTTTCAAATACTCAAATCCGATTGATTTCAGTAAATGATAGAGCAACGTTCTTTTAAAATGTGGCATATCCAAATCCTTGTTTAAGACAGATAAAAGTTTATTAAGCGTAAAAGCTTCCTTATTTTGGAAAAAACTGTGAACTTTTAGTCGAACTGCAGTTTTAATAACTTCGTCGCACAGTTCAAAAACTGGTTTGCTTCGTTTCCTTTTCTTGCTAGGTGTCTGCCTTGCCACTTTCTTTCATCTCTTTTCTTATACCGTGTACACTAAATGTAGACACGCCCGTCAATTCTGATCCCATTTTTCTACGTCTTTTAAGGCCATAGTACGATACTTTACGCATAAAGCATTAAAACATTGTAAATTATAATTTTTTGCCCACTTTTTAGAAGTTGTCCTCGTTTATGTTTTATAACTGAAGTTGAAGCGCCGTCATTCATCATTACTTACCAGTGTAACAAAACAAAAAGATATACTCACACACAATAACAACGAAGTTGAGGAAAAAGTCACGCGGATTTAAACAATATTAATAAAAGAAGGAAGAAAATATTTTAAACTGATAAATTACAAATAGAACTAAGTACAAACTGCAAACACATGAAGCAGGATGTTTATGTAACAACAACCAAATTGAGACTGATGGGATGAGTAATACAATATACGATCATGGTGGAATTGTTACATTATTTTAAATGAAAACAATAATTTTTAAATAAACTGTTTTCAATTTTATTTAGGCTACGCGGAGTTATATTAATATCCATAAAATGTCATTATTATGTATTAGTCATCCTATACCAACTGTGTACTAACACACACGACCCCAACAGCAATACAAGGACACATGTACACTGTTACTCACTACTACAAAGGAAGAGGTTTGTTTACTTCAGGCAAGCTCTAAGAGCGAACGGACTATAACATTTTACTTGTACTATGTTTGTAGTAGTCAAGGGTACTATCCAAACTAGATATATATTCGGTGTCGCCGTCTATAGCGAATAGTCAAAACAACACCCACGTATGTCACCGCACTAGGCAGCCTACTGCCTAGCGAAGAGCAATGAGATGATTAGTACAGTGTGATGACGTAGCAGTAGTGTGGTACTTAGTCTGTCCCCTTCATCCCGCAGCTGCACAAAGCTTAGATTCATACAGTATATTACAATCACATATTGTTCTGCTACTTCTATTTAAAAATAAATTCTTGTAAGCTATAAAAGTTTCATCAATCCAGTAATTTTTCGTATTTTTTCAAAGGAATGGAAATTATCAAATTTTAAAAATTGGGGTAATTTATTGATGTATTTTTTTTGCCTGCATAAGTAGGTTTTTGTTAAAATCATTTTTTGGTATGGTTAGCCACTTAATAATTGTTTTTGTTTCTTGAGTTACGATAGCGGACATTGAAATTTTGCGTAAAAGTATTTTGCCTTGGTGTGAAATGCATTTAGCACGTACCTTACATTTATAACCATGAAATAAAATAGAATACTAAATTTCAAAATTTTAAAGAGATTTTGTGGCGAAGTTAAGTCAGAAAGATATTAATATTAAATTTGTGAGCCATGAAACATCTCAAAGATTACTCCACGTACAATGCAATTTTTATTTTAATTTTGTTTTTTCTATGTTAATCTTTAGTTGGTTCCGATGGGAACACGACTTGCGGAGATGGCTAATATGAGGTTAGAATACGATGAAGCCAGAAAACGGATACAGGGAATCCAACAGCAGCTGGCTGATCTAGAAGAAAAAGTCACTCCTGGTCAAGCAGAATCTGATAAGGATAGGTAAGTTTCGTTTATTTATTCTATAAATTTAACCCGTTACATATTGTCACAGTATGTTAAATAGATAAATAATAATAATAAATGACAAAAGGTTTTTGAAGTAGGTAATAATAAAATTTATTATCTTTTCAATCCTTTCCACTTGAATTTATTTCAATGACCTTTCAATGCTTACCTTTACATTCTGTCGTTTTCATCTCTTAAAAACGCTGTCGAAAATAATCTTCAAACTTATGAAAATGTAAATTTGTATATTGACTTTAATTTTTTTTTTTTTAATGTATTTATTAAAACGTCACATCAACTGCAACGGTCATTAGCGATGACGTTGGGGTGGAACTTTGTGCAATGTAGGATGAAATGTTTTATTTTGTAACGTATGAAAAAATGCCGTGTCTGAGTGGGATTCGAACCCAGGACCGCACGATGAGAGGCGAGCAACGTTACCAACTGCGCCAATGCGGCCGGCTACCTTAATTTTGTTAAGTATATAAAACCAATGTAATCTATAGAAACCCACCGGATTTTGTGGGTATTTTAAAAAAAAATAAACTGGTGATTTAATGGAAATGTTTGTTTTCGTTTTGCAGATTATTATTATTCCAAGAAAAAGAACAGTTATTAAGGGAATTGAGAAGTATCACGCCTAGAACAAGAAGTAACCAAGAAATGTCTCACATACAGGGCGAAATTAGGCGGCTAGAACAAGATCTAAATAATGCACTTGAAATGTCGAATAGAGCAATCGCTGATAGGTGAGTCAATAAAATGTAACTGTTGTTGTACATGTATGTGGTGTAACTTGTTTGTTAGGGTGAAGACACAAAGAAAACCAGTTGCCTGCTTTCCTATTGACAGCATCTACCGGTGCTGATCAGCTCAAAGAATGTGATGGAATGAGTATGCAAATAGGCGGATGGGCGAGGACGCGCGCGCGTGTGTGAACAAAATATCTCAAGAACGGAGCATCGTCAAAAGTTGAAACTTGAAACTTAAGTTACATACTACTAGAGGACCTGACACAAACGTTTTTATCAGTCGGTCAACCAGAAGTGGTAGTTTATTCATGTCTTTTTTCACGTTTTTGCAATTTCTCAAAAACTGCTTCTACAATTTTTAAAAAAATTGCCTTATTTACTACATTTTTTACGCACTACTTGATAGATTAGGTGCCATGTCTGCTGAAATTTTTAGGGAGGCTGTTCTTTTGTAGAAAAAAATGTTTTTTTTTCTGTAAGATTGGGGCCTTAATATTACATATTAGGGTAAAAGTGTTTATAATAAAAGTTGTAGACAATCTAAAAATCTACAACTTTTACTTCATACATTTCTTTGTATAATGCTTGGTTTTGCGGTAATTTGTGGTTTTCTGTTTTTTTCTCATGATAATCTGTAAAAAAATGAATTTTTTAAGATTTTGGCCTTAGTATGAATTTTACTACAAAAGTGTATATAATAAAGTTTATAGAAAATTAACAGATCTACAAATTTTGTTTTAAGCATTTTTCAGTAGAGAGCTTAGTTAAGCGTGAAAGAGTGATTTTCCGTATTATTAGGCGAAACTAAATCTGTTTTCATTTTGCATCATTCATTCATGATTAAAATAAGGTTAGGTTTTTTTGTTCATTATTTGCATTGATAAGAGAAAGTCGTGTGAGTGTTTCACACCAGATTTTTCTTTTAATTAAATTTCTTAATTAACTGCTTTATTCAACAGCAGTGATAGCAAAATTATTTTATATTTGAACACTTTGAAGACTTGACTTTTTTTGTAGTTTTGCTCGTGGACTGCTATTTTTCGGGATTTTTAAGAAATTGTAACAAATCAACCATTGGTCTTAAATTCAATAAGTAATGATTAAATTAAAGATCATAATTAGTTGATTACTTTCCATTTATTAAGATTAGGATTACTTGCATTATAATGATAATGATGTTTGACTGAAGAGAGGTATGTTTTCTTGAATTTAAAATTTTCACCGTATAATGATAATATATAAGAATAATCAAATTAGTTTTATGAGCTAAATTATTACAAACCAATTACCTATTTCTAATATACAATTTACTGTTTTATTTCTTACGTAAAATTTAAAAAAAAACTAAGTATTATAATAACGAACTAATAACTAATAACAGTGCGGAGAAGTACCGGCAGATCGCTTGCTCACGCTCTATAACATCGATGCTGTAAAAGTCGATAAATTTGATATTCTGACAACATTAGGACTATGAATGTACTCTATTAGATTCAGAATGAACTAAATTAAGTGACAGCTTAGTCGGTAATCGTATATGATACAAGCTAATTGATATAAAACCAAGTGAAATAGGCGCCCGTATCGTATACGGGTGCCGTCCTGGAAGTGTTAAAAAAAAATTCGTTTGTAAATTGTTATTAATTTGTTGATTGTTTGTTTGCAGGTTAAGGTTACATGAAGAAAAGCAGTTACTGTTAGCACAATTAGTCGATGCGTTACGATCAATGACTTCGCTGGAATCGCAGCTACGCACGTTGTCCGCTAGTACTTTATCGGTTAGCTCAAGTTCTTCGTTAGGGTCACTTTCGACGACGTCAAGTAAAGGTTCTTTAAGTTCGGGCCTTAGTTTTACTGATATCTACGGCGGACCTCAGTGTATGTCTTCTACACAAGACAGGCCGGTTGATATGGTCGATTTACATCGCAGGTAATTTCAGAAGTATTTTTTTAAAAATAAATTTGAATGATTAGTTATTGACGAAGCTGAAATATTGTTGCGTTAGTTATGTAATATATGCGTACGAAAGTTATTTGTATTCAGTTTCTTTATCCGTAGACTTATTTGTAAACTAGGAACGTTTCTGCTCACTACACTTCACGACAAATTAAACGTCATGAGTTAAGTTCTTTTTACTATCTTACAAGTTGAAAGCCAGATCATGACTGGTTTTTTAGGTCACCAGCCAAAAGGCTGGTTTGAACCTGAATACCCTAACGAACTAAAGGCTGCAGATGAGATCTAGCCAATAACAGCCAAGGTCGGGTACGAGGTTGCCCCTTCGCTAAGTCACACTCTGTTTCACCGAAGGCCTGCTGACTTTTTGTTAGGCTGTCATCCAGAGCGGGACCACAACGTGACAACGCAGGATACAATTAATGAAAGTCAATTGGCTCTGTGCTGTGATCTAGGTCACTATGCTCCGCCTTCATCTGCAGTCTCTAGTATGTTAAAGTATATAGGTTTTACTAAGGTAAACGAGGAGTGAGGTGGTTTACCATTGCGTTCCTTACTGATTTGAAAAGTATGCTTATCAGCATGCTAGGCCCTCTGAAAAGTACATACTTTCCACCCTGTAAATGACACCTTAGTTTCATTCACCACAGGGTCTGGCTATATAATGAAATTCTTTTCTTCCAGAGAATATATTTACGCCCCTGAACTGGCAATGGGGCATATCTAAAAAAATTGGTTTTTAGATAAGCCAGCAACATACTTATTATTTTTGCTCTATTGACTGGCAAAGGGGCGTATGCCAATATCCAGTGGTTACTTTAGCAACCACTGGCTTATCTAAAAATTAATTTTTTTTAGATACGCCCCTTTGCCAGTTCACAAACTGACTGTACTATTTTTCAACTTGCGATGTAGCTACATGGCATGCGTTTAGAGGCATACTAACTTCCTGCACTCGTTTGAAGAGCTTTATCTCAAAAAAAACATAACGAATATTTTAAAAAAATACACTAAATTAAAGCCCGTTTTTTTATACATTGATTGGTTTGACTTTGATTGTTTTATTAAGAAATTAATCGGAGATAACTCCAGCAATTTACAAAAAAAATATTCAGTTTTTAGTGTTCAAAAATATTCGTTATGTTTTTTTTAGATGAAGCTCTTCAAACTAGTGCGGACAGGTGAAATGCCATGCCTCTTTAAGTGCATGGGATGTAGCATGCTACATCGCACAAGTGTGGACGTAGCTATTGGGTTACTTTTTGAACCCCACCACTTCGATTTGCTGTAGAACCTATGCGCATCTAGAAAGCATAGTTCATCTTTTGACCAAACAAGGTGTATTGTACTGTATCTAACATTTGGTTGTACCTGACTAAAGACAGTAGAATAGAATGAAATTGATGCATGTAACCTTATATTAAATGTGAACTAATTTTTTCATTAAGGTCCTGAATTTATAGGAAGATGTAATAATCTTATCTTTAATCTTAATTAGGGTATATGTTTACATATTTTTGCTATTGATGTTGTTTTAGAGTCGAAAGATTACTGCGTGGTGAGTCATGTCCACCTCCTCCAGCTTATGAAGCACCTCAAACTGCTCTCGCCTCGACAAGAGAGTGTGGGCGACCTCCATCTCCACCGTTATCGCCGATATCGGAAACGCCTCCGTCACCTCCGACACCGCCTTCTGTATCTGCCGCTGTCAGTGATGAATCAGTGGCGGGCGATTCCGGCGTGTTTGAAGCATCTAATAAAAGTAGTCAAAAAACGTTATCGGATATGAATTTAGAAACTGCGCAAGTGCAGATAAAACTCAGGTGAATATTGACGATCAGTTTTAGATGTTTTTGGAATTCTGGGTTGGAATATGAAGACAAGACGATGCATAATTATTTTTTACTGTATTCGTTTTGTGATAGTCAATCACAAACAATAACTTTGCTGTTTATAACCAATATTCTCTCGCCCTCTCCCATCTGTGTCGGGGTTGATTGTTATGCGCGCAATGGAATTTTTATTTCCAGACAATGAGCCGCTTGTTAGAGCGGAGATTGTTGCAGATGAATTGCCACTCTTTACTATGGAGGAACTTGTAGCTGCTAGTCGGAAACTCAGATGTGGTAAGAGCCCGGGATTGGATGAAATAATGGCAGAATTAGTTAAGATCACTGTAGAAATTAAGCCGCAGGTAGTTTTTGCTGCTATGAATAAGGCCTTGCAGCTGGAAAAGTTTCCGATTAAAGAAAGAAGGTAAACCAGAAGACCTACCAATTACAATTACCTCCTTAGCGTAATGGGGAAGTTACTGAAAATATAGGCGTTGCTCAGTTTGCAGAGAGGGTGGTCGGGAGACTGCGGAGGGAGGAGACATATAGAGATCAGTGGGATTGCCCTCTCCCACAGTGAATCAATCCTGTCCGGATCTCAGTAGGTAAGATCTCCCCCATCGCGAGGGAGTGAACATTAGTTTTTCTCACCACCTTGGATAAAATAAACAGACCAATATTCTCTTATTTTTTGGCTGTGATCTTCTGCGTTTATTGCATCATATGGGTTTTCAGTTGTTCAATTTTATCGCGAAAACATTTAAACTCATTAAACATTGTTCTGAATCTAATCATTAAAGGCTATGGGTCTATCATGAAAATAATAAAAAATTTCTTGAATTCTTTCTCATGATTTTCAGTAGGGCCTATAGAATTTTTCCTAATTGTGACATTTTTTCTAAGTTCTTCTCTACCTTGAAATCTCTTTTCATCGTGTTAAGGTCATCAGCCGAAAGGCTGGTAAAATGAGGAGTGA
The DNA here is from genome assembly GCA_035578175.1 of Catonia carolina. Lineage (NCBI taxonomy): Eukaryota > Metazoa > Arthropoda > Insecta > Hemiptera > Achilidae > Catonia > Catonia carolina. The sequence goes on from JAQMRL010000009.1 coordinate 45,740,548, forward strand.
GGTGGTTTACCATTGCCTTCCTCACTGAGTGAAAAAGTACACTTATCAGCATCCCGGGCTCTCTGAAAAACACACATTTTCCACTCTGCAAATGACACCTTCACTTCATTCACCACAGGGTCTGGCTGTATAATGAAATTCATTACTTTCAGAGGAGATGATTAGTATCTTTTACACCTCTACCTCTTCTGTTCTTAAATGATTCAGTCATTTAATATGCTGACCATGTGATAAAAAACAGAACTATTTATTTTAGCCCTGCAACGAACGGATTGAATGTAAATAATTTGACACTCCACCTGTCTGCTATGGGTGCACTCTTTTCATCATGTACTATTTTTGGACCAAATATTTTTCTAAAATTTTTTCGTTCTATATTTTCTAAGTTATTTTTAAACATCTCTATTTTTTAATATCTCATACATGCTGTGAACATGCATGTTGATTTCAGAATAGCTGTTAAACATCTGAATTTTGTGGTATGTGAAAGTAATTCCATATTACAGGGACATTAGAGCTCATGCGTGGAGTGCTAACATTGGCACTATGGTAACGTTAGCATTAAAATCGCACTTTCTTTCTGAACATGCCTTGTAGGAGGCACAATCTTTGAAATGATCTGTTCTATATTGTATCGTATTTTGTGGTTACAGGTATTCAGTTAGCGACAGTATGCTACATGTAGGCATTGAAAGAGCGAGAAATTTGTCAGCGCTTTTCATTCCAGATCAGTGCCAAGTGTAAGTATTCTGCACAAACTACTCGTATTTTATACATTTTTGCTATTTGGATTAACTTATTAATCTTTAAAAAAAATTCACCAATTCAATTTTTACTTGAACATTACTTGTTCAACATAGTTGTTCTACAGATTCTTAGTTGTTAAAGTACCGTGCGTTCGGAAAGTCGCTGTGCACTGGAATTGTGACTATGGATTTATGAAAATATGTATAAAGAAATGACTAAGCATTTTGGAAAAAAATTTATTCAATACCTTAATTACATTGTTAAACCGTGATTACATTGTTTATAGAAGGTGTTCGAAATGACCTCCATTGGCATCAATACAGCATTGCACTCGTTTCATTTTGTTTGCAAACACCTTTCGCAACTGAAGAACAGTGATTCCTTGAATGTATGCCGTTATTGCGGCTTTAAGTTCGTCAATCGTGTGTGGTCTGTTCCGATACACAGTTTGTTTCGCCGCACCCCATAAAAAGAAATCGGGGGGAGTCAGATCAGGAGATCTTGCAGGCCACAAATTCTTTGAAATTATTCGTTCACCAAACACGTTGCATAACGTTTTATACAGTTGCGAAAGGTGTTTGCAAACAAAATGAAACGAGTGCAATGCTGTATTGATGCCAATGGAGGTCATTTCGAACACCTTCTATAAACAATGTAATCACGGTTTAACAATGTAATTAAGGTATTGAATAAATTTTTTTCCAAAATGCTTAGTCATTTCTTTATACATATTTTCATAAATCCATAGTCACAATTCCAGTGCACAGCGACTTTCCGAACGCACGGTATTACCTTGTTTTTCCGGAGTGATTTGAACCGGTAGTGATCCAGAAACTTTAAAATCCAGAAAGACTGGAAACCATAGAAAATTAATGAAAATATTTGTTTGAATCACTTACATGACTTTCTCTTGTAATGTAAATAATTAAAAACAATCTAATTTTAATCATGAGTGAAGGATGCAAAATGAAAATCAAACTCTGTAGAACTTAAAAAGATGGAAAGTCATTCTTCTTCTTCATGTACCATCTCCATTTCGGAGGTTGGCTATCATCATTGCTACTTTAACTTTGGAAGCCACAGCCCTGAAGAGATCAGATGACCCGACATTAAAAAAGAAAGGATAGTCATTAGTTGATCCTAAACTAATCATTGTAAAAAAATGCTTGAAAAAAAGTTGTTGGTTTATAATTTCCTACAACTTTTAATTATTATATTATAGCCTATACTTTTGTCCTAAAATGCATATTAAGATTAAAATATTTAAAGAAAATTATCATGAATAAATAAAATGTTATAATCATGAATAAAAATCAATTTTTCCTGACCCAGATTGATTAATCTGGACATTCAGGTCAATGAGGATTGGATAACGAAGTAGTTCTGTATTTGAGTATTATTTTATTTAATACTATTATTGAGTTTATACAGGATCTTTCCCAAAAATTCTGGTAATTTTTTTTTATAATTTATTGAACATAAATTTCAAATCTGGAACTTTTTGAAGCACTTTTCTCCCAAATCTGTGCAAATTTTCCAACTTTTCCAACAGATTTTCTCAATGGGGATCTCTTATAGACAGGTTGTTGAAGCTTCTTTTACCCTCTGCAGCATCCTGTGGTGGCATCCTTTTAGAGTTTTTTTTATTATCTTGGAGAAACAAAAAGAAATAAACTGAAACGACAGAATTTGAGGCTCGGTTTTTTACCATTCAAACAATTCCTGGGACTTCCAACAGGTGCTGTTCTTTCATGTTGTCGGCGAGAACTTTTGGCACCATCTTGGCACAGATCTTCCTCATTTCAAAATCCTCGGTTAAAATGTGGTGTACAACTGATTTGGGTTGGGTACGTCACTTTCATCGGTTAACATATGGACACTCATTTGTCGATCAATGTCCAAAAGTTGTCCTGAGTTTTGAACCATATTGTCAGTTTTTGTCATAACGCAAAATTGTATTGCGTAATGGTGTTCTACATTTCATGCTTATCATGATCTTCACTGAACCATTGGCCGCAGGTGACTGCTGACAGAGGTATTCTTTACCTAAGTTCGCTCACCACTTTTTCTGCCAGGAATTGCGCAGTGCAAACATAGTGGGTAGATCAGCTGTGGAAATTCATTACCTAAATTTTTTAGCGAGTTCCTGTATGTTTACTGTAAATAACTTTTTTCATTGACAAAATTACAATACTTTATCGTTTTATAACTCCTTTAAAGATTTTTTTGAAGTTATTAATTGTGAAGGTCAGTTTATTAATTTTGTGCATTTTTTTTTACAGATACATAAAAGCTGCTCTGTTGCCGAGTGGACCTACCTCTGTTCTATCGTGCTGTACAAAACCGATTTCGGATTTAATGAAACCGAGATTCGGTGAAAATTTTCCTCTTCTAATACCTATTAATAAATTATGCACAAAAACATTACAAGTTAATGTATGGTGTCTCGGTCCAGAATCACAAACGGAATGTTTGGTAAGTTCAATCAATATTTTATATTTATTTTTTTTAAAGGTTGGTTTGTATATGCTTTGTTAAAGAATAAATTGATTTCAATGGTTGTTAACACTCACTCAACTGTATTGTCTATAAGATTGTTTTAACCCCAGAAGCGGTAATAGGTTTAACTTTTAAGTCTCGAGCTTTTTTTTGTACGAAAAAATATACAAACAAAAATTTTGTTTGGCTCTTTTTGGCTTGCATGGAGAATTAGTATGGCCCCAACTCATCGACTGTTCTTTGGCTTTGGTGTTTATGTAAGCCACCCAGGTTTCGTGAATGCAAGAAGTGCATTGCGTCTTAGCACTTTGATGGCAGCGATGAACTTAAAAATATCGCGAAGATTGGTTATGTGCCCAGGCAGCTGAATTTTATGAGGAAGGGTTTTATAAATTGGCGAAACGCTATGACCAATGCTTCAATTTTAATGGTGACTTATATTGAAAAATATAAAAAGCTGTAGTTTTAAGATGTATGTAATGAAATATTTTTTACGCAAATTTTTTTATATACAGTGAAGCGAAGTTAACTTTTCAAATCGCCCTCATAATTTCAGCTTTCTAATGAAAAATAAAACATTTTGATCTCTGAACAGGCTGGTTGGCCTTACACCATGAATTAAAGAAGAAAAATGTGAAACAACATATTTTCTCTTGTTGTTGTTTAGGTCAACAGCCGAAAGGCTGGTTTGAACCTCTAGAGGTTTTACTACTAAGTAAAAACGAGGAGTAAGGTGGTTTACAATTGCCTTCCTCACTGAGTTGAAAGAGTATGCTTATCAGCATGCCAGGCCCTCCGAAAAGCACTCACTTTCCACCCTGCAAATGACACCTTCACTTCATTCACCACAGGGTCTGGCTGCATAGTGAAATTCATTACTCTCAGAGGAGATAACTCTGACTAGTGTCTTTTACACCTCTACCTCTTCTATTCTTAAATAAAGTCATATAAGTGGCTGACTATGTGATAAGAAATAGAACTATTTGTTTTAGCCCTGGACCAAACAGATAGAGTGCAATTAAAATAACACTCCACCTGCCCGTTTTGGGCATATTTTCTCTTAGGATGTTAATTTTTTAATGAATTGGTGTATTTTTTGTGTTTCAGGGTTGCGCCCAAGTTAGTCTAGCTGATTTCTCACCCGACACGACGTGTGTTAAATGGTATAATATATTGGGATTCAGGTTTCTACAGTCATCTCCAAATTTAGCAACAAATTACAATAATAGTAATAGTAATATTAATAATAATAATAGTAATAATAATAACAACAATAATAATAATAATAATAGATATTCACATAAAGAAGAAAGTTCTGACGAGTCTACAATAATTTCATCACAAACATCTACTCTTACTAGAAATCAAGGTAAGTCTTAATAAAATTTTGTGTTTGATTTAGTTTTAAAATTTTTTACTTTCTCTTGCCTTATTTACAATTATACGGAATGATTGTTCATGTCGATTTTTCACCAGAATACACGTTTTCTGGCTCCTTAAACACAAAAAACATGTTTTTACCAATTGGTCTGTATGTGTGTGTAAGTGTTCACAAAATATTATGAGGTGGACCCAACTTGAACATTTTCATCAAAATTGATCAACCGGCAGAAGTAGTTGTTTATTTGTGTACTTTTTCACCAATCTCTAAAATTGGTCTACCAAAAACCGTCACTTCTTTGTGGACCAATCATTAAATTTGTCTTTTAACTGCTATCCAATCAGAATTCAATTTACAAATCGATGTGAGGCAATTATCTTCCCATGTTCTCATCTTCTCGCATCCACGTGTTACTTTAACCCTTTGGTTACCAGCTGACGATATATCGTCAATTGGAAAATATGCGAGAAATACCGATTGACAATATATCGTCAACCGGAATATATGCGAGAAATACCAGTTGACGAAATATCGTCAATTACAATTTCGTGATTTTCAAGGCTTTAAACTATTTTTATAGTCATCAGAAAAAGTTGTAATTAAGGCTAATGTTGCTACTACTCAATAATAAAACAAATAATTAAGAATTTATTTTTTTTAATTTTGTATAAAGTAATTTTCTTTCAGAGGTTATGTGTGCTAACCTGGCCTAACATCACAGCTGTTTTTGTGTTTATGTACTAGTGCCGTTCTTTGTTTGTAGTCGCTCTCATACTTTGTAAACTACGTAATTAGTAACAACGTAACTTAGTTTTATTTTACTTCATTTAGTTTTTTTTATTGAAAAGTGTAGATTTTTTGTGTAAATTTTATTATTTATGCTACAATCTCTGCAAAATTTTGCACACCTGTAGTAAAAACTATTTAAAATTGATTAAGAGAGGTTCCCACAGATAAAATATTTGTTATTTAAAAGCTACAGTGCTTTAAACTTTTTTTTTCTCGCTTTCATGAAAATTTTCGCATATTTATGAAAAAACAAAGATGTTTTAAGGTCCAGTGCATTTGTATTTTATGTCTATAGTATAGTTTTAAGTCTTCTGAAATCTGTTTAAAAAAAAAATATTAAAATATCTTGGATATGAAATTTTTTATAACATTTTTAGTGAAAGTATGTAAAAACGCCAGTTTTCGAACTGGTATTTTTTGGTATACCTTTCATTTTTCAACAATTTTTTTTTTTGTTACCATGTCAAATACTGACTAGTAGCAAAAGGGTTAAACTCCGGATGTTATTTAAAAATAACCCATATAAATTTAGTTAGAATTTTATTTTTGACAGCGGTTTAAAATCCTGCCAATAGAATATTCGACTTTTATAAATGATGCCATTAATAATTTTAAACTTAATTGGCTTGTTATTTTTTCGTTCTTGACATATTTATTTTTCTATACTTTTAAAAGAAATCCCTTTTTATGTACGTTATATATTTTTACACTTTCGAGATGACAACCATACGTAATACGGCCGTGATGATATACACCGAGTGACGGCAAACATATGTCATACGGGCATGGCAATATACATCCCTAGACGGCAAACGTATCTCATACGTTTGCTACTTTCACACTGTTATAAATGTGGCTACTCGTACGCTATCCGTTTCCCTTTTTCACTGTTATTTAGTTCACTTTGTTCTCAATTTACCTACAGCGATAGTTGACCGAATCTATTAGTATTTTCTGATATATCGACGAAACTATCGACCGCTACTTAATGCGCGAGATGAAACCGTAGTGTCTACTACCGAGTACCAACATAGCGTGTTACAAGGCCACGTTGTTTGCAGTGTATGTGTTTTATTGTTATTGTCCTATTATACATTTCATGAAACGATGTCTAGAGATGCATTAGATTGTTGTGCAGAAGATTCTGGGTCGGAATTAGATGACACAGACATTGATGAATCATACGACCCTGCGGAGAATGAAAGCGATATTGATATAAGTTTCATATAAAATTTTTCGGAAATGTGTAAATTAGAGTAATTGTAAATAGTACTACTTTATAAATAACTTAACAATTGACTTAAACAAAATATATGGTTAAAAAGAGCAAATTTCTAACTTTTTTTTCATATAATACCCTTGCTGATAAGAACTGAAGTGACTGCACACTGATTTTTTTGAAAAAGTTGAAAAAACGTCAGTCTACAGTGCAAGATACGTATAATTTACTTTAGTCTGTAGTGCATAGTCGTGAAAAAAATTGTAGACTGGAAAGTGTTAACCCTTTCAATCCCAATTTTTTTAAATACACACAAACAAATATGTGTACATTGTTTCGAATACACTTTACTGACATTTAAGTGAAATAAAATCAATTTTAGACCTTCAGCCTTTTTGATGGCGTGACAAAAGGGTGTGACACATATGTCACATTGGGCTTGATGGTATCAAAGTTCCCAACAATATGAATGAGTAAAAATCATGTGCAGGCTTCGTAAACAAACTTCTCTTGCTTAGATTTGTAGCAAAGCATTATTTAAGACTTAAAAAAGGTTACAATTCAAAAATATTGGTAAAAAAGATAAAATCAGTATTTACAGCCTAAAAAATATAGCCTATTTGTTATGTAAATTCAACATACTCGAAGAAATGCTACTTTATTTTAGTAAATGAACACCAATATTTAAGACTAAAATTAACTTTAAAAAGAAACTAATGGTCGCGTCCGTGGCGTAGTGTTCAGCATCCTACACTAAAAAGCGGAGGTGTCAGGTTCGATTCCTGGCTAGGGTACAGAAAATTATTACACTTCACATCCAGCGGTCTTTAATAAAAAGTAGTCGCTAAGAATTAAAATTTTTATGTTTGTTATTTCACTCCAATGTGACTTCTATGCCTCACTGGGTAAGAAAGGGTTAATAAATGTATTTAAAAATTTTTTTTGATCAAATGTATGTTGTATTAGCAATAAAACAGCTAATGCATAGTATATGGTCAGTGTTTTGTGTGATGCCTTTTATTTTGAAAATAAGGTAATTTTTGGCCAATTCTGTGGAGTAGTGGGTAATGCACCAACCAATATAGCAGAAGGAATTTGACTATTAAACTATCTGCCTTAATGCGTTAACCCTTACTAGCCTGGAAGCCCAATATCACCCATTCGTCATCATCGTTCTTTAAACTCAAATATCTCCGCAACTATTCATTATATTCTAACGGGATTAGTTTTATTAAATATAAACTTTTTTCTTCTTTCATTTGATATATCTTGCATACCTGTATTTGTACGATGAAAATTGACGACGTGGTGTTACGTGAAAAAAATGTATTTTTTTTGAACAGCCAGTACTAAAATTTGAACATTTTTGTCCATAACTTTTCAACAAAAAACCGTATTTGTTTGGGAATAACGTCATCAGTTAGTTTAAAATGTAACAATCGAAATCAGTAAATTAAAAGTGCCGGCGACAAATTTTATGACCCTAAAATCGAACAAAGAAGATTAACACTACCTGTCTCGTCTACCCCTCGGTTAAACCTCTCATTTAGCGTCAAAATAAATGATAACAAATTTTGATTTATGCTATCCTGTTTAGAAAAGGATAATACACAAAGCAACAGGCGCAAAAGAGATAGAACTTGCATAGAAGACAAGTAAATAAAAATTAAAAAGACACCACATTATTTTTAGGTGGTTTTTTCGCCATTTCTTTCATCTAGCACTTCTTTCATCTAGCACGTTACTTTGTTGAACAAAAAGTGTGATATCTTTTGAAAGCGTCAATCAATTTGCAATATCTAAAAATTGTTTTTTCGCAATGAATTGCTTTATTTATGTATATACAGCTAAACATATTTTTTACTGATTTTGTGACACTTTTTTGTACTAAAGTGATATTACTAAAATAAAATATTTTTTCTTAAATTTCAATTTTTATTCTGGTCGTAAATGAAAACGGAAAAAATTGGTTTTAACGTTGTTCTAATAACAAATTCTTTAAAAATAATTGGTAATTTTTTGAATTTTTTAGAAATGAAACTGAATGAAATAAAAGTTTTTATTAGGCGTAAAATGACAGTCCGCGTGATCGTTAAAAATCTCCGTTCTTGTCGGGTTAAATAAGTAAGTTTAATAGTGAAAAATATTCTCTTTTTATGTTTTAGGCTGTGAAGGAGCAGTACCGCCTGGACCAGTCTGTCTTAGATTAGAAGAACTCCAAAGTGAAGACGAAGATGATGATGATGAAGATGACGACGATGATGATTTTGATGATGACGATGAAGAAGGAATTGAAATATTTTGTCCAGAAGAATTAGAACACGTATTAGAATTACCGGTAAGTTGGTCATTTTAATTAATCTTTTGGAGTACGATGAATTTGTTCATTCATTTGTTGTATTTATTTTATTTTTGTTAAATTAGTGCAAAAAGAAAATCTAATTCTTTCATCATAGAGGAAGGATTACAAAGAGGGGTGTTTATATTAAACAACATTTGTGCAGATTACAATTTCACAGTATCTCTTCAAAATATTAAAGTAATGGCGTTTTTAGGAAAATTTCCGGTAAGGTCATAAATATAAATTAATGGGAACATTTTTGAGCAGGTATCTAATTTTAAATATTGATGATGTGACGTGTCTTTCTTAAACAAGCAGGATCTGATAAATAAACTGTAGGTTTATTTTATTTTATTTGCGGGATGAAACATAAAATGCTGGAAGTTCAGGAATAATATGAAAGACACATGTTTAAAGTTGTATAATTGGTGATACCTGTGATACTATATGGAAGTCAGGTGCGGACACTTTTGGAGTGGGGACAAAATAGGTTGCTGGTGGTGGAAATGAGGTTTCTCAGAGTGGTGAAGGGCTGTGTGCTTAAGGAATGCAGATTTAATTGATAAGATAAGCGTTATTAACCTAGATGAGGGAATGGAAATTCATTTGAGGTAGTGTAGTGGTAGCAATTACAAACAAAACTGACATACAAAATGGGAAAACAGGTAAATAAGAGCCGGCGGTATTTTAACCCTTCGGAAACGGACTGTTTCTCGTTAAACAGAAGAATTGCAAAATTCAAAACACTCTCAAAATAACTGTTTTATCTAACGTTACTACTGATGAAAAATTCTGAAAAATTACAGTTTATTCATATAATATGTATGCGCCTTCTGAATATGATTACAACAAAATCGCTTGATAATTCTTTGCGTTTAGGCGAGCGAAATTTTTTGTGTTTACTTAAAATTTTTTACTATAACAAGCTTAAATTTCAGTTTAACAAAAACATTATAAAACATGTTTTATAGACAAGAGTTTACTGGAATAAATGTTATTTTTTATTTAAATTTCCGTAAATATTTGACGAAGTTACAAAATATTCAACATGAGTCCATTTTCACATCAGAAGCATGAAGGAATGGTATTTTACATTCTTTACGGTGATGTCATAAAGCCACCATTATATTTAGGTTATAGCTGTAAGCAAAGCAACGTAGAAAATTCTTTTCCCTATAACCATGTGCTTTGAAAAAATTCTGTAGGTGCGGTTAGAAGGAAGCCGTTACACCTCCTTTGTAACCCGGCAAAGTGTCAGATTTTTTTCCTCTGTGATGGTAAACCCCTTCTTGAAAAGTAAAATGGACTTGTCTTCCCTTTTCAAGGGCAAACGCTGTAACAGGATCGTCATAGCTTCAACAAAGAACATGCATGTACGTTGATTTCACACAAGCTACACGAATTTCCATTCAAAACAAACAATTCCCAAACCATCAATGCTACCTACACACTATAGAGGGAATAAAAATTTTCCCTGTTATGATATTCTATTTTTGTAAACACTATTAGATGCGTTAAAGAATTCTCTACTAGAAAATAACAATATTTACTGGTTTCCGACTTATACTGACCTTGCAGAAGCACATTTCATCACCCCAACCACAATTCATTCGGCATCATCTAAAATTAGATTACTAGTGTGAACAGGGTTAATATATTTTGTGTAAGGTCTGTTTATATTTGTGTGCTTTTTTTATTTATTTATTTATTTGTTATTACATTTTCTGCAGGATGAGGATACCCATGAACCGGAAACCGAGGACAAAGAAACGAATACAGAATGTGTTTTTGTTCCTGAAAAGGGTAATTCGAGGTCGAAACAATCTTCTCAACCGACAATAGTTATTAAAAGATCGCAAACGTTTTCACCGGTTGCTAAAAATCAGTATATTTGCAGGGTATGTATTCATTATCAAATTTATTTTTTCAGTACAATATAAAATAGATAAATAAAACTGTGAAGTTGAGCACCTTTTTTTTTTTTTAAAGCCACATAGGACTACAAAAGTTCATCAAACTAAAAAAAATTCATTGCAATTTTTGCGGTTCAATTTTTTAGTTTTTGGAGTCCGTTTCTGATGTTTCCCTCCTTGAACTTTCTCCAGTATTACTTCAATCCATCCGATCTTCTCTGTCGTTCCTTGTCAGAATACACAACTTTCTGTCGTTTCGTCAGTTTCTGCTGTTCAAGTCTTGTGGTCTTCAGCCTGTGGTAATTTCCAGATTTTGTTTTGAGATCCTCAAGTGAGATTTGGAGTCCGATCATGTCCTCCTTAATTTCCCTGATCCAGTGGGGCTGAGTTTTTCTGTTTAGGAAAAAATTGATGATTTGTTTTGAGATTCTGGAAGAGTCGGTCCTCAAGAGATGTCCAAAGAAGGAAATTCTCTTTTTCCTCATCTGGTCTGCTAGAGGTGCTGTATTTCTGTATACTTCTTCTTTCGAGACGGGTTTCCATATCCCATCAGAGAAACATCTTTTGTTCAGGCATCTCCTGATGATCCAATGCTCCAATTTTGAGATTCTGTGGTCCGTGTTTATCTTCCTGAGACTGAAGATTGTTTTGCTGTTGTAGGTGATCTTCGGAAGAATTACGGTGTTGTAATGCCGGAATTTTGAATTTATTGAAAGACACTTTTTATTATAAACATTTTGTTTGTGTTTTGCGGATTTTGTGAGTTTGTTGAATCTTTCTGTCCAGTAAAGTTTCTCATTGTTATTTCCTGTGATGTTTTCACCCAGATATTTGAAGTCATTGACCAGATCGATTTCCCGATCACAAATTTTTACCCTGGAAATGCAGACAGGGTCGCGAACCACCTGTGGTTCCCACCGGTGGTTGTTTGACCACCTTTATAACACGACCAACTATCAAAGTTGAGCATTGCAGACGGGAACCTAATATTTGTTAGAGCAATTAAAGGGAAAAATGGTTTTATAAGTTGATCACCTGTCTATGTTATATATTGATCATTGGTTCTTCCTAATTTTATGAAATTTTCCCTGTGTAGATTGACCACCTACTACACTACAACGGTATCTCGGTAATCTCTTCTACCTTGTTTTCACCGATGTAGATTTTCATTCCCAGATTTAACATTCTCATTCCCAGATTCAAATCAATGTCTCGGCAGTGTAAAATCTTTTCATTTTAATAAACACTTGTCTTGCTGTTTCTATTCTTCCGTTAATTTCTAGATATTTTTATGACATGACTTAACAATTTGTGTGTTAGAGATTGTTAAATTAGCGCATACATTTGTATTCTTTGTTATTACCATTAAATGTCTAACGAGTTTCAAACCGTAATCATTATTATGGCTATTTACTTTGTAAAGTAAGTATGGCATATCCGCCAAATAACTCATCGATAAACATCTAATAATTAAATAATTAATAATAAACATTAGCAAAAGTGTTCAAGACAAAAGCAATAGGCAATGTCCTATAACTCGAAAGACGAATCCTAAGAACCTGCATAGGAAAGAAAAACGAAGTAGATGGGCAACGGTGAATTCTAACTAACGAACAAGTCTATAAAGAAAATGAACCCATAACAGATACAATAAGGAAGAAAAGGTTATCTTTTCTTGGACATCTTATCAGGACACCTAGACAGAATTTTAAACAAAATGATTAGAAAACTCTTTCCAATGGTAACATCAGGAGCATGGATCCAAAATGTTAAAGAAGACATGATCGAACTCAGATTAACTTTCGATGATTTAGAAAACAAAAGAGAATATTAAAAATCTTAAAAAATAAGGAAAGAAGATTTGAAACAAAATCAGATGGAAGAACAAACCCAAGCAGGAAGAAACCGGTCGTTTCAGAGGAAGTTCGGCAAGCAAGATCAGCCCGAATGAAGGCATATTGGCAGAACATCAAGCTAAAGAATATGAAAAGAAAGAAGCTTTCTAAATTTGAATAAAATACTGAGAGTGTAATAATAACAACATCTACAGCGTAATATAATACGATTCATTAGGAGGCAAACGTTTTTTTTTCAGAAAAAGTATTTTAAAGTATGTTTTCATAATTTTTTTATTAAAAATGAGCTTGTTAGAGCGTGTTAAGCGAAACTCCAAATATTTTTGCCGGTGACCTTCAGATGGTGTCGGCGGAGGAGCGCTGATGTTTTCTGTATGGCTGATAACACAACGGATTCTCATAAGAGCTGTACTGCATTCTGAACGTGAAATAGAGTGTAGTTCAAACTACCTTTCTAACTAATCAACAAATTCATTAATTTTTTCCTTGTATTGTTTTTTATTTCAGTTGAACCGAAGTGACAGTGATAGTTCAATGCCATTGTACAGAAGATCAGGTGGTCCGTTTCAAAGGAATTCAGTAGAAAGAAGATCGTTAAGGTGGAGGAGAGGCGGAAGAGCCAAAGGCGTCAGATCGACAATGCCGAGCACTCCTCAAGGTCCAAGAACTTCGTTAGATCTTGAATTAGACCTTCAAGCACAACATACAAGATTACAAGCGCTTCATGACGAAATTGCTAGGTTAAAGGAATTAAAAGCTAGATTAGAAGCCGCTCGCGAAAAGGGCGATACTGAAGTCGCTGCGTGGGTCTTGGAAGATTCACAATTTCAGAACCTTGTCGCCCAGGTTTGTAAACTGGTTAACAATTATTAATTTTAACCCTAAAAAAACTGCGTGTTTTTACTTGCAGTAATGAAAGTTCATATATTATAACACGCTCTTGAATTAATTTCTTCATCTAATTTCATTAGTGATGAAAAAATTACAGGTGCACTTTTACGTACACTTTGTTTGCGTATAAAAACATTAAAATCGCTTTATTATTCTTTGCATTAGAAAGAGTAAAATATTGGCGCGCAGATAATTTGTTTGTTTCTTTTATATTTTTACTGTAGCGGGCTGAAATTTTAGTTTAGCAAAAATTAATACATGACATATTTAGTGGAAAACAGTTTCGTGAAAAAAACTATTTTTTTTATTACAATTTTGGGTAAAGATTGAGCGAGTTACAGCAGTTTGAAAATTGTAAGGAAGAGAATGCAATGCAGCAACAATGCAGGCGACATGAAAAATTCCTATTTATCCCTATTACTAGCAATTGGCACATGTGCATTGCACACAAATATATTAAAAACACACTTATACATAAAATAACAGCAGTAAAATGTGTTAGTAGATGTTTGAAGGCCCAAGGATAAAATGGACAAAGAAAGAAATATCTTCCATCTCAAAACCCGCATATCACGGGCTAATGGTTGAATGTAAAGGGATGACCTTGCTTCATTTCATAGAAAATAGAGAAACATATAGAACTGGAGTTAAACCAGCTCAAAATATGAAATATTTAAAAAGTTTTCGGTCTGGAACATAGTCAAAGCCATCAATAAGGTTGGCCACTTTGCTCTTTTCTTAGTTCTGTTATTTGTACACTAAAAGCATTATATTATACATCAAATGAAAGAGCATTTCAAGGCGCTTAATTTGATATATAGAGTGGGCTTATAGTTTTATAAATGCACAAGCTATAACACGTTAGAGGACAGTAACTACCAGACCGATTACAGTCGGCTTTTTTATTTATAGGGTTAATACCTCTTTTTACTAAAGAAATGTTTATGTATTTACGAATTAAATAGAAATGAAATTAAAAAGTTGTGTTTAATTTTTTTCAGGCTGACGGTAAAAGTGCGGATGACCGCAAAGTGGAGAAATTGCTGAAGAAGACTTCAAGAGAAATTTACAAATTAAGGAAAAGCAAAGCTGGCAAAGGAAAACCGGACTTGATTTCATTTAAGTAAGTTATTTTATGATTTTTTAAATATTTTCTGTTGCCCTATATGAATATACTCGGAAGGAAAGTATTGTTTTGTAAATTTTTCGAAATAGAGTTTCATCGGAAGTACACATTTTCTAAAGTGCCACCTTGTGACCAGCACAAAATAAAATACCATTTGTGAATGTATTTTATTTAATATTAATATAAGTAATTGAAAGAAAATTGGCAAATTCTAAGCAGTGTGTAGCAACATTAGCAGAATCCTAGGCAGGAGAACAAGAAAAGAAACTCTGATAAAGTTTTACAAGGTGACAGCTGCCCAAGTCCTACTCTATGGAAGTGAGTAGTTTTTTTTTTTTTGGTTTAACGTCCGACTGTTCTGCAATTACTGCTAATGCAGACGGTGAATGATGAAATGATTTTTGTAACGTATGAAAAAATGCTGTGCCTGAATGGGATTCGAACCCAAGACCGCATGATGAGAGGCGAGCACGTTACCAACTTCGCCAATGCGGCCGTCGAAGTGAGTCGTGGATTAGTACCAGACTACAGGAGAGTAGAGTACAGGCGGCAGAGATGATGCAATTCCTGCGAAGAACAAAGGGTTGTAATTGAAGGGACCAACTAAGAATTGGATGTTTGCAGCTTGAATGGGGTAATAGCAGAATATCGTATTGGATGGAGGGAGCATGTAGAGAAAATGCCTGAGGGAAGGATCCCCCTTAGTGTTTTGCAATGTAGACCGGTGGGAAGGAGAGATTTTTTCCCCCTTGCGTCCAGGAGACTCCAAAGGGAGTATAGGACATGTCAAGATAAAACTGATAAACTGAAAGTTTATCACCAATGATAAATTCATCACTTACCACCAGAAAATTTTTTTTGCTACTGCTTACTTCAGTAGGCTTGTCAGAACCCCATTGAATCAAATATCACAGAATTAAAAATAAAAAAAATCAAACACAATGATAAATTCATTCTTCTTCTTCTTCTTCTTCTTCAGCTTTTCCCTTCCTCAGGGGTCGCTGTTCCGTACTCTTCTCCTCCACTCCCTCCGATCCACCACATCCTCCTCGCTCAGGCCCTTCTCCCTCAAGTCGTCCGCCACGGCGTCTCTCCATCTTCTCCGGGGTCTCCCCCTCCCTCTCACCCCATCCACCACCAATCCATCCACAACCCTCCCCACATACTCCTCCTCCCTACGCATCAAATGTCCATACCACTGCAGCCTTCGTTCCTGAACCTTCTTGGACACTTCTATCACTCCCACAGACTCCCTTACCACCTCATTCCGTATCCTATCTTTCCTAGTCTTTCCCTGCATCCACCTCAACATCCTCATTTCCGCAACCTCCAACCTGCTTCCCTGTCTCCTCGTCATAGGCCAAGTCTCACACCCATATAACAATGCCGGTCTAATCACTGTCTTATATATCTTTCCCTTCATTTTTGTCCCAATCCTTCTGTCACACAATACACCTGTCATTCGCCTCCAGTTATTCCATCCAGCTTGTATTCTATGGTTAATTTCCTCCTCCAGTCCTCCACTCTCGGTGAGGCATGAACCAAGGTACTTGAAACACTTTACCCTTCTCACCACTTCATTCAGCAAACACACCCCTCCACTCTTATCCTCACCTCCAAACCATAGGTATTCAGTCTTTTCCCTGCTGATCCTCAGGCCTCCCTCTTCTAATACCTCTCTCCAACTTTCCAGTTTCCTCTCCACTATATCCCTGGTTTCTCCCACCAGCACAATGTCATCCGCAAAAAGCATTGTCCAGGGTGCCCGCTCTCTCACCCCTTCAGTAAGTGTGTCCATAACCAAGTTGAATAGATATGGGCTCAAAGCAGAGCCTTGATGCAGACCCACAGTCACTGGAAAACTCTCTGTTACCCCCACACAGGTTCTTACTCTGGTGCCCACTCCATCATACATGTCCTTCACCAATCTTACATACCTCTCAGACACCCCCTTCATCCTCATGCATCTCCATAGTACCTCTCTGGGGACAGTATCATAGGCCTTCTCAAGGTCTATAAATACCAGGTGCAGGTCCCTTTTCTTCTCGCCATATTTCTCCAGCAATTGCCTTAAGGCAAAAAGTGCATCAGTCGTGCTTCTTCCCGGCATAAAACCATACTGTTCCTCACCCATCACCGTCTCCTCCCTCACTCTTTTGTCTACTATTCTCTCCCATAACTTCAGTGTGTGTGACATTAACTTAATCCCTCTGTAATTTTTGCATTCTTGGATATCACCTTTCTCTTTATATATTGGTACCACAACACTCTCTCTCCATGCTTTTGGCATCCTTTCCTCTCTGTATATTCTGCCCATCAAGTCACACAGCATCTCCACTCCTTCCTCTCCCAAGGCCTTCCATGCTTCCACTGGTATGTCATCTGGTCCCACTGCTTTACCATTTTTCATTTTTCCCAAAGCGTCTAAGACTTCCCCCCTTCCAATTTCCTCAATTTCCCCCTGATTTGGGGTTCCATCTCCTCTGTTCCCTGTGTAGCGTTCTTCATTCAGTAACTGGCAAAAGTAATCCTTCCATCTGTTCTTTATCTCTTCATCCGTTCTCAACACCACTCCATCTGAGCTCTTAACCTGCCGTACATGCGTAAAATCCTTTGATGATTTATCCCTTGCCTTAGCAATACTATACAGCCTTTTAATTCCTTTTGGGGTTTCCAGTTCTTCATACAGTCTTTCCGATGCACCTGCCTTCGCAATAGCCACTGCTTTCTTTGCCTCTCTTTTTGCCTGTTTGTAGGCTTCCTTGTCTGCCTCTCTTCTGGTGCTGTCAAAAATTTTTCTTGCCTCTTTCTTAGCTTTAACTTTCTGTTGCACTTCATCATTCCACCACCAAGCTTCCTTGTCCCCTGGTGGCCTCTTCCCTGATGTCCTGCCCAGCACATTCTCTCCTACTCTCAAAATCACCTTACTGTTTACTTCCCACCAGTCATTTGCAGAGTCCTTTTGTGTCATCTCCTGCAGAACACCCCTCTTGAAAGCACTCGCCATCTCCACCTCTCGCAACTTCCACCACCTCACCCTTCGCTCACTTCTTTCCTTTCCCCTCCGTACCAACCTCAGCGTGCTATCCACTATGACCGGTCTGTGCTGGCAAGTCACGCCTTCCCCTTTTATCACTTTACAATTTGTGATCTGTCCAAGCTGCCTTCTTCTGCATAGCACAAAATCTATTTGGCTTTTTACTTCCCCACTTGCGTACGTCATGTATTGGTCTTCGGTTTTCTCAAAGAAGGTGTTGAGCACCGCCATATCCCATGCTAAAGCGAAGCTTATAGCCTTATCCCCTTCATGGTTTCTTTCTCCTACACCCCAACCACCATGCACTCTTTCCATTGCAGTTCTATCACTGCCCATGTGGCCATTTAAATCTCCTCCAATAAAGCACGCCTCTTCCACTGGTATCTCCAACATTTCTTTATTCATTTCCCTCCAGAAATCCTCCTTTTCCTCTTCCTCGCACCCCATTTGTGGGGCATACGCACACACAATGTTCACCATGCTTCCTCCAATATCCAGACCAACACTCATTATCCTATCATTCCTCCTATTTACCCTCACCAACAGTGACCTCACACTCTTGTCCAGGATTATCCCAACACCATTCCTTCCTTGACAGTTTGCTCCACTGTATATCAGCTTACAGTCCTCTCCCAACTCTCTTGCCTTGTTTCCCTTCCACCTCGTCTCCTGCACACACAGTACCCCAATTCTCCTCCTCGTCATAAAATCTGCAATTTCTCTCCCTTTTCCCGTCATGCTCCCAACATTTAAAGTTGCCATCCTTAGAGCTAGCTTCTTTAACCCCTTCCGCTCCTCAAACCGGGGTAGCCTTTGTCCACTTTTCACAGCTTTAAGGCGGTGTCGCTGCGCGTCGCTTACAGGGTACGCCCTAGCCCTTGTCTCCTCCTCTGAAAACCGATCCATGGGTTTTAGCAATTTTTTTACGGCCGGATGCCCTTCCTGTCGCCAAGCATTTTACCTACTGCCAGGTTAAGAGAGAAGCCGCCCATTCTGGGTACAGACGCTCCCCATGAGCCGCCCATTCTGGGTACAGACGCACACAGTTACAGATTTCAGTGTCATTTCCTACACTGAGGGTCCGTCTCCCTGCCACTGGTGGCTCCTCCGCCCTTGGCCGTTGGCCCCCAATGGTTGGTCAGGTTATTTCCCGCCGCCCAACATTCGGCGTTGCTGGTATTTGGTTCACCCCGTCTTCTACGGTACCCACCATATCTAATGGGCTTCCCCCTATCCACCACCTGGGGAGGCGCCCGATAGGAGACCAGCTCTAACTCCCACGAGACAATGATAAATTCATTACTTACCAATAATTTTTCCCTGCTATTGCTTAACTCAGTAGGCTTGTCATGAACCCCTTTGTATCAATTAGTACACAATATTTGTTTAATTAGAAGTTAAATATTTTTCAATCAAAACTATTTAGAAAGGAATTTTATTTAGAAAGGAAGATGTAAGGAGGCCATACAAACGATGGCAATAATTCAGTAGTTGATTGCTGTTGTGAGTCCGAACAGGCGGAAGCCTAATCCTTGATTGTGAGAATTTAAAGAAATTGAATTTAATATAGGAGACAAAGAGAAATAATAAATTTATATAAAATCACGATTAGCGACCGGGTGTACTGGACATAAAGAGAGAGATAGCAAGTCCTAAAAGGAATTGAATAAAAATTTGTGATTCGTTGATCTATTTGTGACAAGTAGAATGACCAAAGAGAGACAGAAAGTGCGGTTGTAAAATCAGTAATGTGCTAATAAATTACACGTAAATGTAATATATATGTTGAAATATATTAAACTGTTGAGATATCAAAATGGTATTCCATTGGAGTGGGTGTTATTAATTAAAATAATAATTTTATAAAACTGTGAGTACATAAAAAAAAATCAAAATACTTTTTAATAAAAAATTTCAATTCTATAGAGAATAAGGAACTTATAATTGGGTACATGTCTTCAAAAAAATAGTTCAGTTTCTTATCACATGGTCAGCCAATTATATGACTGAAGCATTTAAGAATAGAAACGGTAGTGGTGTAAAAAAAGACACTAGTCAGAGTTATCTCCTCTGAGAATTATGAATTTCATTATACAGCCAGACCTTGTGGTGAATGAAATGAAGATGTCATTAGCTGCGTGCAAAATTTGTGCTTTTCAGAGGGCCTGGCTTGGTGATAAGCATACTTTTTTTAACTCGAAAGAAAATGGTAAACCATTTCACTCAGTAAAACCTCTAGAGGTTCAAATTAGCCTTTCGGCTGATGACCTAAACAATAATTTTTACATAATTTTTGTATTGTTACAGAGAAAAAATGGCATTTTTTACGAGAGCAAATGTTAACGTTCCAGTATTGCCTTCCGACGACGTAACGGAGAAAGAAAATCAAAGGTTTGAATACACGGTTGATAGAACGCTGGGTGTCGAAGTGTGAAATCGATGTAAGTAATCCAATTAGAGTGATTCTATTACTGATTTATTATTATATACGCTGCCGTCCCTTCACTGCCTGGGATTGATATGGAAATAATAAGGAAAAAGTAATAAAACATGTTTACGATGTTAGTTAAAGATAACGTCGATGTTTACATGTAATATATTTTGTTGACGACGTTGAAATTTTTAGATGAATTAAGATAGATTGTTGGTGTCGTTCGAAGTATTCGAAGATGAAGAGAGTCGAGAAAATTACGACGAGGGTACGCCAGATGATCGACGCGGTTGACGTTGTCGATGGAAAGTTAACGGAATCGAAGATTAATACATTAGTTACGCTTATTTATTAATTACAAGGTCGAGTGAGTAGTTTGCACGAAGGTATTTTCCAATCGTATTGTTTTTTTTTTATTATTATTTATAAATAAGATCTATATTGAAATTTTTTCAAATAATTTTTTCCCAGTTATTCGGTTGTAGTAAAGTCTGATGTATTTGTTCCGAATGGGTCAGTCCATATTAATTGGTCTAAAATAAAGAATAAATTAATTACTCCATTATTTATTTTTTTAAATTCTTTTACTAGATAAATTTTACCGCCAAAATTTGGGACAGGATACTGAAGTCATGAGATTGCCTTTTGAGTATGTATGGGCTGTGAGGAAGGGAAGTGAAATATTTGCAGTGCTGCCAACCTCAACTGTGAGATACTACTCGTACATTTTACTACTGCATAAATTTTGTAATCTGCGGTGTATTCCGAGAAAATGTTTTCTTCAGAAACCTAATAAGAAATAAATATTACCTGTAATATTGTGTACAGCTTAATTACATGACTAGAAATGTTAGATTTACTGTAATTATGAATGAATTGCCTTCTTTACTATTGCTGTCACCGGTGTTTTCATTATCAGTCTCTCTAGTATCTACCTAACCGTTTTGTTTTTTTTTTACCAGGTGTCAACAAAACTATTAAAGAATAGGTTCTTCATGTCCTTAATTTCCTTCTTTATTTCCCGAATTGTGGAAAGAGGAAAATCACAGTAGTTAGCCGCTTGCTCACGGCTTTTTGTTAATAGGCACGGATAGGCATTTTTGTTTAGTAGTTTCAACTTCATAACATTTTATTACATTGCATATTAGATTTGGTTCAACACTGTGAATAGTTCGACCATGTTTTCGAAAAACCGATATTTCTGTAACAAACAGTTAACCTACAAAAGGTTCTGCGATAAACTGTAAATGCTCTGGGTATAGT
Organism: Catonia carolina; assembly: GCA_035578175.1. Classification (NCBI taxonomy): domain Eukaryota; kingdom Metazoa; phylum Arthropoda; class Insecta; order Hemiptera; family Achilidae; genus Catonia; species Catonia carolina. The sequence continues at coordinate 45,762,041 of JAQMRL010000009.1, forward strand.
ATAAACTGTTATGTTTGTCGTACTGAAATCAAAGCAGTCGGGCATGCGCACTGAGCTTTTCCCCCTTTATCCCTCGTTGCAAACAAGGGCAAACTCGTGACTCAAGTGACTATATGTGACAAGGATGTCCGATCACAGGATATCTAAGCAGGTGCCATGGTATGCTCTATGAGGTAAAAGGGAGGTCGGTAGACCTAGGAAAAGATGGAGATAGATGATATAGTAAGCGATTTCAGAACAGGCTTGCGACCTAAACCTTGGTTGGAAGACGAAGAAGAAAATCTTTTACTGGGATGATACATCAATGGGATAAGAGTAAAAAAAACTGTTGTTATTTTTTCCTATCTTTTCTTGTTAAAAAATCATGTTCATTTTTATATTACGACTTCAATACGTTTTATTTATTTTTTACGTTTATGAGCATTTGGGTTAAATCCAATAATTTTTTTGGTTTCCTGCGAATTCTTGAAACAAAACCAACTTTATTTAACACAGAAGTAAGAATATTGTAGAAATTTCGAATTTTTAAAGATATTACTTGTCAAAAATAGCTGAAAATTTGAAATTCCAAATTTTTAATGATTTTTTTAGACATAGTATCTTTTATGGGGTAGCAGATAAAAATCTGAAACTTATGAACATTAATTTTTACCATTTTTTTAACGTGGTTTTTGTTCAAAGACTCTTCGGCCAACTTGAAAAAAGTTATTCTATTAAACACAAATGTATTCAAACGTAAAAACGTGTTAATCCTTGCAATAAAAAAAATTGACATTTTTTTAAAGAGAAAAGATTGGAAAAATTGATGGTTGTATTGATCCATACTATTATTGCTGTCATCTCAGTAAAAAAAATTTAAAAAAATAAATAAATTGGTCGAACAACTTTTCCTGGACTGTTAAATACGGATTGACCCATTCTAAAATTGGGGTACAGAATAGGTATTGTAAACTAGTCCCTAGTAAATGAAAATTGGAATTCTGTTTTGATATTTTCTACATAATTTAATAATTCATAAACCAATTCACGGATTCATTTTACTTTTAATGAAAACGTTTTGGTGATTAAGAAATGTTTTACGATTATGATTGATTGATGGTAATGGTTGATAAAAAGACTTTAATTTCAATCAGACTTTACTACTTGTAATACGTATTCATTGCATGTAGCTTCCATTAAAAAATAAATTTCTTTTAAAATAAAAAATAAAAATGTAAAAAAAATTGATATCTCGCTTTAGTATTACAGTTAATCAAAAGTAATACATTATTTTCAGTATAGCTAAAGGAAAAAATCATTAATTTTTATTTTATTAGTATTATTATTATATATATTTTACTATTACTTTCAACAAATTGAAGTTATAAATGTTTATAAAATAATAGTTTTATTTAATGTTACTAAAAGTGCCTTTGCATAATATTTTGTTTCATATAATGTTCATCTTCTCACTTGTATTTATTTCAACATAGAAAAAGAAACTAATTAGTTCCGTAAAGCTTACAGTTTCACTGAAAGAAATGCAAGTGAGTTGTCAAATATTTCATGATTTTTTTTGGAATCTCTTTGCGTAATGGAAATCATAATTTAATATAATAAAACTATTTAAAAAATTGATTTTTTTTAAAAGTGCCTTTTTAAGTGCTTTTACAAAATTAATTTGTGCCTTTCGTATTAAAATCATTTTTATGAGGTGTTATTTGTTCAATTAAAGTGCCTGTCTATCCACAGTGAGACAAAAAAATAATTCTTATTTCTTTTAATTTGATCAGTGAATTAAATTATATATACGTATATTTTTAAGTACAGAAAAGGTGATGTTGATCACAATTATATTCTATTAATGTTGAGAATTTTTTTCGTGTTCGTGTCACTTGGAATCACATTGAAGTAGTTCAAAATTATTTCTTTTCCTCTGGAAATCTAGACGTTTTAAGTTTTTCTCCTGTCGTTTTCCTGATTTTTTGTTAGTTCTTTTGAAGTAATTTATATTTTTAAGTCCAATTCAGTTTCCTTAATCCTCAAGGCTTCAGGGGAAAAATACCGTTTTACATAAAGTCTATAATTTTGAATTTTTAGATGTAGATTTTTTTATTATTTGAAATATCTTAACTTCTGCGCTGTATTTCTTGATTCTAAGAATTTTGCTGTATTTTTATAAATAGATCTCGGTGAATTATATAGTCATTTGTACGAAGAGGAAACGGTTATTGCTTTGTTTTTGTTGTGATGGATATTCGTGCTTGTCTATCTAATAAAACGTTAAAATGGTTAACCTCTTCATGGTTTACTATTAGAACATATTATAGCGGTTCAAACAAACCTTTTTGATATTTATCTTAATTTACATTTTTATTAATTTCTGTGTAATTAATGTTCAGGAATCTATTATTATGTTTTTAAAATTTCTTGATTAATTCAAGAAAAACATCACACACAATCTGTGTATACCAGTGTTTCCCAACCGGTGGTCCGCGGACCAAAGGTGGTCCGTGAGAGCCTTCGGGGTGGTCCGTGAGAGTCCGGTAACTACTTATAAAAAAGTAATATTTTCCCATGATTAAATCAAAGTTACGATTTTCATTGAACAAGATTAAGTAAATACATTCAAGATTCAGATTAAGTAAAGGTAGAAGAGTTGTGGTGTAAGAAAGTCCTGATCTTCCCCAAGATTTGGCAAGTAGCTTTGAGGTACCTTATGATTTTTTTCAACCACTTATTTGTGTGAGCAGGGGTTCTCTAGTTTATTGTTAATTAAAACAAACAACGAAATCGGCTTAGTGTAAGCAGTGATTTGAGAGTAGCTCTTAGCAAGAGCCTAAAACCTAGAATTCCTTAGCTAGTCAGAAAGATTCGTGCACAAAAGTCGCATTGAAATTTTCATTTCATTTTTAATTCATTTTTTAATTTTCATTGTTATTTTGACTAAGTAAATTCTGTATTCCTTATTTTATTAAAAGACAATTTACAATTAAAATATTTTTACTTTTTGTGATGTAGGCCTACAATGTACCCTACTTTCTGAAAATAACAATTATATGTTTGTAATAATAGTTTCTTAATTAATAATAATAGTTTGTTTCTGAAAATTTGTTTTATTTAATTACCTTTTAATTTGGTTACAACTGATAAGATATATGCAATAATGTAATGGGTGGTCCGTGGTAGTTCACTTTCAGGCTGAGTGGTCCGCAGACCACTGCGGGTTGGGAACCACTGGTGTATACCATTAAACGGTATTTTTTTTAATCAATAGTTTTTAAATTTGAACGAATGATTTTGGTATCAAACATTTTATTTCAATGAACTTCAATTTGTGTGTAAAAAAATATAATATAAATAAAAATTATAAATTTTTTTTATCTATTTCAATATTATTAATATTAAAAATACTATTACTAGTCAAGTCAATATTATTTGTATATTTTTACGTTACTTTCTTTTAAATTTTTGTGTTCTTTATAAATAAATAAATAAATAATAAAATAAATAAAAAAGAAATCAAGACCACCGCAAAAAATTATGTAAAGAAAAAAATAAAAACAAGAACGCTGAGTTATGTGTTCAATAATATGTTTTTTGTTTTTGTTTAACTTTGTATCAGAAACAAATTAGGTTAATTGTAATAATAATAGTAATAAAAAAAAGTATATGAAAATAAAATAATCATGTAAAATATTTGTTTATATTATATATTAAATTTTTTGTCTATATTATATGTATCTATATTATTATTATTATTATTATTATATATTTTATATAATTTGCCATATACGTTATAAATAAAAATAAATAAATAAATAAATATAAAAAGTATAATATTATATAATTTACTTACATAAAATTATCTCTCTATGTATTTATTATTATTATTATTATTGTTAGATTTTTATAAGTAAAACCATATTATAATTTATTTATTATTAATAAATTTGTTCATAATTTTTATTATTATAGGAATTACAATAATTTTTCCACCCAGGGTCATATAATTATTTCCTCTTTTATAAATTTTTGTTGGTATATAATAATATGTGTTTATATGTTAAAGTTGGTTTTGAAAAAAAATATGGTTTTTGTTTTATTAATTTTGTTGTTAACTTGTTCAGTGCTACGAACGCGTAGATGAGTCTTAACGCAAATATTCCTGACGGCTTGTTATTCGTCTTTTAGACCTGCAATATCTTGGTGTATAATATTTTTGTGGAATTCTATGTTTTGTGCTAGTTTTGAATCGTGACGTTGATTTTAAACGGAATTCAACTCATAATTTTTTAGTTTTCTTGACGTTAATTTTATATTATTTTCTGCGAGTTTTCACTTAGTGAATTTTAAACAGAAAGTTAAGAATTGTAATGCTTTGTTTTAACCTTTTGAGGACTAAGTTTTTCAACCTAGAACTTAGCCTACAATTTCAGTTCTTTTTTCATTTACTTCTTCCCGTATTTATTATTCACCTATTTTCTCTCAACTCTCCATCCCTGGAACTAAATATGTTTCGTAGAGGTATTGTAATATTTCTTCATCCCAGAGACGCCTACCACTAGAGCCAACCATTTCCACTCGTATTTTCACAAAATAAACAATTAAAAATGTAACGGCCCCTCTATCTACATTGATAGGTTGGTAGGGGCGTTAACAAAAAAAAAAGAATGGAAGCTAATAAAACAAATAAATATACTCAAGTTGCGGTTGCATAAAATTCGTTTCAACAAAATATTAAATTTAATGAAAAAAAATAAGAATAATACAATAATAGCATATAATGGTATAAATCAATAAAAATTAATAATGTTAATTACTTTTATAAAAACATGACTCAACTTAGTTAATGAAGTAATACACAATTTAATAAAAATATCTAATTAATATTCAAAAGCTAAGTTATAAAAATTACTTATTATCAAAATATTTACTTTTAACAATAACTGCCCTATTTTTTTAAATAAGATTTGAAATCAAACATGTTTGTTAAATTTAAGAAAAGAACACAAGAAAATTTGGTCATTTTCAATTTTTTTTTTAAAATATAACTGAGAAACATCCAGCAAATACTGGCAAGACAATAAAAAAATAAGTTTTGTAATGGTATTTAAGTTACAAAAAAGGTTTATAAAAATATAGAATACATGATGAAAATTTTATAAAACTGCTTTAGTTATTGTAATACAAAGGCTACTCTGCTGTTTTTTTAAAAAAAAACAGGAAACTGACAAAATACAATAGTTAATGTTTTACTCAAGAACATGCTTGACCAAAGTAGATCCCTCTGTCCGTAAACCATCAATTGAACGGCCACAACATGTTGGCAGCAGTAAATGAAAATCGACGCAATAAGGTTGATTCAGATGTAAAATTAAATAAATAATCACATACCATTCTTTGCAGTTTATTAAACAAATACCTCCTTCCAATTATTGAAAATAGATGGACTCAGTAGCGTTTGCATTTTTATTTGTTTTTGTTTTATTAGATGATGAACTATCTCATTTCTATTTTAATTCTTAAGGTTATGCATGGGGAATCGAACCCTGATAATCGTATTAATGTTCAATTCAGAAAGACATAGTTCAAGTTTAACAAACACTTTAAATCACCAGTAACCCGTAAGAGTTCTCAGTTCCAGAATGCTATCAGCCAATTAACTTTCTAAAATTTAAATTGGGCATAAAGAATTACAAATTTCATTTTAAACAGATTGCAGAAACCGAAAAGACTTTTAAAAATAGATACGGAAACTAATAAATTAAACCGCAAAAAACAGATTGTTCATACATAATGAATAAAAGAAGATAAAATAACAACGAAACTTTTTTACCAAAAAGTATAAAACAAAAATAGGCCCGTAACATTATGCAGTCGTAATGCACATCCTTATATTTTGACTATCGAGAAACGACTCAACTTGTAACAGGAAAGTTTTACAATAAATACGGCAGCAATAAATAATTAGAAATAGGCCACCGCAAGTACAAACAGCTGATGAGTAGTAAATAGAACAACCGCCGTAATATGAAATTTGATATTAAATAAGTAACGGCCTGAAAATCAGACGTTACAAAAACGAAACGTTTAAAATAAAACAAATATATAAATAATACAAGATTTATATTATTGTAAAACATTTATTTTCCCAGGGAAAGAAATATTCTATATTAATATAATGGTAGCAAGAAGCTAACACAATATTACTGATTTTCTGAACACATTAGCAAGGTTAATACACATGCTTTTTCCATCGAGTAAAACACAGCCTACATAATAATACATTTAAGCCCAGTTTCCACACGCATAGTTTACTGGCCCCAATCCACTGGCGCCATCTTTTTGGCGTGTGGAAACACAGCAGATGAACTGGCGCCACTTTTCATATCGCCAGTAGGAGTACAAGACAGTTGTACTTTCTGGCGCCAGTTATTGCTATTGCTCAATTGTTTGCGCTTGTGTAACCTACTATCTGATCAAGTAAGTGTACCTAAAATGTTGATGTCGATGTCAAAGAATCGCCCGAAGCCAAACATCTGAGTGTTACTTGCAATTTTAATTTAGCTGGCACGGCATTTCTCATATGAGTGTCTGATTTTTGTATGTGAGAGATACGGCTTAACAAGAAATAAAAATTGTTTTTTGTCATTCTAAAATGATTTAAAAAATCTTCCGGGTTTTCAAATGCTAGCTCTCGAATTAATGAATTCAATGCACCCATAATTCTTCTGCGAGAAATCCACTTACGTACCCACCATCTATGTCTTCGCGGATTCAATATTTCATATAGTTCTAATGATAAGATTTGCACAACAGCGTTAATACCTGCTTGCACTACTGTTGAATCCATTTCAGAAACGACAACTCTTAAAAATGTACAACACGGTAGTTTCTCGGCAAACAACTCGTTAGACTGGCATGCCAATATCCAAATGTATGGAAACACAAACTGGCGCCAGTGGTAATAAAAATAAACTGGCGCCAGTCCATATTATACAATTTGGTGCCAGTAAACTATGCGTGTGGAAACTGGGCTTTATTTAGAACTTGTATTTACATGTATAAGTATAAAAAATGAAGCAAATGTACCAGTGCGTTTGTAGTTTTTTTGGATTAAAACCATGAAACATACATGCATAGTCCTCAACAGGTTAAATACTAAAAAAATCTTGTTGTATTATATGTACAAAAGAGCGTGAGTTGTACTTGTGCTTTAGTTGTCCGCAGTAAATCACTGAGTTTATAATAAAATAATCATTTTTGTTAAATTTATAACTACTGCTATAAAATTTTATTTTGTCCTTTGAAAACATGGTAAGTAAATTTGACTGCCTTTGGTAAATAATCATAAAAAATCCCTTTAATGGGATCACGCGTCTCTTTGCTGGTAGCAATTTTTTCTCTCGGAAATAAATTTAGATCTGGGCTTGCATTAAGCTTGTCAGTACAGTAACCCCACCAAGTTACTCAAAAAAACAACGTCTGCCATTGCCGTTTATTTTCGGTGTACCTCTAACCGGTTCGTCGCGTACCCCGAGTTGGGAACCGCTGGCTTAGTGGATAACACTGAAGTTTTATTGATAATTTATGGTGATTTATGTTGGATTTTTCAGCCACCTTGTATATAAACACATTTATATATAAAATAAAATAATTTAAATTGACCAATAGATGGGTTGGATAGACCTTGCTCAATAAACGCTTCTATTGTTGATTGTAAATTATGAATATATTTTTAACGTACGTGCTGTATTTGTATAAATAAATAAAATTTATTCATTATTTAACAAATGTATTTAAAAATATAAATATATATTATTAGTATTATATTATAAATATATATTTAATTTAATATATTATAATTGTTTATTTATTTATGTTATTACAATTATATTATTATGTGTATAATATATTGATAGATAAGTTATATATATATATATTATGTAAACAATTTTTTAATGAATCTTTTTTGTAGTTTCAAATTCTATTGTTGTATTTTTTTTATCTTCGGTAGAACTTGTTAGATACTTTTTTAGATGTTTATTATTTAACTTTATCGTTATAAAAAAAACAGGTTTATTTTATTTTTATTATTTATTTACTAAAGGATTTTTTTTATACAGTCTTGTTGTGTTTTAAACCAGTTTCGTGTTTAAAAGAACAGGGAATTATAGTATTGTAACCGTCATCACAAATATTATTTTATTATATAAATATATATATATATAATATATTGTTTCAATATTTTGATAAATTTTTCACGTAATTTCACTTGCCTCGGGAATTAAAAAAAGAAAATAGATGATTTAGGACAGTGGTTCTAAACCGTGGAGGGGGTGTAGAAGAATTTCAAGGGAAGTGCATGAGTGTATTTAAAAAAATAAATAAATAAGAACTAAACCTATAAATTTACTCAGTTTTGTAGTTGCATGTATATTTTAAAAATTATCGTACTTTTTTGTATATTGTACTCTAACAATCTAGCACTTGATTATTGCAATAACGTGGTAATTGTCCTACTATGACAACACATTAATTAATTGCACTCGATCTGTTGGTTCCAGGGCTATAGAAAATTCTTATCACGTAATCAGCCAATTATATGATTGAACTATTTAAGAACAGAAGAAGTAGAGGTGTAAAAGACACTAGTCTAGAGTTAACTCTTCTGAGAATAATGAATTTTACTGTACAGCCAGACCCTGTGGTGAATGAAGTGAAGGTGTCATTTGCAGGGTAGAAAGTGGGTGCTTTTTGGAGGGCCTGACATGCTGATAAGCATTCTCTTTCAACTCTGAGGAAGGCAATAGTAAACCACCTCACTCTTTGTTTTTACTTAGTAAAACCTCTACAGGTTCATACCAGCCTTTCGGCTGTTGACCTAAACAACAACTAATGGCAACATTGTGATCTGGCTTCTGTTTCATATTTTGATTGTAGACAACTACTTGTTTTGACTACTCGTAATGGTTTTTGGGGGGCATGACCTCACATCTGAGTTTAAAGGGGGCACAGCGCCTGAAAGGTTGAGAACCACTGATTTAGGACATAAACATCAAAATTTTATAAAATTGGTTTTAAAAATCAGGCTAAAATAATTTTATACATTGCATTTTTAACATATAGTAAATTTTTTATATAATTCTAACGAATTACATTATGCATATGTATTAATATACATTGGAACAATTATTTTATTTTTAATTTTAATAAAGAATATAAATATATTATTTGATTCAATGTTCGTGGCAGCAGTTAGCGAGTTGGAATAATGTCAATGTTATTAATTAGAAAGATCGGACCTTATTGTTGTATGACTAATCCATTAAAAAAAAGGCCAGCCCATTGGCGTAGTGGTTAGTGCAACTGGCTTCTACACCAGGGTCCCAGGTTCGATTCCCGGTCATATCTGATATTTTTTTCTTTACTCATTTTCATCTATCTCTCTTTTTTTTTTTTTTTTTTTCCTTCTCATCGTTTGCATTAGCAGTAATTTGCAAAACAATTAGATGTAAAATAAAAAAAAAATTGAACTAAAGATATAAAAGACTCATTTCCATAGTAACTGGCTTCTTGACAATCATATAATTATTTTTTCTTGGCTTACTTATCCAGGTTTGGATGTTGACGATCATCATGGCTATTTTGACCGGATTAGTCGGAATTCGGAACAATTCCGTGGAGTTTTTATGAAACCAGATCCTCAAACTGACAAGCCAGGCAATTTTTTTTCTACCATGATTCTTCTTTCCCTCTTATCATCCCCTGCAATCATATACAAGTACACTGTTATAATAATAAACCTGTACAATTGTATTTTGTTATTTCGTAATTGTATTTCGTAATTATATCTAATCCAAAATTAATGAATAAACAATATTTTATCTAAAATATTTACTATAAAATACTTTATCGGTAATGATTTCATTAAGTTATTCATTATCAATTACTTACAATTTTTTTGCATTTATTTAATTTATTCATTTATAATGCGGGGAGATTCCTGGCTAGGGTCTGGAAATTTTCACAAGCCAAAATCCACTGTTCCCGTTATATAATCCCACCGTATTCACTTATAACCAATCTATTAATGCGATTTTAAATGATTGACTGTTCTGCAATTACTGCTAATAAAGGTGAAATGATGGTGGTGAAGGATGAAATGATTTTTGTAACGTATGAAAATATGCCGTGAACGGGATTCGAACCCAAGACCGCATGATGAGAGGCGAGCACGTTACCAACTACGCCAATGCGGCCGGCATTAGCGTAGATTTTAAATGAACTAAAAAATTATTTATATAATTTTTTGGTGTTCTTACGTGCGTTTTATTGCTATCAATATTAATAAATCATTCACGCTGATATTCTACCAAAAAATTAAAATAAGTGTAATGAATTTACTTTATTGAAATTAATAATGTTATATTTGTATAAACTTGAAAAAAATGGAAAATTTCAGTTGGGAACTAAAATTTCAGTTTGTAGCATATACAAACCTTACTCTCGGTGCTGCCATGCCCTCTGAATCACTTATCATTATTTAAATAATTTTTATTTCTTTTGTTTTAAAATATTTATAAAATGAATTGTTTTGATTAGATTTTCTATTTTTTACGATTTTGTTTTATAATTAGAGAGTGCTAGTTTCTTTTAATGAATGATTTTTTTATTGAATTTTAGCTGTAATGAGAAATTTTTTAAGTATTGTTAATATTAAATAATATAAATTTATTAAATTTATTGTTCCGTTTAAATCTCTTTTTAATTTGAAGAGCTTATTGGATGAGGTGTTATGTAAGAAAAATGTCATTTTAAGAAGAATGCTGTAAAAATTTTAAGGCTGTCAGCTGTAGCTTAATAAATTGTTTATCGACATGTTTCGGTTGATACCAACACAAGTACCAAATTATATGTGGTTTTTAAGACAAAAATGTAGTGTCGAATGAAAATAGTTTTAAGCAATTACTTCATTTGCAAAAAAATTGTTCCATTTTGAAAACAGGATAAAATTAACACAAAAAATTGTGATGTTGGAAGGATATTTTGTTCCCGTAAATCATAGTAAAATAAAATGGCCGGCCCGTGGTGTAGTGGTCAGCGCAACTGGCTACTATGCCGGGGTCCCGGGTTTGATTCCCGGTCAGGTCTGGCATTTTTTTCATCTGTAAATCACCACATATCATTACCTACGCACAAGCCCAAGGCTTATGTAGGCATTATCACTCAATAATAATAATAAAAAAAAAATTAATAAATACCACATACAGTAATACCTCGCATAACGCTTCCCCGTTTAGCGCTGATTCGTTATAACACTTTTATGAAGCCTTCAAAGGTCATCAGAGGTTTGTACATAGGTGCGTTGTAGTAGCCTGCACATTCTTTAATGTGTAACATATTGTGTCTTGTATTTTCAATCTATAATTTGTTGTTTATATTATACTGTGCTTAGCTGGCCGCATTGGCGTAGTTGGTAACATGCTCGCCTCTCATCATGCGGTCTTGGGTTCAAATCCCATTCAGGCACGGCATATTTTCATACGTTACAAAAAAATCATTTAATCGTTCACAGTCTGCATTAGCAGTATAATAGCAGAACAGTCGGACGTTAAACAAAAAAATAAAAAATAAAAAAATAAATATTTGAACCCCATTAATAAAAAAGTATATTAACAAAAAAACAAAAAAATACCAAAAATTAAACAAAAAAAAACAATCAGTAAACATATGTATTGTAGTGTGTACTGTGAAGTTTGAGCGTTGTACGGAATCCGATGGGATTACGTATCGCTCGACCCCGTACAGCCACAAAAAAAATTTTCAAAACCAAAAACTTAAATCTACCTTGAATAAAATAAGTCAAAATAAAATATCAAAGCAATAAAATTGATCACTCACCAATTAAAAGAAAATTAAAACAAATTAAATAAACACGGAACTTTACTTTTATAAAATACACAACAATACAAAATCGTATCTACATAATAAAATACAATAAAATTATCATGTGATGTTGTCACCAGCTGATCCTTAGCACCATGTCGCTATTTGCTAAATCATATGACGTTATTTATGACAAATCTTTATTTGAATCACATCAGCTGGTTTAAAAGCACCAGATTATCTAAACTTCATAAAAGCCTTAATGTAGAACATAAACATTATTTTCAACTCTTTAGGGCTAACTTTTTAAGGGTTTCAATAGCCTAAAACCTGCACCGGCATCATAGTTACAAACATTTTAAAAAACTGCATGAAAATTGTTTCAGTAATTTAGGAGATAAATGGGAACATACACACACACACACACACACACACACACACACACACACACACACACACACACACACACACACACACACACACACACACACACACAATTTTATATATATATAGATTCTATTGCTTCTACATAAATAAATATTAACATTTATAAAAAAAAATGAAATTTATAAAAATTGTTGCGTAGCACCTTCATCCCTTAAGCTCTTCTTGTATATGTTCACTTGTTTTAATATTTTATAATTCTTATGGTTTTAAATTATTGATGTGGCCTTATCTATCTTATATATTTATAAATTGTGCCTTTTTTTTTAAATATAAAATATGGCTGCCGCTGTATTTCTTTTTTTCTTCTGTCTGATGGTGTGAGTAAAACAAGAAATGTTTTGGGAATAATTATGACATTATATTTTGTAAGTAACAATTATTTTTACTAATTTTATTTGTTTATATATTATATAGTTAAATATTGTATGTGTTAAGATAAGTTTCTGTTGTATTATATGTAAATAATCATATATATATATATAATTTTTGTTTATTGTAACTCTTTATGATTATTATTATTATTATTATTAAAAAGTAATTTGTTTCCTATACTATTATTTTTGTTATATTTTATTATAGTTTTTTGATTATTACATTTATAACTTATTTTGTATTATAGCTTTTATTGATTTCTAACCCGAACTTATTTTAACTACTTTTACTTTATATAATACTACGAGGGCAGTCCAAAAAGTCTGTCATGTTTTGATATAAAAAAAAAAACTAAGTACAAGAAAATTTTTTTATTATAATCTATTTGAAAGTGCAACTAAAATCCAATTTTTTACATAATCATCAAACAAATTAAGACACTTATCATAGCGGTGAACTAATTTAGAAATGCTGGCGTCATAAAAGTCTACCACCTGTGATTTTAACCAGTTAGTCACACCCTCCTGCAGCTCCGCATCATCGTCAAAGTGCTGCGTCGTAAGCCATGTCTTCATTGTCGGGAACAAGTGATAATCGCTGGGTGCAAGGTCCGGACTGTATGGCGGATGTGGGAAAACCTCCCATCTGAAAGCATCCAGGACTTCTCGTGTTCGATTTGCCATGTGTGGTCGGGCGTTGTCATGTAAAAAGAGAATTTTTCCAGTCAACTTTCCTCTGCGCTTGTTTTGGATCGCTCTTCTTAACTTTTCAAGTGTTTCACAATACCTCGCAGAGGTTATTGTTGTGCCACGTTCCAAGAAATCGATAGCCAACAAAAACTGTATTACCGACCATACTCTTCACAACTGGCAGGATTTTGAATATCGGCACACATTTTAAATTGTTGAAAAACAACGAAGAGCGACACAGACCTCTCGCTAGCACAGCTGGATAGCCACTGAACGGAGAAACGCCGCGGCACCAAAATGGCCGCGATAGCTCCGCTCCTAGCAGCTACAATGCAAAACGTGACAGACTTTCTGGACTGCCCTCTTAATTTATAATTATTTAAGTTAATAATTAGCATCATAGCAGCAGAATCCATATTAATGTATTGTTTTTAAGTATACAGGTTGATTTATACTTTGTCTTGCCTATACGAGGGCTGTTCAAAAGTATCGGACCTTCTGTCCTCCCGCTGAAACGAATGAAGCGCTGTGTTAGTAGGGATGTGGAGGGGATTGTCATGCTCGCACATGCACTGTTTCGTGTCATGACAAAGCTTCCGTCACCGGCATTCAGCCTAGTAGTGTAGACCTCTCTGTTTTGCTCGGCGATTTTTATCAAGTTATAAAATGACAGAAAAACTTAAGCAGCGTTACTGCATTAAATTTTGCCAAAAGCTTGGCGATTCGCAAGTGGAAACAATTCGCAAGATTCAACAGGCTTTTGGGGAGTCTGCCATGAGCTGTACTCGAATAAAAGAGTGGTACAATCGATTCAAAAATGGTCAAACGTCAGTGGAAAGTGAATCGCGTTTAGGCAGGCCATTGACAAGCTGGAATGAGAATGTTATTGAACAAATGTGAACTTTAGTCACTGAGGACCAAAAGAATACTATCTTGAGTTCTTGGTTCTTCGTCGCCTACGTGATGCTGTGAGTCGCAAATGACCAAATCTGTGGGCAACAAAAACTTGGCAGCTCCATCACGACAATGCACCTGCCCACTCTGCATATCTAATTCAGAGTTTTCTCACTAAAAACAACACTCCTCTTGTTCGCCAAGCTCCCCCGACATGGCTCCCTGCGACTTCTGGCTATTTCCTAAGCTGAAAATGCCCCTGATAGGAACTCGATTTCAAGAAAGAGAAGACATTAAACAGAATACGACAGCCGAGCTTAACAGCATCCCAAAAGATGCCTTCCAGAAATGTTTTGAACAGTGGCAGAAGCGCTGGGAGAAGTGTGTGCATCACCAAGGAGACTACTTTGAAGGGGATTAGAAGTTTGTAGCTCTAGTTCAATAAATGCACTTATAATTAACAATAGAACGATACTTTTTGAACAGCTCTCGTATGAATATATAGGAAGGAAAGTATTGTTTTTATTACAATTTTTCGAAATCGAGTTTTCAGACCCCCTGAACCAAAAAAACATGTTTTTAGCGATTGGTCTGTGTTTGTGAACAGAATATCTCAAGAACGGAACATCGTAAAACTTTAACTTGAAACTCAAGTTAGATACCACTTGAGGACCCGACACGAACATTTTCATCAAAATTGGTCAACTGGAAGTAGTAGTTTATTCGTGTAATTTTTCACTTTTTTGCAATTTTCTCAAAAACGGCTCCTACGATTTTTTTTAAAAATCACCTCATTTACTAAATTTTTTATGCTCTAAAAGATAGGGCGCCATTTCTGCTGAAATTCTTGGAAAGGTTGATTTTTTGTAAAAAAATTATTTTTTTAAGATTGCGGCTTTAATATGCTTGTTAGCACAAAATGTATGTAATAAAAGTTGTAGAGAATTTAAAATCTTACAACTTTTATTTCAAACATTTTTTTGTTTAATGCTAGTTTAGCGGTAATGGTGATTTTTTAGCTTTTTTCTCACAAAAACCAGTAAAATATTGGTTTTTTTTAAAGATTTTATGACAAAAGTATATAATCAAATTTATAGAAAATTTAAAGATCTACAACTTTTATTTTGAGCATTTTTCTCTACAGAGCCTAGTTTAGCGTGAAAGAGTGATTTTCTGTATTTTTTAGCCAAACTGAGGTCGATTTTCATTTTGCGTCTTTCACTCATGATTAAAATAAGGTTATGTTTATTGGAGTTAGTTTTTGTTTATTTCTAATGTTTTATTACTAATGTTAGGTTATATTAGTCATTATTTTCATTGGCAAGAGAAAGTTGTGTTAGTGTTTCACACCAGATTTTTACTGCTTTCTTTTTCTCCAACATGTTATGAGCACTTCTGCAGTGTGCATCGCTTCTTCAGATAATAACGTAAACCTAAAATAATTTATTATGTAGACTGGATTGCCCTTTTTCAAAGTTTGATTAAAATTTTGATAAAGGACGATGCAGTTTTCATAATAATTATTCTAGAAGCTTTATGCTATTACCTGTAGAAGCAGTGTGCACTGCAAAAGTGCTTGTATTGAAGAAAAAGAACGTAGTAAAAAAAGGGTAAATAGTAAATTTTTATACCAGGTATTCCATGAGTAATACTTTTGCGTTGTATTCCTCTCATCAAAATAATCCGTAATCGCTTTAACAAGTTACACTGGTAAATATTTTCGTCCGGGTTTCACTTCCCCCGTAGAAATGTTTAGAGTGTTAATTAAGTTGTGAAACTGAAAAAAATATGAAAAATGAGCTGAAAAATTGAATAAAACTAGTCCCAGATCTGTAACTTAAGTAGTTTTTCAGATATCTGAGAAAATACATCAAATTTGGTGTCGAAAAACTGTTTTCATTTTGGTTTGAAGTAAATTAACTTTGTCAAATGAGTAACAAACATGTAAACTTTTTTAACAAACTTGTAGAGAATTTAATTTTGAAGAGAATGATGTAAAATAGGTCAATAATAAACAAACACAAACTGTAGAAAATTGGGTTTTTTAAATCAAAACACACGGAAAAACCCGTTTATTTAAAATTTGTGTTTGTTTCTTAATACATCCCAGGTATTTGTGTTTGTTTCTTGCCTATACATTATTCTCTTCAGAATTAAATTCTCAACAAGTTACTTTAAAACGTCACCATGTTTGTTGCCTTTTTTTATCAAAGTTAATGTACTTCAAACCATAAAGAAAACAGTTTTGGAGACCAAATTTGGTGTAGTTTGTCAAATATCTGAAAAACTACTCTAGTTAAAGATCTGGGACCTGTTTTATTCAATTTTTCAGCTCATTTTACATTAAATTAGTTCAGTTTCACAACTTAAATAATGCACTAAACATTTCTGGAGCGAAACCCAAACGAAAATTTTCGTCAGCTGTTCGTTTATGAAGCAATTCCCCGGACCTATGTTTATATGAACTGTTTTCGTTATTTTGATGAGAGGAATATACCTCCGAAGCATCCGGTTATTCGTGGGACACTCTGTATAATAATAATAATAAAAAAAAAAAAAATCTGGTGTGAAATACACAACTTTATCTTGCCAATGTAAATAATTAACAATAAACCTAACATTATTAATAAAACATTAGAAATAAATAAAAAATTAACTTTAATAACATAACCTAATTTTAATCATGAGTGGCCGGTCGCATTGGCGCAGTTGGTAACGTGCTCGCCTCTCATCATGCGGTCTTGGGTTCGAATCCCATTCAGGCACGGCATCTTTTCATACGTTACAAAATAATCATTTCATCCTTCACCGTCTGCATTAGCAGTAATTGCAGAACAGTCGGACGTTAAACCAAAAAAAAAAAAAAAAAAAAAAATAATCATGAGTGAAAGACGCAAAATGAAAATCAACCTCGGTTTAGCTTAAAAATACGGAAAATCACTCTTTCACGCTAAACTAGGCTCTGTAGAGAAAATTCGTTTTATAAAAGTTGTAGATCTTTTAATTTCCTATAAATTTGATTATATACACTTTTGTCATAAAATGCATAATAAGGCTGAAATCTTAAAAAATTGATTTTTCACACGTTTCCGTGAGAAAAAAAAAACCAGAAAACCGCTAATTACCGCTGTACTAAGCGTTATACAAACAATGTTTGACATAAAAGTTTTAAGATTTTAAATTCTCTACATTTTTTATTATTAAAATTTTTGCGCTTGAATGCATATTAAAGCCGTTATCTTAAGAAAACAATTTTTTACGTGAAAACAGCCTCACCCAGAATTTCAGCAGAAATGGCGCCTACTCTTATCTTGTAAAGCATAAAAAATTTAGTAAACCAGGCGATTTAAAAAAAATCGTAGACCAGTTTTTGAGAAAATCGCAAAAAAGTGATAAATTAAACGAATAAACTACTTACTACTTCCGGTTGACCAATTTTGATGAAAATGTTCGTGTCGGGTCCGGTAGTGGTATGTAACTTAAGTTTCAAGTTTCAAGTTCGTACGATGTTCCGTTCTTGAGATATTCTGTTCACGCACACACACAGACCAACCACTAAAAACATGTTCTTTGGGTTCAGGGGGTCTGAAAACTTGTAGATCTGGTGAAAACTCGACATGAAAACAATACTTTCCTTCCTATATATTCATATAGGCAAGAGAATGTAAAAAAAAAAATATTTATAATATGGGTTCTGCTGCTATGATGCTAACTTATAACTTAAATGATTATAATTTCAAAGTGTATGTAACCCAAAAAAATACGAATTACAACTATGGGTTTTATCATTATTTTTGCCTTGCAAAACATAATGGATACAATTTTTAAGTCAACTTGTGTGAAGAAGAAGCACTTTACCAGGGTAAAAATGTAAGTATAAAATACAATCAGAATTAATATTACCAAAATCGAATTGGAGACTAACAGAAACAATTTAAGTCGATTTTCAAAAGGTGTATTTAATTTGTAAAAGTTAATACATTTTTAAAATTTTATTGTTTTTGGTTAGTTTATACCTGCCGATTATGAAACTGGTATTTCTTAAATGGTAGTTGATTTTTAAATGTTATTTCTGTATTGTGAATAGAAATAATAAATATAAACGGCACACTAGGAAACTTCAATCGGTCATAATAATCGATAATAAAAAAAATCGATTTTTCGATACCGATTGTCTAGTTTACAGACCGGCAAAAATGCCGTAATTATTTGGTAAAAGATTTAAAATATTAATATATTTAGGTAATTCTGGCTTGGGTGAGTAAAAAAAAGTCATGAAATAACTGATTCTACAAATTTTAATCAAACGTATAAGATAAACAATATTTCCGATCAATATGGACAGATATTCAATTGAAAGAATATCAGAATATGCACAAGAAATAATAAAGGTTATAGTTTTAATAAAATATTTTTAAAACAAATTTTGAGGACTGCAGTTCTTTTAAATATTGACATGTTGGTATTTCATTGAATGAAAATTACGTATAAAGTGAAGACTCACGCCATCTAGCGGGATGGATCATTTTGTTATTAATTCAAAATAGCCAGTAAAAATTAAAATATGATTTAGCTATTAACTATCGATATGAACAGAAAAACATAAAGGGAAAAATTTATACTTGTAGGTAAAATTTGTCTTAACGGTAACACTGCCTGTTAAAACAGGTATTTAAGAAAGTTATCAAAACCGGGTAAGCGCGGGTGGGTCCGTACGTCGCACTGACAACTACTGCCGACGACGTTAATATCGTTACAATATTAATAAATTTGTAAAAAGGTTGCTTTTTGTGAGAATGTTGTCATCGATGTTTTAGAATTCTAAAATCTTGTATTCAAAGAATGTTAGTTTTACTGCTAACCGCTAGATGGCATGAGAATGCACTTTTACACACTTTAGTTCCAACAAAATTCAAAAGATAGCGTTAGTTTTACTTTAATAAAATACATTATACAGATATTGCATAATGTTTATTCAAAATAATTTGTTTATATACCTTGAAATACATTTAACAGCAATGCTGCAATATGGAAATTACTTTATTTTCCTCATTTAAGGAATTTTTTCAAAATACTTTTAAAAAGAAGTACATTTGTGTACTATCATCTGCTAAACATATTTACCTTTTTTAAATGTATTTTGCGTTTGTTACCTTGTGTGACTATAAGTTTTGTGGTAAGTGAAATTCATTATTACTGCTACATTTTTTCAAAGATAAATTTACATTTTTATTTCTCTTACCTTACATAAATATATAGAGAAGGAAAGTATTGTATTTATACCTTGTGTATCATCACCAAAAATAGGGATGACATTATTTGTAGCAGTAATTTTTTGTTATTAATTTGTAACAAATAAAAAAAATTTTTAATAATAAATTTTGTCGTGTAATTTGCTGCTACATAATTCCAAAGGTGTGTGAGTTCATCGAACATTTGTACCTGTGAATAAAAGGTTCTTTAAGGTAGAAATGAAAACAAAATATATAATTAAACGATATTTATTGATGATTACATGAAAATATTTTATTATTAGTAATATCCTGAAAAAAACTGACAGTACACAGTTGACAGAATGGATAGTTCTTACATGTAACAGCGATCCTGAATTGTTTCTGCTTCTGTGCTGAAAATGTCTTTGAATCCATTAGATATGTCCACATTCATGTGCTTTATTTTTCAACTTCTACATCGCATGCACTTAAAGGCATACCACCTTCCCACACTCGTTTAAAGAGTTCTCAAAAAAAAAACATTACGAATATTTTTGATCGTTGTTGTTTAGGTCATCAGCCGAAAGGCTGGTTTGAACCTGTAGAGGTTTTACCAAGTAAAACGAGAAGTAAGGTGGTTTACCATTGCCTTCCTCACTGAGTGGAAAAGTACACTTATCAGCATGCCGGGCCCTCTGAAAAGCAAATATTTTCCACTCTGCAAATGACACCTTCACTTCATTCACCACAGGGTCTGGCTGTACAGTGAAATTCATTACTTTCAGAGGAGATAACTCTGATTAGTGTCTTTTACACCTCTACCTCTTCTGTTCTTAAATGATTCAGTCATTTAATTGGCTGACCATGTGATAAGAAACAGAACTATTTATTTTAGCCCTGCAACGAACAGATTGAGTGTAAATAATTTGACACTCCACCTGTCTGTTATGGGCAAATTTTTGATCAATACACTAAATTAAAGCCTGTTCTTTCCTGCATTGATTGGTTTTATTTAGAAATTAATTGGAGATAACTCCAGCAATTTACGCAAAAAAGTACTCAGTTTTTAGCCGGTTTTCTGTTAATGTGGTTTTTAAATGTCCGTTACTCCGTCCAGGCTTTTCATAAAAATTGGCGTTTAAGTACGTTGAAGATCAGAGTTTTTTCTATAATATGAATATTTTAAAAGTTATATCTCATATTCCGTTTTAATATGCCGGCCATTTTTTAAAAAAGTGTTTTTTTTTGGCTCCACGTAAGGTAAGGAAATGATTTTTGGACTGAACCATGCATTTTCACAACAGTATTATGTTAAGCAAAGCGTTTATTTTTTTCAATAAAAACATCGTTAAATAATTCAAAATGAGCTACGGAATGAGTTGCAGCACGAAAAACACAACAGTTTATTTTTCTAAACGACTATACGCAGAGCTGATACTGCTATAGAGCTCAGTTTCCTCTCAAGAAGTTTAGAGGCTAATAGAATTGTCTATTAACACCACATATCTATTTCTAATTACAAATGTAAAATACAATACATGGCACTATACTGCTGTAATGGTTCAGTCCAAAAATCATTTTCCTACCTTTATGTGGAGCCAAAATACACTTTTTTTAAAAAAAAAATGACCGGCATTTCAAAATGGAACATCAGACTTCTATTTTAGAATGTTAAAACAGAGAAAACTCTTATCTTCAACGTACTTAAATGCCATTCTTTTATAAAAAGCCTGGACAGAGTAACTAACGTTTAAAAACCACATTAACAGAAAACTAGCTAAAATCTGAGAACCCTTCATGCGTAAATTGTTGTATCTCCGACTAGTTTCTAAATAAAACAATCAATACAGGAAAGAACAGGTTTTAATTTAGTGTAGTGTTCAAAAATATTCATTATGTTTATTTAGATAAAGCTCTTAAAACAAGTGCGAACAGGTGAAATGCCATGCCACTAAGCGCATACGATGTAGCATGCTACATCGCACAAGTGTAAACATAGCTAATAACTTTTATAGTTTGAATATGCAAAGTGACATATAAATTAACCTGTCTTTAGTTCAGCACTTTTGTGACTCAGTGATGGCGGATTACCAAATTTGGTAACTTTACTGAAGGTAATAATGGGATCAGGCAATTTAACAGGTTGGCTGCCGCAAGATGCGCATGCGATCCGCAGGTGTTTCGTCAATACAGGCTGTGAAGATCCATGATGGTTCCTCAGAAGCCATTGTGATTATTTCATCATAATTTTGTAGGCCAGGTAAAAACACATTGAATTTATTGCAGGCCTATTACGACCAGTTTGTAATAATATTGTAAATCTGTGTTGTAATAGTATTGTAAATTATTTATAACACTGTTTATTTATTATCTGCTATTGTATGTGAAGATCACATGTAATATGTGGAGCCTGTTCAACAAAAAAATTTCTGGTACAGCTCGTTTTAAAGCTTGGTAGTTTGTTTTATGCGTATAAATTATGAAACACAGAAGTGCATTAGGCTTTTTCTAGCGATTTTGAAACAAAATATGTACCTGTTTTTAAGCGCATTTTTCACTTAGCCAATGTTTCAGAATACGTCACACAATCAATTTCAAGAGGAAAAATAAGGCGTTTTAAAATAGTGTTCCTGAATGTTTACTTATTAATTTTAGCTAAAATTCGGCCTTGTAAAGGCCGAATTTCAAAGGGTAAAGGAATTTGAGCGTTTTTAAAAAAAAATCTTTATTTTTGTTCCCGATGAACGTAAGGCGTTAGAACCAATGCTGTATGCTTCTAATTAATAAGGGAATGAAATTAAACTACAAATAATTATAAATTTAATGGATTTTATAAAAAACAGGTAGATTTTTAGACGGATTTTATAAATTCAAAGTGGGCAGTGGGCTATGTTGTGTGTAAGCAGACAGTGATGTGGTGTCGCATTGTACGCTCCGTTTCATGTCAGGTTACTACTACTTAGTTCAAAACCAGACTGCATAGTGTTCTCTGCTGAATATCACAAACATTAACATCTCATTGCCAAACGGACATTTTCAATGCAAGTTTTCTTAATATTTCTGCTGCAACTGAAAAAAACCTTCACATTTACAACATTTATTTGTAGCGTAATTGCATTCCCTTATTAATTAAAGGGATTTGGTGTTGATTCTAACTTGTTACATCTATCGGGAACGAAAAAAAACCATTTTTTTTAGAAAACGCTGTAATTCTTTAACCCTTTGTACTAAAAGGCTGAATTTTAGCTGAAATTAATTAGAAAACATGCAGGAACACTATTCTACAACGTAATATTTTTACTTTCTCTTGCCTATATGAATATATAGGAAGTAAAGTACTGTTTTCATGTCGATTTTTCCAAATCGAGTTTTCACCGGATCTATAAGTTTTCAGACCTCCTGAACCCAAAAAACATGTTTTTAGCTATTGGTCTGTGTGTAAGTGTGAACAGAATGTCTCAAGAACGAAAAATCCTACGAATTTAAAACTTAAGTTACATACCACTACCCATTCCGACACAAACATTTTCATCAAAATCGGTCAACCGGAAGTAATTTTTCATACCGATTCATTTCATCAGTCATTTTTTAACCGCGTAATTTTTCACTTTTTTGCGATTTTCTCAAAAACTGGTCCTACAATTTTTTTAAAAATCGCCTTATATACTTAATTTTTTATGCTTTACAAGATAGGGTAGGCGTCATGTTTGCTGAAATTCTTGGTGAGGCTGTTTTCACGTAAAAAATTTGTTTTTTTAAGATTGCGGCTTTAATATGCATTTTAGCGCAAAAATTTATTTAACAAAAGTTGTAGAATTTAAAATTCTACAACTTTTATTTCGAAAACTTTTTTGTATAACGCTTAGCTTAGCAGTAATTAGCAATTTTCTGTTTTTTCTCACGAAAACGTGTGAAAAATCGATTTTTTTAAGATTTTAGCCTTAGAATGCATTTTACGACAAAAGTGTATATAATCAAATTTATAGGAAATTTAAAGATCTACCACTTTTATTTTGAGAATTTTTCTCTACAGAGCCTAGTTTAGCAAGTAAGAGTGATTTTCCATGTTTTTAAGCTAAACTGAGGTTGATTTTCATTTTGCATCTTTAACTCATGATTAAAATTAGGTTATGTTTATTAAGTTTAAGTTTTTGGTTTATTTATAATGTTTTATTACTAACGTTAGGTTTATTGTTAATTATTTGCATTGGCAAGAGAAAGTTGTGTGAGTGTTTCACACCAGATTTTTCCTCTTAAAACTGATTGTGCTACATGCACTGAAACATGTACTAAGTGAAAAATGCGCTAAAAAAACAGGTACATATTTTGTTTCCAAATCAGCTGTTATTTCTAGCCTACGGACACAATTAATATTTCATGCAGTTAATATTATTTTTCACAATTACATTTGTTCTGCTTTTAAATAAAGTTAAATTTCAATATCTAGTAGCTATTCAATTTTTTCTGAAGTAATTTACATGAATCTTTTCAGAATTAAATTTTCTACAAATCTAATTAATAAAAAAGTACACAACCTTACTTTACTATTTACCAAAGTAATTTCACGTAAAAGATAAACATGTGTTATTTTTTTAGCCCCAATTCTAGTGTTTTACGTAAGTTATCTCTAATACTGATGAAGGTACATTATTAATGGGACCAATTTTATTCAATTTATCACGTAAAAATACACAATAAATAATCAGGTTTCTTGATGAAATCTTTGACCCTGTATAACTCGCTAACGAAGGGTTTTCAGCCTGTTGATACAACACAGTCAAGCCTAACCAGTATACGCACTAACACACACACAACACACATGCAATTTACAGAAACAAGTTGTCCAGACTCGGACCAATCAGGAGCCGGCTCGCCATGCTGCTCTCTGATTGGTTACAGGTTGGACAACCTAACAGTATATAAGCAAGTAGTTTTCACACACAGAGCAGTCTTACACCAGCAGTCACGAGGGACACAACTAGACAACACAGCTCCAGCCGAAGAAACTCTATAAGGATAACCAAGTCTTCTCGCTTTATTTCTGATGTCTCCTGCTTGCCCACGACGGGCCGTCCGCTGTTCCAGCGGCAATTAGTCGCTTCGCCGGGTTCGCCCCAGGCGGTGCTTCGCTGTTTCTCTCGGGAATAGCGGAGGTTCGCACCCATGCGAACAGTCCTCCACGACCTAAGCTTTCTACATAAACGACCCTTTTAAGGGCCGTCATCCTTAAGGTTAATTTATTTTATAATTTTTTCCCGATTCCAACCTGCTTATGTCAAGACGCCGGGGAGGTAAAAAGGAGCAACACCGCCGAGCCCGACAACAACGACTCGCCGAACGGACGACCCCGTCACTGCAGCAGAGATCTCCTCGCCCCGTCGCATCACTTAGTTTAACCGTCGCGCCAAGGCCGGCTCCGTCATCCACCGTCACTGCACCACCTAACCATCCCCCTCCTTCTCCTACTCGTTATTTTACTCACCTCCCGTTGATCGCATTGCCAACCACATTAGTCACCCCTCTCCCTCCAACACCCCGTAAATTCCGCCTTAAAACCTTTTTCGTCGCTCTTGACAATATTCCTAAACCCTACTGTAACCTTCCCCGCAATACCATAATTCAATCGAACGATCCCCGACTCCCACTTATTCAGTATCCTCTCGAAGTCTCTTCCATAGAAAACACCATGACCGAACGCCGAAAAGCCTGCCGTGCCTTGACGTACAGCGACCGTCGTTAGAAGCACAATCTAACCATCATAAAACGGCCCTTTTCAGGGCCACCAATTTATTGCTCACCAAGGTTGCAAACCGTTACCCAGCACTGACTCAGGCCGGCGAACGACTCTTTGAGAGCCTCCTCGCTCCCTCCGCCGCCCGCCTGGTGTCAAGTTTGGCGCCCAACGTGGGGCCTCGACTTCGTAGCGACCTACGAGGGATCCACGACCAGCTAGCCGCCTTCAACACTTTCTGGAAAGTATAAACCAGTGGCGCCCATCATCCATCATCATGGTTATGCTCACTAGGGGACAGCTATGTAATTGCGCAACCTGTTTAGAACCAGAAGACGACATCAGTTCCATTGATTGCCGTCTCTGCGCCAAACCGCACCACAACGTCTGCCTAAAAAGGGAAGCTGGCGACACCACTGCTTTCCTGTGCCAGCCCTGTATCCTCGCCCTTCCGATCTCAGGGGGAAGCACGTCATCCATCACCGCCCCGGTTTCACCTTCACCGCCTCAAATCATTCAGTACCTAATGCCTCCACCAGCTCAAATCCTAGTACTCCCTGAATTCCGTGGCCAGTTACACGAAGACCCGGAAGCTTTTACAAAGAAATGCTCAACCGCCTTTGCCGGCCACAATACGCCTGAACACGCCTGGGTTCTACTAGCGTCAAAACGCTAGTAGAACCCAGTGCTATTTGACGACGCCGCGAGATGGTGGACGGACTACGGCGAATTCATATCAACCTGGGGCCAATTCAAGGCGAGAATCGCCGCAAAATTTGCGAGTTCCGCCCGAATCACAGCGGCCAACAAAGAACTATACGGCACGGAACAGCGGACCGGGGAACAAATAGAGAAATTCATACGACGAAAGGTCCAGCTTTTCTATAAGTTAAACCCGAACGGAGAAGAAGATTCCCTGGTCCCACTACTAATCGACCAGCTCCTACCGAAAATAAAATCTCTAGTCCGTGCTGCGAGGCCCGATAATGTAGAAGAACTCATAATGTATGCCACAGAATTTGAAAGTGACCAGACGAAACATAGCGGCAACAATATGACCCCAGCACAAACAAATACCACCCGTACGACGCAACCTGCTGCTACTCGCCCGACGCCGCAAAACACAACACGCCCGACGCCGCAGAGCCAAAACATACCGAAGTGTCACTATTGCCCGGAGCGGCACTGGCACCGTGATTGCCCGGTCTACCAGGCGAAAAGAGAGCAGGGAAACGAAGGAGCTGTGAGAAATTCTGCCCCGATCCACAGCCAGCCTCAGGGGCGACCGAAGTAAAAACAGAAACGACTCAAAAGATTGCTACAACACCCACTACGATCGGTATTGCACACATCACGGCCGAATCTAACACTCCCTTGCCAAGGATTACGATCCACATCGGGAAGAAACCAGTCCACGCACTTTTAGATTCCGCCGCAACACATAATTTCATGAACACACGACACCTGCCGCCAGAAGCTGTTCCAACCCCACTGGATGCGGCCATCCACCTCGCTACTACTGATGCAGTGTGCGAAATTCGGGGAGACGCAGCAATAGAAATAAAAATAAACCGAGAACCTACAATTGTTAACTTCTACATCGTGGACAACCTAAGAGAAGATGTGATCTTGGGGCAGCCCTGGCTTCGGAACCAACATGCCTGTTTGGATTTCGAGGCTAGTCGGTTGCTCTACGGAGAGAAGAAAAGGCAAGCAGTATTTTGGCAACCAAAATCACGGGCCCAGGAAACAACACTGGACACGGAGAATATTCAACACTCCGCGCCCCAGTCACACGTGGGTCCGCTGATCGAGCTTCTCGAAACCTACAGCTCTGTATTTCACGAAGTCTCGCCTCCCCAACCGACAAATGCTGCGACCCACAAAATAACTCTCACAAACACACGGCCCATTTATACCAGACCCTACAGATACTCAACAGAGAAATTACAAAGTATCAAAGAAGAGGTTAAAATTATGAAGGAGAAGGGCTACGTAGAACCGGCCGATACACCATTCAATTCCCCGATCGTGGTGGTAAAGAAGAAATCAGGCGCCAATAGACTGTGCATCGACTACCGACGTTTAAACGAGGTGACCGAGAACGAGACGCCGCCGCAAGTAAATATTCACGATGCCCTGAAGGCCATCGGAAAAGCTAAGGTGTTCACAACTCTCGATCTCAAAACCGGGTACTGGCAAGTACCGCTCGAGCCTGAATCACGACCGTATACGGCTTTCACGACACCGCAGGGAGAGAAGCTCCAATTCACCGTTATGCCTTTCGGTCTAAAGAATGCTCCCAGTACTTTTCAGAAAATGATGAACTCAGTCCTCAGCGGTCTAGAGGATTTCTGTTCGGCCTACCTCGACGATGTCATCGTTTTTAGCAACGACTGGGAAGAACACATACTGCATCTCTCTAGAATACTTGAACGACTCGATGCATATCATCTAACTTGCGCACTGGAAAAATGCCATTTCGGTAAAGACAGTACAAACTACCTTGGGCACTCTGTCACCCCGGAAGGCAATCAACCGCTCCCCGAGAATGTCATGGCTGTGGAAGAGGCCCAACCTCCTACAAATAAGAAACAATTGAGACAATTCCTCGGAGTAGTAAACTGGCTGCGTGAATTCATTCCAAGAATGGCAGAACTAAGCGCACCACTAACCAACCTACTGGCCAAAAACTCTAGATGGCGATGGGACGAATCAGCCGCGCTCACTTTCCAGAAGATAAAAGACGCAGTTAAGGAAATTACAACCTTACACCGCCCCGACCCAACAAGGCAATTAATTCTTCAAACAGACGCCAGCAAGTTGGGCCTCGGGGCCGTACTCTACCAAGAAGACGAAGAAAAGCAGAGACAAGTTATTTCCTATGCGAGCGCTAAGCTAAGTCCCACCGAGCAGAGATATCATGCGAACGAGCAGGAGTGTCTAGCAATAATCTGGGCAGTGAAAAGATACAGGCCCTATCTCGAGGACCGGGAATTTCTTCTCCGAACGGACAGTCAAGCCCTAACATGGCTGTCGACGTTAAAAGATTCCCGGGCCAAGCTAACAAGGTGGGCCTTGTTACTTCAAGAATTTAAATTCCGAATAGAACACTGCCCAGGGAAAAAGAACGAGCTGCCCGATGCTCTCTCACGCCAGCCTACAGGAAAGACGATAGACCCCGACGAATTTGACCTCGCTGACCGAGCCACACCACCGGAGCAGCCTCAAACGTCGCCAGAACCCCCGTCAATCCAACAAATAGACGTAGAACCAAACACTCTCGTGGAAGAGATCAAGCAAATCCAAGCACAAGACCCGGCGATCGAAGAGAAGAAACAGCAGATCGATCGGCTTTCCCAGTTACCTGCGGCGAGCCGATCTAGGATCGAGAAGAGATTCCTGGAACGCCACAGAGTGTCAGAAGACTTATTACAATTCCGACATAGCGACCAGTCTGAAGACTGGAAAATTGTAGTACCGGCAAGCTACCGTGATAGAATTTTGTATCACTACCACGACGAAGATCTTGCCGGTCACCCAGGCTCTGATGAGACGGGGGATAAAATTATGAAACATTTTACATGGCCCAACCTGAGGAACGAGGTCAATAAATACGTCGGAAATTGCTACATATGTACAACGTTCAAGGCAAATACACATCCAAGGACCGCCGGACAACGCCCAAGACAACCAACTCGCCCATGGGAAACAGTTGCCGTGGACTTAATGGGACCATACCCACTAACACCGAACAGAAAACGCGTCTTACTGGTGGCTACCGATTTATTCTCTCGATGGACCGAGGCATTCGCACTACCGAACTCTCACGCACCCACAGTAATCAAGAAAATGGAAGACGAAGTATTCTCTCGATGGGGCTACCCGGCCAAAATATTAACTGACCTCGGCACCCAATTCACCAGCCATTCCTGGAAGAATGCCTGTAGCCGATGGAAAGCTAAACACTGGACGACGCCAGCATATCACCCCAGAGCAAACCCCACGGAACGCCGAAACCAGGAAATAAAGAAAGGCCTCCGAGTAAGATTAGACGGCCAACATAGAAACTGGGAAAAACATTTACCGTCAGTCCTCTTCTCCTTACGAAACCGGCGAAATATCGCTACAGGCTACGCCCCGAGTGAATTGTTATTCGGTCAAATCTTGCACCGACCAGGAGACTGGGGCCTCAAGGCACACGAAAGCAACGAAGACGCTGCGGTAACACGGCAAGCTGGCGCCCTTCAACGGCAACAGGCAGCTAGGGACCAACACAAACGGTACCAAGCTAAACGGAGTGACCCTCCCACCGACAATCCAGCCTTCGAGGTAGGGCAAAAGGTGTACATTCGACATCACCCCCTTTCCAAGAAAATAGCTGGGTTCCACGCCGGTTTTGCTCCCCGCTGGAAGGGACCATACCAAATTGTGCATCGCGCTGGACCCGTATACTGGGTGAACCTCAACAACGAAAAGACTAAAGTGCATCAAGACGACGTTCGCCCTTACATCGAACCTCTGGACCTTTAGTGCAGTGCATAATATACACATACCTGTAAATAGGAATCTCATGTGTATAGTTTTAAGTAGTCGTAAAATCATAAAATGTAAAGCCCGGGGCCTGCGAGCTCTACACCTTTTTGTTTGCTCTGTTCATTTTCCAGGGCCTGCGCGCCCTGCTGTCTCTATTAGTCCGTAAATTAGTTGTAAGGATTCTCATAAAATCTAAAGCCCGGGGCCTGCGAGCTCTACACCTTTTGTTTGCTCTGTTCATTTTCCAGGGCCTACGCGCCCTGCTTTCTCTGTTAGACCGTAAGTTAGCTGTTAAGAATTCTCATCCAACTATGTATCTTATAGATCAATAAGTCCTTGTAAATCTAGACCTAAGAGCCAAACATTGTAACACACTTTTAAAGATTCAATAAACTTTTTTCGGCTGTCGCTGCTCTCACTCAGGGGGGAGTTGATACAACACAGTCAAGCCTAACCAGTATACGCACTAACACACACACAACACACATGCAATTTACAGAAACAAGTTGTCCAGACTCGGACCAATCAGGAGCCGGCTCGCCATGCTGCTCTCTGATTGGTTACAGGTTGGACAACCTAACAGTATATAAGCAAGTAGTTTTCACACACAGAGCAGTCTTACACCAGCAGTCACGAGGGACACAACTAGACAACACAGCTCCAGCCGAAGAAACTCTATAAGGATAACCAAGTCTTCTCGCTTTATTTCTGATGTCTCCTGCTTGCCCACGACGGGCCGTCCGCTGTTCCAGCGGCAATTAGTCGCTTCGCCGGGTTCGCCCCAGGCGGTGCTTCGCTGTTTCTCTCGGGAATAGCGGAGGTTCGCACCCATGCGAACAGTCCTCCACGACCTAAGCTTTCTACATAAACGACCCTTTTAAGGGCCGTCATCCTTAAGGTTAATTTATTTTATAATTTTTTCCCGATTCCAACCTGCTTATGTCAAGACGCCGGGGAGGTAAAAAGGAGCAACACCGCCGAGCCCGACAACAACGACTCGCCGAACGGACGACCCCGTCACTGCAGCAGAGATCTCCTCGCCCCGTCGCATCACTTAGTTTAACCGTCGCGCCAAGGCCGGCTCCGTCATCCACCGTCACTGCACCACCTAACCATCCCCCTCCTTCTCCTACTCGTTATTTTACTCACCTCCCGTTGATCGCATTGCCAACCACATTAGTCACCCCTCTCCCTCCAACACCCCGTAAATTCCGCCTTAAAACCTTTTTCGTCGCTCTTGACAATATTCCTAAACCCTACTGTAACCTTCCCCGCAATACCATAATTCAATCGAACGATCCCCGACTCCCACTTATTCAGTATCCTCTCGAAGTCTCTTCCATAGAAAACACCATGACCGAACGCCGAAAAGCCTGCCGTGCCTTGACGTACAGCGACCGTCGTTAGAAGCACAATCTAACCATCATAAAACGGCCCTTTTCAGGGCCACCAATTTATTGCTCACCAAGGTTGCAAACCGCTACCCAGCACTGACTCAGGCCGGCGAACGACTCTTTGAGAGCCTCCTCGCTCCCTCCGCCGCCCGCCTGGTGTCACTGTTTATATTAATACTTTTTCTTATTTTTAGCAATCGAGAGATTGCGGAATAGTTCTGAATCACCCTGTATATACGAGGGTGGTCTGAAAAGTTTCCAACCTCGGCGTGAAGATGGCAGCACTCGTAAATAAAAGCTAATGAATTTCATTATTCATCTGCTGACAGTTACTCACCTAAGTTTCAGCCATTTTGAACGCGCAGTTGTTATGTAACAGTTGTTTGAGTGAGTTGATGTGAGTGTTTTTGTGAAAATGGACAAAATCGAGTATCGAGCTGTCATTAAATATTTGTTTTGGAAAGGCAGTACGCCTATGCAAATCAAAGATGAACAAAGGATTCTGTGTATGGGGACTCTGCACAATCATTTACCACAAAGAAATTTTGGGTAGCTGAATTTAAATGAGGCCATAAGAGCTTGGGAGATGATGAACGTTCGGGATGTCCAAAAACTGCAACTACCGACGAAAACATCGCCAAAGTTCACCAAATGGTGCTAGACGACCGCCGAATTAAAGTGAGAGAGATAGCAGAGATTATGAACATGTCAAAAGAACGGGTTTGTCACATATTAAATCAACATTTCGGCAAGAGAAAGCGTGTTGGGTGCCGCGTTTGCTCACGTTAAGACCAAAAACATGTTGGAATGAACATTTCCAACGCTCTGTTGGCATTGTTTAGGCGCCGATTAATTACCGTAGATGAAACTTGGATACACCATTATACGCCCGAAACAAAAATACAGTCCAAACAGTGGACTGGAAAGGGGGAACTGGCTCCAAAAAAAGCAAAAACTGTTTTCTCGACTGGGAAAGTGATGGCGACTGTTTTTTGAGATAGTCATGGAGTTATTATAATCAATTAACTTCAAAAAGGAAAAACCATTACAGGAGCATACTACGCATCATTACTTGACAAGATAAAGGCAGAACTTGCGGAAAAACGGCCACATTTGCAGAAAAAGAAAATCCTGTTTCACCAAGACAATGTACCATCTCACACCTCAGCAGTTGCCATGGCGAAAATCCACCAATTAGGGTTTGAACTGCTTGATCATCTGCCTTACTCACCAGATCTAGTCCCAAGCGACATTTTTTTGTTCTCTCATCTAAAAATTGCGCTCGGAGGACAGAGATTTTTGTCAAATGAAGAGGCAATCACCTTCGTGAACAACTATTTTGCAGAGAAAAATGCAGAGTACTATTTGGAAGGCTTACAGAGATGGGAGCATCGCTGAAAGAAGTGTGTAGAGTTACAAGGAGACTATGTTTGAAAAATAACAATTAAATTTCAGAAAAAATGTCTTGTATCTTAGTTAGGTCGGAAACTTTTCAGACCACCCTCGTATTTTAAGAAGAGTTCTTTAAAATTTACATCATATTATTTTAAATATAATTTTATCAAGATGTTTAAAATAAATTATCCCTTATTAAATAATGAATTTTAAAGAAAATAATTTATAAGTTTTTAAATGTACACCATTCAACCCAAAAACTAATTTTAACAAAAGGTTTGAGTGTGTGTGGGTGTAAACAAATATTTCAAGAACGGAATAATGAATGAAGTTAAAACTTAAGTTAGGTTACAATATGGGGACCCGCACAAACATTTTTAGTAGCTTATTCGTGTAATTTTTCAGTTTTGCGATTTCCTCAAAAACTGCTGCTACAAATTTTTTTAAACATCGCCTCATTTAGTGTATATTTTATAATTTACATGATAGGGTACACACCATGTCTGATGAAATTCTTGGAGGGCTGTGCTCTCTTGATAAAAAAATATATTTTTTTACGACTGCACCCTTAATATGTTTTATAACCCACCGGGATGGTCTAGAGGTAAAGTTGTCGCCAAAATCAGCTGATTTTCGGAGACGAAAGTTCCTGGTTCAAATCCTAGTAAAGGTAGTTACTTTTATATGGATTTTAATGCTACACAGTGGTTACCGGTGTACTTTGATAGTTGGGGTTCAAATAACCTACTCTCTCAGGAATGGTAGGCCTGAGTCTGTACAAGATCACACCTCATTTACATGTCATACATATATCATCTTCATCTCATTGGGTCATGGGGTTGCTTATTGTTCTGAATTGAACAGATTGCAACGTACACAAATTAGGAAGTAAAAAAAAAAATGCATTTTAGGGCAAAAATCTACAATAATTTACGTTCTAGGAAATTAGAAAACCTACAAAACTTTTATGGCTTATACTTTTACATTCGTGCCATGAACAAGCAATTTGTTTTAATGATAATTCCAGAACAAATCAAGACTTGATCCTCGTAAAAAGATTAAAAATAAGACTGGTACATATTTTTAAAGATTTAATCAAGCACACGCAGCTTTACATGAATCAACACCTGACGATGGCATTTGTGGTGTATTACTTAAAACAGAATTGATTATTTCGCTAAGATTATCGAATATACCGTCAGGTTTTACTTCATGGCTTTCATCTTCAGGTCGATATTTACCAGTTCGTACCAACACACCTCGAATTCCAGCTTTTTGAGCGCCTCCAACATCCGAAGCTATGTCGTCTCCAATCATTAACGCCTTGAAAAATACAAACAAAAACATTAAATTCAATAAACTATTAAAATAATTTGTTAATAAATATTATTACAGTAGGTGCGTGCTATAATGGACTTACTTTTATTGGGTTGACAATGTCCGTTATATCAAATTAAGAGAACAGTACTGCACTGTCTATGTCTAATGTACATCTCTCTATGCCTGTACTATGTACCGGGTCTTCCACGGAATTTGAACCATAGGTAAATAGCATTGATTTTCATTAGTTTGTAAATATTTTCTTCCCACAAATAAAATAAGACTAGTTTAATCTAAGACTAATTTAATCAGGAATCATTAGAACATGTTAAGAGCTTTAAAAAATCTGGTGTGAAACACTCACACAATTTTCTCTTGCCAGTGCAAATAATTAACAATAAACCTAACATTAGAAATAAACTAAAAACTAACCTTAATAAACATAACCTAATTTTAATCACATATGAAAGACAAAAAATGAAAATCGATCTCAGTTTGCCTTAAAAATACGGAAAATCACTCTTTCACGCTAAACTAGGCTCTGTAGTGAAAAATGCTCAAAATAAAAGTTGTAGATCTTTTAATTTCCTATAAAATTTATTATATACACTTTTGTCATAAAATGCATACTAAGGCTGAAATGTTAAAAAAATCGATTTTTTGCATGTTTTCGTGAAAAAAAACAGAAAATCGCTAATTACTGCTAAACTAAGCGTTATACAAAAAAATGTTTGAAATAAAAGTTGTAGAATTTTAAATTCTCTACAACTTTTTTTATATAAATTTTTGCTCTAAATTGCATATTAAAGCCGTAATCTTAAAAAAACTATGTTTTTACGTGAAAACAGCCTCACTCAGAATTTCAGCAAACATGACGCCTACCCTATCTTGTAGAGAATAAAAAATTGAGTAAACCAGGCGATTTAAAAAAAAATCGGACCAGTTTTTGAGAAAATCGCAAAATAGTGAAAAATTACACGAATAAACTACTACTTCCGGTTGACCGATTTTGATGAAAATGTTCGTGTCGGGTGCGGTAGTAGTATATAACTTAAGTTTCAAGTTTCAAGTTCGTACGACGTTCGGTTCTTGAGATATTCTGTTCACACACACACACACACACACACACACACACACACACACACAGACCAATCGCTAAAAACATGTTTTTTGGGTTCAGGGGGTCTGAAAACGTATAGATCCGGTGAAAACTCGATTTCGAAAAATCGACATGAAAACAATACTTTCCTTCCTATAAATTCATATAGGTAAGAGAAAGTAAAAACATCAATTTTGATTAATTTTAAGCAGTATTTTAGCTTAAAATATATAAATTGGTAAGCTGTTTTCTATTTAAGTATTGTAAATTTTTTTGAAGCAGTTGTCTTGCGGTTAGCGTTTTATAAGAGTGATTTTCCGTATTTGAAAGCCAAACTGAGGTTGATTTTCATTTTGCATCTTTCACTCAAATTCCATTACCTTATCAACAACAAAATGATCCACGAATATCTGCTCTTTCCCTCCTTGGAGGACTATATCTATGCAACGTCCAGAAGACTGCACGACGCCGGCAGGACTTCCAACCTCGACATGTCAGGGAGCTCTACATTACACCGCACCCACCTGAAGAACGCATCAAGCTCCGTTCCACGACTTCCCCTAGTATTATCACCCCCCATACACACATTTCCAAGTAAAAACATTTTCCGTCCCTTACTTAATACTTAAGTCCCCACACTAAACTACACTTCTTTCCATAATCTCTAAATTTCATAATTAGCTTAATCCCTAAAAAAAGAAAAAAATAAGGCCACCGTAAAAAAAATTATAATTATCTATAAAGAAAAGAGCCGTTTCTCCAATCCCCCTAATTACTCCTTTATAACTAATTAATTCCCACATCCCCAAAATTATCTTCCCACTTATTTTCAAACTCCTTTCCCCTGAAATATCTTTCCTTAAATATTCTCCTACCACGCTCACGGCATACCCTTCCACAGAACCAGAATCCCATATAAATTGCACCTTTCCCCTGAATTATCCATTGAGGTTGTATTATATCTATTATATTATTCTTCGAGTGATCAGGTGCCCAGCACGATGTTGCCAACAGAGGGCTCCAGGGCCCACTCAACCCGGATTCTGGATTCTTTCACTCATGATTAAAATTAGGTTATGTTTATTGAGGTTAGTTTTTCATTTATTTCTAATGTTAGGTTATTTTGTTCATTATTTGCATTGGCAAGAGAAAGTTGTGCGAGTGTTTCACACCAAATTTTGTAATACAAATTTAAACTGATCTTTAAATTACCTCTTCAGGTTTGATTCCGATATCGTTAATTGCTGCTAAGAAAAACGATGAGTCCGGTTTCCCGACAATAGTAGCTTTAACGCCAGTGGAATATTCCAACGCACTAGTGAAAGCACCTACGTCTAGAGTTAAACCGGTTTCCGTTTTGTAATATTTCCTGAAATCATAAATTACATTTAACTGTGAAAAAATTTCAACAAGATCTATAAAATAAAATATACTATTGAACGATTCTCAACGATTAAAATAATAAATTCTTCTCTTTCTTTGTATTCGTACCTTAAAAGTGACTTAACAGTTTTGTTCATCGAGCCAAGTCAGCGGTGGCTATTCAGGTGAAGTACTGTCTGTCTGTAACTTGATGGCCTCTTCCACAGGGGAGAAATATGCAGATTGTAAAACCATTTTAGAAAACATATCTAATTTCTTTTTAAGTGATTGTAACTAGTTGCAAATGGCGTATTTTTATTAAACAAAAGTATTTTCCAAGTTTTAACTTTTTCTTGCCTTTATGAATATATAGTAAGGAAAGTATTGTTTTCATTTCAATTTTTCGAAATCGAGTTTTAACCAGATCTACACATTTTCAGACCCTTGAACTCAAAAAACGTTTTTAGCGATTGATCTGTGCGTGCGTGTGAACAGAATATCTCAAGAACGATATCTCATTGTACGAACTTGAAACTTAAGTTAGATACCACTAGAGGACCAGACACGAACATTTTCATCAAAATCGGTCAACCTGAAATAGTAGTTTATTCGTGTCATTTTTCACGTTTTTGCAAGTTTCTCAAAAATTGCTACTACAATTTTTTTAAAATCACCTCATTTACTACATTTTTTATGCTCTACAAGATAAGATAGGCGCCATGTCTGCTGAAATTCTTGGTGAGGCTGTTTTATCGTAAAAAAATTGTTTTTTAAGATTATGACTTTAATAATATAATAATAATAATACTAATAATAATATTTATTTATTCCGCTTTATACAAATGCAACATTATATCTTATCTACTAGGAATAAATAACCACCAACTCAAGTAAACGGTGGTTTTATATATATATAAAAAACAAAATATGCATTTTAGTGCAAAAATGTATATATAATACAAGTTCTAGAGAATTTAAAATCCTACAACTTTTATTTCAAACATTTTTTTTGTATAACGCTTAGTTTAGCAGTAATTAGCGATTTTCTGTTTTTTTTTTCACGAAAACGTGTAAAAAAAAAATCAATTTTTTTTAAAGATTTCACTTTAGTATGCATTTTACGACAAAAGTGTATATAATCAAATTTATAGGAAATTAAGATTAATTAATTAAAAGATCTACAACTTTTATTTAGAGAATTTTTCTCCACAGAGCCTAGTTTACCGAGAAAAGAGTGATTTTCTGTATTTTTAAGCCAAACTGAGGTTGATTTTCATTTTGCGTTTTTCACTCATGATTAAAATAAGGTTATGTTTATTGAGGTTAGTTTTTAGTTTATTTCTAATGTTTTATAACTTATGTTAGGTTAAACTGTTCATTATTTGCATTGGCAAGAAAAAGTCGTGTGAGCGTTTCACACCAGATATTAAATAATAAGTTCTTTAAATGGCCTAAAATGTTCATAGAAGTGCTGTACATCTTGTTCTTCTGATAAATCTCGTACGAAATCATTGTGCTAATGACGTCACATACGCTAGAAAGTTTAGGTTTCTGTTCACAATTACTGTTTTATTATTTAATGTATTTTATTGTTGTAGGGTTTTTTTTTTGGGGCTTCCAAACTCCCCTACACCCCGCCGTCTCCACCCACTTCTATGGCTGGTCGCAAGGATGCGAGGTGGTACAGTAGAACAGCAATAAAATATCGCCCAAGTATACTGCACCGTTATAACTTAACATAGTCATTCTTTCTTCACTAGAAAACAGTCAGCTGCCAATCCCAACATACACGAATAACATAAAAATACATAAAATAACATAAAGATCACGCAATATTTACAGCCTTCTTTCACAGTATCCTGTGTAGTTTTTCTTTAATTTTACCATCTCTGTGAAACAGATCTACCTCTCTATTTATTTGAAGTCCGTAATACTGAAAATTGCCCATAACAGACAGGTGGAGTGTCAAATTATTTCCACTCAATCTGTTAGTTGCAGGGTTAAAATAAATAGTTCTGTTTCTTATCACATGGTCAGCCAATTAAATGACTGAATCATTTAAGAACAGTAGAGGTAGAGGTGTAAAAGACACTAATCAGAGTTATCTCCTCTGAAAGTAATGAATTTCATTACACAGCCAGACCCTGTGGTGAATGAAGTGAAAGTGTCATTTGCAGAGTGGAAAATATGTGCTTTTCAGATGGCCCGGCATACTGATAAGTGTACTTTTCCACTCAGTGAGGAAGAAAATGGTAAACCACCTCATTCCTCGATTTACTTAGTAAAACCTCTACAGGTTCAAACCAGCCTTTTGGCTGATGACCTAAACAACAATACTGAAAAACCGTTATAGCTAGGGCCTACTGTATGAACGTATGATAAACATGTGATTAAAAATAAAATGTAAAAATTAACATACCC
Source organism: Catonia carolina (assembly GCA_035578175.1). Taxonomy (NCBI): domain Eukaryota; kingdom Metazoa; phylum Arthropoda; class Insecta; order Hemiptera; family Achilidae; genus Catonia; species Catonia carolina. The sequence goes on from JAQMRL010000009.1 coordinate 45,800,785, forward strand.
TTTTCCCAAAGAAAACAGAAGTGGTTTCTCTAGCTGCATTAGTATCCTGAACGCTTTATTCAGTAACTCATACGTGAAACAATAATCAGCATCTCCTAGCACAACACAATTTGGATCTTCTTTATTTACATCACTGAATGCATCTAATGCCTTCAAAATAAATAAAAATAAAAATAACTTAACAATAAAGATCTAAAATATTCAAGGGTAAAACAATGAATGGCACATACGAGGTGTGGCTATTAAACAATGAGACTGACGTAAAAAATTTTATTTTTATTTTATACATAATCACTTATTGTCACCTTCAATATACACTCCTTCTCTATCCCTACAACGCTCCATGCAAATTTTCCATTGTTGGAAGTCATCTTCTGTCAGCTCCTTCAGGACACGTGCCGCTTTCTCTTTTACAGCTTCCACAGACTCAAATCTTGTCCCTTTTAATGCAGATTTTACCTTAGGGAACAGGTAGAAGTCACATGGTGCAAGATCCGGCGAATAAGGTGGATGCTCTAACACTGAGATGCTGTACTTGGCTAGGAACCTCTTGACAGATAACGCGAAATGAGCTGGCACATTGTCTTGGTGGAGAAACCATGATTTGTCCTTCCACATTTCAGGGCGTTTTTTCCTTCCTCTTTGATGTAGTTTAGAAAGTACCTCAAAGTAGTAATATTGATTAAATGTTTACCTCCAGGAACCCAGTGGAGGTACACAATCCCATGGATATAAAAAAAACAACAATCATCATTGCTTTAAATTTTGATTTGCTCATTCGAGCTTTTTTGGCTCTCCATGAAGTTCGGCTCTTCCAGTGTATGGATTGGCGCTTTGTTTCCGGATCATAAGTAGAAAACCACGTTTCATCAGATGTTATTATCTTCTTCCTGTTCCCAAAGGTAAAATCTGCATTAAAATGGACAAGATTTGAGCCTGTAGAAGCTGTAAACGAGAAAGCGGCACTTGTCCTGAAGGAGTTGACAGAAGATGACTTCCAGCACTGTTTCCAGCAACGGAAAATTCTCATGGAGCGTTGTAGGGATAGAGAAGGAGTGTATATTGAAGGTGAAAATAAGTGATTATGTATAAAATAAAAATAAAATTTTTTACGTAAGTCTTGTTATTTTATTAAATACACCACACCTCGTACATTGCTCAAGTCCTAGCTCCGTGTAGTTGGAAGGAATGCAGTGCGTTGTTATAGTAGTGGGAGAATGAATGAGTTAGTAGTGTTTCACTGCTGCTACAGTTGTAGTGGTAGCGTGTACTAACTAGACTAAAAAATATTTTTATCATCCGGCGTATTAATTTAAAAAATCTGGTGTGAAACACTCACACAACTTTCTCTTGCCAATGCAAATAATTAACAATAAACCTAACATTATTAATAAAATATTAGAAATAAACAAAAAACTAACCTCAAAAACATAACCTTATTTTAATCATGAGTGAATGATGCAAAATGAAAATCAACCTGTTTGGCTTAGAAATACGGAAAATCACTCTTTCTCTCTAAACTAGGCTCTGTAGAGAAAAATGCTTTAAATAAAAGTTGTAGATCTTTTAATTTTCTATAAATTAAATTATATACACTTTTGTCGTAAAATGCATACTAAGGCCGAAATCTTAAAAAAATCAATTTTTCACACATTTTCGTGAGAAAAAAAACAGAAAATCGCAAATTACCGCTAAACTAAGCGTTATACAAAAAATTGTTTGAAATAAAAGTTGTAGAATTTTCAATTCTCTACAACTTTTATTATATAAAGTTTTGCGCTAAAATGCATATTAAAGCTGTAATCTTAAAAAAACAACGTTTTTACGTGAAAACAGCCTCACCCAGAATTTCAGCAAACATGACACCTACCCTATCTTGTAGAGAATAAAAAATTGAGTAAACCAGGCGATTTTAAAAAAAATCATAGGACCAGTTTTTGAGAAAATCGCAAAAAAGTGAAAAATTCCACGAATAAACTACCACTTCCGGTTGACCGATTTTGATGAAAATGTTCGTGTTGAGTCCGGTAGTGGTACGTAACTTAAGTTTCAAGTTTCAAGTTCGTACGATGTTCCGTTCTTGAGATATTCTGTTCACACACACACACACACACACACACACACACACAGACCAATCGCTAAAAACATGTTTTTTGGGTTCAGGGGGTCTGAAAACGTATAGATCCGGTGAAAACTCGATTTCAAAAAATCGACATGAAAACAATACTTTCCTTCCTATATATTCATATAGGCAAGAGAAAGTAAAAATACCTACCAGGTTATTAACTTGGTTGGATTCATAATATTTAACTTACCAATTTATATCAAAATATATAAATAAATAAATGTAATAAATACAAACAAATATGTTAAAAAGGAAAGTTTGAAAACAAATGTTTTGTATCAGAGTAATACAACAATCATTCTTCCAGCATACATCACTCATTCACTATACCTCAGCTGTACCCAGATCTGAAAACATGTAGATCCAGTGAAAATTTGATTTCGAAAAATCGACAAGAAAACAATACTTTCCTTTGTTTATATTCATATAGGCAAGAGAAAGTATAAAAACTTATTCTGTTTAAAGCAATTCTGTAAAAGCGTATAATGTTTTACATTTACCGCAACTCGTACTTCTACAGCGTCAGTGGTAGAAATACCACAGCGGGCAGTCCCACCTTTACAAACCGAGGAGTACCATGAAGAATTCTATGTGGAGAGGCAAGCGTCAGGTCTGAATGTCATGATTATACAGAGTGATTGTTTAGTCCTGTTACCCAATTGTTAATGTCTGGTACTTTTTTCTAAGAAAGGGAAATTTTGTTTTGTGATACGAAGTTGGTACCCCTACTCAACCGGTACAAATACGGCAGTGTGAGCTGGTTCTCCTTGAGCTGTGTAAAATTTTGTGCCGTTTCCGGTCTTGTTACGAACATAATGTCTTTTACCCTAGAACAAAACGGTTTTCATCTTTAACGAATTTTGCTACGAAATCATACACGAGTGTAAAAGAATCATTTCAAATTAAATTTTTTGATGTTCGTCCATCAGGAAAAATGTAAATTTCTAGGCTAAGAAATCGATTTCACGAGACAGGAAGTGTTTGCGACAGAAAACGTAGTGGTCGACCAATTTTCTTGAAAAATGACGTTTTAGAGAATGTGAAAACAAGATTGCTCAATTCTCCACGGAAAAGTTTACGAAAACTTTCCTCGCAAGTTGGTTTGTCATATTTGAGTATTCAGAAAGCTGCTAAAAATTTGAAATTGTATCCGTATCGCGTACGATTAGTCCAAGAGCTTCAGCCTCCAGATTTAAACAAGCGATTGTCCTAGGGTAAAAGACATTCTGTTCGTAACATAACCAGAAACTGCAAAAAATATTACACAGCTCAAGGAAAATCAACTAACACTGCCATATCTATATCGGTTGAGTAGGTCTACCAACTTCATGTCACAAAACAAAATTCCCGTTTCTTAGGAAAAAGTTACCCGACATTAACAATTGGGTAACAGGACTAAAAAATCATTCTGTACATTGCTGTCTGGGCGACAGGACTAATTTTCCAAAGAATAAACTATGAGGGCTGTTTTTTTTAAACCTCCAATAGGCTATAAATTTTACCCATAACAGGCAGGGGGAGTGTTAACTTATTTGCACTCAATCTGCTAGTTCCACGGCTACAAAAAAATAATTCTGTTTATAATCACATGGTCAGCCAATTACTGAAGCATTTAAGAACAGAAGAGGTAGAGGTACTGATGGTTACTCACAAAATGAACTTTGTTTGAGACGAAGTGTAAGAGGGGAACAATTTACTGCGCATGCCCAGTTTCTCTATTACAACCCTAAAAACATACTGAAATTTGTAGTTCATTGGAATACACAGTCCTTATTTTATTACGCGACGAGTGGTACAGGAAATATTGTTTTGATTTGGCTATTCTGTTTTTACGTTTTAGGTTACATTTATACAAATAAAAGTATTTTAATTCGTTAAAACTCATTCCGTTTCTTTTCATTTGAATTCTTCACATTTTATTCATTATTCTGTAGAGTTGTTATAAATTAGTTATCTATCTGTGTATTATAAGTATCATGTCGACCGTTCGAAAACAATTTGAAGTGCGGAACAGAATGTTATTTTAAATGATATTAAGTGTTGTAAAGAAGAAGCATAAAATAAACTACAGTTCAGCCGTTCTTAGTTTGCTCACACTGTCAACAAACAAAAGCCACCTACTACAGGGTACACGCTAGAGTCTGCAACTTTACGGATGTTGCATTCCTATTAAGTTAACTATTTTTTAAATTATAAGTACTGAAAGTACTAAAAACATCAGTCATGATATAATGTAGGCCTAACAAGTTCATTTAGAAAAATACTTTTGAAAGTATTTTGTTGTTACTTTTTAATCAGCGTGTACACATTTTGATATAATGCGGCATGCTCAGTGACGTCATTATTTGTTTACATTAGGAGCAAACTAAGAGAGGCTGGACTGTACACAAATGCATGTTTTTAAAAATGTACATATTACGCTAGCAGCAGCGTATTGCCCACACTGAGTCCCGGGTTCATCTCGTCATTACATATCAGTATAAAAGACTCTATAGTACATAAAATAAAAGATGATGCCTGTATTTGGAACCGCGTATCTCATCACGTAAGAAACAAAAAAATTTCTGGTACGGCTCGTTTTAAAGCTTGTTTATTTGTTATTTTATTTGTATAAATTACGAAACATGTAATTGGGTGTACACATGAAATCTACCTGGATTTAGGTGATAAGGCTGAAAAGTGCTTTAAGGAATATCGTGGATATTTTGCATGTATTTTTTGAGGACGATCATTATTTCCATTTTGGCGTCGAGGTTCATCTGGAGAGGAATACTTTTCAAATCTGAGTTTAATAACAAAACTGGTTTTATCGGCACCATTTGTCTCCACAACTGTTCGACATTGGAAACTTTCGCAGAGGATACCGCACAGTCGTTCCGTTGAATCGTCCGGTGCAGTTCGGGATCGTTTAGCCGGCCTTGTATGTTCCCGAGGTAAAAGTTCGGTATTTGATGAGCCCGTCTCATTTTGTAGCTCAGGAACTGTACCCTGGCCTTCTTGTTTCGTTTCTTCCTGATTAGAAGTTATCACTTTTACTCTGCATATTGGGAATAAGGAGGACAACTGATCGTAATACACATACGTTTTTCATGTGGATGTTGCTGACCTACTTTTTGTTGATTTCCTTTTCAGGAGTTCCCGTGCAAACAACCTCCGAATTCCTTTCTACTTCCTTAGTAAATCCATTCCTATAAATAAATAACTTAATGTAATGAAGGGAAAATTTCGGGTGCTCTTATTTAGAACTTAAATTTTTATTTTTTTTTGTACCTAGCGTCGGGTAGTACTTTTACAGAATTGGAGTATCTACATTGAGCTATACAATTTTTGAAGTTTGCGAAAAAATATGGTCTGTTATGAAGTACGATTGTATGCCACAGCCTATTACAGAAGAGTGGAAGCGTGTTGCTTCAGAATTTCATAAACGTTAAAAATTTTCCAAATTGCATCGATACATTGGACGGTAAACAAGTGCAAATTGTCAAACTAGTGGAACTCTGTTCTATAACTATAAAAATATTTTCTCAATTGTACTGTTAGCTATAGTGAATGCAAACTACCACTTTATAGCAGTAGATATATTCCGCCGCTGCTCCCACCACAAGCAGCGGGGGAAGGGAAAGGTGTACGCCAAGTCGGCGAGTGCTCCTGGCTTCAGGCAGCGGTAGAGATGTACTCGCCTGGCCAGCAACCGCTCCTACCAGACAGCATTGAAGGTCACCGCCAAGTTCCCCTAACCTTTAAAAGCAGCTACAACCACCAGATGCCCTGCCGCTCCGATCAGAAGAAGAACGTCACCTACCTCAACCGACAAGAGCTACAGCCATAACAGCGTACGGAAAAGTTTAGATCAGTATTCTATAGTTCAAATTTGTGGAAAAAATACGGTACTTTTCAATTATGGGTACAGCAATAATATAAAGGAGGTAAAAATTAAGTAAACAAAAAAAATCTGGTGTGAAACACTCACACAACTTTCTCTTGCCAATGCAAATAATTAACAATAAACCTAACATTAGTAATAAAACATTAGAAATAAACAACAAAACTAACCTCAATAAATATAATCTAATTTTAATCATGAGTGAAAGACGCAAAATCAAAATCAGCTTCAGTTTGGCTTAAAAATACGGAAAATCACTCTTTCATGCCAAACAAAAAGGCTCTGTAGAGCAAAATGCTTAAAATAAAAGTTGTAAATCTTTCAATTTCCTATGAATTTTATTATATACTTTTATCGTAAAATGCATACTAAGGCCGAAATCTTAAAAAAATAGATTTTTCGGATGTTTTTGTGAGAAAAGAACAGAAAATTTCTAATTACCGCTAAACTAAGCGTTATACAAAACAATTTTTGGAATAACAGTTGTACAATTTTAAATTCTCTACAACTTTAATTATATACATTTTTGCGGTAAATGCATAATAAAGCCGCAATCTTAAAAAAACAATTTTTTTACGTGAAAACAGCCTCACCAAGAATTTCAGCAATCATGGTGCCTACCCTATCTTGTAGAGCATAAATAATTAAGTAAATGAGGTGATTTTAAAAAAATCGTAGGACCAGTTTTTGAGAAAATTACAAAAAAGTGAAATATTACACAAATAAACTACTACTTCTGGTTGACCGATTGTGATGAAAATGTTCGTGTCGGGTCTGGTAGTGGTATGTAACTTAAGTGTCAAGTTTCAAGTTCGTACGATGTTCTGTTCTTGAGATATTCTGTACACACACACATGCACGCACGCACACGCGCGCGCGCACACACACACACACACACATACACACACACACACACACACAGTCGAATCGCTAAAAACATGTTTTTTGGGTTGAAGGGGTCTGAAAGCGTGTAGATCCGGTGAAAACTCGATTTCTTAAAATCGACATGAAAATAATACTTTTCTTCCTATATATTCATATAGGCAAGAGAAAGTAATAAAAATGACTTTATAAAACATTTAAGAGAAACAAGAAATCTCACTCTCTGTCTTCGCCCAACTCTTTTAACGGCAGCCCAAAATTTGGCAATGTCAAACAAACCAAGTGTCTGTACGAATGCCTATTTTCTTATTGCACGACCGAATATTGCACCTCCAACATGGTTTTCCATCGGTGAAATATAAATACATTTCGTGTTCGTTTTCACATCATTTCGATTGTAGGATACTAACAGCTTCTTCCTCCGTTTTCGGCAAGTCCCATATTAACATTTGAGTACTCATAATTACCACACAGTATCTACTACAAGAGTGACAGTGAAACGAAATGGCAGACAGATACGATTAGGACCGACCAACTCAGACGTGGAGTACGCTGTTTAACCCTTCTGGGACTGAAGGTTTTAGAATATTAACTCTTCGAACACTAATTTCGAGACCGCGCCGACAGACTTGGCTTTTTTTGTCAATCTTTTATCCAAAAAAAATTGAAATTTATATGAGACATTAATGTCTCAAGTTTTCTTAAGAAAACTTTGAGAGATGTTTTAACCCAGTTCAAACTGTTGGTCTAATTTTAGGGCATGCAAAATTGATAGTGCGGGTGGCGACGAAACGTGCTGCAGCTAGTTAAGTACAAGTCGGAAACCAGTAAATATTGTTCTTTTCTAGTAGGGAATTCTTTAACGCATCTAATAGTGTTTACAGAAATAGAATATCATAAAAGGGAAAATTTTTATTCCCTCTATAGTGTGTAGCTACCTATACACTAGCATTGATGGTTTGGGAATTGTTTGTTTTGAATGGAAGTCCATCCAACTTGTGTTTAAGTCAACGTACATGCATGTTCTTTAGTTTGTGTTAAAGCTATGACACTTCTATAATGGAATTTGCCCTTGAAAAGGGAAGAAGAGTCCATTTTACTGTTCAGGAGGGGGTTTACCATCACAGAGGCAAAAAAAAGTGACACTTTGCAGGGTTGCAAAGGACGTGTAACGGCTTCCTTCTAACTGCACCTACAGAATTTTTCAAAACACATGGCTGTAGGAAAAAGAATTTTCTACATTGCTTTGCTTACAGCTATAACCTAAATATAATAGTGGCTCTGTGACATCACCGTTAAGAATGTAAAATACCATCCCTCCGTGCTTTCCTGTGATGTGAAAATGGACTCATGTTGAACATTTTGTAACTTCGTCAAATATTTACAGAAATTTAAATAAAAGTTAACATTTCTTCCAGTAAACTCTTGTCTACAAAACATGTTTTATTAATGTTTTTGCTAAACTGAAATTTAAGCCTGTTATAGTAAAAAATCTAAAGTAAACACAAAAATTTTCACGGATAAAAATTTCGCTCACCTTAACGCAAAAAATTATGAAGCGATTTTTTTGTAATTATACTCAAAAGGCACGTACGTATTATATGAATCAACTGTAATGTTTTCTGAATTTTCATCAGTAATGATGTTAGATAAAACAGTTGTTTTGAGAGCGCGTTTTGATAGGTTATATCATTAATTATTTACATTGGCAAGAGAAAGTCACGTCAGTGTTTAATACTAAATTTTTGTACTTACATTAGGATGCAGTATTGTAAACGGTCTCAAATTTTCATGTTTTATGATTTTAATCACAGCTGGTATAGGAGCAAATACGTATTCTTCCTTAACATCGAATCCTAGAGAATGTAATCTCTTCACTAAATCTGGAATTGTATGTTGCGTTTCGTTTGTTACAAGGCGAAATGGAAGCTTAGAATTTTGTAATCTGGACAAAAAGATGGAAACATTAGCAAACGTTGATAAACAATACGGGTAAACCACAGTAACTGTACCGCAAATCTTCTATTAGTGACAAATTTACTCATTTTTACTTTCTCTTGCCTATATAAATATACAGGAAAACACATCTTATTAATATTTTTAAAAAATATCCAAAAATCAAAGAAAACATGGAAGTCACTCAGTGCTAGGTTGGGACTAAATCGAATGTGATCGAAAATGTCCCAATAGATTTGCTCAAGCAGCATTGGGTTGCACCAGGAGAGAGGAAGAGTGTTCTCATGGGTCAGAACAATTCCAGAAGTCAGCAGACCTCTTTTGTTTTAATGGCTCTCCGCAAACTTTGTAAAGTTTTACAATAAACAACTGCATTAAATATGATCCCCACCTCCAGAAATACAACTGCTAAGCCTTACAACAAAGAACTGCATTAATTATGATCCCCGCCTGCATGAACTCCTCCAAAAACACAACTGCTAAGTTTTAAAATAAACAAATGCGTTAATTATGATTTCGGCTGCATGGACTCCGCCAGAAACACAACTGCTAAGTTTTACAACAAACAAATACATTAATTATGATCCCCGGCTACATAAACTTCTCCAAAAACACAACTGCTAGGTTTTAAAATAAACAAATGCGTTAATTATGATTTCGGCTGCATGGACTCCGCCAGAAACACAACTGCTAAGTTTTACAACAAACAAATACATTAATTATGATCCCCGGCTGCATAAACTTCTCCAAAAACACAACTGCTAGGTTTTAAAATAAACAAATGCGTTAATTATGATTTCGGCTGCATGGACTCCGCCAGAAACACAACTGCTAAGTTTTAAAATAAACAACTGCGTTATTTATAATTCCAGCTGCATGGACTTCTCCAGAAACACAACTGCTAAGTTTTCAAATAAACAACTGCATTAATTATGATTGCAGTTGCATTAACTTCTCCAGAAACACAACGAGGAGCTTTAAGTCAACATCACAATTCGTTAAATTCATTGGCGGCAAAATTTTATGAAGAAAGATTATTGGAAAGCTCGTTACAAGTACGACAAACCCTTCAATCGTCAAAGTGACCTGTCTAAAAGTAATCCTCAGTATACATAACCTTTTTTTATTTTTTTAATTAATTTATTTAATGTTGGATCAACTGCAACGGTCATTAGCGATGACATTGGGGTGTAACTGTAGAGGATGAAATGATTTTTTTGTAACGTATGAAAATATGCCGTGCCTTAGTGGGGTTCGAACCCACGACCGCATGATGAGAGGCCAGCACGTTACCAATTACGCCAATGTGGCATAACTTTAGTAATAAACATTTTTTTTTATATTCACTTGTCTTTTATTTATGGCCTGTCAGAGGTTGAAAAAAGTACCCTTGTACACTGAGGAGCAATTGTCAACCTTTTCATTTTGTTCTACTTGATAAAACCTTCTTTTTTTTTTAATCCCTAATGTGTGTACGTTGCAATCTGTTCAATTCACAACAATAAGCAACCATGACCCCAATGAGATGAGGATGATATGAATGACGTGTGAGGTGTAGTCTTGTACAGACTCAGGTCAGCCATTCTAGAGAGAGAATGGTTAATTGAACCCCAACCATCAAAGAACACCGGTAACCACCGTCTAGTATTTGAATCTGTATAAAAGTAATGGATCTTCTCTGTTATATGCCTACCACTATTAACTCCAGTTCCCCTTGTGTTTGCCACTACTACGTCATAATGCATGGTATGAGTTGGTGGGAGTAGTGCGGTGTGATCTAGTATGAAGGCGGAAATGGTTATTCGCTATTCAACCGTCGTCCTGTTAGTACCGGAGTAAGATTTATTATTATTAAGTAACGTATTTATAATTATATTACTATATTTATAACAATTAGTATATTTATGTATTATGTATAACATAATTTATTGCATTTTATACGTGTAAAAATAAAAATGAAAACATAAATTGAAAATGAAAACAAAACAGAAATGTTTCATTTATGCTCAGTTGTAGTGTGCGTGCATATGCTCCATATTGACTGCGTGTGACTGTGTAGTACGAACCTTCATTCAGCAGAGGGAGAACTATGGCACAAGGGGAACTGGAGTTAATAGTGGTAGGCATATAACAGAGAAGATCCAAAGTAACTACCTTTACTAGGAATTTGAAACAGGAACCTTAGTCTCCGAAAATCAGGTGTTAAACAGCTGACTTTGGTGACGACTTTACCTCTAGACCAACCCGGTGGGTTGATAAAACCTTAATGTAACCAAACGAACATTCATGCTGTTCACTTAAAACAACATTAACCTACAATGAAAATTTATACTTACTTTTGAAATGCTTCAACAGATCCAGGGATCGGTTTTTTCCCATCTTTTAAAACTCCACTAATATCAATTAGTAAACCTTTGATCGGTTTTTGAAATAATTCTTTCATCTTCACGCTAGCTGAAAAAAATCAGAAACTTATTACCGACACATTCTATGAACAAATATCTACAGTAGGTTATGTTCACACAACCAAACAAATATACTATACGCGCGCCAGCTCATGATCTCTGTCGCCTGGGGAAGTGGGGCGGGTGGCGTAATAGAATGTGAGTAATATATTTGTCTTATCGTGCAGTACAAAAACATTTAGTCATCATGTAAATATTATTATTATGTCTATGTATTTATTTATTATAGGCCTACGTATTATTGCTTTTCACAATGGATACACGTGTCACAATATACAGTTGTACATTTGTGCTAGGTAATGCGTCTCGGATGTGTTAATCATTATTCATGATTTTTGATCACTAAAGTGATTTTTATTTTGACATTAAAGTGTGTTAACGTGCCAAAAGTTATTTGTTTTGTGTTAGGTAAATTTCAATGTGTATTTTTCATATATTTTGTTTTATTTTAATATGTCTTCCCGGAAAAATAAAGCGGTAATTCATTGGGAAGTGCGACAAATTATTGCATCAGTTATAAAAAACTGTGATGAAGAATCGCGTAAAGGACTCGGAATTGGCTTAACCACTTGACTGAGGTAAAAAAAATCATAACCATAATTTGCTACTATTTATTTAGGCCTATAAATTAATGTTATGAAATATATATTTATTAATTTCCTTATTTTCTATGCTACGTGCATATTTTAATTCCTGAGGACTGCCTGACTCAAACTGTAAATAATTACTAAATATTAATAAATACAATGAAAGAAAAGTAAAAGAGTTACTATATTATAGAATAAATTGAAATAATAAAACAAAAGTTTACTTTATAATGACAAGAACATTATGATAAATTTTTTTTTTATGAATAGTATAATGTTTTACTGCATGCCGTAACAGAAATTCCTCACACGGATCACAAGCTGACGCGCGTATAGTACATACCTACATTTATCTGGTAAAAAGATCTGTTTAAAGTTAACACAAATCTTAAGCCCACACTATTAATAATAATATGGTACTAATGCATTTAACCGACCACCATTATAAAGAGAAATTTTCTACGGAAAAATAACAAAAACTATATTGAACGAAAGTTGAATAATGAACTTTACAATTTACAATACAGGGTGATTATAAATGAAATAGACAGTTTCGATAGCTTATAGAAAATTTATTTTTGAAAAGTTAAGGTAATTACTTACGTGATTATATAGAAGAATTCATTAAGTTTTTATTGAAAATATTTACACATGTTCAATGTGTGCACCATTTTTAACACGACAGATATCAACATGGTAGTCGAATTCTTCCCACACACGCTTAAGCATATGACGGTCAACTGTGACAAGAGCATTTGCGATACGTTATTTTAGATCATCGATATCGACAGGAAGCAGTGGTACAAAAACTTTGTCTGTTATATAACCCCGTAAGAAAAAGTCGAAGGTCATTACGAGGTGGCCACGGCATAAACACAATGTTTTCCTCACTTGCACGGCCGATCCATCGTCTAAGACGTTCATCAAGATAATTTCTGGCCTGTAAGTGTCAGTAAAGAGGAGCTCCATCTTGTACTAAAATGAAGTTATCACTATCTTCCTGGAGTTGAGGCATTAACCATTCGTTTAACATGTCCAGATAAATTACTCCAGTTACTGACACTCCGTGAAAGAAGAACGGCCCGTAAACCTTTTCACAAGATAATGCGGAAAAGAGATTTACTTTAGGGGAATCGTGTGTATGCTATAAAGTTATTTTTGGGTTTTCTGTGCCCCAAATTCTAACATTATGTCTATTAATTTTTCCACTAATGTGAAAATTACATTCATCATTGAAAATTAGGCGGTTAAAGAATGCGTTGTAATTTTCAACACAATATTGCATCTCCAGACAACAATTTTTACGTACGACTTTATCACTGGAATTTAAACTTTGTACTAACTGCAATTTATAAGGTGTCATTTTCAAATATTTCTGCAGAATTTTCCACACAGTTGGTTGAGGAATTTGCAATTCTAAACTTGCTGATTTAGTTGATTTTCCTGGACTTTGTACATAAACATCACGAACACTATCAATTTGTTCTTCTGTAACAGAAGGTCTTCCAGTACTCATCCTTTTACACAGACATCCGCTGTTTTCAAAATGTTTATACCAGTCATAGATTGATTGCCTTGTTGGTGGTGGTTTACTGTATCTTGTTCTGAAATGACGTTGCACAACCGTAACCAAGTTTGTTTTGGCTAACTCAAGAACACAATAAGCTTTCTCCACTTGAGTAGCGGCCATTTTGCTAGACTGGTCGTTGTAACAGCAGCCAACAACAAAATGCTAGCAACAGTTGTACCAAAATAAACTTTCAAAAATTCCCTACAAACCTATATCATTTACTATATTCAAATACACCAGTCTGATGTTTAAGAAACTGTCGAAAGTGTCTATTTCATTTATAATCACCCAGTATAAGTACCAAAAATACTGTATCTGTCAAAATATTTTAAATCGTCCATAAATATTAATGTTGTTGTTTAGGTCATCAGCCGAAAGGCTGGTTTGAACCTGTAGAGGTTTTACAAGGTAAAACGAGGAGAGAGGTGGTTTACCATTGCCTTCCTCACTGAATGGAAAAGTATGCTTATCAGCATGTCGGGCCCTCTGAAAAGCACATATTTTCCACTCTGCAAATGACACCTTCACTTCATTCACCACAGGGTCTGGCTGTATAATGAAATTCATTACTTTCAGACGAGATAACTCTGATTAGTGTCTTTTACACCTCTACCTCTTCTGTTCTTAAATGATTCAGTCATTTAATTGGCTGACCATATGACAAGAAACAGAACTATTTATTTTAGCCCTGCCACTAACAGATTGAGTGTAAATAATTTGACACTCCACCTGTCTGTTATGGGCAGAAATATTAATAGCATACAAATTCCAGGACTATAGTGCACGCCACGAAAGAAGTCCGCTATGAAGATCAGTTGACCAGTTTTGAAATGGCAAAGGTCATTAGATGGTTATATGGACACACGGTTATATCACAATAAATCAATGAGTTTTTTAAAGTTTTTAAATAAGCCCCCAATATAAATGTTGTTTTCTATTGATAGAAAACATGTTATCAACCGGTTGGCTCATATATCAATTTCTCCATGAGATGGGAAATTTCATTTACAGTTGAGCCGTTCTTAGTTTGCTCCTACTGTCAACAAACAAAAGCCACCTACTACAGGGTGCACGCTAGAGTCTGCGACTTTACGGATGTCGTATTCTTATTAAGTTAACTATTTTTTAAATTATAAATACTTTAAGTACTAAAAACATCAGTCATGATATGATGTAGGCCTAACAATTTCATTTAGAAAAATACTTTTAAAAGTATTTTGTTTTTAAATACTTTTGGAAGTATTTTGTTGTTACATTTTAATCAGCGTGTACACATTTTCATATAATACGCATGCTCAGTGACGTCATTATTTGTTTACATTAGAAGCAAACTAAGAGAGGCTGGACTTAAGATAAGTTGGAAATCATATAATGTTGGCAGCATCACGCACAACATTCATTAGTTGTCTGTAACAGTTTTTTTTTTTTTTTTTTTTTATTTTATTTTTTTTTTTTTATTTAACGTCCGACTGTTTTGCAAATTGCTGCTAATGCAGACGGTGAAGGATGAAATGAATTTTGTAACGTATGAAAAAATGCCATGCCCGAGTGGGATTCGAACCCAAGACCGCGTGATGAGAGGCGAGCACGTTACCAACAACAGTGGCTAGTGTAACAGTGGCTAGTGTGAGGTACATCTCCATGTAGTTACTATTTTTCCTTTGTAACAGTACTTTTAAAATATTTACAACTGAAAAATTAGTTTATATGCTTCAGTTGTGGTGAAAGCATCATAAAATTACTGCTGAAGTACTGGAAGAATTTAGTGATAAGTATCAGGTGTGTCGTTACCGACTCTGTAACATATACGAAAGTTAAATAAGAAATTTTAAAACACAGGAAATGTATTAAATGCCCCGAAGTAGTCGTCCATGATAGATTTGCAATGATCATAACCTCAAAAGGTTGCTAAAGCGTTTGTATTCAGTCAGATACAAATCCTCATATTGTAATTCAAAAAGAGCTTAATATGGCTGGTGTTATGGTATGGGGAGGTATTTTAAGTACTGCACTAATAGGTCCTTATTTTTTTGTGGGAAATGTTAACTCGGAAAATTACTTACAAACGTTGCAGGAAGTAGTATTTCCGCAACTTGAAAACAATCCTGTTTACAATATCCAATCGCTCATCTGGCAAAAAGATGGTACCCCAGCACATATCAGTATTGAAGTTCGTGAGTTTTTTAATTTTAAAGTTGATGATTGGGTGGGTCGTTGTGGTACAATCGAATGGCCTGCATGCTTGCCAGACTTAACGGCATGTGATTTTTCACTGTGGGGCAACGTAAAGGAACTAGTATATTCTTCCAAACCACAAAACCTGCACGAACTAATAAGTTCAATTGAGATTGCATTTGATTATGTAAATGACGATAAAATGTTACCGTTGAAAATTTGTGAATCAGTTTTAAGTAGCTGTATAAAGTGTATAGAGAATCATGGTGGACATTTTGAACATATGCTACAACATTTTCACGGTAATATTATGTTCATATAATAAATTTGTTTTTTTTTTGTCTATAGGTTTCTTATTCCATTAAACTTTCTTCTGATTTCCGTAAATATTGAGGAAATCGACATACGGGCCATTCTGTAAATTCCATTCACTATCACATTAATAACCCAACAATTAAATAGAAAGAAATCTGAATTGGCAATGGCGTCCACATAATTATAAAGAGCAGGCTACCATTCACAATTTCATCGTAAAGCACACAAACTAGTAAAATGTTAAGGTTAGTTTTCAAGAACTTGACACAAATTCTAATAATACACATAAAACTACAGAAGCAATAAAAACAAACAAAACCATATTTAAAATACTTAGGTTAACTCTGAATTAAAAAAATAAGGTCACAAAATTCAATAATCATTATAAAAATCACAAAATCATAACTTCCCTGATGTACTAAGATTCATTCTAACCTGTTATGATTGAATTTTGGGTAAGATTCCATTACCAGGTAAGATGAACAGAAACAATTTAACATAGTACAAAAGAAATCTGATTGACAAAGTTAATAAGAAAGGAATTAAGTAAAACTGTAAACAAAATTAAAAAAACCTGTTCGGCAGTTTCATCGATGATAAATTTAACAATAAAACTAACACAATCCGTAATGATGAGGTTATTTACTTTTCGGCCTAACCTGTCTTGAAATTAATTATTTGCTACTTATACAATTATAATAGGAATAACTTACTCATTTTTTAAAAATTAAAATAAATTTTTTTAACTAATAAACCAAAAACTTGACATTTCGAGCGGAATTTTCATCTCGCCAATTAATATAACCTTCAAGATGATATTTACATCTTCGCTTTTATTACTTAGTCATTAAAACCAACTTAAACACAAAAATAAATGTTAATAAAAACACAACTTATTTCTTTCAAAACAAACAATGCATTAAAAAAATAACAAATTTGAAAATGTAAAAGTGTATACCTCACTCACGGAAGATTTAAATTCAATTAAAGTAACTCACGAAAGAATCGTTCATTATTAATAAAAACAGCTGTTGCATATAATGCGCATTAATCGGTCAGCTTTAAAAGTTAAAAATAATTATATTACTTGTATTCAAATGTTCTTTTATACTAAATGGTTTATAAAGTTTCCCCATTTTTTGAATTAAAACAACGAATTTTTTTTGTGACTTATTAAGAAAAATTCACAGCTGTACCTACATAAAAACTATGAGTGAACAAGATAATATTATGAAATGAGATAAAATAAATATTTTTTACTTTCTCTTGCCTATATGAATATATAGGAAGGAAAGTATTGTTTTCATGTCGATTTTTCGAAATCGAGTTTTCACCGGATCTATACGTTTTCAGACCCCCTGAACCCAAAAAACATGTTTTTAGCGATTGGTCTGTGTGTGTGTGTGTGTGTGTGTCTGTGTGTGAACAGAATATCTCAAGAACGGAACGTCGTACGAACTTGAAACTTGAAACTTAAGTTACATACCACTACCGGACGCGACACGAACATTTTCATCAAAATCGGTCAACCGGAAGTAGTAGTTTATTCGTATAATTTTTCAGTTTTTTGCGATTTTCTCAAAAACTGGTCCTACGATTTTTTTTAAAATCGCCTATTTTACTCAATTTTTTATTCTCTACAAGATAGGGTAGACGCCATGTTTGCTGAAATTCTCGGTGAGGCTGTTATCACGTAAAAACGTTGTTTTTTTAAGATTACGGCTTTAATATAAATTTTAGCGCAAAAACTTATATAATAAAAGTTGTAGAGAATTTAAAAACCTACAACTTTTGTTTCAAACATTTTTTTGTATAACGCTTAGTTTAGCGGTAATTTGCGATTTTTTGTTTTTTTCTCACGAAAACGTGAGAAAAATCGAATTTTTTAACATTTCGGCCTTAGTATGCATTTTACGACAAAAGTGTATATAATTAAATTTATAGAAAATTAAAAGATCTACAACTTTTATTTAAAGCATTTTTCTCTACAGAGCCTAGTTTAGAGAGAAAGAGTGATTTTCCGTATTTCTAAGCCAAACTGAGGTTGATTTTCATTTTGCGTCTTTCACTCATGATTAAAATTAGGTTATGTTTGTTGAGGTTAGTTTTTTGTTTATTTCTTATGTTTTATTACTAATGTTAGGTTTATTGTTAATTATTTGCACTGGCAAGAGAAAGTTGTGTGAGTGTTTCACACCAGATTTTTTTAATATTTTTTATTTAACGTCGCATCAACTACAAGGTCATTAGCGACGACATTGGGGTGTAACTGTGTGTGATGAGGATGAAATGATTTTTTGTAACGTATGAAAATATATAAAATAATATGTTTTAAAACTTAAGGTGCGTTTTCGTTTGTGCGATCGTGCAGTAATCGCATGCGACTGACGCGTAGGTCGGGTAGTTCCGTTTGTGCAGTGGAACGTGCGATCCAACTGTTCGTCCAGGTTAACCGAAACGTCAAAAAATACTCAGTATTTTAAATGTAATTTTACTACAAATAACTGTAATAAAAACAATAAATAATAAATACTGTAAACTGTATTTCTGTACCAAAATACTGTTTAAGCAAACTGAACTGTAAATTATACCACGTAAAGTATGCCTACATGACATTTAGCACTGCAGACAGGATTTTTACCGATAATATGAGTATTTTCCTTGCAGCGGTAGCCTACTAAAACTAACTACTAGCTAACTAGCCTACCACTAGCTAACTACTAGCCTACTAACTAGGCCTACTGTTTATTTTGGCTACATCACCTTTGCTGCAAACAATCAATTAGTAATGTATTGTGGTTGAATGGGTACGGTAGTGTCTTGGCCTTAATGTAGTTTTCATTTCGTTTCGTGGCTGATATTAGTGTTACGTACTGGTAGTGGAAAAGTGAAATAATATTTAATAATGTCGTGTAAACGTAAACGCGTGGTCAAAACCATCGAAGCAATGCTCACTGATGTACTTTTAGTTAAACGTTGGCGGGACATTTCGGTAAGAAAACGAATGTAAAATAAAAACCAAAAAAAAATTTCTGACTTTTCAAAAAAAAAAAATTAAAATGTACGGAAAATATTTGACAATATTAAATCGTACGAATAAAAGTTTTAGGACACAGTAATATTTTTTTTACATTAAAACACCATTTTCTTGTTATTTAAAAAACCCGGCTTATCCGAAATCGGCTCGCCCCAATTATTTCGGATTAGGGGAGTTTACTGTATCTATTAGACGATGAAAGCAAGTTTGAAGGATCAAATAGTTGTAGTTTTTCTGCACCTAACTCAATGATTTTTGCGTCATGGTCTTTGGAAAAACTAATTTTCTACTTCCAGACGCATGCGACTGCTGCAGGTGACTGGTTGCCAAAGCAGTCCGACGCATGCGATCGCTTGCGTCGGACGCATAAACGGAAGGACTTCTTAAGAAATCCATTTGATGAGTAATGGCAGTGACGCAGGCGACGATCGCACAAACGAAACCGCACCTTCAGAAAAGATCACCACTCAACAGTAAGTCCCAACTGTAAATTTTTTGTGAACAGTTTACATAAATTGCGTGAACTATCGGAAATTACTTATTACAAAATGATGTCAGTACTCCATCGTCGGCTTAGACGTCTGCGGGGATTGCCGGAAAGGTATGGTTGGTATAGATTGCGTACAAGATCATTGCTATGATGAGATTTCTTACTGAATCTTATGTAAATTTTACAAAATAAGTGGTTTACGTAAGAAATTTTGAGGTCATTGGTAATGTAAACAGGAGCATTTGTAATTTCTTGTAAGAATTTGTAAAAAATTTTGTTTTTATTTTATACATAATCATATATTGTCACCTTCAATATACACTCCTTCTTGATCCCTACAACGCTCCATGCAAATTTTAATAATTCTTCATCATTTTGTGTTGAAATTCATCAGAATAATTGTAGATTTAAGTGTTGCTATATTAATAATTGTGTTAAGAATTATTCAGTTGTTAAGAATTTTAAAATTCCGTATCATTGTTGTGTGCCTCAATGCAAAAGTAATTTTGCTTTTTCAAAAGAAAATTACATCTCAATGTTTAAGTTTCCGAAAGAGAAAGATTCTTTTGAGAAATGGAAACGGGTTATACCTAGGACTGATTGGACTCCTAATGCTAATACCCATGTTTGCGTCAAAAATTTAGATTCCAGATTTGTTGTAACCGAATACGATTACAAAACTAATTCTGGTGAAACCAGAACAATGAAGTTAGACAGACCGCGACTTAAACAAGAAGCTTATCCCTCGATATTTCCTAATTTGCCTGATTATTTGAATAAAACTCTTCCAGCTAAAAGAAAATCTCCCGAAAAAAGAAGAGTTTAAACCAAAACAAAAAAAAATTAAAGAGGAACATGACAGAATTGCATTTCAAAATGAACAAGATCTCATTCAAAATTTGAATTTTTTAAAGATAATATTAATGTAAGATTGAGTACATTTGGCAAAAGGTATCTCTAGCTCTAAACATTTTTCATGAGTCAACGTTAACGGCATTGCAGAATGAAAGTCCTGAAACGGCCGAATTCATTAAAATATTTTGGAAATGGTGGTCAATAATGAATACAAAAAGTGATTTGAAAGGGAAAATAACAAGAAATATTTTTTCTCTTCCATTTAGGACAACTACTGATGACAGGTCACTGTTTCTTGAACATTTTATTGGCTGGGTAGAACGGTGGCACTGTCTATCCTTAAAGTTCAAAGGCGGTGGTTTATCAAATGACACCCAAAAAGCGATCATTCACAGTACTAGAGCAATAGTGGCAGCGATTAAGTACTCCCTAGATGAAGTTTATGTTGACTATGTGTTGCCAGGAAAATTACAAACAGATAAATTGGAAAGGAGATTTAGCAAGTACAGGCAGTTTTACAACGAGAGTATTGCCCAAGTGATTGATGCTGAGAAAAAAATTTGTGCAAAGAGTGTTATAGGAATTAGATCTGCTCGTTACGGACCGACTAAATCACACATTAAAAATTAAGAACACGTTGACACAAATAAAACATTTGTAGAGAACATCGACGGAAAATTATTAGAAAAACTTACTGAAACCGATATAACGGAAGACATAAAGTTTTCAGCTCTTCTTTATATTTGTGGCTATGTCGCTTTTAAAATTAACGCCAAATTGATTGCAACTTCTGCACAGATTTACTGATTGGCAGTACTACTGACGACGATTATTTTAACGCACCAATCGGGGTGGATTAACAGTTACTTCCGCGTTATTGCTTGAATTAGGTTTAACTGCAGCACAAACAATGTAAAAGCTGTTATCTCCAGAGATCGAGACAGAGTTTCTTACAAAATACCAAAATCATCATGCAGTACTGAAAAACGTTGTTCTATCAGTTATGAACATGGAGGGATCTCTGGAGAAAATAGAAATGATTTTAGATATTTTATGTAATATATTACTGTCAAATTATAAAAAACTAAGAAACGATGAACTGAAAATAAATAAATCATGTGCAAGAAAATTAACAACTTTAAAATGAATTAACAAATTTAAAATAAGGTAAGAGAAGAAACATTTTATTCTATAAACTGTAATTACGTATTTAGATCTAAATAAACAAATTTATATAAATAAATTTAGAGTAATCTTATTTATAATCCGTATTCAAAACAAACACACAGAAAAACACAGATATTAAGTGAGGATTCATTATGTACGTATAGCCTATTACAATCCAGTCACCAGTCAGACTTTTTTTTTTTTTTTTTTTGTTTTTTTGTTTTTTTTTTTTTTTGTTACTTGCATCCTGGAGACTCCAAAGGGAGTATAGGACATGTCAAGGTAAAATTGATGAACTGAAAGTTTATCACCAATGTAATAAATTTACTACTTACCACCAAAATTTGTTTTTGCTACTGCTTACTTCAGTAGGCTTGTCATGAACCCTAATGAATTAAATATCACACACAATAAATAATAAAAATAAATCAAACACAATGATAAATTCATCACTTACCAATAATTTCCCCCTACCACTGCTTAACTCAGCAGGCTTGTCAAGAACCCCTTTGTATCAAATTGTATTTGTTTAATTCAAGTTAAATACCACAACTATTTAGAAAGGAATTCGTGCACACTGTAAAATGTTTCATCAATCAAATATTGTTTTAGCTTTTTTTTAAAATGACTTAAATTGTCACAACTTTTTAAACCTTGAGGCAATTTATTGATGTATTTTCTACCTGCATAAGTTGGTTTTTGTTCAAACAATTTAGTGTTGTGATTAGCAACATAATAATCGATTCTGTTTCTTGTGTAGTGGTTGTGAACATCTAAATTCTGTAAAAAGGTATTTTTCTTTACGTACGAGGGTAGGCTGATAAGTAATGCACACATGCTTGTAGAAGACGAACAAAAAGAAATAGCAAGATGGGGTAAATAACAAATTAAAGTACAAATCTTAACCTACCAAATTATCTATTTATTTTTCAATATAGTCACCGTTAAGCATTACACATTTCTCCCAACGTTTAACAAGTTTTTTCATTCCGTCACTGAAAAATTCTTCCGACTTTCCTCGAACCCAGGACGCAATAGCTGCCTTCACCTCATTGTCCGAGCTGTAATGATTACCCTTAAGGTCTCTCTTCAGTAGAGGAAAAAAATAAAAATCGCAAGGCGCAAGGTCGGGAGAATACGGAGGGTGTAAAATTGGTTGAAACTTCAGGTTTCTCAGAGCCTCTCCAGTTGCACGCGAAGTGTGTGGACGAGCATTGTCGTGTTGCAAAATTATTGGCGCCAGGTTGCCTCTAACACGACAAACTCGACGTCGGAGGTGTTTCAGAGTCTGTATATACTGAGCAGAATTTACCGTTGCCCCTTGTTCCAGATAATCAGTCACATAAACTCGGCGAGCATCCCAAAACACAGTCAAAAGAATTTTTTTTGCGGACGGTTGTGTTTTGAACTTTTTCACAACAGGAGAATGTGGATGACGATATTCAGCGCTCTGCCTTTTTTCTTCGGGATCGTAATGATGAACCCATGACTCGTCCCCCGTCACAATATTCAAAAGAAAGTCGTCTCCTTCGTCACGGTAGCGCTTCAAAAGTTGTTCAATTCGCGTTGTTTAATTCTCGTTGACATAGCACCAGAACACGACGCCATACTTCCACTACTCAAAACAAACTGAATGAAAGCAACGCCTTCAAACTGCGCAGACTTGTAGAGGAGAAATAGTACTTCCACATGCCACCAGGCGCGCTACTGAAGTTTATTTAGTTGTCTTCTACAAGCATGTGTGCATTACTTATCAGCCTACCCTCGTACATTATCACTTCAAAAATGTACAAAGAAGGAACCGTGAGCAATTGCAGCTCTTTAAATAGTAAATTTTAAAAATAAATACTTCTCCCCACCACTGCTATCCCTCCTGTAACGAAAGAACGCCATGGTTCACCTGATAAATGTGATGGATTTATATGGAAAATCACCTAAAAAATCAAATAAAAGCAGTCTGGAGGCTGTAATGTTAACAGTTTTTGGAGAAAAAGGATGAAATATGCAAAACATTTTAGAAGAAAAACACAGTCTTCTACGTTTATACTCATTACTTTGTTAAATGACCAAAAAATAAATAATTTTTCCCAATGAAAATAGTAGAGAATTCAATTTCTAAAAGCAATTATTACGTAAGTAATTTAAACTAAATGTAAATAAAAGTTAAATAAAATGGACTGTATTGTAGTACACTACACAGAAATACTTTGCCGTTTTAAGAGAAGGGAACATAAAATAATATTATTAGGAGCAATAACATAATATTTTTGTACGAAATAAACATATCTGAGTGACATTAAAATCATGCCAAAAGACTAAAAATGTTCAAAATGACCTCCGTTGTTCACAATGCTCGCATTCCGGCATCTTATCTGCTGGAATCTTAGCAAATCATCTAGGTATGTTCTTGCTTTCTGCCAGACTTAATGGCATAGTCTACTTAAACTTTTTAAGAGGAGCTCCCTATTTTTCTTGATGATGTACCAGTTCAATTGCGCCAAACTATGTGGTTTATGCATAATGGGGCACCTGTATACTTTAGTGTTGTTGTTCATGAATACCTGAATGATAACTTTCCAAATCAATGGATAGGCTGAGTTGGGCCAGTTAGATGGCCACCACGGTCATCAGACCTTAAATCCTTTGATTTTTACCTTTGGGGCATTTGAAAACCTTAGAACTCTTACTCTTCTCCAATCGACACCATTGAAAGGCTGAGTTGGGCCAGTTAGATGGCCACCACGGTCATCAGACCTTAAATCCTTTGATTTTTACCTTTGGGGCATTTGAAAACCTTAGAACTCTTACTCTTCTCCAATCGACACCATTGAAAGGCTGAGTTGGGCCAGTTAGATGGCCACCACGGTCATCAGACCTTAAATCCTTTGATTTTTACCTTTGGGGCATTTGAAAACCTTAGAACTCTTACTCTTCTCCAATCGACACCATTGAAAGGCTGAGTTGGGCCAGTTAGATGGCCACCACGGTCATCAGACCTTAAATCCTTTGATTTTTACTTTTGGGGCATTTGAAAACCTTAGAACTCTTACTCTTCTCCAATCGACACCATTGAAGAACTCCGGTTATGGATTTTAATGGAATAGAAATTTATTTTTTTTTGCGTCCAAGAGACTCCAGGAGGAGTATAGGACATGTCAGTTATAACACCTGTAATACAAATAAGAATCACACAATGTAGGGCCTATCACTTAGTAGTGATACATTGTGTGATTTAAGAAGGAAATTCTTATACACTATAAAAAGTTTCACCTATCAAGTAATTTATTCCTTTAATTTAAAGGAATGCAAATTACGAGTGCCACAACATTTTAAAAACTGGGGTAATTTATTCATGAATTTTCTCCCTGCATAAGTAGGTTTTTGTTCAAACAATTTTGTGGAGTGATTAACCACATAATAATCATTTCTGTTTCTCGTGTTATGATTGTGAACATTGAAATTTTGTATAAAATTTTTTGCCTAACATACATAATCACCTTAAAAATGTAAAGAGAGGGTACTGTAAGCAATTTAAGCTTCTTAAA
Source organism: Catonia carolina (assembly GCA_035578175.1). Lineage (NCBI taxonomy): Eukaryota > Metazoa > Arthropoda > Insecta > Hemiptera > Achilidae > Catonia > Catonia carolina. Next base: position 45,825,837 of record JAQMRL010000009.1, read on the forward strand.
TAGTGGCCTGGATGAGGTTAGCTGGATAGCTCCCACCATAAACCTAATAGCTTTCTTTTGAATTTTAAAAACCCTATTCATATTACCCATGCTAGAATTACCCCATACTAAGATACCATAATGGATATGAGACAGAATGAGGCCATGATAAGCTGCCGTTAGTAATTTTTTATCATTTAATCAGGCAATTTGTTTTAGTGCAAATACCCCAGATGAAATTTTACTACAAACTTAATTGGTATAGAAGTCCCAAGACAAAAATCTATCTAGAGATACTCCTAGGATCTTCACTGTTTCTACATGCTGTAAACTATTATCTATAATAATAAAATAAAGAAGAAACGTCTGTTTGTTTATTTGTTTGTATGAAGTAATCTCAGAAACTACTGAACTGATTTAAAAAAAAAATCTTTCATTGTTGCATAGCTTAGAGCTTCCTGATCAATATAGGCTATTTTGCAACTTTAAGTAACTTTAATTAAGTGAGTTAAGCAACTTAAACTGTGACGATGTCGCATGTTTTAGTTTATCGGGTGCATAGCATTTTTAATTTTCTAAGTCCTCTGGATGGTGTATTTTTTGGGCTAGAAGCACAATTCAACTTTTATATTTCATAGAAAAACATGAAGTATACCATTCGATTCCAAAAACATTATATTTCGGAAATATTAAAAATTTTTATTTTTGTACTGTATTTATTTGTTTTCATTCGACAGGTAGTGTATGAGTCATATACTTCTACTTACTCTGCATACCGCACCCACGTATTACTGACTCTTATCTCAGCCATACATCAACTGTCTCTTTCTTTTCCATTGGTATTCTTGTGTTGTTGTTGTTTAGGTCAACAGCTGAAAGGCTGGTTTGAACCTGTAGAGGTTTTACTAAGTAAAACGAGGAGTAAGGTGGTTTACAATTGCCTTCCTCACTGAGTGGAAAAGTACGCTTATCAGCATGCCGGGCCCTCTGAAAAGCACATATTTTCCACTCTGCAAATGACACCTTCACTTCATTCACCACAGGGTCTGGCTGTACAATGAAATTCATTACTTTCAAAGGAGATAACTCTGATTAGTGACTTTTACACCTCTACTTCTTCAGTTCTTAAATGATTCAGTCATTTAATTGGCTGACCATGTGATAAGAAACAGAACTATTTATTTTAGCCCTGCAACTAACAGATCGAGTGTAAATAATTTGACACTCCACCTGTCTGTTATGGGCAGGGTATTCTTGTATGTATTCTATTCAATTCTGTTAAATCACAGTGACAAACATTTAAAACGGTGGGCATTGATTTGAGACAAGAGTGCTTCCTTCACTCATGGACAACTTTATGTCGGACTTTCTAAAGCAGGAAGTGCAGAAAAACAATTTATTTTGCTGCCACAGGGCAACGAAACCACAAATATTGTATATAGAGAAGTTTTAAAATAATTTAATGAGGCCTACATTAGCTGCTGTGAAGCGAAGAGAGAGAGGGGGTTGCTAGTTATGAATAAATGATCAAACAGACTCCTAAAATTTTTGAATAGGTCCAACAATCAATGATAAGTCCAACAATCAATGATAAGACGCCTGAACACGTGCATTGTGAACAACGGAGGTCATTTTGAACATCAGTTTTAGTATTTTGGTATGACTTTAATGTCTATTTCATACAAAAGTATTATGTTTTTCTTAATGAGTTTATTCGTTCCCTTCTCATAAAATGGCAAAGTATTTCTGTGTAGTGTACTACATAAGAGTCCATTTTATTAAACTTTTATTTACATTTAGTTTAAATTGCTTACATAATAATTGCTTTCAGAATTAAATTCTCTACAATTTTCATTAGGAAAAATTATTTGTTTATTGGTCATTTAACAAAGTTATTGGGCATAAAATGTAGAAGACTGTGTTTATCTACTAAGATTTTTTGAATATTTCATCCTTTTTCTCAAAAACTGCTAACACTACAGCTTCCAGACTGGTTTTATTTAGGTGATTTTCCATATAAATCCACCATATTTGTCGCAAAAAAACCTCCCAAAAATTCAGTATCATTATATTTCACTAGGGGAATTGAAATCGGGGTAAAATGTTTTGTTAGCTGTAACTCGCTAATGAAGCGTTTGTGGACATATGTTAAGATGAACATTTTTTCTTATTTTTAGCTCTACAATCATGTATTAAATTATTTTACCATAATTTAGAATCACCCTGTATATAATTATATAGAAAAATTAATTTAATTAATTTAATTGATAGAAATTATGGATCCACACGATTTTAAGCATATATATTAAAGTAATTTGTTAAACTCAAAACTTAGCTGGATTTCCATGAACTTCCAGAAAATGCTTTGTTCATATTTATTCTTTATGAATGCATAATCTCAATTTTTGGTATTTTTATATTCCTTGAACTAATTTATTTGAAAAAGGTGTTATTATGGTCACTAACAACCTCACCACGTTATCTCAGAAAATATTTGAAATTTTGCCTATAAAAATTATTTAGAAACATACTGCAGTCATTACTTAAATATTTTAAAAATCCAATACACTAATACTTCCACCCTGTAAATAAATTAAGACAGTTTCACTAATATTAAATAGCAGCAAGAAAAGACAAAACTTTGCAGGAAAATCTGAAGGTATTACAGTTAAATTTTCCAAAAATATATTAAAAGGTGTAACAAACAATAGTTATTACAAGGAAAATTACTGTTTTTAAAAAATCCAAGATACATGTGACTAGTAGAGTGTAGTTTCTAGAACAACGTAAAATTTTTCAAGTTCATCAGAAAAACAATAATTTATCTTTTATTTAAAAAATTTTTTTTTCTAATTTTTGTACGTTGCAATCAGTTCAATTCAGAAAAATAAGCAACCCCATGACCCAATGAGATGAGGATGATATGTATGAGGTGTAGTCTTGTACAGACCCAGGCCGACCATTCCTGAGAGGTATGGTTAATTGAACCCCAACCATCCAAGTACACCGGTAACCACAGTCTAGTATTCAAATCCGAATAATCTTTTATGTAGAGAAAATATTTCAAGCAAGTGAATTAGAAATAGCAAACTGATTCACAATTACAACATAGTTACATATATTTTTGACAGAATCTACTTTTTTAAAACTTCAAAAAATTAAATTATACTTTTCTTATACTCAGTACAAAATACAGGTCAAAATTCAAGCGACTGTACATAAAATTAAGTAGTAAATTTAAGACAAAAACGTAACTCACCAAAAATTTAGGCATACCACGGCGAAATAAAATAAAGAAAATCATATTATCACAGTTTGCCAAAATTTAACAAAAAAAAAAAAAAAAAGATAAAATTTAATCAAACATTCTAACGTAATAGAAAAATTCAAGTTATAGTCATGATGATTCATGCAAGACAACCGGTCAGCTGTTCTAAGCGAGTGGCCGAAGGTTTGGTCGTCTGCCAGTGAAAGTAGGAGGGGGCAAACGATATCTAGTGTAGGCAACGGAAAACTAATTTTATTAAACCACTATAACAGCTAATCTATCCATAATATTATTTAAAACGCAAAATCGGGAATTCTATTAACTCCTAAATAGAGAGTTCTACAGAACGGATTTTAATAATTTTTACATGGTATTAAAGAGTATTCTTTCCTGATTCGTCTGTAAGTTCTAAACTTGAAATTTATGCTAATAATGAACTTCATTTTACAAAATGAAAAGATTAATTTTCGTTTACAACGTAATGTAATGCTGTTCTGTCATATTACTCCATACGTAGCAATATTCCATAAGCATACAGTATCATTTTATGTGTACCTCATCACAGAACACGCTCAGTCGATACACATTGTGTTAACGTTCTTTTATTTAAACGTTTAGTTTAAAACCGTTCTATTCAGGACAAATCTATCGTACTACTGTGCTTTAGTCGTTACTTACCATCTCTTCTACGAACGATTAAGTTTGTTTTTAACTCAAATCATTTTAGTTAATCTGACTGTCTACCTGAATTGACAATGCAGTCTGTCAATTCAGGTAGACAATCCGACAGGATATTACGTACACAAACTAGCAAAATGGATTGCCCCCCAACCCGCATTACCAGTCTATTTTTCAAAATGTAAAAAATTCTACCACAACATTGGCCAATCGATATTTCATATTATTAACATATCTGTACTAAGTGTTTTACGCTGAATAAAACGATAGTTTGCCCGTACCGAACGATCGAGCGGTTACCGAGATAGCAAGGGTTAAGAATATTGTTAATAAATAAAAATTATTGTTGATAAAAATTATTGTTAATAAAAATTTACGATGCCTGCACGCATTTAACATGATTGCCCAGGGATTTGGTCTGCAGGTCTCTTCAGAAAAAACAAAAGTGATGGGTTTTAAGGGCACAGATCATCTTAGAAGCAAGATTGTTATCAATGGAGAAATATTGGAGCAGGTGAAGACATTTTTATTCCTCGGATGTGAAGTATCGTACATACAATCAAGAGACGTAGAACTTAAATTACAAAAATTTCAGCGCCTTATCTATACAGTAAGGAAAACTTTGGTGGGAAAAGTAAGGAGAGAAACGGTTTTGAAGTTTTATAAAACACTAGTGCTGCCAGTCCTGTTATATGGATCTGAAAGCTGGACGTTAACCACTCAGCAATTAACTAGAATCGTAGCGGCAGAAATGCGACTGTTGAGGCCCCTAGCGGGGTACAGTTTGCTGGACCATAAGAGGAATGAGGATTTACGAAATGAGCTTGGGATGATGTGTGTAACGGATGCGATCACTGGTTATAGGCAGAGCTGGTATGAGCATGTGCTAAGAATGGCAGATGAGCGAGCACCGAAGATTATCCTTAATTACCAACCGGTTGGGCGACGTAACATAGGAAGACCAAAGAAGAGATGGTCATCGCAAGTAACTTAAAGATTTGCTAGCTTGAGAACGGAACAGGACTACAAGGCCTAAACCGTGATGCTTATGATGATGATGAAATAACTTACGAATTTTAAATTTCGTACACGCTATAAAAATATAATTGTCTGTGTTATGTTCAAATTTCAAACTTTTCGGTCAAATACTTATCGAGTTACACGCCTCTAAACGCATGCAATTTGTTGCGGTATAAAAAAAACCGGTTCTTTTTGTCTTTCAACCTCGATATGGCAATTTTTAAACAAAATTAAAAATCTGGTGTGAACACACACACACACAACTTTCTCTTGCCAATTCAAATAATTAACAATAAACCTAACATTAGTAATAAAACATTAGAAATAAGCAATAAACTTATCTCAATAATTATAACCTAATTTTAATCATGAGTGAAAAACGCAAAATGAAAATCAACCTGTTTGGCTTAAAATACGAAAAATCACTCTTTCACGCTAAACTAGGCTCTGTACAGAAAAATGCTTGAAATAAACGTTTTAGATCTTTAATTTCCTATAAATTTAATTATATACGTTTGTCGTAAAATGCATACTAAGGCCGAAATCTTTAAAAAATAGATTTTTCACACGTTTTCGTGAGAAAAAACAGAAAATTGCTAATTACCGCTAAACTAAGTGTTACCTATACAAAAAAATGTTTGAAATGAAAGTTTTAGAATTTTAAATTCTCTACAACTTTAGGCATATATTTTTGCGGTAAAATGCATAATAAAGCCGCAATCTTATAAAAACAATTTTTTTATGCGAAAACAGCCTCACCAAGAATTCAGCAAACATGGCGCCTACCCTATCTTGTAGAGCATATAAAATGTAGTAAATGAGGCGATTTAAAAAAAAATCGTAGGACCAGTTTTTGAGAAAATCGCAAAAAAGTGAAAAACTACACGAATAAACAACTACTTCCGGTTGACCGATTTTGATGAAAATGTTCGTGTCGGATCCGGTAGTAGTATGTAACTTAAGTTTCAAGTTCGTACGATGTTCCGTTCTTGAGATATTCTGTCCACACACACACACACACACACACACACACACACACACACACACACACACACACA